>CM042842.1:35211965-36411965 GCA_023653725.1 Bungarus multicinctus | reverse complement strand
AATTGGCTGAAGATGACAAGAACTGTATCCAGTACCTCAGTGTAAAGAAAGCTGTGGTGCTCTGATACAACAAGTATACTCTTTTTTTAATTTATTGTATACACAACGCATACATACCCAGAATATCTTAAGCATACATGTACTGTACCATCTTAGACAGGAGGTTAGCAGGTATAATTTAATCACTCCTGTGTCTGTTGATCTTTGACTGAAAATGTATCATTAAAACAAGATGATTTGGCATTTATCATGTTTACTTGTTCCCATACATAGCCACATTTACAGTAAATTAATATTCTGTGTCTGGCTCTCAAAACAAAACAAAAAAATCCAGTGGAAAAAAGAAAATGATACATTCTCTTTTAAAAGGGTCTCAGTAAAGCAACACTGTAATATAAATATGCTTTCTATATAGTTCTGGTTTCAGATTCAAATGAGTAATGCTTAAATTATTTCTTGACATATGTGGTAGTAATATATATTGTTTCAGTACTGTATACAAATAGCTTCTGCTTTATCTTTTGAGTCTGCTGCTCTTGATCCCTTCACTCTGCAAATATTTCAGCTCAACAAAAACATTACTTCATTAATTCCACTGTGGGTATAATACTTTTCTGCATTCCACTGGTTTCTTTATCCCCTTAACCCTTAAGCATATAAGTATATTTTTAGAGTCGAGAGTTCCACATAAAAAAAACTTTTCATTTATGGCTCACACATGCCGAAACTGCAATATTTTTTCTTGTTGTCCTATATATCAGGGGTCCCAATCCCCATGCCATGGACCATGGGGATTGAGAGAGGCTGGGCAGGAAGTTGACTATATTTTTAAAATTGGAGGAAGAAACATTAAACCCGCACTGTACTAATGATATTAGTTTTATAGCTGAAAATGCAGTGATTTGCAAAGCTCCAGAATTAAATCAAGGTATTAAGAAAAACAGAACTAGGATTAATTATAAAGGAGACCAAACTAATGACAATAATACAGCAAATAGCCTGACAGTGAAGTTATTGAAGTGGTAGATACCTTTTAGGATCAACTATCAACAATAAATAAAACAGTAGTCAAGAATTATACCAAGAAATACAATACATATACTTGATAAGTAAGATAGCAGTAAAGGCCTTGGAAAAGATTATCAGATGTTGTGATGTATCTATAGCAATGAGCCTTTCTGGCCGGCAAGCATGCTCACATGTGCATCCCACTCATGCAAGCAATGGGTGAGCACTTGCATGCACACTCCATTTGCATAAGTGATTGGTGCGCATGTCCGCCACTTGCACAAATGGAGATGTGCTTGCATGTGACTTGCCTGCTGCATGCACGAACCATCCCCTTTCCCTGCCCAGTTGGTACGCACAACTGAAAAAGTTGGGGATCTTTGCTATGCCCTATACCTTGAAAATATATAGATACAAGTTTATATATGGAGAGAAAAGGTATCGGCGATGGCAACCATGCTTTCCAAGAATTCTGGGGGCATTAGTTTTAATGTGTGCGAAGAGTATCAAGCAGGGGAAGGCTGGGGTATAGTTATGGGATTGATCCTGATCTCTGTTATCAATTTTTAGATATCTCAAAGATGCCTGTGGATTACAACTTAGAGAAATGTATTCATTTGATACTGCAGAATATGATGCACTTACATCTTTGGCACACATTTTTATTGTACAGAGTAACACAAATAAGGGAGTTTCTAATTTATACAGCCCAGTCATATTATCAGAAAGAAAAATTGGGGCATAAGGGTTTTCTTCTCTTTTGCCCCAGTATTTTGACCACAAATTATTACTCCCTGGTCTGGCCAAATATAAGATAAATGTAAAGGGGAAACTTATATCTCCACTATGCAGCTGTTGTAGGATAGTCATTAACTTCTATTGACTGATAATATTGAACCTCCATTGTTTACTATGAATTCAACTGTTGTGGGCAATAAACCATATGGCAAGGTAGGGAAATATTGACCTTGCCGATGTAAGTCTGCACATTTGCAAACCCCTAATCATGTCAAACAAATAAGAGGGAGGAAGGCTAAAGATATGATCCTGGAAATCATTTTGCCTTTCCTGAAATAGGCTGTATCAGGACGTACAGGAAATTAGCAATAATCAAGGACGTACTTATGTTTCAATCCAGAACATGTTCCTGTTAGGAAAATTAATTTCAGCTAGACTTAGAGTACGCATCTGAATAAAAATGTGACAATAATTTGGATTGTAATAGATAAATACTGATTGTTACCACCATCCTGCTAAGCATGACAATCTATTCTGTCAAGATCCTTCAGTATCTTAAGCCTATCTGGAGTGTTGGCTATTCTGGAGTGTTGGCTATTCCTGCCAGCTTGGTGTCATCTACAAATCTGATGAGTTCCCCATCTATCCCTTTGTCCAAGTCATTGACGAAGATGTTGAAGAGTACTGACTGTAATTAGGGAGGATGCCTTCTGAGCTTCTTGCTCTGTCCATATTCTTGCTGTGGGCTAAACTGCCTTTTATCTGACCATTCCCTTAGCTGCATCTTGACATGTCTCCTAAATACATTTCCACAAACCACTATTTTTTTTTTACTTTGTAAAGGTTCTGGTAACAGGTAATCCTTGCTTAATGACTGCCTCAGACAGTGATCACATTTACGACAGTGCTGAAAAAGTAACTAATGCTTTTATGACCCTTCACAGTATCTATCTTTCATAGTTTCTCTCTGACCTTCTGTCTCTCTGTCTCCCGCTCCCTCCCTCTCTCTCTCTCTCTTTCTGCCATTACAGTCAGTCAGTACACCTAATCCTGTATGAAATCATAAGCAGATTTACCATCGTATGATTTTTCACTTAATGGTCTCTTCACTTAATATCAAGTTGTAAGTCTCATTTGTGGTCTCTAAGCAAGGAGCACCTTTATTAGTTCTTAAGTTATCCATTGTGTTTTGTTTGCTGCAGTACAGCAACTCTGGAAGATCCCACTTTGCACCTAACTACAATTATCTCTGCCCATGTTGAACTGCGCACTAGAGGAATAATCAATAACCAGCTTAAATATACTGTAATCAATGCTAGGACTTCTAGTTAGTCTTTTTTTTAAAAAATAGTGAATTCCTGTAGTTGTCTTACTATGTCGCTGACAAATACAGTATTATTCCACAGACATTACGGCAACAATACATTTACCCCCCAGCAGTCACTGCAACATGGATAGCTACAGGGGACTAATTGATCCAAAAATGCTTAGAAGAAATAGCACAGCCCAAATCCTACAATGTTTTGACAAAACTTTTTTCTTTTCTTTTCTTTTCTTTTCTTTTCTTTTCTTTTCTTTTCTTTTCTTTTCTTTTCTTCTCTCTCTCTCTTTCACTTCATATTGCTATCAGGGTCATTCTTCTCACAAAGTCAGATATGTGGTTCTGATTAAGGACTCAATGAATCTTAAACCAGTGAATAACCTAATGCACCAGCAGAACATCTCACCTCCATCATTCTATGTTGTATAAATAAAGATCTTCCTAAATGGCCTTCAGAAATTTTTGAAAGAATGCAGATTTATACACCAGCTGAAGATCAGAATATTGTCAAAACATTACTAGAAAATCTGAAGCTCCAGCACAAGCCTGTACAAAGGCTTTGTACCCTTTGACACAGCATCAGTGTGCATATTCAGAATTGAGAAACACAAACTCAGAAATGAATGTTATAACTGGTATCAATTGAAGAGCATATTTTACTTTGCTTCTAAATATTTTCACTCATCCAAAATGATGAAAAATCTTTTTGTGGAAAAGTTTTTCCCCTTCATATTGAAAAGAAATGTGGCAAGAAAGGTCATAAAATGGAACAAAGCTCAGTTATTCACTTAACAACAGAAATTTTGCGATCAATTGTGATTGTAAATTGACGACCTGTAATTTGTTTCATCTAATTGCTCTTGGAGCTGTAGTATCATTGCCTTCTTCACTCATTTCACAGCAAAAGATTGCAGTATAAACAAAGCAAAAAATCTCAATCTCATCTCCTTTTATAACAGACAAATAAAAAAAAAACTATAATTGGATGCCATACTGAGCCCTTTAAATATGGTACTTGTGAAATATTTTAGTAGTGAGGGAAGAATAATTTAGAGATTGTTTACTGTGTAATGATTGTCTAGAATTTTGTTAGAAACTATAATTTGGGAATGATGACAAATCTTCTTGGATAACAGAATTTTGGTCATTCCTCCTTCCCCAAACCATACTCTGTAGTACTTTCTGTTTGGTCATCATTTTATGTAAGATAAACAATTGTGACTGAAAAGATGACAGATCCTCTTTAGGTCAAAACAGTGTTTTTCAAAATTTAAGATGTGTATATTTCAATTCCCAGAATTCCCCAGAGACAATGGGGAATGTATCAAGAAAGTGATTGGCCTATGGGCTACAGAGGAATGTTTGGGCCATGTAATTTGAAGTCTCATATCAAGCAGTCAACAAAAAACATTGAATTAGTGCAGCAAAATAATAATTAGCTGAATAATTTAAGTATAGAAAAATGCAACTTTTAATAATATTTGAGGATACATGAACATCTTATTGATTGCTCAGGCAAACTATGGTAATTCAATAACAACTTGATCTGTGGAAATAATGACTCAAATGTATGACTTATTTTCAGTTTGGTCAAATGTGTCATATATCAGATTAGAATCTGAGGAATTTTATTAACTGCCTCTGACACACACACAGAGAAAAACTGATAACAGAATATTAGTAATTATTTTCTAACAAATACTACAGTAGTCATATTAAAATTAAATACTAGTGATCATTTCTAACATATATAAAGTAGAATTGGATTAAAAAAATGCACCAACATATATAATAGCAGTGCAGTTGGGCAAATCTTTAATACATTTCTGGAAATTTCAGAGAATAAGTCAGCAAATAAAAAGCAAGCAAACAAAAAAATAGTTTTAGACCAGCCCACAAATCAGCCAAAGAAATGGGGCTATGAATTCTTGATGCCAAGTGGGAGAGAAAGAGCAATGGAGTAAAACATTCGTATTGATTCCATTGCAAAACTGGAAGAGTTACGTTTTTTGCATAAGGGAGATTACTAATATGAATTATTTTCTATGTGTAGCAAAAACTGATTTCTGTGTACATATTACAGGATATGAAAATAGAAAAATAAATAAAAAGATAAAAAGTTAACCCTCAATTTACAACCATTGGCTCACATTTAAAATAGTTGTTGTTGTTGTTGTTATTATTATTATTATTTATATACCACCCCCTCTCCCATTTGGGAGTTGGGGCGGTGTACAGCCAGATGCAATGTAGTCCCATGATTCTGTATGTCCAGATCAAGGGTTCTGGTTTATAACTTACATAATTTTTGTCCATTCCAAGTGACTTTAGGAATGGTGCAGAAAAACCACAAAAGGACAAATCATTGTCAGTGATCATTTTCAAAATGAATGTTAATTGACCTGAAAAAGTTAAACTGGACTAGCAATTCACCTCAGAGAGTTTGTTTTAGCCAATACTTCAGGCAACAGTTTTCAGTCAAAGCACTAGAGTTAAGACATTCAAGTTCTAATTGAAGATGCACATTCAGAGTGGAGTGGAGAAGTTGCAATAAAGTTGTGATGAATTTGGATTGGATGGTTTCAGAATATGAATTATAATCAGAATATGCACAGGACTGATCACTAAAAACAGCAGGCTTAGTAATCGAACACTGAAAAGATTGCAAGGAGCAATACATTATCCCTGCAGCTAGCAAATCTGATGAGAACCTTGATGTTTTTTGAGCTTTGGCTGTATCCAGGAAGTGAATGGCTGAAAACAGGTACCTAGATATTTAAATACCTTTATATGCTGGCAATATCACTGTGTGTACAGCAACATTTCCATTGCTGAGCAATTCAGTCCTTCCGTGAACAGTATCTTCATTTTTGTGTTTTTTGTGTATTTGTCCATTGACTACAGTTTGAATGAGGGAAAGAAAAGCTGTATCATCAGCAAAGAAGTATGAACATTACTTTCTAATTTTGTGTGGCAGAGGATTTGAACAATGCAATTAACATAAAAGCTAAATAAAATGGCTGGGGCAGAATGTACCCTTGCTTGACAACAGGGGTATACCAAAAGTGGGGTGAGGGGAGGGAATGTAGTCCACCCCTGATGAGGCAATAAGTTGAAGACAATAAGTATAGAGTCAGGCTGTTGCAGTTTCTTATAATTTCATACGATTCTGAAGTAAACTGCAATATAAATACTTACAATAAGATTTTACCAGAATTGATAATATAAAAATGGTCTAATTAATTCATGTATTAAAATCCATCTGTCAACCCCACTAACATGGAAAATACTGGCCTTCATGGATATATAATATGCCTCTGTTGACAGTATTTTTGTCAATACAGTCCATAGACAGAAGGAATATTTTCCAGCTCCTGTTGTAAACTGAGGCACAGAGAAGATGGATGGTCAATAAATGTTTCAGGATTTCTGGTAGTGTAATGAGAAAAGCTGAAAACCCTTTCAGGAATAATTTGCTATAGTGGAATTTTTTTTAACCTAACACATTTTGTCTTCTTGTAGTGAAAGTCTTCATTTTTAATGGTTTCTGCATGTTGTCATAAATGTATTGCTAGTCATAGTCTGTGCTTTAAAAATAAAAGACTTGGAAACTTTCAGGTTGGGCTATTGCATAAAATATGTTTTTTTCATGTTGAAAGATGTACAGCATCATGACCCTAAATGTCTTCTCCCATCCACAAGGAACTCTTGGTCTGGAGCTAATTATAGCCACAATGAATTGTTAAGCAGAGCTGTCAGCTTTGCAATTTAAACAGGGACTGAATTGTTGATAGAAAGTACAGAAATAGGCATTATCTCACCACACATTTTCTCTCTTGTGCATACACACAGTCACGGGGAAAAAATGGAAAACTTATTTTTGCCCCAAGCCCTTCCCCACCCCACAGCTAATCACTTCCAGGAGGTAACTGCTTTTGTTCAGTAAAATATTCTGCTTTCTCAGAGATAATAGTGGCCTTGTGTTAACATGTTAACCTAGAAAACCACAATTGGAGCTTCCTGGACTAAATCTGGCCTTTGGAAAGCCTCCTTACAAGACAAAATACTACAAGATAAAAATAAACTGGTCTCCTGGAAAGAAGGAGCACATGCCAACATGCTGCTTGAAGGCTTCAGATAGAAAAGTTCCAGGGAACAAATGATGAACTAACAATGGCTCCAACTGAGAGCCAAGCTGATGACCACAGCAGAATGGAGAATGGGAGAATAGACTGGCTTCTTCATAATTCTTCTCTGGACAAGGAGAGGATTTGAGATTAGCCACAAATGCTCCACATAGTTGATCCTCATGAGGAGGCCGTGGTTTCTGTAGGTTTACAACTCTGAGAGATTAGGGAATAGCCACAATGCTGAAACTGTATAATGGAATGGTTGGATGAGATTTTGAAAAGAAGAGATGTTGCTTAGGTAACAATCAGAGAAGAGAGGCAGGAACCCCAGTGGTTTAACAGTCAGAGAAAGAAACTTATTAAGGATCTGCCTTAATGGATAAAACATGGATTTAAAGGATAAAGTGGTGGCAGGAAAGTTTTACTTTCAGATTTGAAAGGTTCTATTAAAGCAGCCTTAAAATAAAAGAGAAGTAGTTCATCTAGTCACATTTCCTGTCTGATTTACCTGGAAGGCTGACAAGCTGTTTTTGGTGCCTTCAAAAAGCACATTTAGTTTGCACACTTCCTTTTCTAATCACTTTTGAATATTGTTTGTTAATTGCTTTTTAACTATTAAGAGCCTTTGTGTTAAATATGCATGATGTTAAGTTAACATCTTGATCTCATCTTCTGCAATAGTTTGAATTCAATTTACAGAATACAAATTAAAGAATCCTTTTCTAACAGTGACCACAACATGATTGACTTTTGTCTCAACATACGTCCACACAAAAATCATCATGATGACAAAATCCCCAATTATAACTTCAAAAAAGGCAACTATGATCTTATAAATCTCATCCCTTGATTGGCAATTTTTATTCACTGGGTACAATACTGTAGAAGAACATTACAACATATTTTTACTTGAAGTCAAAAGAGTCATCAAACTATATGTACCAATAACAACTCCCAAAACCAGAAAAAACAAATTACCCATAACAATAAGGAAGCTTCAATCCAAAAAGAAATCACTTTGGTGGAAAAACAAATCTGGTCACGTTGCCAACTTCAAAAGCCGATACAAAAATTTATGCCACCAGATAAAGACTGAATGCACCAATTATCACATTAAACAAGAGGAAAACCTTCTATGCACCAACTCCACCTGTGCCTTCTACAATTTTGTAAACAACAAACTAAAAGACTCAAGGTCCATCCCACCCCTGAAAGGACCTAATGATAAAGACTGCAATGATAACACCATTAAAGCCAACCTCTTTAACACATTCTTTGGCTCAGTATTTGTAAACAGCAATGGATCATGCCCAGTATTTCCTAGTCGAACCACAGAAAACTACAATATATCGATTTTACAGAAGACAATGTTGAAAAAGCACTACGCAATCTAAAATCATCTCTATGTATTGGACCGGATGGAATATGTGCCTAGTTCTTTAAAAAACTATCCACTGTCATAGCCGAATTTCTAAGCATAATCTTTGAAAAATCTTTCAGAACCAGCTCCTTGCCAAAACTATGGTCACAAGCCACGGTCATCCCTGTCTTCAAAAAGGGAGACCCCAGCCTAGTTGAAAATTACAGACCAATCTCTTTATGCTGCATCACCTGTAAAGTCAAGGAATCAATTATTAACCAATCCATCATCCTACACATAGAGACAAACAACCTACTCTCTAATAAACAATTTGGTTTCAGAAAAAAACTATCCTGTAATCTTCAACTCTTATACTGCAAAAACATATGGACTTCACAACTCGATCAGGGCAAAGCAATAGATGCAATCTACATAGACTTCTGTAAAGCTTTTGATTCAGTGGTACACGACAAACTACTCCTAAAACTAAAATCTTACGATATCTCTGGACACCTGCATAACTGGATAGAAGCTTTCCTGTCAAACAGGCAACAATGGTCAAAATTGGGAGTGTCCTATCAAATTCTGTACCTGTCAACAGTGGTGTCCCCCAAGACAGTGTTCTAGGACCAACTCTTTTCATACTCTACATAAATGACCTCTGTGATCATATTAAGAGCAACTCTGTTCTCTTCGCTGATGATGTAAAGCTATTCAACACCACAGACAATACTGCTACCCTTCAAAAAGACCTCAACTATGTATCAAAATGGTCAAACAAATGGCAACTTCAAATCTGAACAAATAAATGCTCTGTCTTACATATTGGCAAAAAAAATCAGAAAATAAAATACACGCTGAATAGTCAAGACCTTGTTAATGATCCAAACTCTGTCAAGGATCTTGGAGTACTCATCTCTAATGATCTAAGTGGTAGAGCCCACTGTAACTACATAGCCAAAAAGAGTTAGTTGTTAACCTAATCCTACATAGCTTTTTCTCTGGTAATATCACACTACTAACTAGAGCATACAAAACATTTTCTAGACCAATACTCGAATACAGCTTATCAGTCTGGAACCCACATTACGTATCTGATATTAACACAGTTAAGAAAGTCCAGAAATATTTCACAAGAAGAGTTCTCCACTCCTCTACTCGTTGCAGAATACCTTATGCCACCAGACTTGAAATTCTAGACCTAGAAAACCTAGAACTACACCGTCTTCAGTCTGATCTAAGTATAGTATATAAAATCATACATTGCAATGTCCTACCTGTCAATGAATACTTCAGTTTCAAAAATAACAATACAAGAGCACACAATAGATACAAACTCAAGGTAAACAGCACCAAACTCGATTGCAGAAAATACGACTTCAGCAACAGAGTGGTCAATGTCTGGAATACTCTACCTGACTCTGTGGTTTCTTCCCTAAACCCCAAAACTTTAACCTTAGACGGTCTACTATTGACCTCACCCCTTTCCTAAGAGGTCTGTAGGGGGTGTGCGTAAGCGCACCAACGTGCCTACCGTCTCTGTCCTATTGTTTCTTTTATTTTTTTATTTTTCTTATATGTATCCATGTATTCATAACTGTGTTTTTAGTTATACCTATTATCTTGTAAGTAATAACATGAGTACATCATATGCAAAGGGAAGTTTGATGTCAGACTCCACTTATTGGTTTAGCCGCTGGTGGGAAGATTTGGGTCCCTGCCAGTGGCTGAAGTGTTAGACAGCACCAGCTATAAAAAGCCAGCGCTGGCTGCGTTTCCTGGCTTTTTATTCCGGTTTGTAAATAAAGAATTTTCTGCACTCCTGAGTCTTGCTTCTTCCTCATCTGCACCCATTTAACATTGGCGACAAGGATGGGATTCTGAGGAAGAAAAAGGACCTTGTGGGGCACTGCGGCTATCTTCCAGCTGAATCGGGAACTTGACCGTTCAGACCAACAGCGAACTAACATGGCCCACCAACCCCTATCAATCCTTTTCGAGCCAACAGAAGAAAAATGGTCTTTGTACATATGAAGATTTAACCTAAATCTACAAGTGAACGGGATGCAGACATTATCTGATGAAAACAAGAAAGCTTACTTCTTAACCTATTGAGATTCGGAATTCTACAAACTAACTGAAGCCCTCATTGCAGATGACCTAGCAAACGTCTCCTGGGATGAACTGCAATGAGCATTGAAGGGACATTTTGACCCTACCCCATCATATCTGGCAAATCGGAACAATTTCTACATCTGGAGCCAAAACGATGGGGAAAGCATAAGTGATTTTGTGTCCACCTTGAGGAAACTATCAAAAAACTGCAAGTTCTCAAATGCCAAAGAGATGATCCGGGATCGGCTGGTCCTTGGCCTAAGAGATTTAACTTTGCAGAAGAAACTATTTGCAAAGGAGGACGTTCTGTTCAAGGAGGCTCTGGAAGAAGTGAAAGCTGCGGAAGCCTCCAACAGTTCAGCAGCCCAGGTAAACAGCAGCGGCAAAGTCCACACCACCCATGCCACGAGGGGTGCACTGCTTAGTCCATCCTATTCCGAAAGCACTGACAGTGAGAAAAAAGACGTCCACCAGGTAAAACCCAGCAAACCCAGATCCACCAAGGGAACCAAACCCTGCGGGATCTGCAAAGGAAACCATCCCCAGGCTGGCTGTCATTTTAGGGAAGCGATCTGCAGACAATGAAAGAGGAAGGGCTATATCGCGGAAGCATGCAGAGCCAGTCAACCAGCGGACAAACCAAGCTGCAGAACATACTCTCCAACCAGACAATACAAGGGCCAGAAGACATTTGGCATGAAATTCAAAAAACAAGATGGTGACCAGGAAAAAGAAACTCACCATACAATAGGGGGGTACATACACATCAGAGTGGCACAGACAGAACATAGTGATTCCAACAAATTCCTCACTGAAGTGAGGATTGATGGGACCGTGTGGTCAGTGGAAGTGGACTTCAGGTCTTACATATCAATGATGTCCTGGACAGCCCTCCAAAAGATTAATCCTCACATCCGCCATCTCCAGCCACAACAGATAGTACTAAAGGACTATCAGGGCTGCAGAATACCAGTCCTGGGAAAGAAAATCTGCCACATGGAATATGGAGATTTGCAGGGACCCCTACTACTTGTGGATGAAGACTTCCCAGCCTTTTAGGGTTCATGCATAATGGTTCACGCTGCTACAAATCAGCCTCACCGGCATCCACACAATGACAGTGACCAGAGCAAGAGGCGGCAATGACCTAGATACCTTGGAGAGGGAATTCCGGGATGTTTTCAGCAACGAATTGGGCAAATATAAGGGGACCCCAATCAGTTTTAGCCTAGACCCCAACATAGCCCCTATCTGACTGAAGCCCCGGAGAGTCCCTTTTGTTCTGCAGCCCAAGGCTGAAGAGCAATTAAACAAGCTAGTAGCACAAGGGATCTTCAAACCTGTAGACCATGCAAGGTGGGAGACCCCTATAGTGACCCTGGTAAAGCCCGATGGGTCAATAAGAATCTGTGGAGACTATAAGAGTACCCTCAACCTCGCGTTGCAACAGAGCGCATATCTAGTACAGGTAGTCCAGCACTTCCTACATTCATTGGGATGGGGCAAAATTTTTGCTAAGTTGGACCTAGCACAGGCATATCATCAATTGCCTGTGGATGAAGCAACCGCCGAAGCACAAACAATCATAAACCATAAGGATGCATTCAAATGCAACCGGCTGCAATTTGGAGTTAGCATAGCCCCCAGTCTTTTCCAGAGCATAATGGAAAGGTGCTACAAAACTACAAAACTGCTGGGAGTAGTTCCTTACTTTGACGATGTAATAATATCAGCCGAAGACAAGCCCCAACTAATGGAGAGGGTCTGAGCAGTCTTCAAAAAATTCCAAGAAGTGGGGCTTAAGTTAAAAAGGGACAACTGCTATGTTGCTGTACCAAGCATTGAGTTCTTGGGCTTCCAAATTGATGGATCTGGTATCCGACCCATGACCAGCAAGCTGAAAGCTATTAAGGAAGCCCCCACTCCACACAATAAAGGGGAACTCTAAGAATTCTTGGGCTTATTAAACTTTTATAATATATTCTTACCACAGAAGGCAACTTTAGTGGAGTCGCTCCATAGACTGTTGGATAAGAATACAACCTGGAAGTGCCCCCCCCCACCCAGGATGCCATGTTTTCCAAAATAAAAGACATTTTAACATCGAATATAGTATTGATGCAATATAGCGAGACCCTGCCACTATGGCTGACCTGCGACACATCACCATATGGCATCAGGGCAGTCCTGAGCCATAGGCTACCGAATGGAAAGGAAGCCCCCATAGACTATTATTCCAAGACGTTGTCAAAAGCCGAGAGGAACTATGGCAAAGTAGACAAAGAAGCCCTTGCCACCATAGCAGGGGTAAAATGTTTTCACAAATACCTCTATGGCAGACACTTCGAGTTGGTCACTGACCACAAGCCACTGCTTGGCATTCTATCAGGAAACAAACCCACTCCCAACATTTTATCACCTCGGATGTTAAGATGGACTGTTTTCCTGGCAGCATATAACTATAATCTCCTACACAGACCAGGAAAGAACATTCCACACGCCGATGCACTCAGCAGGTGTCCCTTGCCAGACCTAGTGGAAGACTCAGCCCCCGTGACTTCTGTATTCCTTGTGGAATGTTTGGAACCAGGCTTATTGATGGCTGCAGACAACGCGAGACTCACTGCAAAAGACAAAACATTGGTGCAAATTTTGAACTGGGTATGGTGAGGGTGGCTGGACAAAATGGATGGGGAGGAATTCAAGCCTTTCAAAGACAGACAGCTAGAGCTGTCAGCATTATGGGAGTGTTTGTTATGGGGAGACAGGGTGGTGGTACTGCAACCATTAAAGAAAAATATTTTGGGATTGCTACATGAAGGGCACCCTGGGATAGTGAGGAGTTATATCTGGTGGCCAGGGATAGACAAGGCCATTGAGACCTGGGTCGCCACATGCCCACCATGTCAGGAATCCTGACTGGCCCCTCCCAAAACATTCACCCCTCAAGTGGGAAAAACTGTCTGTCCCATGGGGGCACATACACATAGACTTTGCAGGATCCTGCCAGGGGCAAACGTTTCTAATCGTTTCTAAACGCTGATGCCTATTCTAAGTGGTTGGAGGTGGTTGTCATGAAATCCACTAGAACCGAGGCAGTGATCAGGGCATTGCAGAAATTATTTGCCACCCATGGGTTACCCAATGTGTTAGTTTCAGACAATGGCCTGCAATTCATGGCACAGCAATTTGGAAGCTTCCTCACCCAACTAGGGATCCAACATGCCCTATCGGCGCCGGCACATCCGGCGATGAATGGGCAAGCAGAGAAAATGGTCTGAACCAATTTCTAAAGAATTGCTAAATAAATAAGGCCCCAGAGATTGGCAAGAAAAAATTGACAAATGGCTGTTAACCCAACACATAACACCCAGCGCAGCGACAAACAGAAGCCAGCAGAAATGGTCATGGACAGAAAATTAAGATCTACCCTGGACAGAATCCATCCAAACTATACAAACAACAACCCTCTAGACTCCTCAGGGAACTGTAGGACATTTGCACCTGGGGACAATGTGTACACACGCAGCTACACGGGAGGGAAAACCTGGGTCCCATGAAAATAATCAAAAGTACTGAGCCCAGATCATACAGACTGGAGGTAGAAGGGGGAAGAACATGGAACAGGCACATAGACCAATTGCAGAGCTGCATAGTTCAAACCACATACAAAGCTGAACAACACAATGCACCTCCAACAACAATGAAACCCCACAAAGAAGAAACCCCACAAAGACAAATATTAGCAAGGGCAACCCCGAACAGAACAGTGGAGAACTTAGTTGTGGGGGGAGGACTCCAGCATAGTACTTCTGGGGCCTCTAGCTCAACAGAAACTACCACGCCTCCAGAAACTTTCGGGACATTTCTGAGGGCGGAGTCTGGAGCAGTGGTGGACGTGTCCATTCAGGCTGCTGCCTCAGGAACAACTGAACCATGCAGGCCCCCACAGAAGCCCCGCCTACCTGAAGGACTACATCTGCCATATATGCGGGGATTGGTCGGCCGAGCTAAGAGGGAGGGGTGTTAAATATGAATGACACTAAGTTAACATGAGTACGTCATATGCAAAGGGGAGTTTGATGTCAGACTCTATTTATTGGTTTAGCCATTGGTGGGAAGATTTGGGTCCCCGCCAGTGGCTGAAGTGTTGGACAGGGCTGGCTATAAAAAGCCGGCACTGGTCGTGTTTCCTGGCTTTTTATTCCAGTTTGTAAATAAAGAATTTTCTGCACTCCTGAGTCTTGCTTCTTCCTCATCTGCACCCATTTAACTCTTTGGATCAACAGGTTTTATACCATCAGATAAGATTCCTTCAATCCTTAATGAAACAAAGTTTTAAATACAAGTTTATGGACTTTAAAAAGTCTTTTAGAATAAACAGCAAAAAGGTGATTAGAATTTTGATTTGGAAAATTAGAAACAGACTAAGGGTCCAGATGGATTTGAAATAATTTTGGAATTAATCATAATAATCCTTCCTATGAAAAAATGCTTCTCTTTAGAATTATTTTTAAAAAACCATGACTTTGAAGATTGGGAACTAGAGAAAACCAAAAAAACTAAAGACTACAATTAAAGAAGAACACTTAAAATTTATTTAATTTATTTGATTGATTGATTGATTTCTATAGCCACCCAATTCAATGAAATGACTCAATCTGATTTACTAATTCAGAATGAAGCAAAATATTTTAACACTGGTCATATTGAAGCATATTTTTCCCATTTTTGCTTGGGTTGGGGGAGACATGGTCAGTGGTCTGATTTATTTTTCTGCTTTTTGAAAAACAAAACAGAATAGGTCGGTCAACCTTATATTTATCTCCAGAATCATCTGGCTCGTTTGTTATCTTCGGGGTAACATCATTTTGCTTTTCAAAATTAACTATTTTCCCATCTGTGTTTACTTCTTCAGAATGAATATTTGCCCAGAAATGCTTATTGCTTATACAAGAAGAAACTTTGTTTATTTAAGCGCTACTAAAAATAGACTCCTGACATCACAAATCATAAGATTAAAACATTTTTGTTAATAGTTAAATTGCCTTGATGAGTTTGATGCCATTTCTGGTGAGGGCAACAACAGAAAAATGGGGATCTTTTTTTTGTTTCTGTAGAATGGATTAATGTGAAGTCATGTTTATAATTATGTTTATTAATTGTATTATTATAGTTATTCTAAAAGACATATTTTCAAAGAAATCTAGGCATTTCTTCAAGTGCTGCCAAGTATCGCAAAGAAGAACCATCCATTGTTTAGTTAACTAGTGCTAAAAATAGCTACATGACATCAGAAGTCATAAGGCTGAAGGAATTTGGCCTATGCTTTAAGATACATGACTGCATTTGGGAAATGAGGAGCGGGAAGAGGGGGGAGAAGGAAACGAAAAATTTCCCTTTTATATCTCACTTGTGAATAATATAAAAAAATCAATATGTATGTATGTATGTATGCATTTGTGTTTTTTTACAAAAGCCTTGGTACACATATGCCAATGATTTTTTTTTATTGCTTTCAAGCATTTCTAAAAAGAATTTTGCATGACTCCTATCCAGCTGGCTATCGGGGCTGCTCTGGAGACATTTTCTAAATTCCAGCTCAGAAATCTGCAGGATAGTGAGCTGGAAATCATAGCATGCAACAAGCATAAGAGGACTGCTATCTTAGCTCCATTGTTAATCCTTCAGAAGAAAGTCAAGCTCTTGCGATTTACATCAGAGCTAGAGATAATCTCTTCTGAAGCTCAAAAAATCTATAAGTAAGCTTTGAGCACTAAGTCCCATGGTCCACATACAGCAGAGGTATCCACAGGAGGGAGATCAAGATGGGTAAATTATAAAAACACGCCATCTACTCAAGTTTTTATTTATTTATTCGCTATTTATGTGCGGTGGCGCGCTCTGACCCCCTAGTTACTTCCCATTCCCCGGGCTGTCCGAGTCATCGGGCCCTGGGCCTTCGGTTGATGTTATGCAACCGAAGGCCCAGATCCGTGGCAAATAAAGCCCCCCTCATTTATGATCTGATTTGGGAGGGGGAAGCGAACCTGACGGGCATTACCAAAACCTGGTTGGGCCAAGAGGGGGATGTCCCCCTGGTGGAGATGTGCCCACCCAGGTTTCGGGTTTTTCATCGACCGAGGGCACAGGGGAGGGGGGGGTTGTGCTGGTTATTAAGGAAGATCTGTGTCCTAGGGAATCCACTGTTCCTCAGACGACCAGATGTGAATCCCTCTTTGTGAAGTGTGGTTCCGGGGTTCAGATGGGCCTGTTGATCACATACCTGGCTCCCTGCTATGTGACATCAGCCCTGCCTGAGCTCCTTGAGGTGATAGCCGGCTTGGCGGTTGAGACCCCCAGGCTTATGGTCATGGGGGATTTCAACCTACCCTCTGCTGGCGGGCCCTCGGGGGTTGCTCAGGAGTTCATGGCTTCCATGACAGCCTTGGGCCTGACCCAATTAATTCGGGATCCCACACACACAGGGGGTCACATCTTGGATTTGGTTTTCGTCTCTGGTCAGTGGCAGAATGATCTAGGTTTAGGGGATGTTTTGATAGAGCCCCTGTCATGGTCGGATCATTCGCTCCTTAGGCTGGACTTCCGTGTCGCACTCCCTCGTTGCAGGGAGGCGGGACCGATTAAATGGTTCTGCCCCAGGCACCTGATGGACCTGGATAGGTTCCTAACAGAGCTTGGGCCGTTTCCCGAGACTCGCACACATGACTTGGCGGCCACCTGGGATAGGGTGGCAACCGAGGCCCTTGACCGGGTCATGCCCTTGCGGCCTCTGACCCGGTGCCGATCCATTTGGCTGCTTGGTTCTCTGAGGAGCTGAGGGAGATGAAGCACCGGAAAAGATGCCTAGAGAGCGGTTGGAGAGCCAGCCGTTCCGCACCTGACCGAACACTATTGCGGTCCTATATTAGGACCTATTTAGTGGTGATAAGGGTGGCAAAGTGATCATACTTTTCTGCCCTTATTACGTCCGCAGAAAATCACCCGGCCGCCCTTTTTAGGGTGACCCACTCCCTTTTGGATGAGGGAGCGCGGGAGGACCCCTTGCAAGGATGGGCCGAGGATTTTTCTATTTTTCTGCAGGACAAAATCGCTCAAATCTGGGATGGTTTGGACTCTGACTGGGCAACTGGGAGGGCAGAGTGGTTTTCGATGAGGTCATTTGTGGGGAGTTCGATCCTGTGACCCTGGAGGACGTGGACAAGATACTGGATGGGCTTGAGGTGGTGAGGCCCCTCCTCAAGAAACCATCCCTGGACCCAACATTGTTGTCAAATTACCATCCAGTCTCCAACTTTCGCTTTGTGGTGAAGGTTGTTGAGAGTGTGGTGGCACGACACCTCCCTCAGCACTTGGAGGAATCAGTATATTTAGATCCCCTCCAATCGGGTTTCAGGCCCGGGCATAGCACGGAGATGTGTTGGTCGCGTTGGTGGATGATCTCTGGAGGGCCCGGGAGAGGGGTTATTCCTCCGTCTTGGTCCTGTTAGATCTCTCAGTGGCTTTTGATACTGTCAACCACAGTATCCTATTGCGGTGGTTGGAGGGGTTGGGGGTGGGAGGCACCGTGTTATGGTGGTTCTCCTCCTTCCTCTCCGACCGCTCACAATTTGTGTTGGCAGGGGGACAGAGATCGACCCTGAGGCCCCTGTCTTGTGGGGTGCCTCAGGGGTCTGTGCTCTCGCCCCTGCTGTTCAACATTTATGTGAAGCCGCTGGGTGAGATCATCCGTGGTTTCGGGGTAGAGTTCCATCAGTATGCTGATGACACTCAGCAATACATTTCTACCCCCGGGCCACCCCTATGAAGGCCACCCCATCGTTGAAGTGATGACCCGGTGCCTGGAAGCCGTGCGGAGTTGGATGGGGGTCAACAGGCTTCTGCTCAACCCAACCAAAACTGAGCGGCTGTGGTTTCCTGCACCCAGATACAGTCAGCTCATTCCATCACTGACCATGGGGTGGGGAAATTCTGGCCCCCATGGAGAGGGTGCGCAATCTGAGAGTCCTCCTGGATGTACGGCTGTCGTTAGACAATCATATAGCAGCCGTCGCCAGGGGGGCTTTTTATCAGGTCCGTCGGATCTACCAGTTGCGGCCCTTTCTGGATCGGGGCGCATTGCGCATGGTCACTTCTGCCCTCATCATCTCCCACCTAGACTATTGCAATGCTGTCTACATGGGGCTCCCCTTGAAGAGCATCCGGAGGCTTCAGCTGGTGCAGAGTGCAGCCGCGCGGGTGATCTTGGGGGCTTCTCGGAGCTCCCATATTATACCGCTCCTGCGTGAGCTGCATTGGTTCCCAGTGGCCTTCCGGGTGCAATTCAAGGTGTTGGTGACCATCTTTAAAACGCTCCATGGCTTGGGACCCGGGTACTTGCGGGACTGCCTACTGCCACCATCGGCCTCCCGCTGGCCAGTGCGCTCCTACAGGGTGGGCCTCCTCGGGGTGTCGCCGCCTGGATGATGTCGGCTGGCAGCCCCGAGGGTGCGGGCCTTCTCTGTGGGAGCACCCTCCCTTTGGAATGAACTATCTACGGAGATGCGAGCCATTGCTGACCTGCAAGCCTTCTGACGCGCACTAAAGACCCATCTTTTCCAGCAGGCCGGTCTGGCCTAATATTATGAGATGGGTTTTAAATTTTTAACTTTAACTTTAACTTAATCTTTAAATTTTTATTGGTTTTATTGGCTTTGTGGTCTTAATTCAGCCATTTATCTAATAATTTTTAAACTGATTTTAACTTTGCTGATTGTATGTTTTTTATCATGGCTGTTCACCGCCCCGAGTCCCTTTTGCAGAGAGGGGGACAGTATATAAACTCAAATAATAAATAAATAAATACATTTATTTATCAAGCGATTATAAGATAATTGTATAAGTATAAACATAGTTATGAATACATGAAATGGATACATATAAGAAAAATAAAAACAATAGGACAGGGATAGTAGGCACGTTGGTGCGCTTATGCACGCCCCCTACAGACTTCTTAGGAAAGGGGTGAGGTCAATAGCAGACAGTCTAAGGTTAAAGTTTTTGGGGTTTAGGGAAGAAACCACAGAGTCAGGTAAAGTATTCCAGACATTGACCACTCTGTTGCTGAAGTCGTATTTTCTGCAATCGAGTTTGGTGCTGTTTACCTTGAGTTTGTATCTATTGTGTGCTCTTGTATTGTTATGGTTGAAGCTGAAGTATTCATTGACAGGTAGGATATTGCAATGTATGATTTTATATACTATACTTAGATCGGACTGAAGACAGTGTAGTTCTAGGTTTTCTAAGTCTAGAATTTCAAGTCTGGTGGCATAAGGTATTCTGCAACGAGTAGAGGAGTGGAGAACTCTTCTTGTGAAATAGTCAATTGGCTGTCCAATCATAATCAAATATGCCAGGAGCAGGAGGTATCATATGGGTGAAAGCTGGTTTAATCTTTGGATATACATTCTTCAAGGAATTGGCTTCTCTTGAATTCTCAACATCTTTATCAATTTGAAATAGCTTTTGGTTCTTTGACGTGAATTATGACAGTTAAACTAGTTTGTAATTGGCCTGGGTTTAAATATAATGTCATTCTTTGTGCTGGGAAACCCAACTAAAAAGGTCACCAAAGAGTACAAAATGTAAAGCTCAATGTGTTTTTCCTGTTATGTTTCAACTTCACTTTATCTGCAGAGCTAGTTTTAACAGATGACAACTGACCTTTACTCACACCTTTCTCTCCATCAAATGAATTTTGTTCAAAATATCCTTGTTCTACAATACAAAGATCATCAGGCAGGGGTGAATGTAAACTGAGACAATTTGTGCTGTGTAAATATTCAAACTGGGGAGTATACCCTCCAGGTTTGGATAATATAAATGGAAAATATTGAAGGATAAGTGCATAGTTCTCTCTCTCTCTCTCACTCACTCACTCTCTGTATGTGTGTAAAATCTGCATCCTATTTACTCCCTACTTTTTAGCTGAGGTTTGACTTTATAAACATGACAGTTTTAAGTAGGTTTGAATATTCCATAGAAAAGAAGCTTGTGAGTTGTGACATCCATTTGAATAGCTCAGCATTTCATTCTGATTTAAGAAGAAGGATTGCTGGAAGAATTTTAGACAAATTGTTTTATTTATCTGTGCATCACATTTATAACCTACCACTGAACAGCTCAACATATAAGTACACACAATATGTAAGAACATCTTATAAATACTTTTTTTTTTGTTTGTGTATGTTAGTGTTGATCTGGTGATTGCCTGGTCCAGGTTTCATGGAAAGATTCTGAATTGGTTAGCCACTGCCTTCTTCCCAGGACTGAGAGAGAATGACTGGTCGAAGTTCACTCAGCAGTGCTAGAAGTCAAGGTCTTCAAATTTCCAGCCTGGTACTTTTACACACTGGCTCTCATAAATTAAACACTGGCTCTCACAAAAAGCCCCCAAACAATGTATGGTGTGAGGCCTCAAAGAAACTCCAGAAAAGTTCTGTCTTCAACTTTTTTTCAGAATGCAGATAATTTGGAAGACAAATTACTCACATGAGGTCATTCTGGAGAGCCATCCCCATCATTGAAAAACATTTCAGCTACCCAGACATTCTGGATATGAGAGACAACCATCTGCTTCTAAATAAGTAAAAGGTCACAGACTGATTGTTATTTGTCAGAAAATATTTCTTTGTTAATGAGTCTCTTACTGTATAGTGAAGGACTACTAGCATAATGGATTCCACTTTTGAGGCAGGTCGTTTATTTATATATTTAGCATATTTAGCATACGGCATAAGGAAGGTCAGATAGAAATAGAAATAAGAGAGTGAGATTTTATACGTCAAACATATTTGCTTTTTAAAGAGCTTGGTGAACAAGGAAAGGGAATAAAGATAGCTCTTTTTTCATAATATAGTATACACAGCTTCAATCTCATTTACCCAGTAGATTGCATCTATAAAATGTGTTTTTGAATACAAAATGTTTCCCAACAGAAGCAACTTTGAAACTGCTGATTTTTTCCTCTCTCTCAGAGTTTCTGGTTATTCTGCCAGATGTGTTAGGAGTGATCAAGATCTACTCTACTAAATAGCAGAGGTCCAAGTAGGCTTGCTTTCTCTTTTGTGGCCCCTGCCCTGTGGAACAGACTCCCCCTTGAATTTCAGAGAGTCTCAATTCTTTGGTCTTTCAAAAAGCCATTAAGAAATGTGTTTTTCTCTAAGCCTTAGGACCAGGTTGTTAGGGAAGCTGTGTATACTATGCATGTCTATTTGTGAATTTCTCATACGGTGCCTTGCCATTTTTTTTTCTTTATATTGGATTATTTTGATTTTTTTGTTATATATATGGTTTAATTGATTGTTAGCTGCACAGAATAGCTGCACATGATTATTTAAGATGAGCAATGAGATAAATTATAAATAAATAAAGGCAGACTATTATCTCTAAATTCATAAATGTAGGCTGCTTAGATTCTAATTCAATCAGTGATTCAATCAGTGACTAACCTCAAATATGAGCTCTATTAGAATAATATATGTAGTCTACTTTCTCTTAAGCTAGCAAAGGGATACAGATGTCACATTATGTTATGTATGGCGTTTTCCACAATTTCTATCCTTTCTCTTTAAAGGAAAGTGGACTGTATGGACCCTTGTGATACGTTCTGAGACACTACCCCTTCAGAAATACCCCCTTCCTTTTTTTGCTGAATACAAGGATAATTTCTAAAGCTAATGCACTGTGTGTAGTGCACCAACACCCCAATTGCAACTCAGTGGCGGGCTGCAGGGCCACTGAGAGGATTATTAAATGCTGTAACAAAACTAATATGGGCCCCCTCACCTACTCATTGTTAACATCTCCCCTCCCTCTGCCCACTATCCTGTGGATTTTGTGTTACTCCCTGCACCGACATAACTCCTAATCAACCAGGAGGCTCATTAAGAAAAAAAGGGGGGCGCCAGGGCAATGAAACAGATCGGGAAGCGGGGGGATGAGGATGAAGTATGGAGAATTATGTTGGAGTACGTGCAGCCCACAAGTAGATTATTTTTCCCGTCTGGGAGAAGAATGATTCACTTTAGTCTATACGAATGAAAGAAAATTGACACTTCCCTCACCCACCCCCGCTCTCCTCCTCCAGTTTATCCTCCATTTTAAAACCACCTCTTGCCAATTACCCTTTGGCATGGCTGGCGCACACAGATCCTCTGACTAAGCTAACAGTGGCACCTCCTTCCTTTTGGCGTGAAGGATTTCGACAGGATGGGAAGTGGAAGTTCATTCTTCAAGAACTGGGGAGAAGGGGAGAAAGAGAAGAAGGTGGAGGTGGGGCGGGTGATCATTGCTGTCGCTGCTGCATGGGAAGGACATGCCTTCCTTCCTTGCCATTTGCCCTCCGATGAGTTGATTTGATCCACCTTTAGAGTGTTTTGCTGTAAGCCACCTCCACTGTCCCTCCAACCACCCCCGCCCAGGTGCGTCCAGGTTGACACACCGTCCCACTGTTTTTCTTTTTTAAAAATTGGTTTTGTAAATTTGTTAAATTTCCCCTTCATTAGTCCCCTTTGAGCTCTATGGGCCCCAGAACAATGTACTGGCTGAACCTTTCTCTCCTCAGGCCTGGCGGGCTACAGCCTATTCTGAACTGGGCCACAGAAGTAGAGGGTGAGTGTGTCCATGTGTGCGTGATGCTGCATTTGTGAAAATGGCATGTTTGTATGCACAAAACTATCACCTCTCTCACTCACTCTGCTCCTGGCTCTACCACTTCACCAAGCTGCAAAGGTTGGAGACCACTGATTTAAAGTGTAATGATCTGCAAGTTCAATTCTCAGTACAGGTCTGAACTTCATGGAACACCAAAAGCTATTTATTTTTAAGGAGTCCTCATATGGTTGAAATTGATCATAGTGGTTTGGTGGTCAATGCAACCAAAGATACCATGTAGTATATGCACTGAATAAAATTAAAGAGATTTTTTTCCACCCCCAAGAGAGCAGGTTATAGAGTAATAGGAAAAGCGTGATGTAGGTCTCTATGGGCCAGTCATTTTTCTTCTATTTTTTTTCTAATGTCATTTTTCAAAGATATCAGAATCCTTATAGATCTTACCAAGAAGAAAAAATAAATGTTCCAAGCCCATTTCATCAGATAAATCAGATGACGTTATAATCTTTATTATTTTTTTTAAGGACCACAGAACTCTATACTGCTTTTGGTAAGCAGCAGATCTTTCTGATATTTGGTGTTGGATGTGTGTGTGCGTTTGAGGTTTGGTTGATGCAGTTCAATGGGGTGAACAAGTTCAATGTACAGTTTTTGCATGAAACAATCATAAAATATTCTGAAGAATACTAAAGAAATCTATTTTGATATCTTTCCATATCAAATTAAAGTTTAAGAATGTAAAGAATTCAAATGTGGTACCTCATAGCCTTCTACATTTATTTCAAAATGCATTTTAAAAAAAGTTAGCATGTGAGACAAGAGAAAACAACACCATTTCCTCTTTCAAAATACATTCATTGTCTAGACTTAATCTCACTGATTTCAATACAAATAAACTCATAATCAGTATTTAAATTGCATTTCCTGCATGTCATGACTTCCTCATTTGCAACACCAGAAGCAAAATACATTTTTCATACCACAATATATTGTATCTGATTGTCCAATACTAATTTCAGCAAAAACTAATCTGACTCAGATCATGTGTGAGATTCTAGCAAGGGAACTGAAAGAGGATGGGGAAAAACACATTTCTCTGATACTTTTTTCTTTCTTTCAGCAATAAATAATACTGCATTAAAGGAACCACAATGGATTCATCACACGTTTCTAACTTTTTTACATGAGAGGGAGACAAAGCACCATGAGGAGTCTTATTTCAGCCCTACCTGTGGCAAATGGGATAGTGGGAGAATTGGCAAAGTGTAGTTCTTGGTTGCTTGAAATCAGCTTGCACTAAAAATTTCCAAATCTAGATGAAGAAATTAAATCATTCTAAAGCACTATGTTTGAGAATTTCTTTTGGTTTTTTGTTTTACATTAGCCTGTTTCAGTCTGGTGGATTGTCCTTTATTTTATTATTACAAATAAAATTTATTGCCTGTCCACCTTACCATAAAGTAACTCTGGGCAGCTTACAATTATAAAAAATATGTCTATACATATTAAAACATAATTAAAATCAAACATTAAAAACTAAGAACACATGGGGAGGCTGGGGGTGGAGTGGGGGGAGATGGAAAATGTTGTTATTCAATCAACCACCTCCACTGTGCTGTTTCCCCCACTAAGGCCCCAAGCAATCTTTAGGCCCTTATGAAAGGATTGGAGGGTTGGGAACAACCTCATATCAGGGCAGCAAGATGTTTCAAAATATTTCATGAAGATAATATGACTGGAAGATACTGTGCTTGACAAAATAAAAGCACTGGAGAGTTTACAGATCGTTAACATAGTTTGTTTAGTTAATTTCTAAATTGCATTGGTGGAACTCAGCTACTGTTGTTTAAATACCATAGTTTATGGCTGAGCAAAATGTATGAGCCTGCAATGATGGCCTAGGTTTGATGGCCAAGGGCCAGATTTAACATGAAGAGGGTCCCAGGTAAGTAGTTGAGTAAACAATATCAGCTGAGTAAAGTTATTCCTCCTTTCTGAATGAAAACAAGATTTTTTTTACATTGTTTTGGTATTTAAATACAGCAAAAAAAGTTATATATCAGGGATCTGGGCTCTTAAATCCAAAAGATCTGTCAGATTTGGCTCAAAAATCCATTCAGCAGCAGTAGGGCAAAATACAGAAGGCTCTCTTAATCCTGAGGTCCAGAACTAGTGTCCTTAGAGTATTAAAAAAAAAACCAAGAAATTTCGTGGATTAGGGGGAGAAAAGGCAGATTCTAAGCTGTATGAAGGCCAGGATCTCCAGTTACTTGTTTTCTATGCAATGTGTGAAGCAGGCATTGCTTTTGGAAGTTTTGATCTTTTTATTTTAAAGTATTTCTCTTTATGGGGGAAAATGGCTGTTCCTCTCTGAAATGAAGACACAAGTTCTTCTCTGGAAGAATTATTTGCTATGCTTTGCTGCATGGATAGCCTCCAGCAGGTTTGTGTGTCTCTTTGTTTTTGCAATAGGAAGCAACTGATCTAATTTTAGACCAAATACCATTTTTTAAAAAAAGCCTAAGCATAGCAGAAGGGAAAAATGCCCCCAAACAATCAGCCAATTTTATTTGGTTTTACAATCTAATTAATGGAAGAAAGTATAATCTGGAGGAATGTTTCCTTACCCACAGAGAAAGCTGGCAAGCAAGTGATAAAGAATTATTGTTTTGCAACTGACAGAAGGTCTTGAAAGTATAAGCATGTGATAAATCTTGCATATGGGAATGGAGCATGGAAACTGAAAAAACGCAATTTGAACTTTGAGGAGGGGATTATTTTAATCAGTGGATGTACTATTTCATCTGCATTCCCCACTTACTGCCAACAGTCTGGTGTTCAGGAGCAAATATATGAAGTCCCATTTAATGATGGGAAAAACTAAAAGGCTTATGATGATTTTCAGTCCTCAGCAGCAGAATTGTTGTCCTTCCTTCTTTTCATTAGATGTCCATTTAGATATTGCAGCTTTAAAAAATTATTTCATTGGCCACCTTGGCACAGTTAACAATGCATAAAGCTTAATGTTTAAGCTCCCTTCTGTAAATGTTACTACTTGTTAAGGAGCTTTTACTTCGCATGTCATACAAACTTGGGTCTGTCATTCAGTGCAGTAATTCTTACTTCTATAATTTCTCTGAAAAATTGGAGGACATAACATAGATCAAGTAGCTCCAAAACTTGTTGAAAAAAAACCCTGTGTTTAATAGTGTAAGAATGGTCTTGGTAACACAAATCAAAGCTTGACTGATGTATTGTCTTTCTGGTTTCTTTCAGCAGCCAAACGGATTCTTTTGAAGACCACAAACCACATATCATGGTTTCCCAACCTCCTTCACAAGTTCCATGCTATAATATGTGTTTACTATTAAGTTGTCTTATTCAAACAATATATTGACAATAGCTGTATGTGGTTTATTAATCTCAGTTATTGTTTGTATGGGATGCAGTTATCAATATTGCTCTGAGCTTAGGTGATTTTTTCTAATTAATTTTCTGGGGCTTAAAGTTTAGGCAGTTTTCTTAGTTTATCATTAACAGATTGTGCAAACCCTCAAAACCTATTAATTCATAAGATGATTGTGTATTGTGTGAACACAGCCACAGAAAGAGATAAGCTCTAGTAAAAGGACTATATTCAGAAGAAATGCAAAAATGCAGCTTTTGAGATGGATACTATAATCAGATACTAAACAACTCTGTCTATGAGTAAAATGTGTTGTGCCCTATTTGGAAAGCACCAATCTTTATGTTTACAGGTATGTAGCCCAATTTTATGAGTGTTGATTTGGAAATAAGATCTACTTAATTTTAAATTAAGTGATTTTAGGGAGACTTCTTCAGGCATGGAGATGTTGTGGCACCATTTCTTTCTAATCTGCCAATGAATATCTGTCTTGTAGATAAGGCATTGAAAGATCTCTTCTAACAATTTCTTTACAAGCCAATATTACTACTTTTTGTTACTGTTGAAGTAAACATTGAAACCCACCCACATTGCTCAGTGATGACTAGTTTTAATCATCCATAAGTGAATAAATAGGGTATGTCAGTACTTCAGGTGTCAGTAGCCTATTGCTGTTTTTCTCTTCCCTCAGAAGATAAATTACGAGAAGTTTTGGTTGCAATATTCAAAGGCTTCCTTAAACAAGATTATATTTCTAAAACTTGTTTGATAGGAAAGTCAGTGTGATAGGAAAGTCAGTGTGGTGACTTCTGGGTGAGGCAATAGTGGACTAAAAGGATTGGAGGTACTGCTGCAGTGAAGACTGAGAGCAAAGTAATAACTCCAGGCCAACAGAGCTTCTTTGACAAGGAAAGACTGAGAGATTGGCCACTTGCATTCCAGATAGCTGATCCGCATAAGGACTATCCAAGATTGTGTTTGACTCATGGATTTGAGTGTTGGAAGATGCACAAATCCTGAGCTCAAAGCTGCAGCAGAACCCATAAAGACACTGAGTTTGCTAAACCTCATTTTCTGATAATTAATGTGTGTGTGTGGTGGAGAAGGGATAAAAGGAGGAGATTTTGGCAGGAAAAGGAAAAGAGGGAGAGGGGGGCAAAAGGTGTGATAAAAATTAAATCTAAGAAAGTTTCAAATGGAGTAGGGAACCAATCAGATTTAAAATCTTTGATCTTTGCTAAAAGTGTTTTTAAAATTAAATAAATAGAATGATACATTCATGGAAACACAACTGTTTAGACCACAAGGGTCAAACTTGCGGTGTTATGATGCCATGACATGACATATCTTGGCATTTTTTTCCCTTCGTGAAACTGGGGTGGGCATGCCTGCATGTGATGCATCTGGCCCATGGGCCGCCAGTTTGACACCCTGGTTTAGACTTTTAGAGAAAAAACATTGGTGGTTTTTGTAGAATATAAAGATAACAGACATT
The DNA here is from genome assembly GCA_023653725.1 of Bungarus multicinctus. Lineage (NCBI taxonomy): Eukaryota > Metazoa > Chordata > Lepidosauria > Squamata > Elapidae > Bungarus > Bungarus multicinctus. Next base: position 36,383,717 of record CM042842.1, on the reverse strand, counting down.
TGAGATGGACCATATGATCATAGAAATACAGAGTACTACAGGAGAAACGAAGACTTAAAAACTAGAAAAGGGTGAGAAAAAAGAGAAAAGAAAAAGAAAAGAAAAGCCAGACTTCTGAAGGAGGCATGGTAAACTGTAGATGTCTCTACAAAAGTTGACCTTATTACCACAGCAAGTTCAAAGAATTGGTGAGTAGACTGGTTCTGCTCTGGATGAGCAGAGGATAGGAGATTGTCCATAAGTGTTCTGAATGGCTGCTCCTTGCAACAAGACCACCGGACAGTGGTCTTCCACAGGTTTGAATACCAGGAGATGAAGTTTTAGCCATTTTGCTCACAAAATGTGTGATGAGGTAAAGAAATCAAGAGAAATGAAATTCTATGATAATATTTCAATGAACTAAAGATTAAACTGTTAGAGTTAAAAAGAAGAAACACATAGTTGGTTTATTTGATCATGATTAAGAGTTTTTTCTGCAAAAAGATAATAGACATTCTTATTAATTATGTTTTTTGTTGTTGCTGAAATTGGATAGAATTGTTAAATTGTGGCGGATGGGGGATATTGATGGGACAGGATTGAGATATATAGAAAGAAATGATTTACGTAATGCAACTTCAAATGTGGAGGAGAGTTACTAAGCTTGTTTGTAACTGCCGCAAAGAAATAACTTTTTAAAATATTTTTTTCTGTTTCTTTTCTCCCCCCATACTTTCTAGTTTTTTTTCACTCCCCCTCTTTTTTCCCTAACTTCATTATGTATTACATTTCATTACTATTAAACATTTCTATAAAAAGTATTGGCAAATCAGGAGAAATAGATTGGTATAATAGTTAAGGGCACTGGACTAGAATCCAGGAGACTGGGTTCTAGTCCCCAGCTTTGGTCTGAAACTGGTGTGACTTTGGACCAGTAATACCATCTCAGCCCTAGGAAGCAGGCAATGGCTAACCACTTTCAAAATCATGCAGGGACTAGTCCAGAGAGTCACAAGGAGTCGACAATGATTCAAAGGTTAAAAAGAAAATCAGAGTTATTTTTTTGTATTGCAGAGTATAAAGATACATCTGAAAAATAGTGATGAAAGGATATAGAAAGGGTTCTTGTATTATCTATATATGGCATTTTTTATTTCAGACTGAACAACCATATTAAAGCATAAAAGCTGAAGGAGGATGTGATATGGAAAAAAATGTTCCCTTTAGTTACAGTAGTTTGGACAAATCTGGCACTCTGAATTAGTATACGAGGAAGAAGCCGAGATTAAATTTTCTATTGTCTCTGCAATATCATTCTGTGAGATCTTATTGTAAGTTTTCTCGCCCATTCTTTTAGTTGAAATAGATTTATTACAGGTTTCATTTTTGTTCCTTTAGTTTACCATATCAAACACAGAGAAGCAGAAGTAGAGAGTCTGCATGCAATATGGCAAAATACAAAACAAATTTTGCTGACTTTAGTAGAATTATCCTGGGCAACATAGGAATAAATAATCATTGTAGAGAAACCCAAGACTCAAGTGTCAGCTAAGCTTTCGGTGCTATAATCTACTCATAGCACAACTAAGGGGGGGAAAAAACCCACAATGCCTTCTTTTGTGTAAATATCTTTTTTTTTAAGAGCAAAAGAATCATGGTGCCCCAAATAAATAGTTTTGCTGATGAAATTACACAACAAGATCTGAGGGTATTTTGGGAATTACAAAAAGAAAGCTAAAAGAATATACAAATTCTACAATGCAAATTTTAAAAAACTGATGATTTATTACCTTTTCTTGGCATCACAAGTTGCTACCTCATTTGTCTAATGGTAGGACTAGCCTTGACTGTTCTACATGTAATTCAAGGCTAGTTTTAATCCCAGTTGAAGTATATTCTAGCCTCTGATGATGGTTCTTTAAGGGTTTTAGTCAGTTTACAGAGATTTGGGGTGATGTATTTGGACCAGAAATGTACAATTTCAGATTGTAGATTTAATAGCAGGATGGTGTTCAGCAGTGGTGGGATTCAATTTTTGTTACTACTGGTTCTGTGGGCGTGGCTTGGAGAGTGTGGCTTGGTGGGCATGGCAGGGAAAGGATACTGCAAAATCCCCAATGCCTCCCCACTCCTGGGGGAAGGTTACTGCAAAATCTCATTCCTTCCCCACCCCACTAACCTGCTTTCCACCTCCGTTCTCCTGTGCAGGGCAACAAAAGAACATCTAGCCAATCAGCTGGGACTTGAGAAGCAGAGAATAGATGGGAGCGGGATCAGTCAGAGATGGTATTTTCCAGTTCTCCAAAGTACTCGAAATTTCCACTACCAGTTCTCTAGAACTGGTCAGAACCTGCTGAATACCACCTCTGGTGTTCATGTCACTGAATTCCATGTCCATAAATGTTCTTCATTAAGGGAAATGGAATAGCAATGAAAAACATAACAAAACTGTGTAATTTTTGCTTTTCTTTAAGATTATGAGAACCCTGCCTTACCCATTTTTATTGGTAACAGTCTAGGCACTAAGAAATAAGCTTAATGTCCTGATTATGAGAAAGAAAACAAAATAGTTTTTTCTCTCGTTCCCCAATCCCCTGTACCACTGTTCTTCTCTTTGTTTTTAAATTGGAAGTGACAATTTTAAATTATTGTGTCTCATTACTTTCCTCAAAGCTTTTCACTTTATTACCATATTATTTTCCAGAAAATAAATCAACAGTATAGCATCTGAGCTGTTTTAGATTTATGTCTCCATCATTAAACCATCTGTTTTTGTCAAAGGCAACCTTGACTCAAAAATAGCTGAATATGATAGGAAAATGTTTTTTAAAAAGTGAATGAGTAAAAAGCAAACAGGAAGAATGTAACATAATACAATATTTTTAGTATTGTCTAGGTCATTATAATCAATATACCATTAATAAGCTGGAAACTACAGATTGGAAATGAGTTTTATAAATTGTTCCTTTTTTCCCTTTTTATTTCTTGAGTAAAATGTATTTCTTCGATGCTTGTTTATTTAGGATGACTTGAAAATAATAAAATAACATAGATTTCAAGATTTATATTCTTTTTCTTTCTTGATGGCACAGAAAGGACCTAGAATGAAATATTTTTACAGAGGTGTTTTTAACAACGATCTTGTATGGAAAAATAACATTTAAATCAGGAATATATCACAGAGAAGAGAATGAACTGTCTCCTTTCTTGGAGCACATTTTCAAATTCAGACATGACTCTATTTAATTATTGCTTACAAATGGAAAATCATGTTACAGGATATGCTATTCCCAGATATATTTCTGATTGTCTGGTTCCAGTTGGCCTCAATTTAACAAATTGCTTGCCAGGTACCGCTTAGCTTTATTGTTCTAAAGACTTGAGTTAAGAGGTGGAATTTTCCATACATAGCAGAAAATTGTTTATTCTGTGACATAAAATATGCTTCAGGCTGCTGCACCTTAAATTTTGCTACATATTTCATTCTATTTATAGCAATGGCACCAGGTGTTCCATACATTTTACAACACAAACATTTCATATTAATTGTAGCTGTCAACATGGGAGCCTAAAAATAGCACACTGGAGCAGGTGAGTTTCACTATCAATGTTCTATGTTTCATTTGGATGATACAACTTAAAGCTTCCATTGAAAAGACAGCAGGAAAAATGGTGCCATTTAAGTTAAATGTTTTTCTTCTTAAGCTTTTCAACTTGCAGTGGTCTGATTTTCTTTTCTTATAGGAATTAGAAACCTGTCCTCAAATGGAATTGGAAATTGAAAGCAAAATATAAAGTTCTTTGCCACTGTTTCGCCTGCAAACATAAAAAGGCTCTATAGCAGGGGTATCAAACTCGCGTCGTCAAGGTAGCATCACATGATGTATCGGGAATTCCACCCCCCCCTAAACCGGGCGGGGCCTGCACATGACGCATCCAGGCTGTGGGCCATGAGCTTGACACCGCTGCTCTATAGGTTACTTGAACAACTTGAAATGAATTGTGTGAGGGTATATAGCTTTATTAATTTCTGTAGCAAGAAGAATATAAAGAACTTGAATGATTTAACAAAGTAGGACCTTCTAGAGACACACAATTATACCAATCATTCTCTAGGCAAATTGATCTGCAAAAGCAAGAGAAATGTTGATAAGTTCCAAATGTCGTACTAAATGTATTTCCCCATTTGATTTCAAAATTTATTTATTTATTTATTTATTATTTACATTTATATGCCACCCTTCTCCGGAGACTCAGAGCGGCTTACAGTCTTTAGAGCACCATGCTAAGTGCTCAGCAATAGCCTTCATTCTATTGTATATGCCTGCTTATTACTAGGGCTTTTTGCCCCCCCCCCAAGCGGCGTTTTTTACAAAGTCAGCTTATTGGCCCCAACAATCTTGGGTCCTCAATTTACCTACCCCGAGAGGATGGAAGGCTGAGTCAACCTTGAGCCTGGTGGGATTCGAACCTGTACTAATTGCAGGCAATTGAGCTAAGTGCTAGATGATTAACAGCCTGCACCACCAAGGCAGAGAGCAAGTAGATCTCTACCTCCCTTCAATTATTTGTGTTAGCAAACATATTTCATTGCATCACATTCTAAGAAAGATGGAATGTGTGGAAATTCAGTGGAAAAAGCTCACTTCCTGTGTGGAACTGAAGTTGTGTTTGGCTGGCTATTTATTTGATTTAATTTAACCAGATATGTAAACTTAGCTATTATGGTTTACAATTTATAGTTTATGCCATGGTCTGCAACATGAATTGGGCTAATTGGAGCATATTATGAGCTAATTGGATGGGATTCAGCCGGATTCGTATATTTAATTTGTTTTTTAAACTGTATATATTCTGTGTTTTTTAGTAGGCTGTACACCGCCCCGAGTCCCTTTTTGGGAGAGGGAGCGGTATAGAAATTTTATTAAATAAATAAATAAATATTCAGGAAATCACGATAGAATACATCAGGACTTAGCTGTAATATATGAACCAAGTTCTTGATTATAACATTGAACTCTGGCACTATCCAGCATCTTTTCTATAAACAACTTTCTCATTTTTCAATCTAGCACCATTCAGAAAAATAACTTTCTAAAAGACACCAAAAGCGGATGCTGTTGTACATCTGAATAATTTCTGTTTATGATTCTCCAGAAGAAGTAGACCACTGTAATGAAGTGTAAGTCCAGCCATGTGTGGAATTGTTTTTAATTAATGATGGCACAAAAAATTAAAATTAGGCAGTTTGTAAATCTAATTTAATTTTGTAGGATCATAATTTCCAAAAGCATAATGAATTCTGACTTCAATAAATATAAATATGTTTCTAATTTAAACTAAAATTGATTACAACTCAATTTATAATTTCTGGGAGTCTGTGATGAAGTATCTACACACTACTATTTTTTTTTCATGTACTTACATTTTTGATGACTGCAATTCTTTATTTTTCAGAGGAAATGAGCAACTCCAATTAGCCATGGACAGCTTCAAAGTTTTTTTTTTTAATATAAGTTTTATTTGGGTTTTCACAAAAACATACAAATAAGATATCTTTTTTTGAGAATAGCATGATCCCAGGTTATCACTTTTTCATACAGACACAAATTCAATTTCATATTCATCTTTGTGTTCTATTCCATATCTCATTACTATTTTAACATTTTCAACATAATTTTCCCCCTCCCTTAGTTTTCTCAACTTTATTTTTAATTATCTCTTATCTAAATTCAATTATATATTTTTTTAAAATTTCAATATTTTTCTAATCATTATATTTATACTTTTGTCTGTCCTGTTTCAATTTCATATTATCTTTTCTCATTAAACAAAATTTCCCCTGTAATTACTAATTGGAGTATGACACCTTTATATCTTTTAATTTTATCCATTCAACTCTTATTTAAGCTTCAATTTATGGCTTTAGAATTATAACATTCAATATAATACATAATTTCCAATCAAATTCTGCTTGGTACATTCTTAAAATACACACTATGTTCTTTAGAATATATATATATTGGTACATTCTTAAAATACACACTATGTTCTTTAGAATATATATATATATATATATATATATATATATATATATATATATATATGTATATGTATGTATATGTATATGTATATGTATATGTATATGTATATGTATATGTATATGTATATTAGAGTAGTAAATAAAACACTCATTCCATTCCAATACAATTCTATCATTGATATTAATTACAATCTTAATTTGTTTAACATTTCTTTTCAATTGAATATCATACTTCCTTGGGAACACTTATAAACTTTCCATAATTAATTATTTTTCTTTTTTTAATATTTCTCTTCACTTATATTTTTATAAATCATTAATAATAATTAACACATTCCCATCCTTTCCTAATTTCATTCTGTCATTCTCTTTATTTCATTTATTTATTAATAAACATTCCATTGCATTACAATATGTGTTTTATCCATCATTTTAATCATACTTTATTTCATATTTTCTAAAATTGTTTCTATTTCTAATATATCAATACTATCTTATGTACCTTTGCAGAAATCCCTTTTTAAATTAAATTTTCACCCATTGTCTCTAAATAGGCATATACTTTCAATCCTTGTACATTTTCCCTGTTTCTCTATATCTTGTTTCTGTCTTTTATAACTTCTTTTCCTTTCCCTCTTCCCCCTCTTCTTCTTGCTCCCCTTTTTGCCTCCTTGTCTCTCTGCTTCTAATTCTCTCTTCTGTAATCTTCTCTTCTGTTGCTTCCTAGTATTGAAAGTATTTTTCAAACTATTCTTTTTTTGGTTGTCTTTTCAAATCTTAATCTTTCCACTCTCTTTCCCCCCTTTCCTTTCTTTTCCCCAGATAAAATTACTTGATCATTAAAGATGGCTTCTTTTTTGTCCGGACCTCCTTGTTCTACAAGTGTTTCTTGTTGTTTCTCATAGTTCCAGATCTCCATTTCTAAGAATTGAAAATGAAGCCAAAAGAACCTCCTTCTTGTGCTGCTTCTTTGTATTTTTTAAGTTCCATTTTCAGTTCTTCCAAAAGTGATGCCATTTTAAACACTTTTAAACAACCACCCAATTGATTTTAGTCATTTAAATCCAATAGCCAAAAATCCAAAAATCACCAAGAAATCCAAATAATCCAAAGCTATTTCTTCTTGCTTCTTTTCTTTTCACTTTCTCTTCCTAGGGTTCTGATATTTTGTTACAAAGTTTCAGTTAGAATTGTATCTTTAGAAATCTTGTTAAAGTTTCACTGTAGGTTCCTTTTAATTCCAGGCAGTCTCTTCCATTTTTTCAAATCCCATTCTTTTATTCTTTGTTCTTATTCTTTCCTTTTCTCTCTCTTTCTTCTTTTTTAAAATTTTTGAGTATCCAAAAGTCCTTATTATCACTTTGACATTTTATTATCAGCTTAAATGCCTATTGATGTCAAAGTGAATTTTTGTCAATTTCTTATTTAAATCTCTTAGCTGTCAGTATAAGGAAGGGAAGAAAAAAAAAGTCAAGTCCTTTCCCTTCCCTCTCTCCTTCACTGCTTCAAAATCTTCTTTGGGAACAATGTTATTTTTTTTATATATGTTTCAAATTCCAGGGTACCTTAAGTTGTTGCTTTTTCAATTCAACCCGGTCAACCAAAACTTTCTCTTCTTATCTTCTTCCTGCACATTCTTTTCCGGTTGAGTTCTTCTCTGAGCTGGCCATTTCTGACCACCGCTACAGCCGCCTTCGGGAAAGAGAGTAAAGACCAGCTGGGGAGGAGAGATGCGGCTCTCCTCAACCCTGCTGGCAATCTCCCCCTTCTTCACCACCTCTACGGGGTGGCTTAGCCCCAAAACCAGCCGGCTCGGGGTGCTCCAGCGGTGAGCACAGACAGAAACTGCACACAATCAATCCCTGACTGTCGCCGAAGAAGCTCAAACCGGAAGCCCCCAGAGTTTGGTTTTATTGTAACTCTTTATTTACTCCAGCCAAAAGATCCAACTGGTTTTAAAAAATAGGTCTGAAACAGCATACCAGCTGTATCTGAAGAGACAGCCAGATAGAATTGTCCCATTCCTTATTCAGTGTTTCTTTTTTAAAAATTTTGAGCATTCAGTTTAGTTCTCACTAGTCAACTTATGGTCAACATTTCTTTTCAAGAATTAAGTGTGTGTGTGTGGGGGGAAAGCATAGACTGAGTATTGGTACTATCTGGAAGCACATTAGATAAGTTACACATTCCCTCTATGGTCAACAAATCATTGAATTTGCTTGTTCAACTTGTGATGATGAATTAATGACCAAGTTATGGTATTAAGTGGCATTATGGTAAAGTAGTAGTACTTTTCCTTTTCTTTCAACCTGAAGATGACAATCCATTAAATCTTCTAGCTTAAACAGGAATCTTCCAAAGAACATTTCTCCTTACTTATATTTTTGGCTTCTTTGATCAAAAACTGGGGGTTAACAGTGAGTTGTATGGATTATTGTACCTGTAGAGTACAGTTGCTTTTACTAATCAAGCTTCCCACTCACATGGCTCTGTTCCATGTTGTCTGCTACCATAAAATAAATACTTATGGCAACCAATTAGAGGTGGATGCTTCTCATGGCATGAAGATGCCCCATGAACCATTTTTAAAAGTTGTATCCTTATGATTCTCTCTCATCCCTCACCTTAAATTGCCGAGGCAATTTAAAGTCTTATTCAAATTTCCAGTTTTGAAGCGGTATTTTCTAACTTCATAGCCAATATATTTTTGGCTACGAATAATATTTATGATACTTCTTCAATGATGTGGCTGATGACACAGGCTGATAATAGAGGGCTAGGGTAGGCACAGCACTAACTGGCAACTTCAGATTGCTGTACAGACACCTCTTTTCCTCCAGTTGCCAGGCCACAGATATTTGTCTTAGATTATGTGAAAGAACTGATACCTTATTATAGCATAGGTATCTGCCCTACAATGCCTGAGTGTGATACAGAAAAGATTCTTCAGATATTACCCACACTCTTTACATAGACAGCACTGTTTATATTGTGAAATAATGCTATACATATGGTTTTTTTAAAAAACTAAACATGACTAGCAGTCCCTGGAGAGAGGGCTCGTCCTGTGCTGTAGAGAATTTAGATTTAAATTGGGAAAGTAAGAGTGATCCTGCCAGCTGTGTGTTACTAGTTTTGACTAAAACAAATACAAGTTTTCCATTGCTTCTGCCAATAAGGGATTCTATATACCCATATTTTTTTCCCTCACTGCTTTAATTATTCTGGCGGAGAATGTCACTCAAGCCTATGTCATTCTGCATACTCAAAGTTTGGCGTATTTCTGGATGCAGCAAACCTTGAGGTCATAATTGGGCCTCTTGTTTACTCTCTCCCAAGGCTGTCACTCACTTGTAGCAAATTGCAGAGCGAATTAAGAATTTCAATTATATATTCATATTATGTGTACCCATTGCGATCAGGGCAAATCAACAATTATTCCATATGTATATAACTTTGCTCTAGCTAACTGACAGGTGACAGACACAATGCAGAAAAAGTGTTTTTTTTTTACTTTTTTTTGTGTTTATACCACTTTGATGAAAGAAAATGATTTATCCTATTGGTCCTCCTCTTTGACAATGACCTGACTGGGTTATCATAGAAGACAAGGTCATCGCCTTTCAGAAGAGCACTAGATATATGTAAACAAATAGTTCAACTTTTTGTCACTATGGCAGAGCACTTCTATGCCAGACATCTGTGTTTCAAGCAATTTGAAAGGTGACTAAACTTTCATCCCAGAGATTGACTTATACTTATACAAGCATACCCTGTTACATATTATCACATAACAGTAATAACCCTGTTATGTGTTATGGAGAAGGATTGGTAGTTATTTTTCCTACCAATAGGTGATATTGGGTGGAAGGGTAAAGGGAAGCTGGGAAAATACACAATCCCTTCCCTTAAATTACTGTCCTTTAAAACTGTAAGGTCAACAGAAGTAATTAATTCCATTATCTGAGGCAGATTAGTGCTTGGACATCTTATCAGTGCTATTTCTATTTTGATGATTTAAAGATTGGAGAAATATACATTAACATGTCCAGTGGTGTTATGGTCAGGGCTGAGCTCAAAATTTTTTTAGTAATGGGTTCTCTGCCTGGTTGCTGGGTAAGTATAGCCATGGTGGGCATGGCCTAATCAATCTCCTGTACCATGGTGGGGGGGGCATTTTTGCCCTTCCTGGGCTCTGGAGGCTTTCCTCGAACCTTCGAGAGGGCAAAAATAGCCTCCTTGGGCTCCGGAGGCTCTTTGGAAGCTGGAAACAGGCTCAATTCTGGCCTTCTTGAACTTCCAGGAGACCTGTTTTTCGCCCTCCCTGCACTTACCTGCATTCAAAATGGGCCATGTGGGGACTCCTGGGAGGGGCGGGGCAGGGTTGGTAGGGCCAGCCAGGAATGCAATTTGGGGGTTCTCCGAACTGCACAGAATCTTAACTAGAGGATCTCCCAAACCCCTGTGAACCCCCAGCAGCCTACCCCTGGTTGTGGTGATAGGAGCATTCAGGGCTTTGGTTCCTAAGCTGGGTGAGTGCCTCCAACATATTCCAGGAATGACGTTCTGGGTGCAATTCTAGGATCAGGTAGGATACTGCACAGAACCCTTAGACTCTCACACCTGTGAAGGAAGACTTGAGATTGAAGAAAACATAGACCACTCCTAAATACACAAACTCACACACAGACACAGACACACATACTGTATATACAAACAGATTTTTGGGGTTTTGGTCTGGTAATCAGTTCCCTGAAAGCTGAGGAACTTTTCTTATTATGGGTATGACATTCTTTTGTCTTTCCATATTTTTTTAAAGCTACATAATACCGGCCCATCAGAAAGCTTAACACACTTACCCATTAATTTGGTGAGAAATGTCATTACCTACTCAAGAGGTAGTATTGGTTATTCTGCATCAAGAAAAGGAAACCTGCTATGTAAATCTTCATTAGGTTTTACACACTACAATGTATTCACCATCATTCTCCCCTCCCGATAATTTTCCATTCCTTGTTTTAATGGCATCTACACATCACTTTTCTGTCCATTTATAACTCCTGGAGACTCCATTTTTATTTTACAGAAAAAGCACATACATGCACAAACACATACATATATCCAAATAATATGTACCTATCTTTGGTTTAATACTGCTCTCACTTATGTTAAACATTTCACTCTTTATGAAAGTGAGTTCCCCTCTCTTTCTCAAGGATATGGTAGCATAAGAACTTTGGTAGCATAAGAACTTTGGTAGCGCAATGGTTAGAATGTAGTACTACAAGCTACTTTTGCTGCCTGCTGGCTGCCTGCAATTTGACAGTTCAATTCTCACTGGCTTAATTCAGCCTTTCATCCTTCTGAGGTGGGTAAAAGGAGGACCCAGATTGTTGGTAGCAAAATGCTGACTCTGTAAACCACTTAGAGAGGGCTATAAAGGCACTGTCAAGCAGTATGTAAGTGATATTGCTATTTAAGAGACATTTTATAATAGGGAGTGTGGTGGGCATCATTTATGCTTATATTTTTTTATCCACTCAGACAACATAGGTATTTCTCTTTCTTTTTAAAGTGCCACTTTCCTATTTACAATGATGTTGGCTTCTTCTCACATAGGTTTGCACTTCAGGAAGTCCACGACAGCACTTCCCACACTGTTGCTAGAGTATGTCAATGTGCTATGAGAACCTACACATGGGGTATTGTAAAAGAAAACTCCTCTCCAAGAATAACCCTTCCCATCAGTATTTAGAAGGGAAAAAAAAGACTTTTGGCTCTTGACTGTCTCCTACAACAAGATCCCTGTTCTTCATTATGATTTTTTTTTAAAAATGTTCTCCCTTTGTTTGTATGCTTTTTAATTTTGTTCTCATCTCTCACAAAGAACCAGGAAAAACATGGGGAGCACTTGCACATAATCAATACACTTAATACCATGTCTCATTTCACCCTGTGAAAAAGAAATGTTTGGCAAGCCCTGACCAAACTGAGTTAAAGCTCCCAGCTGAGTGAGGTTTGTTGTTGTGTTATGTGCTAAATGTCACAAAGCTTTACTGAGCAATTTGAACTGTGTTGTGAATCAGCTTGCAAGACAGAATCTCTCATAACTCTGCAAGCTGGGTAGCTTGATTTTAAAGAAAGATTGCTTCTCACAAAGGAAATTCATGTTCAATCTCCCTTCCTTTGCCTCCCTTCCTTTGGCCAGACATTCCCCTAAAACACAGATTCTTCTGTGGAGACACAGGAGCTTCTTCTGGACAATGTGGGATATTTTTGCTAGCTCCACCTTAACCTCTAGGGAGTGTCAGGAGACAAAGACATAATAGGAGAGACAAAATTTTATTTTAAACTTCCTTCAATTCACTTATCTAAAAATTCAGTCCATTGTTCGGATTATGGAATCTTTGGTCCTCTCCGAGCCTGATTGTTATATCCATTGTCTGGATATACACATTCATTGTGGATCCTACAAAGGATTCTACCTATTGTACTTTTTGTTTAGCCCCGGTTCACCAGGATCATATTCAGAGACAATAAACATATATTAGGCTGTCTGTATTCTGAAAAGATTCAAAAAGGTCCTGAAAAAAATATTGTAAGAATATTTATTTTTATTTCAGCAAGAAGCTGTATGGGATTCTGCTTTTTCTTTCTTCTGCTACAACTTTCCATGGATTCCACCCCCACCACCCTAATGTTTGAATATCTTCCATTTTATCTGATATTGCATAATATCTCTGCAGCACTGAAAATAAAAGATGGAAAATTAATATAGGGAAAGTACTCAGGGATTTATTGTCTCTTCTTGGTGTTTAGTTGAATTTATTTGATAAATTTATCTGTTAGGGCCAGTATTTTGTGACTTTATGATTAAGCAGGCTGCACAGATATCATCTGGTTTACAATCACTGGTAAAATTCTAGAGGAAGGTATAATGTGAAGTTATTATTTGCAAAAATAATTAACAAATGAAATGGTATAATTGAGTTACATTTTGCCCTCAATAATTTTACTGTTGAAAAATCATCATCATCTTAGCTATTGTCTATCTACTGCAGGATAAAAGCCTCTTCCACATTCTTTCAACCAATACAGTTCTGGGCTTTCTTTTGCCAATTGGGCCCACAATACTTGCTGATGTTGTCAATTCATCTTGTTCTAGGTTTCTTTCATAGATGCTTTTTATCAAGTGGGATCCATTTTATGACTGCCTTGGCCCACCTGCAATCCATTCTTAATTGCCATGTGACCTGTCGATTTCCATTTCCATACTTTTACTCTCTTGATGATATGGGCAGCTTTATAAATGTATTAAATAAAGGAATAAAATAAATACACATGGATCAAATTCTGAAATATCTCATGCTTGAATCACTCATAAGAGAGTTCAGCTTGTATATGGAAAAAATGTGAGCTTTGAAGAAGAGAGATCTTGAAAGTATATACTGACCAATCCTGTAAAAGTCATAGCTATGATTTTAATGTAGCTATTATTATTGTATCATTACAATTTTCCCTTTTTATTTTTACATAATCTAGTAATAATTTTTGAGACCTACATCAGGAAAAAATATTCTTCAGTTCAATTCTTGTATCTTTAGATGGCTTTTTAAATTCTCTGATATTATGTTAAAGGGCAGCCTTGAAATCTGAGAAATGCATTCACTTTTATAGTCCTTTCTTCCACTCACTCCCTTCTGTGTACACAATCAGAGAAGGCAGGAGTGCTAAAAGATACTATAGGTTAAGTGAGCTGTTAATCCCAGAAACCAGGTGCAAACTTTATCAATATATAACATGTTTTTGGGGGATTATCCAGAAGCAAGGAAAGTAAATTAACTGAGAAATTAGAAGTTCCACTATTATTTATATATTTATGTGATTCATACCTAGCCTTTCTCCTCTAGCAAATATTTATAACAGGGAACACATTTTTTAAACAAAAAGAGAATATAAAAAGTTAAATGGGAAATTTAAGTTTACAAATGAAAGAAATACTAAAAATCACATCAAATCTTTTTATGCATTTGTTCAGTTGAAAATGAACAAATGGTGAAAGAAATGTGTTTTCTTTTAAGTGCCAAAAGAATGCTGGACATAAAAGCATTCTCTTTGACTGGAGCAATGCTGAAGACCCATTTCCTTGTGCCACAAACATGAGACTGACACTGGGGACATCTTCAAAAAGGCTCTTCTGGTCTATGAACATAACTGTACAGCTTTGTAACAGAAGAGACAACCATTGGATAGGCCCTAAATTGTTCAGGGTTTTAACAGTCATGCTAAATTATCCCTGGTAATCAGCTAAAATATTTTAGTACAGTACAGTACTAGCTGCATCATTTAATGCATTTCCCCCCAAATCTCTCAACACTTTACAAGGGCAGCCCTCATAGATTAAGGGAGTCAGTTTGGTTAAGGCACCAGTTTAGAAACTGTAAAACCATGAGTTCTAATTGAGTCTTATCATGAAAGCCAGTTGGGTGATCTTGGACCAGTCACTCTCTCTCAGCTCAAATTACTTCACAGGGTTTCTGTTGTGGGGAAAATAGTAGGAAGAAGGTGTGTTGGGTATATTCACAACCTGGAGTTGTTTATAAAAATAATAAAAGTGGGATATAAATGAATGAATGAATGAATAATCCAGTGATAAAGATAGATGCAACAAGAGACAAAACGACTGCCAAGTCTCAATGTCCTTTCTTCAAAAAAGCCTGTATCAGGAAACAGACACCATAAGAATTATTGGAACTGTACTTTATTGTCATAAGCCATAATAACAGAATATTGCAAACCTGACTCTTAGTAAAGGGAGCAAATGGTGCTTTAGACCTCATTGTCCAAAACACTTTTTGCTCATAGCATCCATCTGCAGTCCAGTAACAGTCAATGATCAAGGAAAATTCTCAAGCTCTCTCAGGGGAAGCATAATCTTGCCTGATTGGGCTGAACCTGAATTCCTCGATTTGTCTTCTTATATGCTAACAACAGCTCTATCTTGCCTTTAATTTAATTTAAGCAATATTCAAAGGTTTCAAATGTGTTCTTGAAACAGAGGAGGAGGAGGAGGGGAGGAGGAGAAGGAGGAGAGGGAAGAGGAGGAAAGCTTCTCATCAGCCTACATCAGGGGTATCAAACTTGCATCGTCATAGTGGCATCATATGACGTATCGTCACTTTCCTCTCCTTTGCTAAACCAAATGTGGGTGTGGCCAGTGGTGATGCATTCAGCCCACAGGCCACAAATTTGACACCCCTGGCTTACATGCTGACATAATGATGTCCAAATTGAAAATTCTGGGTGAGTTCCAGCAGTTTCACATAGATTTTGAACAGCATGAGGAATAAAACCCATTGATCAACAGCTTAAGTATCGAGCAGTATTTTCCCAGCAGAAAACCTGCCAGAAAGGACTGTGCCATTCTAATACACTGGCAGTTGTTGCTACCACAGTTCCATGGAAATGGATCTAACTCTAGAAAATTGTTAAGATCTATCTGATGCTACAATGCCCATCATCTTTTCAATCTCCTTCCCCTGTAGAGCTAGTCTTCAATTTATAAGATTCACTTAGTGACCATTTGAAGTTAAAAGTAAGTGACTTATGACCATTATTCACACAACTTATTATGGTGTCTCCGTGGTTATGTGATTAAAATTCAAATGTTTGGCAACTGACTATGATGTTTGCAATGTCTCAGGTGATCATCTTGTACCACCTTATGACAAGCAAAGTCAGTGAGGAAACATAATTCACTTAACAAACCTGTTCATAACATAACAATTGCAATGATTCGCTTAACAATGATGGCCAGAAAGGTTGTTAAATAGGGCAAAACCTATTTAACAAATGTCTCTTTTAGGAAGAAAAATTTTTGAATTCAGTTGTGGCGGTAAGTTACATATTTTGAAAACTGGTATTTAATTCTATGGGGTTAGGATTAGGGTTAGGGTCAAACATTTTATTCTTCCTTCATTCCTGATTTAATCAAGCAGAAAGAACATGGGTCGAATTAGCAAGTACTAACCCTCATCTTTTCATATCCTGTTGATATCCTCAATATCTACAAGCTGAAAAGAACCCAACATGACATGGAAGTAATTTGTCAAGGTTGCAAGTAAATGACTCATTGCAACTCTGGAGTCCAAATCAAGAATCTGGTGTCCAAGAATCTGATTGACTTGGTTTGCAATGAATAGTAGACATTGTTCAAATGTTCCACTAAATGTTCTGGCTCCCTCCAAGTTGTTTTGAATAAAATGCCACACCATATGGAAGAACAAAGTTGGTCTGTTTTGTGTAGAAGCTTTGGAGATAGAGAAGTAAGTACTCTTCACTGCTTCTGCTGCACTGGAATAGAAGCTGAGAAAGGTTTCATTCTGAGGTGATCTGATGAATCTCAAGAATCCTTCCTCTTGCAGTCCAGCTTATATCCTTTCTCTATAATTTTTGGCTCTTGTCCAAGGGGCTGATTTGATTTCTTAAGGAAGAAGGTGCTTAGTATCAACTACTTGGGATGTATCTATTTTTATCAGATCGATTATGACATCAACAGTATCACTGACAAACAACATGGGAAATTTCCCAAACACATTCCAGAAATTCTCCAGATATACCTGCACAGATGATTTTAATAAACACTGATTTAAGAAGAAAGTTATGATATTTTTATCTGTGTTATCAGTTTACACAAAGTTTATGTTATAAACTTTGTTTATGTTATTTATATTATAATCCAAGATGTGAGCAAAGGGCTTTTTATTTAAACCTGCTATTTCCTTTTGAAGAGTAGAAGACATATTTTCTGGTACACATTACCAAAAGGACTGAGTAGCCTGCTACTATTAGTTATTTAATTATCGTGGCTGCTGTTTGTACTTATTTGCTTTTTTGGGTGTTTTTATTGTTTTAATGTTTTCAAATTAATTTCATTGTTTTATAATATTAGAATTGTAAGCCATTCAGAGTCATTGAATGAGTTATGAGGCTATGGAAAATAAATAAATAAATAAATGGATAAATACATACATACATGCATGCATGCATGCATACAGAAAATATCTGATGCAAAATTTAGCTAAGATCAATACTAAGTATTCTAACAAATAGTATACTAATAAACTAATGAAACTATTAGTATAAGCTTAAAATCCCCTTTCTGCCATGAAACCAAAATGTTTGGTTTATCTTTTTGTAAACTGAGGAATTGACAAGTTAGGAAAATTACCTTATTAGTAGCTCTCTGCAAGAGGGCCAGACATATGCCATGTTTGAAGATGAGTCAAATAAATCATTTTTTGAGGATGCACAAAAGGGAAATTCCAGAGCAGAAAGTCCATTTTAATAACTAACACAACAAACTATTAGAGGGAGACCATTGTTTTTTAGCCTGGAACATATCCTGTGAAGCAATGTCCTTAAAAGGAAGCAAAGGAGGTTGGAAATCTTCTTTGTAAGACCTCAAACCCTAGAAAGGGCATGTATCTTTAATAGCTGTCATCTTTCATCCTTTTGACTCATCCAAATAAGACACTGGGAGAAAAGATGGCACATGCTAAGCAACTATCCTATCCACATTTAAAAGTCCTTGACATCCTTTCTTTTTAAGTTACTTTTTTCAATTAACATTATTGGTCTCTATAGTTCCTGGCAGTTCCTAACTAAACCAGATATTTATGCAGGGTCTGCATGTACTTTCTAAATGCACCAAGAAACATAGTGCATACTATGGCCATAGTTCATGGTCATAGATATTATCATGATTTAGAAATTCAATCTAAAAGTTAAAACACAGCTAAAAGCATCAAGTTATCATTAACAATTACATCTGCAGAGACCTGATATGATTATTATACCCTTCCTTTTGCTGGCACAGGTTTATTGTGTTGAAAAGAGCAGCCATGTTTGAAGTCTTTCAGAATAATAATTAATCTAAGCCCCATCATTTCCTTAATGCTGTTTCTGTGGATTAGGAAGAAGAGAAATATTTTGAAAATATGTGCATTTGATGATAAGCCGAAGTTATATGATATAAAATCAGCATTAAGTGGATCTGGTAGCATCTGCTTTTGTAGTCCTGTTAATTTCAAAATTGATCAATAGCAGGACTGGTCAAATCTGGTCAATAGCAGGATTCCTGAACTAGTCAATAGAGTTGTGTATTCTTCACTACTGACAAATGGTATCTACAAATTGTTCCACAATCAACTAATGAAAGCCTCTTTTATACTCTCACTGCCCTTAGAACTGTTCCCAAATAACCCAGAGGCAATAACTCTTGAATTTTAAATAGGAAGTAAGACATAATGATTAACTTAATGAACACTAAAAAAATGGTTGCTTAAAGGAGCATTACTAATTTTTACTGGATGGTGATTATTACTTATTCAATATCTGAATAATATGGGGGTAAAGAAAAACAGCTAGAACGTATCTCCAGCCAGCCAAGAAGAAAGTAATGTACTGAATTTTCTAATTAGTTGATAAAAGAAAATCTTTTTTAACGAGTTTGAAAGACTCCCCTCTGTAATTTGGAAATCTAAAACTAGATTTCCTTGTCTAGATTCTGTTGCATTTCTTTCTTTTTATGCTGTTATTACTATAATAGCAGAAATATGCTGTCTCCAGTGCTCATTCTTCACATGGACCTGATAGCACCTGTTTTCAAATTAGTTATTCCTAGCGGGAAGGAGCACTGTAGAAAAGTATCAAAGAAGACAGTGTAGTTGAATATTTAAAATATATTCAGAGTAGTCTGAATTTGCCTCACCATGTATAATTTTGATAGTAAAATCAAGAGCTTATTGATTTTTGATTATTGAAGAATAAGTTTATTTTATAATCCAGAACACTAACTCATTTTTAAATGTAAGAGATTAATTCTCATTAAATGTTCTGAAAAATGTAGTTCATTTCAAACATAGTATGTCTGTGAACAGGTCCTTTTTTATTATCAATTATATCAATTACAACTCGTGAAGTGTTCTTGTTGAAGACAACAATATGATTAATGCCTTTGCTTAGTGGATTTACAACCCAGGGTGACAAACTACTGGCTAAAGTGCAGGATGAGATGTGTATGGCTATTTGTACGATTATCTTGTGGATAAGCAAAATCCCCAAGTGCTAGAGAAAAACTTTGGAAATGTTCAAATAACCTTGAGATGGAGGTTGTATAGCATCTTCTAGTGTTGATTTTCACATACTGACTTACTGGAAATTTATTTTCTACAGAATGTCCATGATAAATGCTTCTTCTGTCTTGTCTATCTTGAGTGGTAATAGCAATTCCCACCCCGCCCACCCCTTGATACCAGTGCTCCTAAAACATTATCTCTTCATTTATTCAAAATGTTTATAAATCACCCCTTCAAACTAATATTGATTTTAGGATACCTTCATGTTATTTGTGCTGAGAGGCAGCCAGAATTGAAATCCGAATATAAATAAATATAATAGAAAATAGAAAAACAATCACAATCAAGAAAATAGCACACTATAACATATCAATATATGATAATACTGAAAGGAATAAAATATATAAGGAAACTGAAAAGAATAAAAAACTATTCAAGAAACTAGCAAAGCAACTATTCAGATGGCTAGATCTCCTTCCTTAATCTTGCACCTTCTAGATGTTTAGGAATTACACATTCTAGAGAAAAGAGTCTCAACAAATCCAGAAGGTGACAGATTGGAGAAGAAGACCTAGACAAATTAAAAAAGAATTCAGTTTGGGTGTTAAAAGTACCAAAGTTGTGATTTTGATACTGAGAAAACCAACTGTTTGTAAATGCATAGTGTACTTAATTTAAAGATGGAATTTGAAGAGTCCTCTCTGCCAAATATAAGACAAGGAAAGAATCATTCTTCTGGTGCTTTAAGTCTCTATTTCATATTTAACAGGAAACATAGACATCTTGAATTGGCCTTATATTATAAACAAGAAGTCAATGTTGTTATTTTCATGAAACAAGGAATCCATCAGCATAAGGGTGAGTTATGTGTGGTTCACCCACTCCTTTTTGAAATGGCTTCATCTATCACAGTTACTTTGGGAAATAGGACACATGTAAGTTGGTTCAATATCTGAAAGGTAACGCTTTATATATACTTGATCTAGATGAATTCAAACGGCATAATTATTTACTGGTTATAATCATGTTCAAGGGCAGCCACATCTACTCCATTACAACAATCCAACTTGAAAGTTATAAATGAGTGCTGTTATCTTTCTTTGTCACATGTAAACCATACAGTGTCTTCATGATATGAGAACCTTCATTTATTGATTTTTTTAAAACGTTCAAGTTACTGTTAAGTATGCAAAAAAGAAAACAAAAGCTAAGATTTGGACAATTTTATTCTTCAACCCATTTGCACAGTAAAATGTTACCCTGGAGCATGTAAGGAGACATTAACAAAGGGATAGAGAATAGAGCTTGGAAGGAAGAAATAATAGTTTTCTGAGAGGTAATATTTTAAGAACCATTGTTATTTCCCAGACTCTTACACTGGCTAAAACATAAGTATCAACACATTAATTTGATTACTTCTGTTGCTTCACTTTAGGCACTGTGTTTCAAGAACCTTCCACTGCTACCTACAACTAAACACTCCCTTCCGTGTTATGCACACCCTACCTTTTATAGTAACTGCCTTGCAAAAATAATAGAAGCATTTTGCAGTATAGAAAGCAATAGAGAACAAGTTATATTTAGTTCCATCACCTTTAAGGATATCAGAATGTATATACAACAAAATTGGCTAATAGCAGGTGGATGTCTTAAAACGGCTGGGCAGATGATTTACAGATATGCATAATGCAGTTCCAAATACAGTCATGTACATGTGTCCCCCATCACTTCCTTTTCTCTGGCCTTTCATTTCTTCATCTGGGTTGGCTTCAAGCCAATTTCATGACTCCTTAATAAAACAAGTTAAGAATAGATTAGAACATTTCCCTGGTGATGTATAATATTTCTCTTTTGACTCTGCATTGTTTTTCCATTTTCCCTTTTTAGTCCCCACAGGAGGGGATTCCTTAACCCCCTGAGAACTCAAAATATTTTCCTTTATGCTTTCATGTATTTCACAGCTGTATGCTTTCAACACATGACTTTTCTAAACTACAGCTCACATGATAGTGAATAGACAGGGGGATGTTGGAGAGGACAGACTACAATTATAAAAGGATCTTTGCCATTGATGTAAAATGAAATTTATATATCCATTCATCATGCTAGGAAATTTGGCAACTTTATTTCTATATAGAGGAGTACAAAAGAGGGAGGGATTTCTAAAATATATTTTTTTACCATTATCACCACAAATTATCTGAGATTATTGGGGAAGACATAGCAATGAATATGGTTAAAATAGGTAGTGCATGATGGAGAACTGAGTCTAGTCAGGTAGCCAAAGTCCACATTTCTACCATCCTGTATGCACATGACTTCTACAAGCTTTTGATCCTGGCATCTTAAATCATTTATTCTTAGTGCAAAAGCAGACAAGGAACCAATTATTTGCAATGTTCTGTTTGAAAGTTGATGGTCATTTTCCTACTTGAAGAGAGGAAAATTAAGGTGCAAAAAATGCAGATTCATTCTTGTTGGCATTCTTGTAGGACCAGTGACAGCCTCTCAATTTCCCTTACTTCCTGCCTCCATTTCCTTTTAAAAGGGAATGAATGCGCTTGTCTCAAGGGAAATTTTATTTCCTTTTAAACAGTAGGATTTCAGCAGCTGGAGCTCTTGTGGCTCTTGGTGATATTTTATCCCATCTCCTTTTTTGTGCCTTTGAGTCATTGCTTGTTTATTTATTTAATTAATTAATTTGAAGGATATATATGGCTATCCATCTTAAGCAACTCTGGGCATCTTACAACAACTATAAAACCAAGAAATGAAACAATTATAAGACAACAGAACAATAAACAAAAACCTTCTGCCATTGTTGACTCATTAGTCCTTGCAGCTTTCCAGGCAAGATTTCAGAAGTGGTTTGTGCTTGCCTGCTTCCTAGGCTGAGAGACAGTGACTGACCCAAGGACATTCAGCTGGCTTTGTGCCCAAGGCAGGACTAGAACTCTTGTTGTGGCGGTTGGGGGGGTTGGGAGTGGGAGGCACCGTTTTACGGTGGTTCTCCTCCTTCCTCTCTGACCGTTCGCAATTTGTGTTGACGGGGGGGACAGAGGTCGAGCCCGAGGCCCCTACTGTGTGGGGTGCCTCAGGGGTCGGTGCTCTCGCCCCTGCTGTTCAACATTTATGTGAAACCGCTGGGTGAGATCATCCGTGGTTTCGAGGTAGAGTTCCATCAGTACGCTGATGACACTCAGTTGTACATCTCTACCCCGGGCCACCCCAACGAAGCCGTTGAAGTGATGACCCAGTGCCTGGAGGCTGTGCAGAGTTGGATGGGTCTTAACAGGCTTCGTCTCAACCCGACCAAAACCGAGTGGCTGTGGTTTCCTGCGCCCAGATACAGCCAGCTTGTTCCTTCGCTGGCCGTTGGGGGGAGAAATTTTGATTCCCGTGGAAAGGGCTCGCAATCTGAGTGTCCTCCTGGACATACGGCTGTCTTTAGAAGACCATATCACAGCCGTCGCCAGGGGGGCCTTTTGTCAGATTCGTCTGATTTACCAGTTGCGGCCCTTTCTGGATCTGGACGCACTTCGCACAGTCACCTCCGCCCTTGTCATCTCCCGCTTGGACTATTGCAATGCTTTCTACATGGGGCTCCCCTTGAAGAGTGTCCGGAGGCTGCAGTTGGTTCAGAATGCGGCCGCGTGAGTGATCTTGGGAGCCCCTCGGAGCTCCCATGTAACACCACTTCTCCGCAGGCTGCACTGGCTTCCTGTGGCCTTCCGGATCCGATTCAAGGTGGTACTGATTGTATTTAAAGTGCTCCATGGCTTGGGGCCTGGGTACTTACGGGACCGTCTGCTGCCATCAACAGCCTCCCGCCACCCAGTACGCTCCCACAGGATTGCCCTCCTCGGGGTTCCGCCGCCTGATTGTTGCTGGCTGGCAACCCCGAGGGTGCGGGCTTTCTCTGTGGGGGGCCCCTCCTTGTGGAATGATTTGCCCCCGGAGATACGGGCCATTACCGACATCCAGACCTTCCGGCGCGCAGTAAAGACCCTGTTTTTCCAACAGGCCGGCCTGGCCCAGTAAACAGTTTTTGGGTTTTTAAATTATTCGGTTTTAAATTTTTAAACTTTTAATTATAATCCTTGAATTTTAAATTTTGGTATTTTTATATCTGATGGGATTTCGGCCGGATAAATTTTGTTTAAATTTTGTTTAATTTGTTTTTAATTGTACATACTGTTTGTTTTTAGTAGGCTGTACACCGCCCCGAGTCCCTTTTTGGGAGAGGAGGCGGTATAAAAATTTAAATAAATAAATAAATAAATAAATAAATAAATAAATAAATAAATAAATAAATAAATAAAATAAACTCCCAGTCTCCCGGTTTCTAGCCCAATGCTTTAATTACTACACTAAATTGGCTCTCTATTCTGCCCTTCTTCACATCTATTAATCTGACAGGAGTCCTGCCCTATTCTGCATTTAGCCAATCTTTTTGCACTGGATGCAGAATTTGATACCCATTTGTCTCTCCCACACCCACAGTTTTAATGGAAATTATATCTCATCCTCCTACTTCCTGAAACAGGTTCTATTTTATCTTTTCAGTTTGGGATTAGAGTTTGCTAACAGTTGGCAACAGCCCCTTCATTTGCTATTTAAATTATGATCACAGCTGCTTTCAAAGTTATATTTTTGAGGAAAATATTCAAAGCGGGAGTATAGATGCATGCATATTGAAACTCTTTTTCGATGCACAATTTCTGCCATTTATCTATTGTATATCAAAAATCTTTAGCCCAGACTATCATTGTCTCCTTTATTTGCTTGCTTTCCAATTTGATGTTTAATAAACAGCTAAATGTTTTTTTAATTAATTTTTCATCCGTTCCAGTTAATATCTGGTCCAATTCTGTTAGTTCTTCATTAAAACCATACATTTTAGCATCTTTCTCATATTAAGATTGTATCTGCATCTTTAAACTCTTATGTCTCATGGCAGCTGTATCAGAATTCATATCCTGAATTGAAACAAGTTTCATTTTTTTTATCCCAAGAATATTATGACTTCATCTAAGTTAAACCTAGGTTAGATGCAGAGAATTACTTACATTTGTCAATATTAGGAGATGTGTTCAAAGGTGAAATAATATGATGGTAGAGGGGGAAACTACAGTGGCTCAGTTGCTAAGACACTTAGCTTGTCAATCAGAAAGGTTGGCAGTTTGGCGGTTTGAATCCCTAGCACCGCATAATGGAGTGAGCTCCCATTACTTGTCCCAGCTTTTGCCAACTTAGCAGTTCAAAAGCATGTAAAAATGCAAGTAGAAAAATAGGGACCACTTTGGTGGGATGGTAACAGTGTTCCATGCGCCTTTGGCATTTAGTCATGCTGGCCACATGACCACAGAGACATCTTCGGACAGCGCTGGCTCTTTGGCTTTGTAATGGAGACGAGCACCGCCCCCTAGACCTGTATGTGCGATGAGAACCAAAGTGAATGGGATGTCTTAAAATATTAATACATTTACTTGAAAATGAATTAAAAAGGCATGTATTTGCATACTTTCAGATAAATGAAAGGTTTATGTATGAGTAATTCCTCATAAACTCTGAAAAGGTGAGAGGGGAGGGAAGATTATTTCAGATGAAATTTGCTTCAGGCCTCTACTTTAAATTAATACAAGAAGGTTTTCAGAAAATACTCCAAATAACCTTTTCTTTTGGGAAACACAAGGAATGAAAAACTGGATTCACACAACAACTCTTTAATGGGACATTAAAGAGTGCACATTATGGCTTAGTGCCAATATGTGAATCCTCTCCATGGCTGGCTTCATTCATCAGGCTAAATCTTTTAAGTATATTTGGTTGAACTTCCAGATGTTAATCCATATACAATGGTTTGTATAGTATAATAAATTATAGTATATATGATTCAGGATTTTTCTCCACCACTTAGTTTAAGGCAGGATGTCAAACTTACTCCATCACTGCAACATCACGTGACATATTGGGATTTTTTCCCTTTGCTAAACCAGGAATGGGCAGCCCCTGACACATCCAATTCATGGTCCAGGAGTTTGACAGCCCTGGTTTAAGGTGCATCAATCCATTCTTCAGTTGTCAGAAAACCAATTGTCATGAAATTGTTTGTCCCCATTGCCAGTCTTTGCTATGCACAATTCTGATTGTTGGCCCAACATAGCTCTTTGAGGATATAATAGAAAGATGAAGTTGGTATGGGATGGGCTATTAATGGGACAAGAGGCATGACTGTATCAGCTTGAAATGGTTAATAATTGCCTTTCAAATGCCTCCCACTACTAATCACCTGGATTTGCCTCTGATATAGCAGTTGGTAAAATGTAACAGATACCTTACAGCTGTCAGTTGTTGTAAACTTAAGAGAAAAACAGTACTTTAATATTAGAGTATTTAAGGATGGCCTGATCTCACTCATGGGTTGGGGACAAAATAAAAACATTGTGGGATAATGGCAAAAAAAAGTCATTGATCAATGTTAGGTGCAAGTGGGGACATGGCCTTAGTGCAATGTATGAACTCTGTGTTAGGTGGCAAAAATATGCCTCCTCTTATCTTCCTGAATGTAATTTGTTCCTACCAATCTTTTTCTGTGATGCATATGAAATCATACATATATGCAAATATTGCACTTTATTAAAATTGAGATTTATCCCATAAGAAAGCTTCCTTTTAGAAAGATCAGCTTATTAAACTTGTTGCTACTCTTCAGTTGTGCTGTAATCCCTGACTCTGTGTGACCTGATGGACATCATTATGCTAGGATTATTTGTCAGTCACTGCTTCTTTAAATTTTGTAGGGTCATGCTTATCTAATCACTGATAGTTTTAGCTACCTTTTGTTGTCAGAACTGTTTTTGATTACCTTTGATTTTTTCCAAGCATCATGGTCTTCTCCAATGGGTTTTGCTGTTCATAATCTTTAAAATTCAGCTTAATATTCATTCTTCTGGCATTCTGATTTTACTTCAACTCTTGCTGACTTACTTGTTTTCTAATAGTCTACTGGATTTCTTCAAGAACCAGATCAACATTGTAGTTCTCCTCTGCGGGCTGGATGGGGGAGGAGGGCAAATGGGATGGACTCCTCCTGCAGCATCTTGAGCACACATACTGTATGGATCTTCCTTGCCATTTCCATTATCTATCAGATGTATGCACTGTGATTTCAGGTGGCCTGCCGCTTCTTGAATCTAACCTATACATCAGGGGTGGGATGCTACTGGTTGTGCCTGGTTCTATAGAGCCGGTAGCTTTGAAAAGCAGCAGACACCGAACCGGTTCTGTGTTTGCTGCTGTTTGGCCCACCTGCCCACCCGGGCTCTTACCTGTCCCTTATTTCCTGCTTTTTCAACCTCAGTTGCTTTGCACGGCACAGCTGAGGTTGAAAAATCAGGAAAAAAGAGGCTTTTTAAATGCTGCGCACCTGCGCGAAGCACTTTTCAGCTGTCTGGGTGGCACAGCTTAAGATTGTTTACATGTGCACACAGCAAAACTTAGTCACTGAACCAGTAGTAATACCGGTTGAATCCCACCCCTGCTATATATGTGCCAGTTGTGCTCCACATATTGTTGAAGTTTGGATTGCAACATCTTGGAGTTTATCTTAAAAAGATTTTGGGTGAATGCAATGGTCTGAAAGTTTGAATATTTCATTGATTAACCAATCAATAAATCCAGTAAATACCCAGTTACTTTGGCTGGGTTGATATGACACACTGAATCATAAATTACTCAGCATGTACATTTTAACCTAGTATGTTATGACAACCTAGCCAATATAATTAATGGATTGATGTGTCATGAGAATCCAGAATATTAGATAAATGAATAAACCATAATAAACTATAGTAAATATATCACGCATGGCATATCATTATCTACTCAGTCTGTAAAAAAATATGAGTGCCATGCCATTCAGCATTTGGCTCAGCCAATAAGGATCCCTGAAAAAAAAAACCTGATATGCCCTACAAATTTTAAAGTGGAACATAATTAAATAAATAAACACATAAAAATAAATAAATAAATAAATAAATAAATACCAACAATCCACTCTCATAGAGCAATCCTACCCATGAATATGTACTGTATTATACTATGAGTCAAGACACGTGTGTGTGGAAAGCTATACTTTTTGGACATCCTGGGACTACCCCAAAATATTTTGGGCATTCCTATATAATATATCAGGGATACAAGCCCCTTGGGGACTTCCTGGATTAGATTGATGTACCTTCGTTTAACAACCAGATTGGGACTGGCAACTCCATCGCTAAATGACAGAGTAGCTAGTATTTCACAAGAAGAGTTCTCTACTCCTCTACTCATTGTAGAATACCTTATGCCACCAGACTTGAAACTCTAGACCTAGAAAACCTAGACCTATGCTGCCTTCGGTCCAATCTAAATATAGTATATAAAATCATACATTGCAATATCCTACCTGCAAATGAATACTTCAGCTTCAATCATAACAATACAAGGGCACACAATAGATACAAACTCAAGCTTAACTGCACCAAACTTGATTGCAGAAAATACGACTTCAGCAACCGAGTAGTCAATGTTTGGAATATTCTACCTGATTCTGTGGTTTCTTCCCCAAATCCCAAAAACTTTAACTTTAGACTGTCTACTATTGACCTCACCCCTTTTCTAAGAGGTCTGTAGGGGGCATGCATAAGCGCACCAACGTGCCTACCGTCCCTGTCTTATTGTTTGTTTTTCTTTTTTCTTATGTATCCATCTCATGTATTCAATACATGAATACATGTATTCATGTATGTTTATTCTTATACCTGTATCTTGTAAGCAATTGACAAATCAAATAAACAAATAAATAATTTTTCAGTGCCATCATAACTTCAAACAGTCTCCAAATGCCCTACCAGGTGTCAAAGGTGTGTTAAGCAGACATTTCCTCCCTAATATGCCTCATTTTCAATGCTTGTTGTGGACTTTCCTCCATTCCTGAGGTAACTTCATTGTTTACTCAAGATCGTCCATAACTTAATCATATCCTATCCTCTCATTTCTCAGACAGATCCACAATTTATGGCCTGTTTGGATAGTTTGATAGTTTGACTATTGAATAGTAAAACTGAGAGAATTAATGCCTCTGTATAGCAATAGCTTCCTTGCTATATAACAAAGCAGTTGACCTGATCTTTTACATAATGGTGATTTCTGTTATAATAACATGGTTAATGCTGGTACTCAGACAGTCCTGTTTTAGTTCAGATGTTTCCTGATTCTCCTCTATTCTAGGAACTGAGGCCAAGGTTTTCTTTAAGGAGCAGATAGATTGGGTCAAGACTTCTTATAAATACCCTCTTATAAAATCTCTTTATAATCAGGAAGCATTCCCTCTCCTAGATATTTGATATACAGTATGTATGTATGTATGTATGTATGTATGTATGTATGTATGTATGTATGTATGTATATATGTGTGTGTGTGTGTGTGTGTGTGTGTGTAAGGTTTTTGAGCTGATAATTTAAATAATAAATTATTATTTAAATCATCAGCTCAAAAACCTTACACACATGTAAACAAAAGACAACGAAAGAAATAGCTTTCTGTCGGTATGGTCTCTGGTGATGAGCCGAAAGACAGAAAAGAAAGCAGTATGCTTTCTCCCTTAATTGGGGCTTAACAGGGTGTTGTAATACAAAGTATATATATATATACTTTGTGTTACAACACCCTGTTAAACCCCAATTAATAGATCTATCCTAGTCTCCCTTATTTAATTATTTATCAGCTCAAAACCTTACACACACACACACACACGCACGCACACACACACACACACACACATATATATATACATTATATATATATAGTGTATACTGTACTTGCCTTTCACCCAGGTTTCTCCTATGAAGAAACCTTCCAAAATGCTGGGTAACAAATGTATCCGTCCATTTCCTATTTTTGAATAGATAAAAATCATAGTCTTTTTTCTTCAACTTTCAGCCATGCTGAAAATATATCTAATATCCTCCTATTTCCTCCTGATCCTAAAAATGTTCCAATGGCCTTTGCAGACTTTTCTCTCTGTGTATATATGTGCAGAACCTTAAAAAAAAGTTTTTTTCAGAACACACAAGAGACTTTATGAAGCATCTCTTTTCAACTTATGGAAACTGGTGATTTTTTTTTTTTCCCAAGTTCACATTTCTGCATTCTATATCAATTATTCTGCAGGGCTATGATTTGTTTAGCAGATCCATACCTTGATTTAATGTGCTATATCAACAAGGCTGCAGATTCCGGTAGTATATTCTTTCAGTTTTATAAGCTGCAATCCATTTGGCCCCTGGGAATTAAATTAATGAAATTGACTAATATTATCTGTTTTTATTAGTTTCAAGTTTCAGTCCTGCCTCCTTCATCCTGTTCCTCACAATTGCCTAATGGAAAGTATAGACTCTACTTAGAATAGACTGGGCCAAAGTAGGAATTTCTTTGTCACTGATTACTTCACCTTCATTGAGTAGCTGGCATATGATTTCTGTTCCCTTCCTTTTATTTTCAATATATTTCAAAAAGCTCTATTGTTGTTGTTGCTGTTCTTAGCAACCTGGACAAAACTTCAATTCATTTTGAATTTTAACTTATCTGATATCTTTTAGTTGTTTCAGGTTATTACATACTCTTCTTTGGTATATAGTTACTATAGTATAGTGTGACACTAATTTTACTATGGATATATTACATACCAAGCAGTAACAATTGTTATATTGCACACTTCTTTTTATAACAGGACAATAAATTAAGACAACATAGACAACCATTTGATTCCAATAATGGTATGCAGCCATCATGTTTGTTATTCCATCAGCCCTTTGATTGTTTCCTTGCAATTTTCAACTAGGTTGATGGAAACGCTTAAAAATGTTTTCCATACAGGAAAAGCTATCCATGTATGTAAAATGATATCTCTATTTCCAAAGCAACGTAAGAGCTGACATCAGAATAATAATAATAATATTTCCACCTCTTCATAGTCATTCACCTTGCCCTCAGGGTGAAAAGTAAGCTGAAATGCGTGAGAGCTGACTAGGAAAAAATACAGTACGTTTTGCTCAATGTCATTTACTGTTAGTTCTGTTAGTTCTAAGAACAGCCTTCCCCAAGTATCACTCTCCTAAGGTGTCACATTATCACATAAGGTAATGAGAATTGGAGCATAATATGGGGTGGAGTAAGAGATATAGATATAGATTTTTTTTTAATTATTGAACTAAGATTAACAGATATGCAATATTTTGAATTACATAATCCAGAGGAAAAAAGAGAAAAAAATGCAAAGTATTTAGAGACAAGTATTATACATATACATCTTTACCACATATCTGAACTATTACCACATTATAAGAACCATGATGGCACAGTGGTTATTGCAGGTTAATTCTGCTGACTGCCAGGAGTTCAATCCTGACCGACTCAAGATTGACTCAGCTTTCTATCCTTCTGAGGTTGGTAAACCACTTAGACAGGGCTGTAATGCACTCTGAAGTGGTTTGTAAGTCTAAGTGCTATTGCTATTATAATCTATGCCTATTAAGATAAACTGTAAAATTATCCATTATATTTTGAGAAAATATAACTTGGATCCGAGAAAGAACAGAACACGAGAAAGGATCTCAAAATCATTTTCCCTTGATTTTCTTTGTTATAAGAACAGAGAGATACTCTGGCATACTTTCAAGATTCTGCTACTTTGTCCTATAGCAATAAGGATCATTCCTCAAAACCCTGCCCTGCCTGTTTCTTGACCTTTCCTATCTTGACAGACTCAATTTTTTTTAACCTGATGAAATGTTTTTGGTCTTGACTGCTGATCCATAACAAAAAGAACTTTCTGTCCTTTGATATTTTATAAGCAATAATGAGCAATCCATTGGAAACAAGTGCTTAGTGTTAAATAAAGAATGGGTCTTTTTGATTTAAGATTACTTAAAGCGTTTCCACTCCAGTAATTGAGAGCATTATCCAGTCTTTACCATGGTGATTCATTACTATTGTAGACCAGTTAATATCAACACTCTAAAGGCTGGGACATCATAAATGTTATTGGACTTTTATTCTTCAGAATGGCTATCCATGCTTGGGTGGGGATGCTGAGAGTTATACAATTAGATACAAATGGAAGGCAATAGGTTGACAAGGATGAAATGCAATCAAATGGTGAAAACCATAATAATGAGAATAGCATATCACATCCTTATCCAGTCTAGAGATCATATATTGAAGTTTATCATCCCTAGGCAGCAATGTTAACAGTGGCTGGAGAGTATTAAATTTAAGAAAGCTGCTGAGGAAAGTCAATTGCAACCCTACATGTAGTTTTCACCCATGAGAAAGTCAAGGTTTAATTTAATGAAAAGGCAATCTCTTTTGTTTTGGGGTCCTTGTTTTTGGGGAAGGAATCTTTCTTTATCTTCTCTCCCCATTAAAAGCCATTCGTGTGATAAGGTATACAGAATAGCAAGGACAATTAATTCTCACAAACATTAAACAGGGACAGATCAAGAGAATGAGTGCTGGACAGCAGCTTCTGGTCTTTCCCCTACTTTGCTTTTAGCTACTTCAAGTATAATTTCCACCAGGTTCAGAAGCCCCCCCACACACTCAGATTTCCTTAGCTATGTGTTATTTGCAACCCATGTGTCACTGTGCTGCTATTTCTTTTTATGCGGTCCAGGTTCATAAAATTTGAATTTGTTTCTTTATCATTGCTACAGATTCTCTGAGAAGTGACCTTAGTATAGGGAGGAACTGCTCCAAAGTAGATCAGGTTGTCTTGTACTCCCTTTACAATAAGACATAGGAGTCCTGAGCTATGTACAGGAAGTCCTAGTTGCAGATCTCACCTTTGTCCTTAATCTAACCAGGCTGCTCCTTGTCAGGTTGAGCGGCCTCTTCTCTCTTATGTAAATGAGAATGACGTGGAATTATGTTCCAAGGATATTGTAATAATGAGTATGCTAGTTGTTTTGCATGTTGTTGGCATAGAACCTTTTTTTTAAAATGTAGGAGTCATAAAACTATCGGTTGCAAAAACCAGTTTAGGTCATGGAATTCTAACCTTTGCCAAGTCAAATAAAACTAATCTCCCACAAAATACATGCACGAATGATAGAAGTTCTCCCAATATGGTTACTACTAGTAGTAATATTACTACAAATGTCAATAAACAAATACAATGAAGATGTAATCAAAAACAACACATCTTTTTATTGATGCCTGTTAGATTTTTAATTCCTTTTGCATGGTTTTTACTGCTTATCTGTATACCTCTATTCATCTACTATTCATATTTATATCATTATATCATTGATAGCTAAGCCACTCAAGCCATTCTAGAGTAAGTAAGGTATTCAACTGTAAAATAACATTTTAAAATAAAGCAAACATGAAATGAAATAAATACACTTAAACAGAAGATAGAATTCAGCTGCCATATAATTCTTGCTGGAATGAAAACATAATATTAATTAGATGAGCCACATGGATTAGAAACCACCTCTATCCATGTGCTGGACCTTTTTGCAGTATCAGAGAGAGAAGAATGCTTTTACAACTTTGGAAGCTCAAGATGGTTGGCATTTCAAGCAGAATTTAAATGTAGACATTGACCTGTAGACACCTGCTGTATCATTCAGACAACAAGGAAATCTGTGTTGCTCTAAATCTGGAAGAGGTAAACAGCTCTGTTGCCAGGGTCCACTCCATAATTCATTCATGAGTTGAGTATGGATAGCTGTTTAGAAATTAGAGAATATCATTCTACATATGTCTAGGCTCAGTGCTAATGCCTACTTTCTTTTGTTATGCTATGCAGTGCCTTTGCTGCATCACAAGAGTAGTATTCATGGGAATGCTAAGAGCTATATCAAGATTCACCTCCTGCATTTCCATCACTTTGCTGCTTTTCTAGATAGAGTTCCCAAACTTTTACCAAATTATGGTTTAACTATGGTTTATTTAAAAAAAAAAACCCTAATCAGCTAAATTCATACAACACATTAAGCCATATACATTGTGCATTTCCACAATTAATTTGCTAAACTAAAACTGAGCAAATTAGGATGTGGTTGATCATGATGTGGGAATCCAGCCTCCTATTGAAGTCTTCGCCTCATATGTGTAGAATTGTGCGATGTATATTAGAAGTGTTAGTATAAAATTGGCTTTTCATCTCTCTATTTTTGCTTCCATCTATTCAAGATCTGGAACTTTTGGTCTATGAATAGCTTCAAAACAAGCTGTATTTTGGGAGCTATTGAGCCATTGCTTTTGTCTGGCATTGAAAAGATCCTGGAAAAGCTTGTTAGCATGAGCTGCAGAGCTGGCAGCAGAATTCTCTTGATGGGGAAAATATCCCATCCATAAGATTTTCAGGCAGAATAAAAGGAAAGTCTGAGCTGGTGTGAAGTCCGTGGCATGGCATGGTGTGATTATAATGTGATATCATATGATACAGTATAGAAAAGTAAAAACAGTTTGTGCAATTCATTTGCTAGAGGCAGTTTTGAAACCCTTTCATGAACTGAGAATAAATAATATTTACTGAGAGAGTTGTGGAGCCATTGCCAAAAGAAATTCAAAAACAGCAGTTAATCAAGGATCAGTCCTATTTTTAAAGGCAGGGTTTAAATCTTCTCATGATTATTCTTTCACTCCATCCAATCTAATGGATCACTGTTACTTTGAATAGATTGCCTTACTTTGCTCTGTCCGATGGAAAGTTGGTTTATCCTGTATCTTGCTTTTTATTGACAGCCTAAGAACTGACTTTCACACTTACGATTCTGTCCAAGGTGCCACCTTGCTCAGATGTTACAGATTTTGTATATTTCAATTCATTTTCTTAAAGAAGAGAATGACAGGTGAACATTTTCCCACTCCTTTCCAATAGTTTGAAGGACTGGAAAAATGAGTAAAGGACATTCAATATGATCAGATTTATGCTGCTGGTACATGGAGGTTAAATAATTGATCAGAGAAAAGGATAACTTGATCAAACTTGCCACACAAGCATTATCTAAGACTCAGGCATGTAAATGTTTCCAGGTATGGAAGACCTTTCTTCCCTCACTAAAGTGGGTCACATCCCTGAAAGCTGTACCCTGAAAGAGCAAAAATGAGTGGATGAAATTGTGGAAGGGAAAAGATATATTTCCCATACTACTCTCCATATTTCACCACTGCACATTTTATTACTGAATGGTTTTCATGAAACCAAAGTTTTTCCTCTTATGGTATGCATATCTTTATTAAAAACCTACATAAAAACTTATACTGGGGAAGCTTTTGGTGGCCACTGTTGAAATCCCACTTTTGATTATTGCCAA
Organism: Bungarus multicinctus; assembly: GCA_023653725.1. Classification (NCBI taxonomy): domain Eukaryota; kingdom Metazoa; phylum Chordata; class Lepidosauria; order Squamata; family Elapidae; genus Bungarus; species Bungarus multicinctus. Next base: position 36,349,184 of record CM042842.1, on the reverse strand, counting down.
TAGTCAAGGATGTGGGAGTTGTAACTACCACCATCTGATAGGATATAAATTCCATATCCCTGATTCAAAGCAGCCAAGCATTGCTTTCTTGTGCTGCTAGAACACAGGGTTGTTGTTTTCCTATTACGAATTTGCCCTATGAGTTGTAACTTCATTATGTAGTAGTTGGCTGGTACAGTTGGTTTGCAAGTCAGAAAAAGCCAGAAACAAAATAAACTTGTCAGCTGGATTCTTCCCAATCTATTCCTGTTTTATACACAAGTTGCTGCCATGCTACAGGCAATTAAGGGAATATCATAGACCCAACTTTTGCGCACTGCTCTTGACTTTTCCATCTTGCTGTTTATGTATATTTTTATATTTGTTGCCAAAAGAAGCAGAAGAACAAAAGTTGACAAAAGGGCATGTCAGTGAAACCCATCACAACTGGGAGTTTATAAAAGGCCACAAGTAACTGGAATAGTTATTTTTTTCTATAAAAAATAAAAAAGTACTTGCTTCCATTGAATTCCAATGATTGAGCTACATATACTAGCAAGAAAAGAACTCCCTAACATCTTTACCATGACATTGGCTAAGTCCGAAAATATTCCTGAGATGTAAATCCTGGTTTATAGAGCACAATGGCTAAATTTGTATAACATGATAAGCAAAACTAAATAGACCCTATTCAATCCTTGACCATGTGCAAAAAGCAATAGCATTTAGGCTTATATATTGCCCCATAATGCTTTATAGCTCTCCCTAAGCAGTTTACAGAGTCAGCATATTGCCCCCAACAATCTGGGTCCTCATTTTACCGACCTCAGAAGGATGAAAGGCTGAGTCAACCTTGAGCTGGTCAGGATTGAATTCCAGGCTGTGGAAAAGTTTGCTTGCAATACTGCATTTTAATCACTTTGCCACCAAAGTTTGCTTTGGCAAATTCTGCCAAAGTTTTAGAAGTTATTATCATAATTACTGTGGCCTGTGACTGATTAGGACAGGACTCTTACAGCTTCAGTAGTTGTTTAGAGAAAAAAAGTTCAACAGGCGAATCCTCTGAACAGCATATGCTCCAAGCCTGATCAAGGAAAAACTTTATACAGTGGTACCTCTACTTACGAAAGGCTCTATTACGAAAGTTTCAGATTACGAAGCGCGTCTTCGAGAAAATATCATCTCTACTTACGAATATATTTCAAGATACGAAAGGCTTTGTTAGAAAATGGTGTGTCCGAGCTGCTCTGCCATTGGTTATCTTCCTGGCATCCCATTGGCTAGGAGGGATCTTTGTGTATGCAACGTGCCGTGTTCTCAGTCTCACGCTAGCGAAATCCAGCAAAGCACAAAGTAATAATGAAGAATTACTGTCTGAATTTCGGGGGCTTGGAACGGATTAGGGCATTTACAGGTAAAATGCGTTTCTACTTACGGAATTTTCAGGTTACGAAACGGCTTCTGGAACAAATTAATTTCGTAAGTAGAGGTACCACTGTAGCAAGAAAAAAACATTCTTGAGGGTACACAATAACAAAACCGAATTAAAAGATGGGGAAACGAGACTATCGAGCAAGAATAACATTAAGGGGCGGGATCATATGTCCCTTATACTTCTTGGAGGATCCTAATAGGTTGACGGTTGGAGTGCCCACATGTAATATCAATATGCTCGTGGAGGCTTTTATTTTAGCAGATAACAACATGCTGTTTGATTGTGGAGAGACACAAAGCCCAGCTCATCTGCTGATATGTCAGTTACTACCAGAAACATGTACTGATTGTAACTTATTTTTGTCCAATGACAAAGCGAAGAAGGTGACTTCATTCTGGCAGTCCAAAGTTTGATCTAGACATAGAAGAAGAACAGCTGGATTTTATATAGCAAGGCAGAAATCCAGTATATCTCACTTGTTGGTTATGCATTACCTATAAACGGGCATAATTTTAAAGAAAGGAATCTCTCTAAGAATTTTGAATGAGCAAAAGCTACTCTGAAGTGTTAAAATCTTATCATATGGTCAGTGCTTAATAGGTACGCAAACCCTTTAAATTGTGTTCAATGAGCTACTTTCTATGTTTCTAAATTGAGAACCATACCTTGTCTCCAAGGTACATATGTATGCACTTGGCTTTGACTAATGAAAAGAAGTGAAGGATGAGGATGTTAACGTTTAGTATGAAATGACCCAATCTGTACCCTTATTTATATGAACACATGCAGATGGTGCCTGAAAGTCACATTCAGTTCTTTTTAGCTTCATACTTCATGCAAGGTGACATTCCCTTTTTTTAGATGCTGCACCCATTTTTCTTTTAGATTTGTAACCATTTGGTTATAAATGGTTACAGAACAGCTAGACACAAGAATGGTTTTTTCCCAAAAGCCATCACTCTACTAAACAAATAATTCCCTCAACACTGTTCAACTATTACAAAGTCTGCACTACTATTACTGTTAATCTTTTCATCACTCCTTCTCACCCATCCCCTCCCACTTGTGACTGTATGGCTGTAACTTTGTTGCTTGTATCCTTACGATTTATACTGTTTATAGTATGATTTGATTGCTTATTGTACCCTATGACCAGGGGTGAGGTTCAAAAATTTTAACAACTGGTTCTGTGGGCGTGGCTTAGTGGTCATGTTATTGGCTGGGTGTGGCCAACTCAATATCACTCACATCGAGGCACGCATCTCCTCACCTGGCCTCTCATGACTGTGGGGATGCTGCAATAGTCGTAAGTGTGAAAAATGGTCATAAGTTACTTTTTTCAGTGCCACTGTAACTTTAAATGGTCACTCCACACAAGCAAAGTACTAGCAAAGGAGGGGAAAAAACTCCAGAGAAGTTCCAGAGACAGGAAGCCTAGTCCTGCCAAGAATGTAATAAGGATTAACGGAGAGGCAGTTTCTATAAGCAACACCAGAACGTTTCCTTCCTGCCTTCCTTACAGGATTAGGCCAGTAATTTCTTCCAACAACCAGTTCTATGAACTGCTTAGAATGTTAATAACCAGTTCTAGCGAATAGGTGCGAACTGGTAGAATCCCACCCCTGCCTATGACTATCATTAAGTGTTGTACCTATGGTTCTGACTCTTGATGAATGTATTTTTTCTTTTATATATACAGAGAGTATTTGCACTAAGACAAATTCCTTGTGTGTCTAATCACACTTGGCCAATAAATAATTCTATTCTATTCTATTCTATTCTATTCTATTCTATTCTATTCTATTCTATTCTATTCTATTCTATTCTATTCTTTACTAATTAGACAGCTATAAGATGTGTTGGAATATTCTGTTGAAGTATGCATCCTTTCTGGCTTCCCATGCTTCAGTTATATGCCAGAGAAAGATATCTATAGGAAAATCCTTAGTAGAGCTTCTTCCGATCAAGAATTTATTTATTTATTTATTTATTCAAATTTGTATACTGCCCCCCTCTCCCTAAGGACTTGGGGTGGTGCACAGCCAGATAAAAACATATAAATACAATACAATAATTTAAAATAAATTAAAAGAATTAAATAGATTGGCTTTAAGAGTTAAAAGTGGGGAATTAGAAAAGTTAAAAACCATTTAAAACTGTATTTAAAACCATTTTACATAACTCTAGGCCAGACCGGCTAGATGGAATAGGTGGGTTTTTAGTGCACGCCGGAAGGTCAACAGGTCGGGGACGGTCCTCATCTCCAGGGGCAATTCATTCCAGAGGGAGGGGGCCCTCAAAGAGAAGGCCCGAACCCTCGGGACCGCCATCCATCCAGCCGGCGGTACCCCAAGGAGACCCGCTCTATGAGAGCGCACTGGTTGGCGAGAGACTGATGTTGGCAGCAGGCGGTCCCGTAAATACCCAGGTCCCAAGCCATGGAGCGTTTTAAAGGTGGTCACCAATACCTTGAATCGCACCCAGAAGGCCACCGGGAGCCAATGCAGCTCGCGCAAAAGTGGTGTAACATGGGAGCTCAGAGGAGCCCTCAACACCATGCGCGCGGCCGCATTTTGCACCAGCTGGAGCCTCTGGGTGCTCTTCAAGGGGAGCCCCATGTAGAGAGCATTGGCATAATCCAGCCAGGAGATGACGAGGGCGGATGTGATCCACATCTGGATCCCTTTCCCGATCCAGAAAGGGCCGCAACTGGTAGATCCTACGGACCTGACAAAAAGTCCCCCTGGCGATGGCTGCTATATGATCTTCTAACGACAGCCGTACATCCAGGAGGACACCTAAATTGCGTGCCCTTTCCGTGGGGGCTAGAAATCCCCCCCCCACGGCCAGTGAAGGAGTAAGCTGGCTGTATCGGGGCACCGGAAAGCACAGCCACTCGGTCTTGGCTGGGTTGAGCTGAAGCCTGTTTCGCCCCATCCAACCCCGTACAGCAAAAATGAGGGTCAGCCTGTATAATTACAGAATAATGGAGAAGAACAGCATATGTTTCTACATTACTGATAAACCAAGCTCAAAAAGACCCTCAGAGAAATTTTCAAGCACCCCAAAAATGAAGTAGAAAAGTAGAAGTGAGGAGGAGGAAATGGGGGGCACATTTTTCACAGGATTATTTTTGAAATAAATCCTCATTAGGTATTAAATGCATACATACCAATATTCACTCATATTTAGCCAAGTGTTTGACTTCAAGGAAGGAATGTGTGAAGAAGTTTGGGGAACCATCTCATTATATTTGCACCCAAAAGTAAGTGGAAATAAAGTATTTATATAAGAATTATACTTTGAGGAGCAGAACACTGTGTCCTGATCTTAACAAATGAGCCAAGAACAGTTGTGACATGAAAGTCTCCCTGTTCAAATAACTGTTATCAGATTGAAGTAGCTAACTAATAATAAATTCAGAGCTTCCCGTTTTTTGTGTCAGAAAAAAAAAACTTAGGTCAGAAGGGATATTTTTAATTTTCATTTTGATATATCTTGTAGCATTTCATGTAGAAAGAGAAAACCAAGCAATGATCCCCGTCATTCTAAAGAAATGTGATAAGCACTGAAGAAGAAAAAAATAAAAGAGTAAAAAGAACTGGCAAAACTGCCTACATCTCTACATGTATATAGATGGGAGATTTTCTAAATGTCCAGAACAACTGCAGACGCCATGGAAATATTTACAAAATATACAGGAAGGTACAAAGAGGGAAAAAAGAGGGTGTATTGCTTAGCAATCACATAAGAAGGAGATCAGGACAAGATGTTACTGAATACTGGTTTTATATCAGTGTTAAATTACTCAGAAAAAAAATAAATGATGAAGATGTTCCTGGAACTTAAGAATGACCAAGCTGTATTATACCAAGACTCATTCATTCTAGGATTGTACTTTAAACACTAGCCCATTGAGCCTCTTATATCTCACAAGCAGAACTGTTTTTTCATGGCATTTATTATTTAAAGATATTTTGCCTCTGTAGAGGCTCCACTTCACGAATAACTTGTAGCAATAAATTTTGTGATAGATTTATTGCAGCTGCATTTTTTAAATCTTTATCTGAAACCAATCAAGTTACTGTGATAATCTTGAGAATATATGTCACCCTTTTCAATTTCCTTCTATATATTTGTCAATTTACACCATCTCTTTAGAAAGTTCTCAAGATGTGTTCCTTATTTTTCTCAGACAAGGGTTAGTTAGATTTTATATTGCAATTTGACTGGAAAGCTGCATTTCCCTTCTCTCTTCAAATAGCAACTTGGGAAGGCAATTGACTAGGCTGGCACCATGACATGGGTGGGATGAGGTGCAGAGGTGGTATTCAGTAGGTTCTGACCAGTTCTGGAGAACCCTTAGCAGAAATTTTGAATAGTTCAGAGAACTGGCAAATACCACTTCTGACTGGAGATTTTACAATATCCTTCCTCTGCCATGCCCACCAAACGACGCCCACAGAACCGGTAGTAAAAAAAAAAATATTTGAATCCCACCATTGGTGAGGTGGTACTAACCCTTTCTCTCATAGCTTTTTTCTGTCTGATCACCACTTGCCACCTAGTTGTTCCCCCATTTTTTTTTCCCAAATGGAATTTAAAAAGAAAAAAAATTTTTTTTTAAATCTTACAGAGGCAATGCAGGAAAGTGGCATGACATATTTAAAAAGGGAAAGCTGAATTATTTCCCCCTTCTTCTATAAAGCCACCTGCTTTGGACTTTTACCAACTACCACCTAGCTACTAGACACTTAAAGTGCTTTCTTTCCTGCTGCTTGGGATGGATAGTTTAGGTTGCCTTTCTTTTCTATCTACCAGAATTATTTTCAGGGTATGGGAAAAATCAAGATGGTGAGCATAATGTTATTGAAGCTTTACATGTACAATACAAATTACAAAACAGGTGGAGCTTCAATTATAATGGCTGCCATTATCATGTTCTTATCCATAATATTGCAGAGGAGTTCTGGGATACTGTCAGACTCTGGCTCAAACAGGCAGATGTTCAATAAACAAAACTGTAACACATGAGCACTTGCTTTGTATGTGGAAGTTATACCATAGATTCAGGATGAAGAGGAGAATTGCATCCTTCATTTTCTTTGCCTGAAGATTTGTCAGATAGGGGAAAAATAGTTTCAGTCTTTGGCTCTGTTGAAATGAGACAATTATATTAAAGGAAAGAATGGAATAAAGGAAAAAGAGAAAGTTTGGGAAAGCTTGGAAGTGGAACATTTGGAAGGGTTCTGAGATATATTGTAGTTCTAATAATTTCCTCTTTAGGCAAAAGGTAATGACATACAAGCTGTGCCTGACTATATGGCATTTCCTTGGTAACAATATGTAGGTTTACTATTGGCTCATTCAGTATAGATTAGTTTAGAGAGTTGGGATTCCCAAATGGTCCCATCCTTACTCAGCCACATCAGCTTTTTGCTCCTACCTGCTGTGATTGACATTTGAGATAAACCATCAGACTGATACTGTTCAGAGAGATGTCCTCTAATTGTATGGGGGTAACATCTCCCACTGAGTAATGTAGCGTTGTCTATTTAAAACAAAACAAAAAAACAAAAAAACTGGTGACTTTATTTGTGGTATGGACATTTCTAGGTAGAAACCAGAGCTTTTGAAAACAGTAAGAATGTAAATAGTGAAGAAATAATGAAAGGCTGTATGATAGCATGGGCCAAAAATATAGGACATAATATAGATGTAGCAGACTGGGGGAAAATTTGGAACCAGAATTATAAATTAACAAGATCATCGGCCTATAAAGAAAACATCTATAAGATGTTCTACCGATGGCACCTACCCTCAATGAGATTAGCGAAAATGTATCCCAACATGCTGGAAGTGTAATAAAGCACAAGGCACTTTCTACCATATAGTATGTGGTGGTCCTGCCCCGAAGCCGAAAGATACTGGACAAGAATTAGACACTGGCTACAAGGAATATTAAAAGAACAAATAGAATTTGAACACAAGCTATTCATGTTAGGAATATTTAAAAAGAAATACAAGAAAAATATTAAATATATTTTATTAGGCTTATTAACTGTGGCAAGAATAACTTATGCACAATGCTGGAAGCATAACAACTTCCCTTCTGAGGAACTGATAATTCAAAAAACCTTGGACTGAGGCGAAATGGATAGATTGACTCTAAAACTAAAAGATAAAGAAGAGTCCGAATACCATGAAATTTGGGATATGTGGTATAATTCACTAAAAAATAGGAAATAAAGAAAATTAAGATAAGAAAACTATAGATAAAGGTATATAATTGTATGGTATCATAAATTAATGCAATATTTACAAGAGATATATATGTATAATAATGATGCTATAGTGCTGTTAATGTCGTGATTAATTTTGTTTTTTAAATGTAAAAGAACAATAAAATTTATTTTTAAAAAAGAATGTAAACAGTATGGGGTAGTATTCCTTCCTTCCTTTATATTACTTTAAATTCTAGACTATCTGACAAACTCAGGGAAGTTTATTGGAGGATGATTGATTTATTTAAAATATGGGATTTTTTGGTTATTAATTTGACCAAAAAACCCTATCTTTTAAATAAATCAATGGGGGCCCTATTTGTTAAGATTATTTATCTATTGAAGTGATTCAAGAGCAGGGGGTGGAGAAAAAATGGCAAGGATGCAAGGGAGAGGAGCAGAAGGAAGTTATTTGTTCTTTTAAAAGGTCTTGTTAAAAGTGCTCAACTTAGAAATCGCTTTTCTTATTTTTCTTGTACACTTCCAGCAATTAATAGACACCGAATACACAAATATTGCACAGGAACAGGCTTCTATACATGGCTATGACGAAATTGCTTCTTCTTCTTTAGATGTGCTTTGAAACCCATCTGAAAGCCCTGCCTGGTTAAAAAAGACATTTCTAGCAGTGCTGGCGTCAAGCAGCCATGGCTATGTATTTGTCAAAAGAATTGATTTAGGAAACAGATGTTGGAATTGGCTTTCTGCCACTTCTTTGGTGTCTTTGGCTACAAAACTCATATTTCCTTGATGTATGCAACTGTCCTCTTGCAGCAATGAAAGACTCTAAAATAGAACAATTGCTTGTGTGGAGTCACTTGTCACAACTTAAAAAAAAAAAACTAAAATAAACTAAAATAACTAAAAGCATCCCTGGTTTTTCAAACAGACATTCCAGATTTTCTTCTTCCAAGTTATTGCATCACATTATTTTTCATCTCTTGCCCCCTCCTCCCCAAGATGCAAAATTGGATCATGCTGGCCAGGAAATATACCACAATTATTTCTGGATTTGGTAAAGCAAATTACAGATGTCCTACTCCTATTTCACCAGTTCATATTTTATAACATCTAGTTTCATTTTACTTTGGGTTTTATGCTTTAAGCTTGAATGTTGGCCTCTATGACCTTACCAACATGCATATTTCCTTATATAAAGGTACTCAGGTGCTTCTCACAGAGCACTAAAAACCAATGTGTGGCTGGTTCGATTTTGAAGCAGCATGTTGAACAAACCTTGATTTGAAGTTAGGAGGAGATATAGCAGAAGCAGATAAGAATAGTTTTATTCATGGGCCTAGTCTTTAAACTTTTTTCCGACCCATTTGTGATTAGGATACTTTAACTGCAGTTTATGTGGAAGGATTGGCAACTTTTTCAGACCTGGGATCACAAGCTTTTAACAATCTCACTGTAAAAATCTTATGCCTTCTAACTGAATGTGGTGTTTTCATTCATCTATTTAAAAATAATAAAAAATAACAAATGTGTTTTTATAATTACATTTTATGTTTAGGAGGCTATGAGTTTTTGGTGTTCCCTACCCATAGATATTCCATTACTGATCTTGATAGACACACTATATTCTGTTCTTTTTTCAGATTTCTCAAAGATCCATTTTATTCCACAATGTGAGATCTACACTTTATCTCTCTGTCTCCATCTCTATCTCTCTCTATCATCTATAAATACCTCTCTCTTTATCTGTCTATCTATCTATCTATCTATCTATCTATCTATCTATCTATCTATCTATCTATCTATCTATCTATCATCCATCTATCTATCTAATTTCATCTGTAAATCTTATCACCAGGTCCTTTTAAATGAGGAAGCCAAGGATTTTCTGAACACAGAACATATGTATTTGCCCCTTCAATTTTTCATGGATAACTGAATCTGTCTGGTCTGATGGTAATCATGATATTGGCAAAAACCTCTCTTCTATTTTTTTTTCTCTTCAAGGTTTGCTTTTTAAGAAAGGGTGGGGGATTTTGCCAACAAAATGTTTTTCTTCCTGATGCTCAGAGTATTTAAACATAAATACCAGCTGTTGGGGAACAACAGATGGAATGTTAGCCTGTTATAGCAGTCTTTCTTTTCTTTTTCTTTGGGGTGTGTATGTGTGCATATATATAAATTTGTATTATATTGTTGGAAGGTGATGGAGGCTGTTTTAATCACCCGATCTTGGGTAAAAAATCTCCCCAAATAATTGTGTTGTGAGGTCTTTCCTTATTAATGTATCAACATAGGAGGATGCATCCGACTGGGGAGATGGTTTTATACTGCAAAGCAGGATACTGCGAACTTCCCATTTTCATGGTTACCTAAAAAAACAAAAACATTTTTTTCCACTGGATTTTCCTTCTCCTTTGAATAGGATTTAAAAGTCATTTAATGACATGACACACATTTCTTATGCAGCATATCGTGCTCAAAGTGTATGGAGATAGTGTAATGTTGCTTTGCAAGGTAAATAATTTCTCACACTACAAACAAATGAACAAAGACGCCTTTTAGGGGGAAAAAGGTAGGTCTCAATATCTCTGATTCTGTACATTAGATCAGGGACAGAGGTAGTGTTCAGCAGATTTTGACTGGTTCTCAAGAACCGGTAGGGGAAATTTTGAGTAGTTCGCAAATACCACCTCTGACTGGAGATTTTACAGTATCCTTCCCCTGCCAACATTGTTGTTAATACCAACAATGGGAACAAGGAATCCAATGATTGGCTCCATATTATGGTTTTGGTTGGTCACTTTCCTTGTACAGAACACTAATTTGGATGAACCTCACCATTGCTGGTTTTATATATTTGGTATAAAGAAACATATTTCAAGTTCAGTAGCCTTCTAGAACACCAGATGTTCCAAGTTTAAAGCCTTTAGGTGTAATTTAAAAATAAAAGGCAAATAATAGCTCCATGCAAAATACTTAGGCTGATAATAAGCATGGAGGAGCAGGAAAGCTGGCGGAAAGATAGACAGACAGATAAAGTACAGGTAGTCCTTGATTTACAACCATAAATGAATTCAACATTTCTGTTGCTAAGCGAGACAGTTGTTAAGTGAATTTTGCCCCATTTTATGACCTTTCTTGTCACAGTTGTTAAGTGAAACATTTCAGCTGCTAAATTAGTAATCTGGTTGTTAAGTTAATCTATTTTCCCATTGTCTTTGCTTGTAAATAGGTCGCAAAAGGTGATCACGTGACCCCAGGACACTGCAGCCATCATAAATATGAGTTGATTGTCATATAAATTTTGTTCATGTGACCATGGGAATATTACAATGATGTAACATTGTGAAAAATATTGTGAAAAATAGTTATGAATCACTTTTTTTCCAGTGCCATTGTAACTTCGGATGGTCACTAAATGAACTGTTGTAAATCGAGGACTAACTCTATACTAGCAGAGTTCAGTCAGCTTGTAGCATCTCTTTCCCCAACATTGTCAAGGAATGTGCAACAGAGAGTGCAGGATTGCATATATGTGTGTATAATGGCTTTATGCCAAGGTCGGAAATGGGGCACATAGCAGTTAAATCAAACTTTTGTCTCAGGTGAAAATCTTGGTACACAGACAGACATTAATAGAATAGAATAGAATAGAATACTTTGTGGGCCGAGTGTGATTGGACACACAAGGAATTTGTCTTGGTATAAATATTCTCAGTATACATAAAGAAAAGCTACATTCGTTAAGAATCAAGAATCATAATTATAGTCATAGGGTACAATCAACAATCAAATCATACTAGGAAACAGTCAATATAAATCATAAGGATACAAGCAACAAAGTTACAGTCCTACAATCACAAGTGGGAGGAGATGGGTGATAAAGAGTGATGAGAAGTTTAATAGTAATAGTAGTGTACACAGTATTGAGGGAATTATTTGTTTAGCAGAGTGATGGCTTTCGGGGAAAAAACTGTTCTTGTGTCTAGCTGTTCTGGTGTGCAGTGGTGTATAGCATCGTCTTGAGGGAAGAACTTGAAACAGTTTATGTCCGGGATGTGAGGGGTCTGTAAATATTAAATGGAAAGACAGACAGAAGAGGACATGGATGACAGTGTGGGCTGTGCTGGTCTGTCAAGGCTACACAATGATTGGATTTGAACTTAAGGAAAATATGTGCTATTAACTCATCCATAACTCATATTCCAAAACATTATGTAATGCTAGTTTGCCTTGCACCATTGTAGCTTAATGGGTGGCATGTTCATGTTTATTAATGTCAGTACTTTTTTAATTTTTAATTTTTCTTCCCATGTACTGAAATGTTTTTGGAATATAGAGCAATAGACATTGGAAACCAAAGCAATAAGTTATCACACATTTTAACTATTTAACTGAAAAAAAGTGACTTGCAAATAGTAACTTCACAGGGGTCATAATCTGAAATCAGGATGCAGATGGCTTTTACCTACATTAATAAATTAATTTCTAACATTTTGTTTCATTCTGTTATCACAGTTCAGCTTTTTTTTCTAACACTTACAACAAGATGTTACAAAACTCTCCCTTTAACAAGTGTGGTTTAGTTTCTTTATGTATCATACAGCTTTTTGTCAATCTTGCCTCCTGTATTGTAACTCTGTAATTATGACCTAGAATCACCTTTTGTACCTTTTTAATCATTGGCAAACAAACATTTTGATCTCTAGATTCTTGAAATAACCTCAGATAGACACGTCTATCTATTTAAGTAAATAAAATACCTTCTGGATGTTTTTATATTCAGAAACAAGTTAGGTGTGTTTTTGCAGAGTGTCTTTATTGAAAATTGTCCTTACTTCCCGCAGTAGCAAGCCATTTATTGATTCGAAGACTGGCTTCATATATTATATACAGTTAATGTTTGTTTCCCATCCATCCATCCATCCATCCATCCATCCATCCATCCATCCATCTATCTTAGACTGTGTTAAACAACTAGTACTTTGGAAGTAAAATACTATTGGAATACACAGTTAAAATCATAATATAAGTTCCAGGCAAATAAAAATTAAATAAAATGCTCATGTTGCATTTAGGACAATTAAGGACTGAACACCTGTTGATATAACATGGTTTTAACTGGCTTCCTAAGTACAAGGGGACATATTTTGATACTATATCCTAAAGTGGCAGGCAGCCTCTTTTAGCAACTGAATGTAGATATTAAATTACATGAGACTAAACTCTTTGCAACCAATGTTATTTCTCTCCTTTGGCCAGACTTCTTTCCAGGATCCTCTGAATCTCTACAATTTTAATTACAATCTTCCTCAGAAAAAGGATATTGGAGTCTGTGTGATAGTTCCAAGAATAGCTAAGACCAAGAAAATCTTCTTCAGGAAAGCACACATATTTTAAGGCAGGTAACATTATGCCTTCTCTCGTGGAGCATTAACACTCTCTTAGATCCAGCAAATACATCCTGCTGGCCATCTGGAAAAACCAAGCAGAGCATAGGTCATGCCTACAAATAGTATTCAAATCACAAAATGTTTTATCCACTTCCTCAAGCCCTACAGGCTAAAAAATATTTACCATTGTAGATTCTGTCCAGTCATCATCCTAACCACAATGGATGGGAATGATTTCATCTACTAAGACATGTTTAATGTAGTGCAATTTACTTCTTGAAGCTGTGGCTCACCCATCCTTCTCCAAAAGAGTCCAGATTATACATAACACAACTTTTAATTGGGAATTTATAGATACAATAAACAGAACTAGTTCTCTCTAGCTTTATTGCCACTATGTAGACTCAGACTTAAGATCTTATCAGTATTTGATGATATTCACTTCTTGTTTTATACCAGTGATGCTCTAGACATCTCTTCAGTTCATCTTTTTCTCCTCTAGTTCTATAAATCAACCCCCAAGTAATCAGGGATCACAGAGCAAAGGAAAATATATGTTACAACCAAGCAAAGTGACTCTGTTATGTTGCCATTAGTGGCAATCCTTAGCTCTTCAGTAAAGCAAGGGGTTGTTTGGGATTGGTTATTATTGATAAACCCTACTGGGACAATTGTTATCAAGTGCTGTGACCTTTTCTGTATTCCACAGGTCATTCAGCTATGAGACAGAAATGCCTTCCAGGTAGTTGAAATAAACTTTAAGTATTCTCTGGAAACATCAGGATACATTCAGCGTATGGGGTGGACCAAAATAATTGGTCTACCACCTTTACAGAGAGTCAGGACAACCAAAATGTGTAATTTCCTAAGAAAGTGATCAGACCATGGCAAAAGGCAAATATCTATATCCTCTTTCTTAAAAGCAATCTAATGTATACTAACGAATAGATTAGATCTAATCTGTGTGGAGTCGTATATGTTGAATCCACAGTTATTATGAAAAATCCTTGCTCATCTGGAAGCTGTGAACTCAAACACTGTACAGGAATCTTCCCCTAAACATGGAAGTTGAAAACCTCCAGAAACAACAGCAATAACTTTGTCCTCAGCCCCAGTGCAAAGTGCTCCCAAAAGACCATTTCTTAGCAGGTAGCTAGAAGGAACACCAGCATCATCTCAAGTTTATTAGTGTGGCACAATTCCACACACATATCACCTCTGGATCTCAAGTTACACAAAGCTTTCAGTATACACATCTTCACTGGGCAGCAACTACTTAATAGTGACTATGTCCAATTGTTTATACAATCAGCCACTGGGGTTCTTGTTGTCCTTTCTTACCTTAAAATATTATGTAAAAGCATTAAACTGATGGTGACCTTTTCCATTGCTGCCTCGGGAAATGAATGCTGTCCAGGAAGTCAACTGGATGGCTTTTGCAAACTTATTTATAGCTCATTAATCACATTAGTATGCAGTCCAGCAGAGTAATTACAAGTCCTCTAAATGTTTAAGGAAACTATGACAGTAGTTTTTTAAGTGAAGTCTAATGTTAATAGCTCTCCTGGTAAACGCTACTTATAAATATCCCTGTTTCTTATGCTGGGGCCTTAAACTAAGTATTCAGTTGACATGTTGCTTTATTCTTGGATGTAGAATTGTTCATATTATATTTTACGAAAAGACACACTCTGTTGCTCCCTGAAGGAACTTGTTTGCTTGCTTGTTTATTTCTTTATTTTAAAAAAAAGATTTGCAAAATGAAATGACATACAGCTAATAAATATCACATAACCTTAAAATACTGCCAAAGCATCAGCCGAATTGACATAACTTGCCCATGAGAGATTAAGCATATTAGGCACATTTTTAAACTCATACAATGGATCAACTTAAAAAACCCAAGAAGAATATATTTTGCCTCTGGAAAAAAACCAAGAACAAATTTTTTTTGGAATTAAGCTAATCCCCTCCAACAATTAACTTTGCATCTTATGAATTTTGTGGAAAGTTATATATAATATATATAATGTAGTTATCTATATTATACAATACAAATGTACAGTATTGGCTTAACCCAGTTATCAGTGTATGTTGGCACATATTCATTACATTTGAACAAATATTAGATTTCTTAAGAGATGTATAGGATAATAAAACTTCACTTCTACATAAATTACTTCTTGGTGAAAGGGAAGCACAAGAAAAGGAGAGACAGGAAGTTTCATTTTGTCTCTTACATGCAGAGACTTATTTGACAAAAATAGACCAGGTGAGAAACAGCTATATCACATGAAGACACTTCCTCTTATTTATCACTCCTTATATGCCCTAGTGGTCAAAACAGCTCTAAGTATGAAGCAACGGGATGGTGTGCTAAGGAGGAAGGACACATTGCTAGACTGGAAAGTCTCTCTCCTTGCCAGTCTGTGGTGATAGACTGCCAACATGATTGCATAACCATAGGCAATAGAAATAGCAATAGCACTTATACTTATATACCACCCCACAGTGTTTTATAGCACTCTTTGGGTGCTGTCAGGCCATTGCCCCCAACAATCTGGGTCCTCGTTTTGTCATTCTTGGAAGGATGAGTCAACCTTGAGCCCAGTCAGGATCGAACTCCAGGTTGAGTGGGCAGAGTTTGCCTGCAGTATTACATTTTAATCACTGCGCCACCAGGGCTCTAAGTAATTCTTTTGGGAATTACTCTCTTACTACGGAATCAGATTAGATAGCCAAAGATTGAAGCTGATGAGGCAACTGATTCATATGCCAGAGAAAACCATTTTAAGGGCAATGAAGAATGGCAGAAATCTTCAAGGCTAGGAAACCACCAAGCTACAATGTAAACGACTTAAAAGGCAGGAGGAAGATCCCAGAATTCAAGCCTGTAGATTAACAGATAAGGAGCAGGGATTTCCAGGGTGCTCTTAGATAGAGAATCTCCTTCCATGTGAAGTTTCATAATTCTCTCTAGTAAACCTATTTATTTATTTATTTTGATTTGATTTGATTTGTCAAGCGCTTACAAGATAATAGGTATAAGAATAAACATAGTTATGAATACATGAAATTGATACATATAAGGAAAAATAAAAGAAACAATAGGACAGGGATGGTAGGCATGTTAGTGCGCTTATGTACACCCCCTACAGACCTCTTAGGAAAGGGGTGAGGTCAATAGTAGACAGTCTAAGGTTAAAGTTTTGGGGGTTTGGGGAAGAAACC
Organism: Bungarus multicinctus; assembly: GCA_023653725.1. Classification (NCBI taxonomy): domain Eukaryota; kingdom Metazoa; phylum Chordata; class Lepidosauria; order Squamata; family Elapidae; genus Bungarus; species Bungarus multicinctus. Next base: position 36,332,901 of record CM042842.1, on the reverse strand, counting down.
ACAGAGTCAGGTAGAGTATTCCAGACATTGACCACTCTGTTGCAGAAGTCGTATTTCCTACAATCAAGTTTGGTGCGTTAACCTTGAGTTTGTATCTATTGTGTGATCTTGTATTGTTATGGTTGAAGCTGAAGTATTCATTGACAGGTAGGGCATTGCAATATATAATTTTATGTACTACACTTAGATCGGACTGAAGATGGCGTAGTTCTAGGTTTTTTAGGTCTAGAATTTCAAGTCTGGTGGCATAAGGTATTCTGCAACGAGTAGAGGAGTGGAGAACTCTTCTTGTGAAATATTTCTGGATTTTCCCAACTGTGTTAATATCAGATACATAATGTGGGTTCCAGACTGATGAGCTGTATTCGAATATTGGTCTAGCAAATGTTTTGTATGCTCTAGTTAGTAGTGTGATATTACCAGAGAAAAAGCTATGTAGGACTAGGTTAACAACTCTAAATGCCTTTTTGGCTATGTAGTTACAGTGGGCCCTAGCACTAAGATCATTAGAGGTGAGTATTCCAAGGTCCTTGACAGAGTTTGGATCATCAACAAGGTCTTGACTATTCAGCTTGTATTTTATTTTCTGATTTCTTTTGGCAATATGTAAGACAGAGCATTTATTTGTTGAGATTTGAAGTTGCCATTTGTTTGACCATTCTGATAAATAGTCAAGGTCTTTTTGAAGGGTAGCAGTATTGTCTGTGGTATTGAACAGCTTTACATCATCCGCGAAGAGAACACAGTTGCTTTTAATATGATCACAGAGGTCATTTATATAGAGTATGAAGAGAGTTGGTCCTAGAACACTGCCTTGGGGGACACCACTGTTGACAGGTATAGAATTTGATAGGACACTCCCAATTTTGACCATTTGTTGTCTGTTTGACAAGAATGCTTCTATCCAGTTATGCAGGTGTCCAGAGATACCATAGGATTTTAGTTTTAGTAGTAGTTTGTCGTGTACCACTGAATCAAAGGTTTTACAGAAGTCTATGTAGATTGCGTCTATTGCTTTGCCCTGATCGAGTTGTGTAGTTCATATGTTTTTGTAGTGTAAGAGTTGCAGATTACAGGATAGTTTTTTTCTGAAACCAATTGTTTATTAGAGAGTAGGTTGTTTGTCTCTAAGTGGAGGATAATGGATTGGTTATTAATTGGTTAATAATAATACAGGTAACGCAACATAAAGAGATTGGTCTGTAATTTTCAACTAGGCTGGGGTCTCCCTTTTTGAAGATGGAGATGACCGTTGCTTGTGACCATAGGTTAGGCAAGGAGCTGGTCCTGAAAGATTTTTTTAAGATTATGCTTAGAGGTTCAGCTATAGCAGTGGATAGCTTTTTTAAAAAGTAGGCACATATTCCATCCGGTCCAATAGATAGAGATGATTTTAGATTGTGTAGTGCTTTTTCAACATTGTCTTCTGTAAAATCGATAAGTATTAGATTATTGTAGTTGCCTGTGGTTCAACTTAGGAAATACTGGGCATGATCCATTGCTGTTTACAAATAGTGAGCCAAAGAATGTGTTAAAGAGGTTGGCTTTAATGGTGTCCTCATTGCAGTCTTTACCATTAGGTCCTTTCAGGGGTGGGATGGACGTTGAATCTTTTAGTTTGTTTTTTACAAAATTGTAGAAAGTGGGGGTGGAATTGGTGCATAGAAAGTTTTCCTCTTGTTTAATGTGATAATTGGTGCATTCAGTCTTTATCTGGTGGCATAAATTTTTGTATCAGCTTTTAAAGTTGGCAACGTGACCAGATTTGTTTTTCTGCCAAAATGATCTCTTTTTGGATTGAAGTTTCCTTATTGATATGGGTAATCTATTTTTTTCTGGTTTTGGGGGTTGTTATTGGTACATATAGATTGATGACTCTTTTGACTTCAAGTAAAAATATGTTGTATTGGTCTTTAACAGTATTGCATCCAGTGAATAGAAATTGCCAATCAAGGGATGAGAGATCATTGTCTATAAGATCATAATTGCCTTTTTTTAAGTTATAATTGGGGATTTTGTCATTGTGATGATTTTTGTGTGGACGTATGTTGAGACAAAAGTCAATCTTGTTGTGGTCACTGTTGAAAAAGAGTTGTTTAATTTGTATTCCATAAATTGAATTCAAACTATTGTAGAAGATGAAATCAAGGCAGTTGTTTATTCTAGTATTATTAGTTACTAGTTGTTCCAGTCCTAGATTTTTTACAGCATTGTAGGTTGCAGGTATGGGTTCAGTTGTACATTCATTTAGGGTCCAGTTAATATGAGGTAGATTGAAGTCACCAAGAAAGATAAAAGCCTTTGGGCAGGATGTTGCCTATGTTAGTAGTTAATTTAGCTTGTTTACATGTTCGATGTCATAATCAGGAGGTCTGTAACATAGTAAGAATCGAAATGTGATATTTAAGGATATTTCACAGAAGATGGTCTCAGGAAGAGGAAGTTCCTGGGTAACTTGGATGTTTTTAGATGTAAGGACTTTTTATAGAAGATAGTAACGCCACCTCCTCTACAGATTTTACGATCTGATCGGTAAACATGATAGTCTCTTACTATGGTAATGGAGTCAGGCAGAGATGCATTAAGCCATGTTTCACAGACAAATATGATGTCAAATTTAGCCATATTTAGTAAGAGGAGAAATTCAGGTATTTTATTTACAAGACTTCTTGCATTGAGTAGCTTGCATATAAGGCCAGTTGTAGTTGGAATTGGGGTAGTTAGGGGTGTGCGTGCCTAGTCTTGGGTGATGGTGGATTGGTTGAAGTAGGGTTGGATGCTGAGTTGTGGCTTGTGTGACTTACTTTTGATAGAGTCAGTACAGTAGTCAAGGTACAGGTCCTTCTCTCCATTGCCTAGACGTTTTTTGAGTTCTGTGTGGAGTACACTGGAGCAGGCATGTTATTGTACGGTTAGGTCAGAGCAAGAACGGAGGTTCTTATGGTTGGTGTTGCTTTTGGTGACTGAATTTATAGTATAAATGAATTTACATTTGCTTGATTCATTTTTGCAAATGACCCTGCAGAAGCGTGGGGCCAGTGAGCCGTCTCTGTTTTTGAACTCTGTGCCAATGCGGGAAATGTATTTCATCAGGGGAGATGGTTTATCTAACTTTCTCTTGTGTCTGTTTGGAAATGTGGAGCAGGGAGAGAGATTAATTATCACACCTTGACCCTAATGGCCAAACTGCTCCCACATTTCATTTCTATCACAATAAATCCTAGAAAAGCTCCAGGTTGTCAGAGGATGTATTGGCTAGGACTATCAGACATGCAAGATATGGACAACCACTGGATAACATCAAAGAGGTGGAATGTTCTGTATGTTTTTTTCTGAAACTTAGAATTTGTCCAGGTTTTTTTGCAGCCCAGGTATCATAAACTTTAAGTATGTGCAAAATTCAACAACTCATTTCCATCCTGACCATACTAAACCAGAAGTAGATAATATCTCTATCAAATTCTGTTTAATAAACAAATGCTTACAAATATTTGTGTCTAGATTTATTTATTGGCTTCTTGGATTATTTTGTACTGCTTATTTATTTCAGTTTACTGTATATGGCTGCCCATCTAAAATTCAAGACTCTGGATGGCTAACCACAATGAAAAGCTGTATAAAAACATAGAACAAAAAACCCTACACAAATACAATAAGTAACCCAGGAAAAAACAAACAAAAAGCAGCAGCAACAACAAAACCAAGCAACCACAAATTAGCACACTCTGGAACCCCAAGCCTGGAGACATACCTTTCCAGCCTTTCTTTGCTACGCAGAAGGTCCATTATAGGGTGAGCGGGTCTTCTGCATAGGAAGGATAACTAATTTTTGATGAAAAAAAGAGAAAACCCCGATCTTTATTCACATCGATGCTGTTGTTCCATATCTATTTTCTTAACTATGGTATTATGCTATAGCCTTCTTCCCCACTGAAAGACATTCCCCATCTATTCTTTCATGACTTGATGGAAACATATGTGTTGTAGTTGTTAACTCAGAAAATATGGAAGGTCACTTTATATTGACTGTTCACACATTCTAATGGTTTAAACATAGTTTCTTGGAAAAAAAAATAATTCACCAGGATCATAAAATATGCTGCTCAAAACCAAAATAAAACCCCCAAAACCAGAATTAAAACAAAAAGAAATCACATTATAGTGATTTGATGATGCCTTTGGTAAGTCATCACTGAGTAAGGCCACTGTTCTAGCTAGCTCACTATCAATAACTTGCTGTCTTCTAAATGTATTGGAATGCATTTTCCATAATACTTATTCCCATTGCTTTGGGTGTTTTGAAACCACCGGATGTTAAACCAGGTGCCTTTCTCAGTTCAAGTTGCAGATGCAGGACAGAAATATGGACTTTTCTGTAGGAAAAACGGATGGTTTATGACTGATCCATGGCCTTTCCTTCATTTCCTTCCTAACCACGTAAAGCAGAAATCCTGTTTCCCTGTTGCTTACGCTGATCAACAAATGTAGTGTTGTTTCAAGGCAAATGGTATTTAAAACATCACACTGACATCAGAAGCTACATCATATTAATCAGTCAGGAAGGTCAAGTCTAAAGAGGAAAGAGGAAGATGTGTGTGCATATTGATAGGTTACTCTGCTCCTAAGTATGACTGTAGAATGACAATTGTTTATAAAAGACAACTCTATTCTGTAAGAAATAAAACACTAGCTTTAAAACCACTCTTCTAAAAGTATTTTAGGGTGAGCTGACTACTTTAAAGAAAAAGAGGGACAAAGTACATGAACTTTGCTCTGCTTCTCCCTTAAAACTCTTCTGGATTTATTTTTAACCAGAGCTGGAACAGTTATGAGAGCATAGAATAGGATCAGCATTGATGATGTTCTAGAAGTTACTTTTGTGCGCGCACACACAACACATAAACAAGTTTTGTTGCAATGGTTCAATATGGCTTGTATTGCTAAATTGATATTGGATTGGACTTCTTGCAGTATTGCATTTAAATATTGGTGGTATTTTGGTAGGCAGGTCAGACTGTTCATAGTTGATCCATATGGGGAGGGACCCTTGGAAGTATAATATTTCTCTCTCTCTCTCTTCCCCTTCCCCCTGTCTTTATCTATCATCTATCTATAATCTCTCTCTCTCTCTCTCTCTCTCTCTCTCTCTCCATCCATCCATCCATCCATCATGAATACAATGCAACTAAATCTGTTTAAAATCCTAACATTTATTTCATATGTTGGGATTTCACCATATATATTAGCATAGCTTATAATAAGAAAAAAAGGGGTCAATGGGTTCAGATGATTCAGGGTTGCTTAGTGTCTAAAATATTTCTGAGGAAACAACATAAATATTTCTCCTCAGTGTTCCTGGGAAGTCTTTTTAAATCTGACAATTTCGCCAACTTGAGAATCAACATTTTTTCTTAGAAGGGGCCAAGTCTTAGTCTTGGAAATTAAGTAAATTCAAGGATTTACTTAGAGAAAATCAGTAGGTTAATTGTCAAAGCCATAGTCTAGGATAGCAAACCAACTGAAACTTGTTTACCCACTGGTGAAAAACATTGTATGTACAAGAAAAGTGAATCAACCAGGCCATGCTGGGTTGCCATTTTTCTGAATATAAAAATGTATAAGTTGGAACAAAACTTATAATACATCCCAATAAAAAAGTTTATTTGGAAAAGAAGCAAAATTTGATTTATTTCCCTAGTACATTCCCTGCTTTGTTCATTTCTCCAATTGTGGTACATTTTCATTTTTCTGACTCACTCCTTGCTATTGAATCATACAGCCCAATTACATGATTAAATTTTGATTTGATAATGTCGTAACATATCTATGCTTCCTCATCTATCAGCCTTGCATAGTAATTCAGACAAGAAGAACATCCAGAACTACCTTTTTGTAAGGTTACATTAACAGAATCAAGCAACTTTGAAAATGTATTTTCTCCTGTCTTTACAACATCAAAACTAGGGAGTATCCTTTCTTAGACATTTCTTCTGTCAACTAGGCTGATGATTACTTGACCATTGCCCTGGCTGTGGCTCTTCCTCCTGTGTCTCAAGATCATTTCCACACACCATTACATCATCTGATAGTATCAGGCCCTACATCATGAAAGGCAAGTTTTAGAATGCTGAGCATCTGGTAACTGTATCTAATCATTCAGCCCAGAAGAAAATCCAGAATGATGATGAAGATTTAACAGATAACAAATAATCAGAGTTGGAAGGGACCTTATAGGTCATCTAGTCCATCACCCCCGCCCAAGCAGGAGACCCTACACCATTTCTGACAAATGGCAGTCCAATCTCTTCTTGAAGATCTCAAGTGATGGCGCTGCCACAACTTCCGAGGGCAATTTCCATTGGTTGATTGTTCTCACTTCGTATGAGCTAGGTGCTGAAGCTTGGAACCATGGGCAATATGAAAATACTTCTTCAGGATACACTGTACCGACTCTTCATTTTTGCTTTTCTGGCCACCAGACATAAAGCAAAAAACAGTTGATTAGTAACTTTCCAATTCATTCTGTTTTCTCAAATCCAGCTGTATGAAATCTCTGGGGAATGTTCGTACTGTAATGTAGAACAACTAATGAGAAAAACAAAAAGGTTTCACTTTTTTTTTTTTTAGAGTGGCAGAGGAAGGGAGGTTAATATTGTCACTTCAGATGCAGGAATGAAATCTGATACATCACACATTTGACAAGAAAAATGCCTGATTTGTGCAACATGCATAATCTAATCAGAAGACCTTGCTATTTAATTTGGCAGCCATTTTAGTTAGGGATTATGGTCTCCATCTGTGTTTGAGAAGTATTTCCTGGAGCTGCAAAAGCTTGGCAATGGTTCTATATTGCAACAATTTATTTTCCAGTCATTTGACACCTCTAATATCTCTAATTTTGTTTTCTTTTGTTTTTCTGGAGGACTAACTGGATAGGGCTCCATACAGTAATTGAGTTTTTGGATTCACAAAACATGACAGTATGGAGCCATGCTGTACAGTGTTGTTTGGGTTAGTGGTGTCATGCAACACACCGACCTTATAATTGATCTTACTAAGTGTCTTGGTGAATTGTTCTATGATATATGAAACCTGCTTCTCTAATACTGGATACTCTTAGAGCAGAAATTAACAACTTCAGATTTGCAAGATCTACTTTAAAAAAGTGCATACTGTAACACTGAAGTGTGTTAACCAGTATCTTAAGTGGTGTCTTAGGTAGGCATGCATATAAAAGTATCTGAGGAATACTTGGAATTCATGTTCAGTCCAAGATTTTGTAATTGCTATAAAAATCAATTTCAAAACATGTCTCTCTCAATCCTGTTCCAAGAATATATGAGTTTTTCTCCCTGCCTGAATATTATTATTTTTTGTCCCAGGGAAGGGTGAAAGCTTTCCAATTGCTCATATTACTAAAACTTTTTTCATCTATTGTATTTCACACAAAGATCCAAACTAGATCTCAAATTTCCCTCTACTCATCCCTAACTTGAATAAGCAACGAATTATGTTTTCATGATACATAAATCAAAAATTCCAGTTAGTTTATATGAGGATTTTATTCTATCTGACATAATTATTTAACCAGTTTTAGAGATATTCTGTTGTCTGTACCAGAAATAACCACAATTTCGATTTAGGAAAGCCAAAACCTAAACCTTTCAATGACAAATCTTAGTTTCAAAGTGCTTAATTCCTGTTTTGTGGCTCCTTTTTTTTTCATAAAAGAACAAAGTGGTCTAATCTCCCAGAATTTACATTATGGGAGTGGGGTACAGAAGGATGACGCAGATCAAAATGGTCAAGAAAGTGGTGAGGGAAGATCTAGGTATTTGAATGAATTCAAGTTGCTAGATCAAGTTGGATAGATTACATTCTAGGGTGCTAAAGCAATTGGAAGATGCAGTCCATGAATCACTATGTTACAGCTGGAAAACTGGGCCAGAGTTACCGTATTTTCTGGCGTATAAGACGACCGGGCGTATAAGACGACCCCCGATTTTTGGTTGACTTTTTTCAAAGTCATCTTATACACCAGAAAATACGGGTATTCAAAATTAAGCTGCAAGGATTTGTAAACTAAGATGCTTCTCCTTCCTTTGCGCTCGCATCAGCCGACCGTACAACCTTCCTCCTCCGGCCCCAGGGCGGCTCTCTCGGTCTCTCTCCCCCACACACGGAAGACGACCCGGCCTCCCGCGGAGCATGATGGGCTGGCAGAGCGGCCGCCATCTTGTTCTGTTCGGGAAGGGGAGGAGCGTCTCCCGGCGACGCCGCCGGTGTGGTGGGGAAGTGGCTCTGTTTTGGTTTCGCTCCTGCTTGTTAACCAGCCCCTCGAAGAGCTCAAGCTTCACTCCTGATGTACCCATATTTTCCGGCGTATAAGACGACCGGGCGTATAAGACGACCCCCGATTTTCGGTTGCCTTTTTTTCGTTTCAAAAGTCGTCTTATACGCCGAAAAATACGGTAATGTTCTGATTCTGAAATGGGAAAAAGTGGACCATTGGAACTGCAGATCAATCAGAAATACCAAGGAAGCATCTAAATAATATCATCAAACAGTAGACTTGCAAGTAATTAGAAAGGAGCAAGGTGATTCTTAGAAGCCTACATTTGTTAAAATAGATTATGATTAACACTAGATTATGATTAACGGTTTTTTGACATATGACTAAATTAGTAGACAAAGGAAATATAGAGAATATGGTGTACCTAGATTTCAGTAAGTCTTCAGTAAGGCATTTGAAAAAAAAATGACTGTAGCTTCTTTCTTGGAAAAAAAATGGAATAGGATGGGATTAATAGTTCCACAAATGAACTTACACCTGGCAACAGTTGGTTACTTACAGTTGGTTGAACAATGAACAACCACATCTAATGTGTAGTTATTAGTAGACCTATATCTACACAGAGAGGGATATGCAGTGGGATATACTTCAGTCTTGGACTCAGTGCTCTTCAATCATTTTCTAAAAGAGATAGATCTGGGGTTAGAGTGGATATTCAGCAAATTTACACATGACAGAAAGGTGGGATTGCTAGCATCTTAAAACAAGTTCACAATTCAAAAGTATCTTGATAGATCTGAACACTGTGCCTTTTCCAACAATATGCCAGTCAATGGCAAGATATGTAGGACTCTGCACTTAGGAAGGAAAAATGTACCAGTACAAGGTTCAGCAGCAGTACTTACGAAAAGGATCTGAATATCCTGGAAGATCACAGATTAAATATGAGTCAGCAGTGTGCTGCAGCTGCCAAAAGAGCCAATGGAATCTTAGGCTGCATCAATGTATAATGTCAAGATCATGGAAAGTGATAATTCCTTTCTATGCTGCATTGGTCAGACCGTACCTGGAACAATGCGTCCAGTTTTTCTCATTAGGATATAAGGAAGATGCTGAGGAACTGAAAAAAGTGCAAAGAAGAGGATCAAAGATGATGAAGGGTTTGAAGACTAAATTTATGAAGAACAGTTAAAAGAATTGGGTATGTTGAGTGTAAAAGAGAAAAATATAAAAGAAAGCATGACAGCAGACTTGAAGGGGTGTCACAAGGAAGAGAATATGGATTTATTTTCTGTAATGCCCAAGGATAAGTCAATAAATAGAAGCTTTCTAGGAAAAGACCCTACTTCAATATAAGGACCTTCCTGACTGTGAAATCCTGGTGGGCTATCATTGGAGATTTTCATCCAAAGATGGTACAGTCATTAATGTGGGATGGTCACAAAGATCTCCAAGATCTTTTCCAGTCCAATGATTACATAAAATTATAAACCCTTGATGATGGTCTTTTTCAATTTTAACAACATGAGAATTTTAAAACTGGTTGAAGAGTTGCATACAGCAGATACAATGTTGATACCTACACCTGAGTAACAGTTATTTCTCAGATGAAATTATCCAATATGCAGTACCTGCAGAAAACATATTCAGATAAGAAGATGACAACACACAGCACTTTAGAACTGCTATTAATAAAAGGAAAAGTACTCGACTGGATCAATCGGCTAACTAAGAAAACTTCTGTTCATGATAGAGTGATACCTGTGGTAATATTGACATAGCTTATAGGAAGCTTAAGGGGATTACTGAGATAAAGTGCTCTGAAGGCTCGAAATGCTATTTAAACAGCAAGTGGTGTCCTTGGTATCCCATAGAATGGTTTTTGTGACAGTGAATCATGGTTATCAATGGAAACTATCAACACAAATGAGATAAGGGCTTGTGGGAGACTTAAGTGTGACTTTAAATAAGTACATGCAACCATGCGTCTCTTGTTATTCTACATGAAGTGATTGCATCAGTAAGACACTCCAAGTCAACTGTAAAACGTTAAGCAAGGGCTTAAACTAGTATCCATTGCCTTCTTCTAAAACAGACACATTCCTTGTGCCATTGGACTTATTTTCTATTTAACATCTTTAAAACCTTCTTTCTTTTTTAATAGATATATTTGAAAACTTTATGTACTCACAATCCAAGGTAAAATGATATTCAAGTGCATTATCCTTGTTTAACCTTCAAAGCTGCTTACATCAAATATATGACAGAGCAGAGGGCGACTGATTGTAAGAGTCTTTAAAAAAAAAACACCATTAAAAAGCTATCATTGAAAATAGTCCTGAGAATTAAAATGTGAAGAAGCTACATGACCTCTTTAGGTTGGCTGCAAAAGAAAAAAATAATAGTGTTTAAAATTATAAGAGTAAATAGGAAAAAAGAGGAAGCAAAAAGCTTTCCCAGCTTTCAGCACTGTTTATTTTAACAACTATGGAAATAAAATGATATTGGTTACATTTTTATCATACTCATTCACTATTTGACCTAGGTTCAAAGTTATGCTCAGTTTTAAAGGAAGATGGATGCTTAGTTAAAGTTAAAGTGTGTTTGTTAATGCAACCAGTAAGGGAGAGGTTTGTATACCATAAAAGTTATTTATGTGTCAAAGGGTATGTCTCATCACTAGGCCGAACCTTGTGATGAGGCTTCTACTGACTTTTTAAAAAAATAACGCAATCTCTGTCTTTATAAAAACTATTTCATCCATCTCCAAGGGACCTGAATGTTTTACCTAAGAATAGAAACAGTTTTGAGCTCTGAAGTAGATTTGAAATTTATAGAATGGGGGATCTATAGTTGCTTGCTTGTTTCCTGTAGGCCAGCTGACTGATGGAGCTAGTTCTGAATCTGACAGAACCCAGATTACATGCTTATAGAATATTTCAGCATTCATAAAAGAATGCATTTGTGGCTTGATCGGCAGCCATTTTTCTTTGATCATCTTATCTGATCAAAGTTCTTGAAACCTCAAAATCCTATATCACTTTTTGCTTAATCAATTGCCTAATAAAAACATTTAATTAATTCTAATGTTTGTCTCCTCATGGCAAATATGGTTATTTTTACTTTTTCAAAGAGTAGCAAGAGTACTTTGGCCTAGTTCCTCTGATAATTACTGCATATACCATATTTAGCTCTCAGCGATAAATGTACTGCAATGTTCTGATGATTATCCCCAAGATGAAGTACATAGGATTATATTCAAATGAAGTGGTTAAGGATTCAAATGTTGGACTAGAGTTAATAAATCTAGAGTTAAACATTAATTCATGTTGCTTGCTCTATCTGCTTCTATCTATCTATCTATCTATCTATCTATCTATCTATCTATCTATCTATCTATCTATCTATCTATCTATCTATCCATTATGTATCAATCATTTATCTATCTCCTCCTCCTCCTCCTCCTCCTCCTCCTCCTCCTCCTTCTTCTTCTTCTTCTTCTTTTTCCTCAATAGAATTCACACAGGCATTGTGGAAAAAGTAGCAGAAGATACATGAAAGATGTTTTGAAATCCTTGGAGAAACCATCTATATATATATAAAAGTGAAATACCACTCATGCATCATCACAAAATCTCCAGGACTATAAAGCCTGCAGATTTGAATTTTGGCACGTATGTTCCTCTAAGCTTCTAGGTGCTCACTAAGAAAGGATTTTTTGAAATGACCATTAGAGCATTAGTATTTCCTATATTATTATTAACACACTTTGATGGTAAGGAATTCTACTCCCCCACCCCTCCTGAAAAGAAATCTGTTCCAAATCCAAAACACAAGCAGAGGAGATGAGTTTCAGTTCAGTTTTCATTTCACTGCACCAAGCAGCTTAGCTGCACCAAGAGCTAAGTCATGCCCAGGCTCCTTCCTGTCTCCTTCTTGCTCACACACTATTTCGGTTTCCAAACAGCCCTCAACTCCCTCACACACTGACAGGACGCTAGCCAGATGAATACCAATGGATGCTGGTAGGCAGAGACACATTTTTCTCCCTTATTTTCCTCCCCAAAAACTAAGCCCGACCATAGCGAAGCATGGATATTGAGCTAGTAAATTAATAAAGGATAAATTATATTAATAATACTTTTTAACTATTAGTAGAATAGTATGTGTGTTCTCTTTGAAAGAATAAAGAAGGGGTGGGAGAAGGTGAGTTTTGGCTTAAGGTAAAGAATCTATTATCACTGTAAAAATAGGAAAAAAAAAACAAATCAAACTCTACTTTTGCTGACTTTATGTCCATGTGCTTTGTTTGGCAACAGTAAAAATTGGTTTTTAATTATCTTTTTTAAATAACAAAGTGTAGCCTAAGGTCTTAGGTCTTCCTTGTGGTCCCTTATTACCCAGGCCAGCCCTTGCTTTGCTTCTTGAGGTCAGTTATGTAGAGCACTACTATTACTATTAACCTTCTCATCACTCCTTATCACCCAGCCCCTCCCACTTGTGACTGTATGACTGTAACTTTGACTGTTTCCTAGTATGATTGATTGCTTATTGTACCCTATGACTATTGACTGTTTCCTAGTATGATTGTTTATTGTAACCCTATCATTAAGTGTTGTACCTTATGATCCTTGACTCTTGACAAATGTATCTTTTCTTTTATGTATACTGAGAACATTTGCATCAAGTCAAATTCCTTGTATGTCCAATCATACTTGGTCAATAAAGAATTCTATTCTATTCTGTTCTGTTCTGTTCTAGAAATAAGGAGTTGAAACTAAACAGAAATCTTGTGGCAATCTAATGAATTGCAGATTTGAACCAGGGGTCCTATGGCCCTCTAGATGTTGCTGAAGCCCCAGCCCCAGCCATTATGGTCAGTAGTGAGGGGTGCTAAGGGCTATTTAGCAATATCTGGAGATCCCAAAGCTTGAGTGAGCTTTCCTAGAATACTCTTCCTCGGAAGCATAAAGAATTATTTTGAGTTGCTGTTATATATATACACAGATGCTGTTTGGAAGAATAAACAGTGAGATCAGAGGGAAACGAAATGAAGGAAGTAGAGGCAGTGGCAATTGTAGTAATAATGGTGAATGTTGTTACTGATAACAAATACCCTGATACTGGATAAATTAACACAAACATATGGTCTGCCAAATCAAGCCAATAATACCCTGTTTTTTTGTGAATGGCAGCACATTGACCAAGCACAAATTCCTTTCATTCCTCTCTATTCCTATGAAAAGCTAATGTCCTACTTCTATTTTAAACCTGTGAATATAGAATTCACGAGTGCAATATGGCCCCAATAAGGACCTCTATACAGTGGTGGGATTCAAATAATTTTAACAACTGGTTTTCTGCCCTAATGATTGCTTCCAACAACCAGTTCACCAAACTGCTCAGAAAGTTAACAACCGATTCTTTCAAAGTGGTGCAAACTGGCTGAATCCCACCATTGCCTCTATATATTCATAAATCAGTAATATTTTCCTAAAATTCAGACATTGTGTCCAGAATAAAAGAAAAGTAAGGACATGATTCCTAAGACAAGCTTTTTTTGGAAGTAATCTTCATTTTATAATGGGAAAGTATTCTACAGCAGTAAATAAAAAGTCAAATGAGGATGAAAAATGTTTAGAAAGTATTTCTGAGGAACAATTATACATATGATTCAAATATATCTCTATTATGAATATTAAAACACCCATGTATTTTAGTTTTATTGTATTCTACCAGTTTACCTCAATCTGTGTCTTCCAAATGTATATGAGCATAAGTCCCATCATTCCACTGTCAATATGCTAACTGTCACATTATTTTCCTGTAAGGATCATAAAACTACTCAGGGAAACCATATTTTTGTCCATGCAAAAGTGAAAGTTGGTACTATAAAATAATCAAAGACCTGTATTTCAGAACTATGTCTATCCTTGTCTGGGCAGGCCAAAGTAGAGCATTGGAGAGCTCTCACGGCTGAGAGGCTGGAGAGGAGACAGCTTGCTATGTCTTTGCATGTGCCCGACGTAGGTTGGGTGGGGGAGGGGGAAGCAATTGTGGGGAGCATGAGGTATTTCAGTGGGTTGGGAAGGCCTTGGGTGGTCTTAAGCAGGTGGCTTGTTGCATCACTAGGGCCTCCATAGACTTCCCCATCCTGAAATACCTCATGTGAACTTAACAAACTGCATATTTGATTAGGGAATGGAGTGATTATGTTCAAGGTATGAGATTTACTCCCATAAATCCTCGGGTTATGATTGGAATGGGCAGGCTCCATTACATTCATAACCTGAGGACTACCTTGGAATGGGCAGATTCTATTACATTTGTAACTTGAGGACCACCTGTACAGTAAATGTACAAAGAGAATATTTTAAATCATTATTATACTTCAGCTTCCAAGCTAGGCCAACAATGCCTTTTTTAAAATTCCATCAAAGTAGTCATCCAGTTATTCCTAACAGTGCATTGATGGTTCAGTGGTAGAATTCTCGCCTGCCACGCAGGAGGCCCGGGTTCAATTCCTGGCCAATGCAATGAGGCTTTTGCTGCTGTTTCTGTAATATATTTTTCCTTTCTGCTTTACTTATTATATAGACCGATACCTCAACCACACATGTTCTTAAGAAAAAGCCAGCCAATCTTCAAACATCAACTCCATCAACCAATCAAGAAATGACAACACAGCCAACCTCCCCACCAGTATATATAGGGAGACAGCAGCTCAGATCATGCTTTGGTCAAATAAAATCCCCTTTTCTGGCAAAATATATTTTTTCTAGCAAAATGGACCTCAGGGTCACAAGAGGCAAATTGCATTGATCAGAATTGAACCTGGGCCTCCCTCATGACAAGCAAGAATTCCACCACTGAACCACCAATGTAGTTATTGCAGATGCTATGTATTATTCATTCTTTCTCTGTAGCTCCATCCTATTGCTTTCGTTATTTATTTGATGTATTTCTCAGATTTATATAGCTGCCCATCTTACAGATGCTTGACTCTCTCACCCCCACCTTTCCTCCTAGTTTTGCAAAAAAAAAAAGCTTAAGTTTCCTTCTAGAGGTCCTCATCAGACTCTCCTTTCCTTGTGCCTGGCTCCCACCACCACTACCACCATGGTTGGCCAGACACTCCAAGGTAGCAGGAAGTCAGGTGAGGCAGAGGCTGGAATTATCAAGGAAGAAGAAAAAGAGATGAAGAAGAGCATGCCTGCTGCAGCTTTTCAGTTGTGGCATTTGCCCAGTGGGAAGGTGCTACATCCCCTCCCCACTCTAGCTCCTCTTTCAGGTGATGGTCCCTCCATGGGGGGGGGGGGGATATTGTGAGGTTGAGTCAAAACTGAGTATTTCAGAATATATGAAACCTTTGAAAGAAAGTTTTGATGGTGATGAAGAAGAAGGAGGAGGAGGAGGAGAAGGAGGAGAAGAAGAAGAAGAAGAAGAAGAAGAAGAAGAAGAAGAAGAAGAAGAAGAAGAAGAAGAAGAAGAAGAAGAAGAAGAAGAAGAAGAAGAAGAAGAAGAAGAAGAAGAAGAAGAAGAAGAAGAAGAAGAACTTTCCTGTCCAAATGTAGATAAAAGCTTTGGACTAGAGCAAGGCTGAGTCAGAAGTAAGCTAAATTCTAAATTAATTTCTCGGAGACAGATACTTTGCTTTCATTCTTTTATGTTTGTCCTTCTTTCCCTTTGCAGGTAACTAAAGAAATCTACAAATGGAACACAGGGGTAAGCTTAAGAAAGAGGGCTGGTCAGCACACCCTGCTGCCTGTAACCTATGGCCCAAAGAGAGAGCAGCTGGGCACCTGGCCACAAGGTGGAGTTGCCTCCTGCCCACAGGGGTGGGGAGAGCAGTCTGTTGCCCAGCCACAGGACAGTCCAGACTCCAATCCACCGCCCCCCAGCCATGGGGCAGAGTGGTCTCCTAATCTCCCTACACTGATGTTTGGTGAGTTATCCTGTACAATACAGGATAGCAGGCAGGCAATGGGGAATGAGAGATAGGGGAAGAGGAGCAGGGGACAAGTGGTGGAAGGGTGCCTGAGGCATGAAGCCTATAGTGGTGTGGTGGGGGCTGTGAGGGTGTGGCAAAAGGTGCCAGGGACCCAGGGGCCATGGGGGGAGAAAACAGTGAAGTGGCCATTGTAATATGGCCATAGCCAAATGTCCTATTCCAGGTCCAGGATGCAATTGCATAGGCAGATGTAGAGACTTGTTGAGATGCTCATATTATTCCTCTCTCTGAGAGCTTCTATTGGGTTACTAAGTGTAATTCAGGTGCTGCTTAACATCTATAAAGCTCTTCATAGCACAGGATCAAATTGTTTTCAGCATTGCCTATCTCCACTGTATCTCTCACCACTCCAAAATAGGCAGTGTTGGTGTGCTCCAATCCCTTTTATTAGGCAGTGTCATATTCTGGACCTATGAATTGTGCCCTCTCTTTCACAATGTCAGCTCTAGAGAATTACATATCTGATCTGGATGGCCCCAGTCCTGCTGGCCTTTTGTGAAGTATGAAGACTGGAAACATTTATAGTCATAACAAAAATCAGTCATCCTAACTATGCTCTTCATAGACATCCACTGGGTGCTGGTGATGGGGAACAAATTCCCAACTGTCATGATTACACAATGCAAATTCTTATTATTTTTTGTACTTGTGTCTGATATCTGTATGCAATATGAAAAGCTATGGCTGGTTTGCTGATATCACCCTGACTGGCAGCTATGTCTGTAGTGCTGTCTCTTTACTCCTCTCTGAATACTTCCTTAATCATTGTCATTTCTATTATTTAAGGTAATGTGTGAATGTAGAGGGTGATCACTTTCAATTAGCTCTAATGGGATTTCAATTTGTACCAACTTTCCTCAATTTGATGGTCATCATTTGGATTGGGATTACAATTTTAGCCACTCTGTACTCTTTTGGTAATTTATCCAGTGCTTCCAGAGGTTTGGATCATCATCATCATCATCATCATCATCGTCGTCGTCGTCGTCGTCATCATCATCATCTCCTTTTGTGCGAAGCGCATAGGGCAGCAAATTTCTTCCAATGAATCCTATCCGTGGCGGCATCTTCAGCATCTTCCCATTTGGTATCCTTTCTCCATAAGTCATCTTTAAATGCCTGATGCCAAATTTTGCATGGTGTACCCCATGCCTTTTCTACTGGCAGCTACCACCTTACAGTGTTTTTCAAGTATTGATGTTTTGACCAGCAAAATATATCGCCAACCAGATGAGTTTGACATTCCATCAGAATGGCTTGCTACTTCCTGGATATATTCCACTAGAAAATTTCCTCATTGATGACATGGTCTCACCAAATGACATTCAGAATTCTCTGTAGGCAATGTTAATGGAACACATTGAGGTTTCTTTTTTGCTGTGAGTGCTGTCAATGCCCATGTTTCACTGGCACAGATTGTTGATACAACAATGGTCTTATAAAGCTGTAACTTGGTTTTCTTAACTATTGTTGGAATTGACCAAATAGGTTCAGATAGACTGGTATATTTCATATATCTGCTGGACAATAAACTGTGATCTTAGTATTGCACCATTTGATACACTGAATCTGATTAAAGAACATTAACACACCTCTGAGCAAATACTTCCTTCCAGATCTGTGGTTCAGTCAACATTTAAAATATTTCTTTCTGGAGTTTTCCAGATTCCCACTATATACCACCCAAAGTTACTCTATGAGGTGTGTGTGTGTGTGTGTGTGTGTGTGTGTACACACACACACACACACACACACACAAATATGTTTTACAAACCATCTTAATTTAAATAATATCTTAAAAGTAGAGCTAAAATCCATTTCCATCCTGTTTCTTCAGAGCTCTTGGCTTTACTTATTGGCTAATTACTTGACAGCTAGCCTGAGTCATTTCCTTTTTGCCATTGAAAAAAAAGGGATTAGTTCATAGTCCCTTTTCCATCCAAGAAGCATCTCACACTTGATTAAGATATTTTGATGTCATGGCATGAGACTTTCAACTTTTAAACTTGTCATATAAAACCCCTGATTAAAAGATATTCAGTACAAAAATAGCCTTTTAGAATTCAGCCCATATATAGTGGCCAGCTGTCCTCCCACTCCTTTGAGCATGTTCCTGCCTTTTTGTGTTGTGTGATGTCCAATAATTATGGTAATTTATGAATTGAAACATTTCCTCTAATCTTCAACAATTATCATCAGTATTGCCACAATAATGCATTACAGTCATACATAACTTCACATGTATTCACATGTATTATCTTCTTGCAATCTTTATTTTATAACCAATCTGTACAGTAATGTAGGACAGAATTTCTCTCATCAAATGTCAGATGAAGGCTGAAGCCATCAAGAATTCACTTTTCATGAGGCAGAGCTATGCGTGGTAGAGCTGAGTTTATGGCAGAGCTGAGATTCACACTTGCAAGGTCCAGATTTGCAGCTCAGTTCTTTAGCTGCTGCTTCTCCTCCTCCTCATCTTCCTCTTTCTCTTCCTCCTCCTCTTCCTGATCCAAGATGTATAATTGTCCAATAGGGAGGGAAGCAAAGGCAAAGATAAACAGGGGAAAGGAATAATTGCAATTAATATGTATATATAGGATTAAATTGCAATCTTATACAAACTTTCCTGTGATCAAGGCCACTGAATACAGTGTACCTTTGAGTATATATGAACACTTATACTTAAATGATATGATATAGTAACAGTGACAGAGTTGGAAGGAGTCTTGGAGGCCATCCAATCCACCCCCAGCTCATGCAGGAGACCCATACCATTTCTGACAAATAGCTGTTTAGTCTCTTTTTAAAAGCTTTCAGTGATGGGGCACCTACATCTTCCAAAAACAATTTGTTCCATGGTTGATTATTCTCACTGTTAGGAATTTTCTCCTTAGTTTTAGATTGCTTCTCTCCTTTGATGAGTTGGATGAGTTTTCATCCATTGTTTCTTGTCTTGCCTTCTGGATCTTTGGAAAATAAGTTTACCCTTCTTCGTTGCAATAGCCCTTCAAGTAATGGAAGTCCTTCAAATATTGGAAGATATCATGACATCCCTAGTCCTTCTAGAATATACGGTACATGTTGTGTGTGTGTGTGTTATTCATATGTATACAATATATGTTACTCTACCACCTTCCAGGACTCACATTTTCAGTTTCTGCTGTTTATAGCTTGTCATGAAGGTGGAGTGGGGGAATCAGTAAGTGATGTAGCAGTGCAAAATTGAACAGCTCTTTCTTTCACCTGCAGAAAATTTGCTACCTGATTTGCCTTTGTTTCCCTTTCTTTGTTAAACAAAGTAAGAGGAATCTACTGGTTCCTATCATTACAGAGGCATGAAAAAATAGGCTTTGATCACATGGTATTGGTCACCATTTTGGCCAGTTTGATCTCACATACAAATGATATTATAGAAATAATCTCTTTGGGAACACAGTAACACTTATGAGAAAATATCCCAGAAACTTCCTTTACAAAAAATATTTCATATATGCTCTGTTTGGCTAGCATGCCTAGTACAGTGTTGCAAAAAAGCATATTTATCTTTTGAATTTATAAGATTATTGTAGTTTTTTATTGCTTAATAGTTTCCTAAATCTGTATTCTATTAATATATATTCTGAAGTGATGTTTTGGACTTTCTTATTATTGGTCTGTTTAAAATACTTTTGGTTTGTTTCTTTGCATGCTTGGAATTTATTGGAATTCAAGTCCAAGAAATGGCACTGCTGAACTGAAATAAATTGCTCCAAATTCCCATTGCCTTTAGCCTGCTATACACGAGTCACTTACTTAAGGGGACTACAACTCCCCTAATCCTAACCCAGAATGTAGGAGCTCATAGTCCAAACCCAAGTTAGCCAGGATTGCTTTGTTCTTTAACTATGCTTTACCTAACAATAGTTCTTTTTTTAAAACAAGGATGGCAGTTTTAAGACCACCCCAAATATTATTCCTGCCAAATCCATCCGTGGAACTTGCATTTGTTTGGTATGGATTTGTATGATAATTGAGATAATCATTTCCTGCCAGGTTTAATTATAGTAAATATGAGAAACAGTACAATTATAGTCATTCCCATTGTTTTCAACAGGTAGGTTGATCAAGGGCTTAATTGTCTTATTGACATTAAGTAGATTGCTCTGAGTTGCATTATCTTGTTCCTGTATTTTAAAAATGTCTATAGGAAATGTTCAGGATAGGACTGATTGATCAGAAATAAGCAACTCAGCAAGCTTCTACTATCCTTGAGATTTTCTCTTAATAAAGCCTGATGTACAGAAAATAGCAGTAGTTTTTCCAGAAATGGGGCTAAAACATAATCAGCTGCAAATTGGAAAACATATGTTGGATAAACAGTTTCCTTAATTATTTTTTCCAGAAGTGCATTTTATGCACACACATCCTCAGGGGATGCAGTTCTCTGTTGCTTAAACCCAAATTCAGGATGCTGTATGGATACAGGCTGACTAACACCCTGTAGAAGATAGAGTGGGGGTGTGAGGCCTCAAACCTCTTATGCCTGGAGTTTTCCTGGAGTTTTTCCATTCTCAAAGAATGAACCTGCTGGACAGGTCTATGGCTCAAACACATCCATTGTTTTCTAATCTAAAGGATTGGTTGTCATGGGAACATAGAAGAAACCCTTAATGGCCATCAAATGAAAAGTCCTTAGGTCCTGCCTGTAGGTTCAGAGCAATAATTTAAGCAAAAACTGCATCACCACAGACATAGTACTATATGATGGGTTTATTTATTTTCATTTATGGGCTGAATAAAACTAACCTTGCTAGTTTTTGTAAACCATAAAATATGATTTAATGTTATGCAAACTAATTGAGAACTGAACATTGGAATCTGGTTTTTCTTTTTTTGGTGTGTGTGTGTGAGTGGATTATTCAAATTATTAGACATTATTCAAGATCAGAAAAATCAGTAATAGGGTCTGCTTAAGAATCACTAGTGTACTTACAACTGAACAAAAGAAGTTTTGTCTATGAATTATCTGTAGAATAGGGATCAGTTAAGAGGGAGAATTTATTGTTTTACTGTAGCTGTGGGTTTCAGGATTTTGATTTAGTTTATTGTTGTGTTTTTATATTTAACTGGTTGTAACATATCCACAGCCTCTGGACTTGGGTGAGCTATAAAATTTTATAGTCAAATAAAATAGAATAATAAAAAGGCTCAGTTAGACAGACTAATAAATAGTGAGAAGAGGGTGGAAACCATGTGATACTTAAGATAACATTGAGCTTCAGCCTCCAGCAGTCATCTGGAAAGCCATAAGATTCTCACCCTTGCCTTTCTTTATGTGTGCAATCTTTTCATCACAGTAGCCTGACTCATGCATGATGCTGAAGTAAAGTTTAGCATACTGTCTACATGGACAAACCTCAAAGCTTATTTCCTCATCCTTTTTTTGGTGCAGCTATATGGAGATCAGAAGTTCTTATTTCTGTTTTTAATTGCATTTCTGTAGCTGCTCATTGTGCTTAAACCAAAAGAGATGGGGATGGATGTTAACTGTCATTTGAAGAAGCAAGCTTAGATTGAAATACAGTTTAAGATCCTGGCTTCTGTTTTGCTATATACTACAAGTTAAGATGGGGAATAAGTGAGCTCATACTCACCCAGATCTGCTACCTTAGTACTAAAATCAGGTTTAGTATCATGTTTGAACACAGCCTATAAAAGACATTCCATTAATAATGAATATTGTTGCATTTTATATGTGCAGGGTCTAAAGCTTTGACTTGAAATCAGATTCTATGGCCAAAGTCTTGTGTAAATGAAATATATACATTGCAACATGTCCTTTTATGTTCTCTGTACAAGTAAAGGATGTTTAGAAACTGTTCTTATTCAACAGAGACTCAGCAATGCAATGGAAATTGTGTCAAACAAAAGGGGAAGTCATTTTCAGGAAGCTTTTCTGAGCGTCACAAAACCTGATGAGACACCTCGAGTTCTCATCAGTTAAACTTCAGTAACTGGTGTAAAGAAAAGTCCAAATGTCAGTGACCCCATGAGAAGTCTTAAGGCTACTGGCTCCCAAAAGTACAAAGGAGGAATCTTGAAGGAAAAGCTCAGCAAAATGGATGACCACAAACTCTCTTTAGGGACAGAAAATGTCCTGTACTTTTTGGCCTTGGATGTTGGACGGGTCCCATTTTCCTCATCTAAGCTAACTTGTGGAAAATTTCTCATCATCGCCATTCATTTCTAAATCTCAGATAGAGTTAGATGTAACATTTTAAAAGGTAGTTGATACACTGATATAGGAATTGGGTATGTCTAGTCTCATGAAAACAAGGACTGGGGGGTGACATGATAGCAATGTTCTAATATTTGAGTGTTGCCACAAAAAAGAGGGGGGACAATCTATTCTCCAAAGCACTTGAAGGTAAGAGAAGAAGTAATGTATGGAAACTTATCACACAGAGATCCAACCTTGCCTTCAGAAGTTGTGGGTGCTTCATCACTCAAAGTTTTTAAGAAGAGATTGGACAGCCATTTGTCTGGTAAAGGATCTCCTGTTTGAGCAGGCGGTTGGACTAGAAGACCTGCAAGGTCCTTCCTAATGTTGTTTTTCTGTTTTTCTTGTTCTGTTCTGCTTCTTACAAATTTAGTTTGTAATAAATTGAGACAAGGCAGAAGTGGCAGTCTGATCCATTCCTGATACAATCTTTGGAGTTGCAGCTCACATTTGATGCTCTTTTTTATGCACACAAACACACAAAGGCACATATACAATTATTACCTCTCCATCTGCCATTCCATCTTCACAGTTTCTTAATAAGATTCCTCCTTCCTGGTTGTTTATAGTTTTTGGCAGGGGTGGGATTCAAATTTTTAACAACTGGTTCTGTGGGCGTGGATTAGGTGGTGGGCGTGGCTTGGTGGTCATGTAACTGGGTGGACATAGCTTTATGGTCATGTTATTGGCTGGGTGTGGCCAACTCAATATCACTACATCGAGGCACACATCTCCTTGCCTGGCTTCTCATGACTGTGGGAATGCTGCAACAGTCATAAGTGTGAAAAACGGTCATAAGTCACTTTTTTCAGTGCCATTATAACTTTGAATGGTCACAAGCAAAGTACCAGCAAAGGAGGGGAAAAAAAAACTCCAGAGATCTTCCTGAGACAGGAAGTCTAGTCCTGCCAAGAATGTAATAAGGATTAACAGAGAGACAGTTTCTGTAAGCAACAGCAGAAGGTTTTCTTCCTGCCTTCCTTACAGGATTAGGCCAATAATTTCTTCTAACAACTGGTTCTCCTGAACTGCTTAGAATGTTAACAACTGGTTCTAGAGAATAGGTGAGAAATGGTAGAATCCCACCCCTGTTTTTTTGGTCATATTATGTGATGCATAAGGTAACTGTAGGAAGCTAAATTGGTGATAGCAAAAGGATTCCCTAACATAATAAGAGCTTTATAGAGTTTCCCAGCCTTTCTTAGCTTTAAGTAGTCTGTAATGTTGCTGACCATAAACTGTTCTATTTTTCTTTTGTTGGGAAGACTGAATTTAATCTTGGATTATGGCTGTGCTTGAAAAAGGAATGTTTTTCATTCTTTCTCTGTCCTTTCCTCCTCCTCCTCCTCCTTTTAGGCACACTTTTTTGTTTTCATTATTTTGCTTTCCTTCTGACGTCTGTGACTGCCTCTTTAAAGTACCAGATAAATAAACTTTCCATTCTGTTCATAAGTACACTTTCCATGTGGAACAGTACAGTGGGCTTTTTAAATCCTGTGTTAGATTGATGCAAACAACCTGAAGTTAGAACAGTTCCAAGATGCACATCATCAGTGCCTGTTAGACATTTATAGAGTAAACAAAACCTTAACAAAACAACAACAACAAACCAAAAAATGTAATTAAAAAATTGAAACACAAAACACTTTGTTCTTACTTTTAGTATATTGCTGGGAATTTATTTATTTAATATATATATGGTCATCTGTATAAGATAAAACAACTCTGCATGGCTAACAATTCACAAATCACATATAAAAAATTATTTTTTTTATAATCTAATAAAAACGTTTGAAAAACAAATCATATAAACGAGATTAAATTTTTAACACATCATCAGTGCCATAATGTAACTCAAAACACACACATGTAAATGTTGGGCTTATTTCCACATTGGGGAACACATTGTGCCATGAAATTGCTTTAATGGAACAGTAGTATACTAACTTTGATCCATGTTATTTCTTTTGGAGGTAAAAGGTTTTTTTGCAATTTACAAAGAAGCATGGAGCTTTAAGTTGTAATTGGTAACCTGCTGGAGGAATAGTTGGGGAAAACATTTAAGAACATAAGTATTGTGTTTACTCAACATCACACTGAGCTAGTTCATGAAACATGGTGCATGTTTGTTCTGGAAGCCAGTTGATCCTAGCTGTTACCGATAGATGGAAGTAGATAGGTCAAACTTGATAGGTCAAGCTCTTTATTTATTTATCCCAGGTGACTCGAGGGGATTCAACTTGTTTGTTTGTGTGTGTGTGTGTGTGTGTGTACACACACACACACACACAAATATATATAATACTAATTTATTATACTAATTTCAAAAAGTGTACTCATGGTTGGTATGCTCGGGGTGGGCTTAAAATAATTTAACAACCGGTTCTCTGCCCATTTGTGGCCATGGTGGATGGGGCCTAGTTGGCCTCCTGCATCACCCTGGGACAAAAAATGAGCTTCAGGGGGGGCATTTTCACCCTCCTGGGCTCTGGAAGCTTTCCTTGAACCTTTGGGAAGCTGTTTTTGCCCTCCATTTCCAGCCTTCTGGAACTTCTGGGAGGTCCATTTTTCACCCTGCCTGAGACTCCACATGGCCCTGAACTTACCTGAAATCCAAAATGGGCCACATGGGGACTCCTGGTAGGGAGGGGCAGGTGGGTGGGACCAGTGGTGGAATTCAAATATTTTTACTACCGGTTCTGTGGGCGTGGCTTGGTGGGTGTGGCAGAGGAAGGATACTGTAAAATCTCCAGTCAGAGGTGGGATTTGCTGGTTCTCCGAACTACTCAAAATTTCTACTACCGGTTCTCTAGAACTGGTCAGAACCTGCTGAATACCACCTCTGGGCAGGGCCAGCCAGGGCTGGGATTTGCCAGTTTGCTGAACTGGCCATAAAATTAACAATCATTTCACATGAACTGGTGTGAACCGTTAGCAACCCACTCCTGGGTATGCTTGCTGGGGAAGAAAAAAGTAAAGGCGTATTGATAGAGAAAAGCAGATCAGAAAGATGAGGGGAAGATAGAAGAAAAGATGGAGAAAGAGGCAGTCTTGCCTCTCTAAAACTGAAATATGATACCTGTTACCTATCTAAATCAGAGTTATGCAACCCACAGCTTGGTGACTATATGTTCCACACAGAGCTCTCAGGGATGGGACCAACCTTTTAATAAATTGTGGCATTTAGAACAGGTTTAAAGAGCAGAGTTGGTATTTTAAGCTCCATACAGCCTTGGTTTAAATTTTGATTTGGCATATTATTTGATTTGGTGTATAGCAAGGAACAAACTGGGTCCTTGAAACCCTCTAGTCCCTGCAACATTAAGTAACGTGACATCACTGCCCAAATCTCTATGTGGCCTATTACTATTTTTCAAATTGTTGCTTCTGGATGCAGGAAAGTCCCCACTGTGGCCAAGGGGAATGTCACCTTGATCAGAAAACAATTGTTAGGCATTTGTATTCTTTGAATGTGAAGGAGAATTTTTAACAAGCAACAGACTTCTGGTTTGGAAGTGAAAATAGCAGCAGGAAAGGGCAAGGCTGAGAATGACCTGTATCCCTGTAAACGTGCAAAAGAAAGCCAACTATTTCTTCTTGGCATGCATTCCTCCCCAGTTGCACTCCAGAGCGAAATCTCTCCTCCTGAATATGCTTTTTCCATTGGGAGACAACCTTCTGACTTTCTTAGTTCTTCCATTTTTAGATCTTGAAGAAAGCGAAGGACTCAGGGCATCAGAAGTCATTCTTTTGCTTTTGGAAATCTGATTCAGGCTGGGGTTTTTTTCCCATGAGATGTCAGAGGATAGTGTCTCCTTCCAGGGCAATCTTTCAACTCTACTTCCCAACATCTGGCTCTTAGTATTAATAAACATTTATTCTTCCCTTGTTAACTATCAGCAGATTTGCTATTGACTTTTTCTACCATCAACAATAGAGAACTATTTGTATTTGTTCTTTCTGACAACTAGACAACCCAATGTGACACAAATGTGGTATGAGAGAAAGGGAATGGTTTAATACAGCCCAGAAGTCATTTAAAAAAATATTTCGTAATCATGAAAAATAACATGGTATATATTCATTTAAGGAAGATTCTCCATTACTGTCGATGAAAATATAAAAAAATGATTATGTTTTGTATTGTTTTTTATATGGGAATATACTGAAAGTGTTAAAATTGCAATAAATATAACTTGGCATTTGCCTTTTATTGTTACAATGAGTGTTTTGCTGCTATAGTTTTTAGATTTAAGTATAATTTCAATAACATTTTATTTGAAAAGACCTAATCAGGAAAAAAATAGCATAATGGTTTTAAAATAAGTATGTGAAAGTTTTTGCTAAAGAATAGGAACACAACAGAATAGAATAGAAAGCCACACCTTTTAAAAACAGCGCTGTCTGTGGAGATGGTTATTCTTCTGTCATTTCAAAAAGGTGAACATTCTGGAGGAAAATCAAATGGAAGTAATAGGAAAGTGTACAAGTATACAAATAAGTATTCCTTCTGGAGCATTGTTCTGACAAGAAGGATTGACTTATTTGTATTCACATGCCATTTTCATTCCACTTAAACATTTATTTATGCCATCCAGAGACACATTTTTCTTGAGATGGGTGACTATATAAATATGATGAATGGATGGATGGATGGATGGATGGATGTATTACTTATAGGACTATCTTCCCCTGAGAGCATCTGTCCATCCAACTAGGTTAGATAAGTGGGTGTGCTCCATGTCCTTTAAATGTTGCCACCTAATGGGACCTTAGAGATATGTCCATCCCAGCCTTTTGGAACAGACTCTTACTTGAGGGATCCCTAGCCTTTTAGCCTTCCAGAGATCTGTGAAGATCTGGCTCTTCCCCCAAGCAGAAGCATTAGGGCTAGGATTGGGATTGTACTGAGAAGATATTTGGCCTTGTGCCTGGAGGGAAAGGTGCTTCTGCTTTTAATCATGTTTGATGGATTGTTTATAAGATACATAGGATCATTTTATGTAATAGGTGACCATATAAACAAAATAAATAAAGTGTCTTAAAGTCATTCATACTCATTCAAGTTTTCCCATCTTAGTCTTTAGTTACTACATTGGCCTACTTCTCTTATTAGGAAAGCAGAAGTCTGTGTTTTATTATAATGGTGTCTTTCATGTAGAGGATTAAACCCTACACTCCCACATAACAGAGGAACAGACAGAAAAAGGGAAACTTAACTATGATTTCAAGTTTGGCAAAGAAAAGCAAAGAACTAGAGCTGTGTGAGGTTCATTTTCCTTATTATAATGGAAGAAATTGGTCACATACAATGAACCAATGTAGTTGCTCCAAGATAGGGAGTTGATGGGAACTCTGAATTGTTCTGGCAACATCTGGTATGGAATTACTGCATCATCTTTGAGCATGTGTGAGAGCAAGGCACATGGTTTGTGTATTTGTCCTCATGTAGGAGCCAGGAAAAGATTAAGTTGGAAAAAATCAAAATAATCTTTTGCCATTTTTTTCAGCCCTCACAAACAGATGATTCTTGGAACAAAGGACGTTTTCTTCCAAAATTTGCTTCTGCTCTGGTTATTGTTAGTGCAAGGACAAAACCTGTTCTTCAAGCATTCTTCAAAGAATGCTTGGTAATTGTTTTTTGAAATGAAGAAACCTAAATCCAGAAGTATTGTACCTTCCCAGTGATAAATTATTCTAGGCTCATTTTTGAAATTCCAAAGACCTTAATTTCCCATGATTCAAACAGTACAGTAAACATAGCTGAAGCCTTTTCACACACCCAGCAATTTTTTTACCTAGTTACCTTATAGTCTGTTTTTACCATTTTAAATATGATTTTCCCAATTGTAAAAAAGAAACCTTGCTATTCCTTAGCTCAGTAGTGTACATGCCAATCAAAAATTCCAGCTCTTTGCAGCCTATCAAATAATTTCTTTGTTTTCACATATAGTAAATACATTCTTTAGTAGCCAAGATTGAGGCAGGTGGAACAATCCAGCCCGCAAATAAAGGGAGGGCAGGAAGTATTTGCTTTATGTCGGACAGAGATGTGAATTGGATTTTTCAACTCCTGTTATGCTAGCTGTAGTCAAGAAGAAAGTTTTTATTTATTTTGTGTAGTTCTATACCCCCCACCCCACTACTACCGCAAAAAATTCAAGGCAGACTATGTGGTTTTCTCTCTCTACCATTTTATCCTTAGTTCAACTCTGGGCACTATTGTAATGCTGAAAGAATGAGAGGTTCCTTTGGGAACATCACAGTGAGTTGAAGTAGTGAGTGGGCATTTCTTTTCCCGTTCTTTCCCCAGTGCAATCATCATCCCATTACTCTGCCTTTCAGTTTTATTTAACCCCTGAAAACTAGCTTTCTATGCATTTTGTAAATACATATATGATTATTGGGTATATGAATCAATATTCACATATGTTTTCCCCTCAGGATAATTATATTATATGTTTCCACAACATGTGTGTCAACCAAGAAAATAAATAGATCATTGAGTAAATCAAAGCAGAATTTCTTATTCAAAGTACAAACAACCAAACTTACAATATTTTATTCTGGAGGCAATATGTGGAGATCCAGCTATCTGGAGAAGGCTGTAATGTTGGGAAAAGTGGAAGGAAAGAGAAGAAGTGAATGTCCAACAGCAATATGGAACCATTACATTGGTGACGGAGGAAACTATTAGATGTTCTGAAAGACTAGGTTGTGGAGAGAAAATGGAGAAAATGTAAATTATGTGTTCTTTAAGAGTCAACAATGATTTGATGGCACATAATTAACCAACCAACCAGCATATGACCCTAAAAATGTTATTTAATTGTAAATATTTGAAAATTTTCTTTTTAGACAAGTTACATAGAGTGGGAATGAATGCTCAACATGTAAAAGCCTGTTGTAGGAGATGACCAGGCTGAGTCTGAGTCAAATGTTTCAACACTTTTGAGTCCCTTCACTCCCGCAAGAGATCTAAATCCAGCCAACCTTGAATTTATCTACCACCAATTTGCTTAAACTGTTAGTAGTTCAGATTCTTGTAGAAAGCTTAAGCTTGCAATAAACCCTTATATTCATTTGAATTGTCTGGGCTTTTGATTTCCTGCGAGTGACACCTGTTCTGATATATATCAAGGCAGTATTTAGTGTTTTTTCTCAAATGCTCTTATTAGATGTGCTTTTTAACCAGAATTTGTTTTGGGTCAAACACCTCTTTCTCTTGTGCAGCCTATGATCTGTTGAAAGATATTAACTTCCTCAATTAAATATGAACTTGTAACAACTTCCCTAACAAGTTGCTTTCAAAGTGTACTGGACTTAACATTAATCATTAAAAAAAAACTAAATCAACTGAAAACTGTGGGAGTTGAAATCCAGGACAGTCTTTGTATTGGGGAAAGTTGATTTATAGGAAGAGCTCGCATATTAGGCTAAGCACAGGGATTGGTTTCTACCGGTTCTGTCCACTTCTGTAGAACCGTAGCTCTGAAGAGCAGCAGACATAGAACCAGTTCAATTTCTGTTGATGTTTTTGCCCACCCGCCCTCCTGGGCTCTTACCTGATCTTTATTTCTTGATTTTTCAACTTCAGCTGCTGAATGAGGCACAGCTGCAGTTAAAAAAGCAGGAAAAGAGGGCTGTTTCAAAGGCTGCTTCTCTGCATGCAGCGTGCTGATGACAATTTACAGGCGACCACTGGCAGCGTGCAAGAAACCACATCATAAATCACCAAACCTCATAAATCCTGAACCGGTAGTTAACCCTGTCGTATCCCACCCCTGACTAAGCATATCACTTTATTAGTTCAAAGACAAATATATGATACCGTTATACTATAACAGAAGCTTGTCTCATTCAGCTATGGTTTAGCATGAGACAGGAGCTGATGCTAGGCAGAAAAACAATGTTTTCACCCCCATTCATTGTGATGGAAACAAATTTGCTTTAGAAATTCTTTCAGAGAAGAGAACTTTAGCAAAGGTCTTATGAATACATATTGTATTCTTGTACTTATCTAGTTACTAAGTTATGAGATGGCCAAGGAGTCTGTGTAAAGAACATGTGCTTAATTGTGTAATCATTGTAGGGGCTACTGATAGATCTGCAGCTGCTCTGACTTCTCACTCTTCAATTAAGCCATTTTAATTGGTTTAATTAATGAAACCAATTAAAGGAAAGATATTATGAGTGAACTGAACATATTTTAATAGCAGTGGTTTTGTAACTCCAAAGGGGTATACTATTCATTGAAAAATTGTTGAATTCCTCCATTTCCTGGAAACGTTAGGAGAAACAATTCACCCCATTCCTCTACCTAAAATTTATAGAATTTGGGAAAGCCATCTCAACCTAGTGCATTAGAGAGTGTTTTGACATGAGTCCAAAACCTTAGTTTTCATTATTCACCCCAGTTAGAGTCAGATTTCAGATTTGACTGTTTGCCACTTAGACATCAGTGCCTAGCATTTCATTTGGAGAAAAAGTAGCCCTTTAGCAGCTTCAGATTAAACAAAAATTCATAATTATGGAAATAGATAGCAAAAAGCTAAATGCAATCATTGTCAGGATGCCCAGAACAGAGCCATAAAATATCTTAGTTTCACACTCTCTTCTTTGATGTTAATAATAACCAAGAGGATTTATCAAAACATTTAGAGTATTGTAGTATTTTCAACATAGCCTTTGGACTGGCTTTCAAGTTATTAAGTGCTTCTTCAATATTCTACAGATGGTTGTGGTCCTTCAGAATTCAGCACTGAATTATAAATACTCCTTCATACTCTTTCTGTCAAGTATCTCTTTGATGGAAATGGATAGTGCAAACATAACAGTGAAACATACAGTTTAATAGAATGAGAAATTTACAAACACCACAGTTTCTTTTTATGTTTCCTTCTTTGTCCCCCCAATAACTCAACTAGAGAAAATTACATATTTTTTAACTTGAACCTGGTGATTTCAGTGAAGACATTATTTTTATAAATGAAACATAATTTGCACCTGAATATGTTAAATACAGGAATAAAGCACCAGCTAAGGACACAAAAGTCCATACATAGTTACTGTAAAGATTGTTTCAACAATTTAATTTATTAATGGATAAATATATTTTGTTGTTGCTACTGTTAATTAACTGGGAATAGGAAACTGAATTTTCTCTAATTTGCTTGACAATGAGAGTTCAATTCAAAGATAATTTATCGAAACTTTGATTTTATTGCATTTCTAAATCAAATTGGAAAGTGGATTGAAATTGTCAGATTGAATTTGATTCCTTTAAATTAATTCAAAGGATTTGATTGCTTTTCATATAGACAGAATTTTCCTGAATCAATTTAAAAACCAGAATGCATTCAAACTCATTCAATCTTCAGTTTCAACATTCAGAGTGAATTAGAACAGTATTCCAATTAATTCCAGTTTTTGAATCAACCTAGGTCACTTTTCTGAACTAAATTGATAATTTGACTGGATTATGACTGAGTCATAGAGGACAGGTAGCATATAGACCCTAATTTCCACATCCTCATCTAGAATGACAACCATACTATAGCACTTAGACTTATATACTGCTCCATTGTGCTTTATAACACTCTTTTGAGCGGTTTACAAATGTCAGCAGATTGCCCCCAACAATCTGGGTCCTTATTTCACGGACCTCGGAAGGATGGAAGATTGAGTCAATCTTGAGCTGGTCATGATCGAACTCCTTGCAATTGGAATATTATCCTGCAATATTGCATTCTAACCACTGAGCCACCACGGCTCTATTCTTTTATTTGGTAGGGCTACAGTTGTATTAAAGTGGGCTGCAACTAGATAGTCAAAAGATAAAGAGGAGAGAAATGATGATGATGGTGGTGGTGACGGGAAAGAAGAAAGGAAAATTTCTTTCAAGAAACTCAAAACTAGTTTATGCTATGGTCTAAAACAGGGGTGTCAAACTGGCGGTCCATGGGCCAAATGCCTCACATGCAGGCCACACCCACCCCAGCTCCACGAATGGGGAAAACATTACAAAATGTCACGTGACGGCAATGTGATACAGCAGAATTGACACCCATGGTCTAAAAAATAATTTGGTTTGTTTAGTTTGGATTAATATCTGAAAACCTAATGTGTATGAAGTATAATATATTATATATGGGCTTAGCTATGATTCATTAATATGGCTTAGTCCATTTTATTGCTTATGAATTAATTTATAATAATGGAGTAGCCAGTCTGTATTTAGAGCTAAAATTTGGCCTACTGGAGTAGAGTAGGCAATAAAACAGAAAGGAAAAAGTTTGAATCTCTTTGCTAATCTGATTAAAACTTTGCAGGTTCTGATATTAACAATCCCTAATAATGTGGCATACCCCAGTCAGTGTATGGAGTGCCGAATCATTTGTATGTATCTTAGATCAGGGGAATGAAGTATTGCTAAATGTTTTGGGGAAGGGTGTTATTCCTTATTAAAGAATGCAAATCTATATCCTGTTTTATGGAATTAGATTTATGCCTTTTCTAATATGGGAGAAATCTAATTTCTAAGTGGTCCTATTAGTTGCCATTAGTGCCGCTATGCAACTACATTCATTAGGTATGGTTCAAGATGACATTTTGTAGGGAAATACATGCCCATTTATCAAAATAGCAAATAAAATAAATTAAGCCAGAGTAACTTTCTTCATCTTAGTTATTTTTCAGGAGGCCGAAAATTTCAGGAGCATCCCAATAAAAAAGCTAGAAAATCCATTGGAGAATTTTGGGAGTTGAAGTCCTTTAAAGTAGCCTATTTTAGGCTGTGTCTCAGTGTTGACCTGCCAATAGTTGAGAATTACACAGACATATTATGATAATTTTTTAAAAAATAAAAAACTATCTCAATTTCAGCAATGTAGCCAATTAGAAATCTGTTTTAGTACACAAGATCTTTTTGTACTGACCAAGGTTTAGATCTAGCTCAGTGAACTTGAAATTTGATTTCCTGGAATGTACCACTCATAATGAGCAAATGAGGATTTATATGTGATGAAATATGATATAAACACGCACCACATATTTACATGTGGTGAAATATGATCTAAACAAACTAATTTCCATACTTTCTAGGCATTCTCCCTCCCCACACCTCACCCATCTATGAAAGGAATGCTTTGTAATTCTTAGCCATGATCCCTGATAATTTTATTGCTCCAAAAAGCTTTATAAAGATTTCCATCCTGCATCTTCAAGAACAGGCAACAGAAGTGGTGTTCTCCCAATCTTTGCTCTCCATTGTTCGCTAGAGTAACAGGATACCTGTTAACTTTGTATGACAATTGAAAATTGCAGAGAATGGTCACTCCCTTCTTTTAGGTTATCTAAAAGGACCATCACGCTGTGATGACAAATGAATCCAGCTGAATTTTAATCAAGTGCTAAGTCAGGTAAGCTTTGCTGATAACCGCTCACAGGACCATGAAAGGGTCTTGCAAGTGGTTACGTGACTCAGATAGGACTTGATTAAAAATCAGCTGGATACGTATCATCAGGTTAAATCCCCAATCGCAGCCCAGCAATTGTGCCTTCTTACAGTCCATTATATGATCCTCAGGGTATATTCATACTTTAAATTTTGCATGTTCACAGGAATTCTGCGGCCAGTGTTTTCTTGACGTTTCACGGGAAATGGAATTATGGTGATTTACCCTGGGTTTGCCACTATATGTTGTAACAGAAAATAGCTCAACCTTTTCACTTTAGCTGACAATTGGGCAAAGAAACCACTGGAGCAGTAAAACATTCTAGTGGCTTCCTGATTTTATACATCACACCGAGATAAATTGAGTGGTTGTTTAGCTTAGCCTATACAATCCATTTCCCTCCTCCAATCCCAGAGAAATGAAGAGAGATTATTCTTAATAAAATAAAAATAATTTATTGAAACATCTGCTTCTCAAAACAGAAGACGACTTCACTGAAGCCTGTCCTTAAAGTCAGTACATTCAACATTGACAGGAGTGTACAACAAATTCTCTATATAAACACAAACACACTCACAGCGTTCATTTGCATTCTAGACCAGGTTTTACTCCAAATGGCATATGCCCACAGACAGAATTTGTCCCTAGCCAATTAACAAATCATCATGCTCTGTACTTTAAATCAATTAAGTAATTGCTCTTGTCTTGAAGAAATCATACCACAATATTGGTATTTGTTGTAACAGTCATAAGACAATCTGCTACATCAGTACAAAGCTGCATGATCTGCAGGGAGCAACCTGCATAGGGAAGCTGATACAGCGATTACATACTGCTGGCTATTTAGAAACAAAAGCCAATTATTCAAAGTATTTGTCAGGTCTCGCAAAAGGTCAGCTTGCAAGAACAGTCCTAGAGCTTGATTATATTTAAATATACATAGAGGGCACTGGTTTTTCTTATGAGCATCAGCATATCCAGGTTCACATACAGAGCTGGATGATCCACACCAGCCCAATGCTGCATAAGACATTATAAAAAACATATATGGGGAGGAAAATCAGCTTTCCTTAATAACTGGCCAGCAGTTTGTGTGGTTACTTTTAAACATTAATAGGGCAACTTGCTAGAGTCTGCCCAAGTCAACTAGTTCCATCAGCTGAATAACTGTAAATTGCCATTTGGGCAGATCCTTTGCATTCAGTTCATCGGACTCTCTGAGCCAGCAAAGACACATGGTCCTCTTTCCTTTATTGGCAAATTTATTCTTTGGAATTTTCTTCCCCTTCTTGATTTATGGGTTCATGTCTCCTGAGAGTCTCTGCTGATTGGTGACTTTCTGCACAATTCCTGGTAGAACTCGGATTCTAGGAAGCGAGGGTAGGAATTGTTCTCCATTAAACTATAAACTCTCTTCTGGGCTGCACTGAAGCATGTGTGTGTGGCTTCTTCGATGCTCTGAGCAATATTGTTTTTGGTCTGAAAGTCTATGTTGATCTGTAATACAAGAAGAAATTTGTAAGGATACTGTTGCACGGATAATATGCTCTTCAAAAATGGCTGGGCTACAGGATACTGGATTCTCAAGGTACATGCATTCCCCATCATCAAATAATCAGAGGCCGACTGTTATACATCAGGGCTGTCAAACTCCTGGCCAGTTTAGCGAAGGAGAAAAAAGTCCCAATTATGTCACGTGACGCCACCATGACGATGTGAGTTTGACACCCCTGCTATACTTCTGTTAGCCAAAACAAACCTATAGGGAAGAATAGTTGTTCTTAACCAATCCTCCCCAATCTTGTACCCTCCTATATGATTCTCTCCAAACAGCATAGCATTCTGAGAACTGAGATCCAACTCATCAAGAAGTCTGCTTTAAAGCAATTTAAGGTAGATGACAGCTGCACTGAATGATACAATTTCCTTTCTCTTGACAAATCCTCCTGCCATAGTAATTATGATTCTCAGCTTTTAAAAATATGCATCATACTTCTACTTGTACAACTATTGGATCTATGCAATGCTTTAATTTTGATCCAGAAAAGGTGCTTCAAAAATTGAACGAGCACCCCATTAAAACAAATGCAACTGTATTTGTTGTATTACAGTAACTGTGCCAGTACTTTGAGACTTTTTGCATTGTCCACACAACTCTGGAAATACATACATGCTAGTATTCACACTTCTGCCTATTCTGAAGCATTGTTTCCAAATCCTAAAGCATTGGACAACTCCAATAGCCACTACTGAGAAAAAATGTACGAGATGTATTTCGAGAATTCAGTATTTTCTGAAATCTTTTATTATATAGAAGAATTCAGTTTGTCCTTTCCAAATTCCTGATAGCAAAGGATCCTAAACCTAGAGCAATGTTTTGATATACAAAGTTATAGAATGCTATACAGGCAAGTCTACATAAGATGCTAATATATAATGGAGCAGAAATCTAAAAGGAATTTTGTTAATAAATTCTAAAAGCTAGTTATAATTCTAATGACTGTTTTCTATTAAGAGAATCCCTCTTTGGAATAGTGAAACCAAAAGCCTGAGAAAACTTCTTTGGTTTAATCAAACTAATGAAAAAGAGCAATTTAAGTCGATCTACTTGCCTCTTTAGGAGCTTCCTTTTCAATGAAGTCACTGTAAATCTTCTTAGCTTTGGCTGTCAGTTTTTGTGGGGACTTGATTTTTTTATAATCTTCACAGGCCAGCCAGAAGTCAATATTCTCTTCACAAAACTCGGATTTCAGGAAAGCTCTGAAAGCTGCCAGACCATCTGCAAAGAAATGTGAAAAAGATCAATTCATGCAAAGCATCCCAGGAATGTTGTAGATGTAACACACACATTTTTCCTTCTCTCATGCCCTTGGATTTTTCTGTCTATCCCTCCTCTAAATTGTTTAAGAAAGATGTACCAGAACAAGTCAGAAAGAACATGAGTAAGCTGAAGAAGCTGGCCAATTTTTACAGGTTAAAATATTGTAGATTGCTAAATTTAAACAATAGTGTTCTTTTGCCCATTAAGTTAAAGCCACTAAGGTTTTTTTTCTTAAGAACATTAAAGGTTAGCATGTGTTAACCTTTAAACTGGAGAACATGTTTATGGAAGAGCTATAAACTCTTGGAAGACAGCCACTATGGAAAGAGTGACCCAAGTCCATTTTGCAGCAAATAGGATGCGATTAGAAAGTTTAATAGGACCAAGATTACTTTTGCGTAGTTGTCAAGCTAATAGCTTCTGTATCTTTAATCAAAGTGTGCATTTAAAAAGAACTACTGTACAATGTGTTATTTATAATAACTGTTGAAAAAAAAAAGTATCAGCCCTGGAATCTGCTGCCATA
Source organism: Bungarus multicinctus (assembly GCA_023653725.1). Classification (NCBI taxonomy): domain Eukaryota; kingdom Metazoa; phylum Chordata; class Lepidosauria; order Squamata; family Elapidae; genus Bungarus; species Bungarus multicinctus. Next base: position 36,295,535 of record CM042842.1, on the reverse strand, counting down.
TCAAGTATCTAGGATCCCTTTAAAGAGAAGAATGAGATCTCAAGGATCTGGAGATTTCAAATTTCAACTAAAGTTGGGATCCCTGCATTTCCAACTCTATAACTACTGATGGGAATTTTTAAACCTATGAATACTAACTACAAAGGCCAATACTAAACTAAAATACAGAACAGAATTGCACAAATATGTGCAATTGCACAAACAAATAGGTAGCTATTTCACAGAAAGTACCTGGGAATTGTGCCTAAAGAAGAAAAAAGCTTTTTCTTACAATATTAGTTAAGAGCTAAACTAGGAATATTACTACCAAACTGCAAACATACATCAGAATTCTCAGTAGCTAAGATTCTGGTTCCTTCCCTTCTGGATCACTTCTCCTAAAAACTAACTTTCTAAAATTAACAAATCTGTTAATTATTTTTAAAGCAACTTACATTTGTTAACTAGAAGTTCATCAAATGTTTCTGACCACAGCTGAGCTTCTTCAGGAGAAGGTCTGTGAAAAAAGATAAAATTGTTTAAGGTTTTCAAAGGGCACAAATTCCATAAATAATTTGACTATATAAAGATCCATCAATCTGAAATATGAAGTACATACCTAAAACATGTCTTTTGTTGTCCTTTCTTGTTAGCCTTTGCGCTGGTAGAATTGGAGGAATTCTGCAGAAAGTAATTCAATCTTGCCTTCCAATCTTTTAGGCTAAAATGAAGGAGGAAAGTATAAATAAATTCAATTGTTCTTTTACCAAAAAATGCATATAGTTTACCATATATATATATATAAAACAATAAATTTATAGTTAATAACTATAGATGGAGTTCAGCTTGCATTAATTTAACATAAGCAGAGCTTGGTTGTAGCATTGGTTTCCCAGATCCATTTGGAAATTTATTAACTACAACTAGTAATAACTAATATACATCTTCATTCTGCATAACATTAATTATGTGAACTAAAAGTTATTCACCATATTTAAGAAATATTACACAGAAATGTTATGGGTTGTTTGATGCTCACTAGCCTATTCATTTGTAAGAAAATTCTTACATATTGTTTGTGGCAGTGAACCAACAATGAGTATTCCAGAATACAGGTTCAGTAGTAAAAAATATGTTCTAAGGTGTATTGCAATATATTAGAACTATAATTATGCTATAAACTAGTAAAAAGATAAGATGAAATCACATTCATTTTTGTTGTTGCAAAGAGATCCAAATGAAAGCGGTTTTATGTTCTTTCCCTTATCTTTAACTTTCAAAATAAAAGTGTTTGCATGGTGCAGACTGCATAATATAGGATTAATTTTAGATCATAATAATCACATTCTGCAGAAGCAAATTACTTTTTTTCAGCTTCCAAGGGATTCTTCCTTGCAGGCACTTTTAATTCTCTGTAGAAATTAATAGCAAATCAAGACCACTCATCTGCAGGATGAGTTTTTGCTGATTGATATAATCAGCAAAAACAAGGAAGAATTCATATCACAAGCAGCACTCACCTTCCATTCTAATGGAAAATCTACCTTATTTACTCAAGAGCTGGGCTAATGGCCAAACTGCATGACTCAATGTGATTTTTTTAAAAAAAGGAAATTTAAGTAGCAAAATTGTCTCCAAAGAATTTTAGCCCTTAAGTGAATTAGAATACTGGCAGACCAGAATTTAGAGGACTTCCTTTGTCTCACTCTTTTTAAATGCTTCCAAAGAATCTAAAGCTACTTTATGCACCTTCAGAAAACACTATTTTTATTCTGTTTCACAAGAGAAGTGCTTGTAAGCCTCCACTGTTTTAATGCATCATATAGGCAACACCTATGCATACAACTTCAGATACGGAGGTGTTGAAAACCAAAAAATTGAGATTAGTCATTTTGGGAACATAACCTGCACTTGAAATAATTATGTAATAAATCAGCAGCTTGGCTTTGCACAATAGGTAGAACCATAAACCAAACAGCCAGAGATCCCATATTGTAAGCCATAAAGAAACTACGGTTGACGTTATCGTGCTGTACAAGGATTAATAAGCGATTTCAACATTTTCCATCTTCCTTTACTTCCCAGCAACTTTAGAAATGCGATCATTCCACCAATGTGGAATGTGCCGAGGAAACCTGTGCTACCCGCAAAAGCCCTCGCTTAAAACGTGCTCTGTCGAGCCTCCAAATTGGCCCGAAGTGGGAAAAAAGTTTATGTTCCTGAGGCTTTTTCCAAACTAGCAGAGCAACTCCTGATTAACTATGCCAAAGGCTATTCAATTCAATCGTCTCTGGTCTATCTATGACTGCAATAAACTGAATTGAATTGGCTAAAATATGCTGATTGCAGCATGCTAGCCACATCCACCACCACCCCTTTTTTTTTCAATTTAAATACTCACATGGTTTTTTTCATCTTGCCCTTTTTCTCTTCTTTGCTCTGGCAACGGTTAGCGCTTTTCTCCATTCGGCTGCAGTCGTGCTGGAACGCCAGAAATATTACACTCTGCATGCTCTTCCGCTACCAAGAGTCAGTCTAAACCCGACAGGAGGCTTCAGCGTCTCTCGGACTCGCGGGTCCCTTATATAGACGGGAGGCGGGGCTTCGAGAGCCCGCCTTTCGCCCTCTGATTTGCTTTTCCAGACGACAATCGACCAACACCTCCCATATAAGGCGTTCGCCCGCGAAGCGTGTTGAGAAGTGGGGTTCTGACGCAGGAAGCTGTCTTTTATCCATCTTGCTTTAACGGTGCTGGTTGGTCCAAGGCTTTCCTTTCTTTCGACAAGAAGGGAATTTTTTTTTAATTTTCAGAAATAGAGCTTTTTAAATAGTTACATCTTTGGCTGTCAAGGTAAAAATAGGAATCCGGAAAAACCCTCTGCAAATCGGGAGATGCAAAATCTATTTTTGTTTGCTTCTTTATTTTAGGGGGGTGGGGGGTTTATTTTGTTTTGCAAGGCAGGTGAATTGCCAAAATTCAAGAGGAAAGGACTTCTACAGATGCGAACCAGTTTCACCTGCAGGTTTTTACTACATGAGGATTAAATCCTCAAACAACAAAGCTTGCTGGTTTCATAGGTTTGCATTAGCAAACAAAACATTTGCCACGATCACTACAAGAGTCTTCTCTGTAAATATGGGTTTTACACAGTGACGAATTAAGGCTCACTGGTGCCTAAGCACTGACAAATCTTGGTGCCCCCCCCCTCCTTTGTACATAAAAGATTTTTTACAAATCTTCATTGGTTTTTCTTTCTTTCTCAACTTTGTGGTGCCCCCTTTGGACCTGGTGCCCTAAGCATGTGCTTAGTCTGCTTAATGGTTAATACACCACTGGTTTTACAGGCTTAGGCTGTTAGGCTCCTGGGAATAAGTCTCAGCGAATTCAATAAAACATTTTTGAGTGAAGAAACAGTATTTTAATTGAGAGAGTCATGACAAAATTCAGAGGTTATAGGAATACGTGTTTTGATCTTGGTCTAGAACACGCTGTTATGTGTGAGTGTTATTTTATACAACCCTCGCTTACCCTCCTGGTGTGTCCCGAACGCCTGCCAAAAAAAGAAGTGATAGATATGGGAAAGTACTTTTTTCTGGGTGTTGATTTTGGAAGTATACCACTCCTGCCTCTGCCACCCACCTCCCTCCCACATAAAACTAAAATTTATCTAGAGACTGCTTTATTTGATTGGAACAAGATTAAGGAACAAATGTTCAGCCATGTGGCACAAAATAGTCCCATGCCTGGATTTGAATGGAAACAGTTACATTTCTTTAAATAGTCTTTTCTTCTTCTTCATGGTTAAAGTAAACTACTCTGGGTGCTGCTGTTGGAAGAGGAGAATTGGATAGACTTCATCAGACATGTGGAATGGCTAGACTTGATGGAGGATAGACTGATAGAGGATGAATCTGTTGATGTGAGCTTTAGCTCATAAAAGCTTATGCTTTTTAACAAAATGGGGCAGGTTTTTTTTCAAGTTGTTATTGGGGTCCCTTTGATTTTATATTAATATTTGAGCTCACAGTTAAATTGAGTTTTGCACTGAATGCTTCTCAGGTCATGCATCTAACATGTTTACCTCAGTATATAAATAGATATGTTCTTAGAAAATCAGATGAAGTATGTGATGACAAACAAGTAGGTGGAAATTTTAATATTTGTGAAATTCATTTCTTAGTTTGCTGATTTGAGCTATCCATACTTGGGACAATTACTAGCCCAAATAAACTAAAAATTAGTTTCAATTAAATTATCCCCTCTGAAAAAAAATGGTTAACACTGTACTTTCTTGCCAACATATATTTATGATTCCATAGTTACTGGGCATGTTTAGTACATCTCTCTTCTAAATCCTCAAGGATTCCCTTTTGCAAATGGGGAGGTTCCCCCAAGCCTGGTGATGTTTCCCTCATAGATGATGCTATTCTTTTAGTTATTTAAGTGACACTCAAGCATGAGATTACTAAACAGATGCACATATTTTACCCAGAGTATTATCTAATCTTATTCCAGTTTGTTTTCTGTTTACTTTCAGCTAGATCCTACTAATTATATCCTTTAGATTATTTAAAATAATCTTTAAAAATAATCATCTAAAGAAGATATGCATATCATAAATCTCTTCTATCTCCTTTCTGTTCTTTCTCTTCCTACTGATTCTCTGTTCATATATTTGAGATGAATTTCTGCTATGAAGATTTCTGGCCAGCAGGGTCTGATGTAGTACTTCCACATTACCATTCCATTTTACATTCCATATCTCTTTCCACAGCTATTATACTTGCTTGTCTTAAAGATTTTCAGAGGGTTAAAAGAAGAGAGAATACATAGAAATGTTTGTTGTGTTTACTAAACTTAGATTCTTGATGAAGCACACATTTACTGAAACAACAGAATTATCTACATTATATCTTTTTTAGCAGATATCATCAAAACTATACATCAGAAGAATCTCCCATTTGAAAAAAAAAACTTTGCTTGACATTTAATCCATGGGAAAAGAGAGAGAAAGAGATGATGGAAATAATTGGATTCCCACATTGTATTATATGCTTTGTTTGATTTAGATGTTGTATGAATACAACATTGGAATTTGGAAGGAACAATTTCTTACTTAATAAGTAGATCAGGGGTGCCAAACTCGTGATATCACATCATCATGTGATGTATCGTGATTTTTTTTCCCTTTTGCTAAACTGGAGATGGGCATGGCCCATGCGTGATGCATCCGGCCCGTGTGCCAGGAGTTTGATAATAGATAAAGCCAGAATATCAGCACCATAATGCTTTCTTCTTTTCTTTCACCAATATCACACCCTTTCCCCGAGAATAGTAAACCCAATCTGGACTGGACTTGACTAAGAGAGGATAAGAATACAGTAACTCTTCCCCCAATATGCCTGCATGAACATTGCCAAGGAAGTGAGATAAACCTTGCTTGCAAATGGATTCAGTGTAGTTTACGGAAATCAGTTGTATATAAACTTTGCGTTATGTCCAGAACAAATGCCTTTGGGGTGAACAAAGGGCAAAATCTTTGTGTGGCCTGGAAAGAGTTTTGATTGTAATCTTCCAACAGGAGTTGAGCAACTACAAAAACTTGTCCAGATGGCATGTAACAAAACCTGGAAGTGAGAATAGCCACCCCTTATTAGGAGCAGACAAACCAGTTGGGCTTTAACATAGGAAGAACCTGAAACCTAGCTCTAAGCCTTACTCAAAATAAAACCAGTAAAACTTTCAGAGTCATGTAACAAACATAAACAGAGTAACTTCTCATTCCAGCTTCCTGTTATCCTAGTATGACTTTTCTCCAGCTGTAGCACACAGTGGGTTTTATATTGCTCATTAGGTGCTTCCTCACTTTCCAGGTGCCTGATTTGATTCCACTGAAAAAAATATCTTCTAACTTATTGATTTATGGAGAATGGATTTTTTTTTTTAAAAAAATCCTTACTGAATAGATTGAGCCAATCTTACTGGACATTAAATTCTGCAATAGTTATTTTAAAGCAAGAATGGGCACGCTTAACTATTTTGAACTTTGAATGAGTATCATGAAATCACATTCATCACTTGCTTATTAGATTTATACTTCATTTGTTTTTTGGAAGCTTAATTAGGTACATATTTACATAATATTTCATCCTTTATCTTTTTTTCCAAACAGCCACCCTAGGCTGGGCTAGGGAATTATATAGAATTACTGGTTCAGAATCTACCTATGTTTGAATTTCCATGGGTAAAATTGGCCAGTCTTAGTATTCGGTCTTTCCAAGTCCAGAGATTAACCCCTGCCTAAAGACTTATAGGGAACAGCATTGGGTAATTGTGTCTGCCGCTGAACTCGTGTTAGGAAATTTTTCTAATCCGGATCTGCTTTAAGCTACAGTTCTGAAAAGCGTATAGCAACATGTTCATAGATATAGAACAGAAGTATAATTCTATAATACAGGGAGACCAATATTAAGAGGCTATTTCTATTCCTGCAAAAATAAAAGTAAATGCTTGCTGTGACGAAGGTGGAAACCCTTTTCTCTTTTTTGAACTTATTTTTTCCTTGTACCATTTTATTTTCTTATATTTGTATTGGTTTTATCTATACAATGAAATTTCTAATGAAATTATTCATAAAAAAGAGAGGCTATTACTGTTCCTAAATATATCTTGATGCAAGTTGTACATATCAAGGTAACTTGTTCTAATAATTGTCTAGGGTCTATTTATCTTTGCCCTGTGCTCTTGTTCTAGCCTTTTGAGCAGAGTTGGGTGGCTGAATCTGCCCCTAACTTTAATTATCTTCAGCTACATCACAAAAAGACCTTATGGGACATAAAACATTGGTAAGTTTCTTTATTTTGTTTACTGACCAACCTAAAAAAAGACAAAAATAGTAAAGGATAGGGCAGGTAGTTGAATAACTAATACAAAGCAGAAAATATGAGATCCATTAAAAAGATGGCTCCATTCCATTACCTATTTGAAATGTTGCAAACAGATAAACAGATCCCACTGACAGATGAGAGCAGTGCATTGTATATCTGACTTTTCTAGTTTGCCTTCCAGATACATTGAACTTCAGTTTCCAACTGAAACAAAAGTATAGATACAGATTTCAACTCTTGTTCAGACACAATTTGAAGTCCATGAGATAGCATTTCCTTCCTTACAGATGGGACTGTGGCACACGATGTAACATAACCTATGGTAACAAAAAATATGATTTTTTTTTAAATGCTGCAAACAATAAGAATAATAAATAATTTAAAAAATGTCCCCATTGACTTGTTCATCCATTTTTGGAAGCATTTGATTACAAAGAGGGTTTATCACTGCAGAAGAACATTTCAGAAGTTAACAAATAGAAATAAATTTGGAATTTATGAAGGTTCCCTTTGAGAGTCCTCACATGATAAACGATGAATGGAAAATTAAGACATTTCCTCTCTGTGCTTGGCACTCCTTGGTGAGTGGAAACTCTCACAATGTCTCCAATGTTTTCCTTATCTTTTTAAAATTTTATTGCAAGCCATTTTATTGTTTTATTTCAATTAACCATAATGGCAGTGCTATGAAAAGAAAATCTTGCCATCTTTTTATAACCACAAGAGGAAGGAAAAAGCAAATACATGTTCAAGACTGCCCTAAAAAATAAGAGAATAAATATATTCTCAGTATGGGTTTGCCTGAACTATAGACTTAGTGGATTATAAACCATGATTTAGATACTCCCCTGTCCATATGTGTATTTTTAAACTAGAATGATATTGCAATAGCACATCCTTCATTGTATTAAATAAACAACTGCGGCTTGTTTTGGATTATGAATATCCTCATGTTATTGGAATGGGTTGTTTCAGTTACATATTTTTTTAAAGCAGTGGATGGTGGGGAAGATTACAGTTTAACAAAACAAGGCACTTGCCTTTACAAACAGCACGACTTAGTACAATCTTTTTACACCAAGATCTCATCTCCAGGTGTATAAAAATGATATTATTTAACTGAATTACATTCTGTGTATATCTGCAGTCATATTCTCACATCTCACTGACTTCGACTTAAACCCGCTTCACTTAAAGGTGCTTTGACTTAAAGGTGCTTCACTTCCTTTTTTAAGGACATGTATATGATCCAGATTTCTTCTCATTTCCAGCCCATACTGGTTAGGTTTAGATTTTTCTTCCAATGTGGAAGTGTATCCTATCTTTTGACACAAGTTTTGCTATGTAGGTGATTTGAGTGGCCTTGGAGGTGATTAACACAAGGGTTGGAATCTCCCCAGCTACTACTGGATACTAGCAGCTGCTGTGGACATAACTCCCCTCTTTTATGACTTTTGGTTCTTCTCTTGCATGTTTAGGTTTGGGCTAGTGAACTTACGTACCACCAGGAAAAATACCACTACTATCCCTTGGAAAGACCAGGACATAATTAAATCACCTACCTGTCAAAGACTACCTGATCTATCACATTCTCTAGAGAGCTTGATGCTGCTTTAATGACTGGAGAAATTCTGATTTAGAACTTCTAAAGCATTGGTGTTTTCCTCTCTCTCCCAAAATTGGCATCTTTAAGATGTATAGACTTCAATTCATAGTGCTGGCTGGAGAATTCCGGGCATTGAAGTCTACACATCTTAAATTTGCAAAGTTTGAAAAACACTGTTCTAAAGCCACGGGCCCATTAGAGTGACATTCTGTACATAAAGTGGTAGAGCAGAGTGACTCTAAATGAGCATTTCTCTCAAAGCAGGGGTATCAACTGGCAGCCCATGGGCTACATGTCTCACACGCAGGTCATGCCCACCCTAGCTCTGCAAATGAGGAAAACGTGAAAAGTCATGTGACAGCAACATGACATGGTGAGTTTGACAACTGTGTCTTAAAGAATCGGTTGGAAGCTTATTCCCAATACAAGTCTAACAAGCAAAGTATGTCCTTCCCTATCTAGCCTACGTTTTAGCAAGGGGTTGGTGGATGTTTATCCAACCAGCAAGAAAATCCACCAATCATTGCACCACATTACCCTTCTATAAAACGTAAGGGCAGTGACAGAGTAAAGCCTAGCTAACTGGACTGAATTGTGCCAGAGTGTTTTTGAGTTCCCTTACAAACTGAAGGAGAGCAGAGCAAACTAGCTCTCTAGATGTGCTCTAAGATAAATCTTGTTGAACTTTGTGCAGGTTTTATTGCCTGTGTAAAATTGCCCTTTGAGACTTTCATCCTGTAGGCATTTATTGGGAGTCCACCCTATTGATTTCAGTCTTTAAATAGACACCGATAACAAACTTCTATTAATAGCCAAGCTTGTCTAAAATTTCTAACTCTATATTATTTGTGGAGCACTTTTTGAAGAATGAAATGTGTGTTTAATTAAAAGTCTCATGTTCAATGGTGATTACCAAGTAAATGTTTAGAAATAGCAACCAAGGGGTCATGTTTCTTAAGGTACTACATAAGAAAGAGCATGTACTTTTTTCACAGAGTGGTTTGCCATCTAAAAGTCTTGTAGTATTTTGATCAGTCTGGTCAATTTGTAGAGATAGCTATTGGCTATTAATAGAAATTTGTTATTGGTGCCTTATTTAAATTATTTGCCTGCTTTGATATTTTCCTTTCACAGAAAGGGCAGCACACAGCTACACATTAGCAGTGTGTTTAAAAATAAAATAAATCATTCACGCCCTAAGCAAACCTCAGATCACCCTCTGCTGGTTGCACTTGCAAAAATGCATGTGTATCGAAACACTATCATACACATATAATGAATATATTCCTTAAATTAATTTAAAGTGGTTCAATGGTTATTTCTTTTTTATGGTGGGCATTTAACTGTCGTGTTAAGCACATCAACCGACCTATCTCAGAATTTTTTCTTGGAATCGGTGATTGCAATAAGGTAATATGAATAAAATAGATAAAGGCTTTATGTAAAGTTCGACACATGCCTGGCCCAGCTAAGCAGATAAGGAACTGTTTAGGGATATTAAGACATTAATTTTATCTAGATCAGTGTTGTTTTTGTATGCTGCACAAAGATGGAGCTCTCCAGATACATTGGAGTGCAACTGTAGAACCCAGTTTGAATTGTTTATGCTGGTGAGAGTTTTTGGAATAGGTTTAATTCAAAACTCTGGGTTGGGAAAGACTGATCTGTACTAACTGGGAAAAGATCTCCAGGATTTCAGATTATGACTAATCCTGGTTCTCTAGGGAGAAGCTGTCCCTTGAATTTATACTTTTTGTATGAGCTAATGGCAGCATCAATTCAACAGCACTACTAGAATTCCCTCCAAACATGTTTCCATTGCTTGGAACATGTTCATAGCAGATAAATGAATGATCAGTAAAAGCGCTGAGTCTCAGTGATACATTACCTTGATAATGCTTTTGTTGACTCAGTTCAGATGATAGAAGTAAACCTCAGCATCCTATGTGGCTTTAACGTTTAACCCATTCTTGTTTTTTTCAGGCCCCATCATCTAGGATACAGACTAACATATAACTGCCACAAAACTAGCCTTGACTCTTTTTTTCCTGTCAACTAAAAAAATAGATTTTGCCTGCTATATTTTTGGACCCACCCAGGGACAGCTCAAAGCATTTTGTTACCTGAAATGAAATACATGAAGACATGATGATGAATTTCATTGGACTGCAATCTCTTCTTCTACACTGGAGACAGAATTTTCCTTGCGGTTGGCTAGCATATGTTGCGGATCAGCCTATGAAACAACACTTATGTCCTTTAACAAGTGAATCAGTTGGCTGGCCCCCAAGACTGAGCTCCCATGCTACCTATTACTCATTACCCAATAGATAGAATCAGCATTTCAAGTAGCTCCTGCCCAATCCTTTTTCCACCAATGGACATTGTTTAATTTGAGGGATAATTGACTCCGGCCATGTCACATGTAGATGAGTAATCAAGCAGGAGGAAGCCTTTACAAATTGTCCTATTGGAAATTGTAGGCATTCTAGGTCAGGTGAGTCCAACCTATGGCCCATGGATTGCATATGGCCATAAGCAGCCAAGATAATGTGGTCCCACAAGATAATAAAACATAAAAAATAAAGGAAGCTTGTTATCTATATACATTAACTGTATCTACCTACCTACCTACCTATTTATATGCAGCCTCTTCACTCAATGTGACCTAGGCAAGCCAAAAGCAAATCTACAACTATGCTCTAGGTCAGGCCTGTGGGATCAGCCTGGAAATATCAAGGGACTGGCCTGCCTCTAGTGGCTAAAATGGGCTGCAAATACCCCCCTGCATCTCATTTGCACCCTCCTGCAACACTCTGCCTGCCGAAAATGGGCTGAAAAATGAGTCGGAAACAGGACAAAAACAGACCCAAAATGGGATCCAAACGGGCCGCAAAATGGCCACAAAACAGGCCACCTGATAGTAGGGTACTGCAGGAAGCATCCATCCCGCTCCCCTGCCACTGCCGCCTCCCTGCCCCTCCCCTCCTCCACAGAGGAGAACTGCAATGCTGATCCGTCCCTTGGAGAAATCCGTTTGGCACCCCTGTTCTAGGTGGTTGTGGATTTGCTGTAAAGATTAATTTTTTCCACTAGTGGAAGTACCATTGTCATAAAAAGTAGCCAAATTATTGATGGATACTGCCGTTGAGATCCTGGCTGGAAATTATACAATTCTTCTTAAGTAAAACCTCAAAATGATCTGATTCCAGCCCTTAAAGAATAGCTGTTACTGTTTTCCTAACTCTCTCTTGTTGGCCTCTGTTCATGATAATACCATGTAATAACTTGGGAAGAGAAAGCTAGGAATAGAAAGGGTAGGGTTTAATGTGGAAGTTGATACTGCAACTGATGCTTTTCTTGAGGCAATGAAGTCTAAGCCTCATTCTTTTTTTCATAGATTTTATTGATACAGAACCAGTTATTTTCCCCTGGGGAAGGATTGATACGAAGGACATAGAGTCAGGAGTTGTAATCTGGAAAATATTTGAAGAATTTGAGACTGGTCAGTGAGCAATTGATAGGTGCTTCAGCATTTCCTCTCCCTGTCTTCAAATGTCCTGCTTCATCATCTTAACGTTGTAGCTGAGGTAATCTGACACACTCATAGTGAAGCTTGGTTGGTATTTTCTTTTTTTCCAGAGATGTTTTAGTTTTTTTTTTCCCCACATTGTGTAGTCTTTTGTCCCTAGTCTGGAATCATCTGAATGTGTTTGGGTAAGTTTTCACAATTCCCATTCTCAGGCTACAATGAGGACAAATAGTTTAGATGGCTTTAAGGTAGCTAGGTAGATGTGGGCATTCACCTTCAGAATAGTGAATTATGCTCATTATATGTTTTAGCCTCCAGTCCCTTGACTCCTTCCTCCCTATGGCAGCCCCTCAAATATTGGAATACCACTATCATGTCTCCCCTGGTCCTTCTCTTTACTAGACTAGCCAAGCCCAATTCCTGCAACTGTTCATTGTATGTTTTAGTCTTCAGTTCCCTAATCATCCTGGTTGCTCTTCTCTGTACTTTTTCTAGAGTCTCAACATCTTTTTTATAATGTGGTGAACAAAACTGGATGCAGTACTCTAGGTGTGGTCTTACTAAGGCTTTATAGAGTGGTATTAGTACTTCCTTTGATCTTGATTGTATCCCTCTGACACATCTTATTGTCAGAATTTCTTCCTAATATCAAATATGAACCTACATCCTTGAAGTTTAATCCTATTAGTTCTAGTCTTAACCTAATAGTGAGACTAGTGAGAATAAATCCAACCCCCCTTTCTATATGACAGCTCTTCAGATATTTGAAAATAGCTATCATGTCCCCTCTCAGCTTTTTCTTCTGTGCTACTGTGATTCCAAGAGAAAAAAAAATGTTTCTCTTCTATAGCCTTTTAATACAATTGAAAAATTTAGCTGTAAGTGAAAATGAAAGAAGTAAAATACAATATACCATCAGTGGATATTCAGCACTGTTTCTCCCATGGCTAAGATTCTTCTGTAGAAACACTTCTCACAAATTCTCCTCAACAATTTGTTTTGTCATCCACCCATGCTAATTAAATGCCTGCTGTTGCAGTCACACATTGTTGATGAAGGCTGAGATGTTTGTAATGAATAACTTGGTCACTGAGGTAGTTTTTGAAAAAAACTCTCATCAGTCTTCTTTTGGTAGATGGATATTCTTTATCTCAGGAAATTTTGTTTTGGGCAATAGAATCTCACAGTAAATCTCACAATAGAATCTCACAGTTTGGGTTAAAGAGAATTTTGAACTGCAGTCCAGGAGAGCTTTGGGAATTATTAAATTATGCTAAGCCTTTTCTATCCAAATATATGCAGTAAATTGTACTTCTGATGAATTTAGTTCAGCTGTGAGCCAAAACAATTAAATATGTGTTTGTTTGTGTGTATTCTTGATTCTCATTTAGAGACCAAATGTATATGATATATGGTATATGATAAAAGAGAGAACTTCATTGCTGGTTGATATCAAAGTTATTTATTTGTAGAGTATATGTAACTTTTTGACTCTTATTTTATGTTTTGATTTCTCTCATTGTCTTTTATACTGTTACCTCTATAAGTTTATTAGAGTTTCAAAAATAACAATAAGATACCTCAAAAAACTACATAGTATGTTTTTGTGTCTATATAAACAAGTTAATGTTGCATACTTGTTTGTTCTAGAGATGTGTTAAAAATGGGTGTTCATGGGACAGTTGGTAGATTGGTTTGTTTCCTCACTGTCCTCTGATTCTGCTGCCTTGTGACATTTGGCCTGCTTTATTTTATTTTTTTGCAGACAATTTTTTAAAAATAAAATTAAGGGTGCATAAGAGAACAGCCTGTTTCCTAAGGATGCTGGGTACTGTTCCATATTGTTATGTAATGGCTGGCTTTGTTCCTTCTCTTCTGCCTCCAAAAGGGGAATTGAAACAAGGTCGATGAAAGCATTTTGTTTTTTTAAAGGACGGGACATTCTCTTCTGATTTGCACCTTTTGTCAATAGAGGAAACAAATCAACTCAATGGGAACAAGTGTATTTTTAACCAGTGAGTTTTCTTAACAAATATTCAGAGTAGAATAAATATCACCTGGGGAGGCTATGAGAGTGTGCAAAGAAGACTACAGTGATTCAGGTTAAACTGGTTTTGTTTTAGAGCAGCTAAGAATCTGCTTTATGTCAGAAGGCATGACTTCCAACAGTGCAGATAATTGTTTGCATTTTATCAGATTTTCTCAATTCCTACACAAAGCAATTCCAAGTGCAAGGAAAACTAGAGAACATAATCAGATGGTATACTAGGAAAGGAGAATTAACTTGTGTGGTTGAAATTTGGTTGATAAAAAATAATTAGCACTGTGCTTCCTTGTGATTAGTTCAACTTGTATCTATCATGCCACTGAAAATATACTGAGGCCAATAGGTCAAAACAGTGGAGAGCTGGTGAGTTGACATTCCACACTGCAACACAGCAAATCTCACTTGTCCAATCTAGTAATTGGTTTCTTATGTATTTCTGTCATCTATCTTTTTCTATCTCTGTCTCCTTTGCAGTGATCTCCTGGGTCTGCCTTAATCTATAGTCAATGGACCAGAAAACTTAAATTTAAGGAATTTTCCACATAGACAGCACACAGTACTACCAGCCAGAAACCTTACATGCTTGAACACTATTGGTCCATGTAAACATTTATTAGATTTTATCAGCAGTAGATTGGGAGGTCTGAAGTCAACTGCTCATTTGAAGTGGGGAAAAAAAAGATTTTCATCAAGAACCATTCATATTCTCCTCTTATTTTATTCTGCAGTTGTAACAGGAACAACTGCTTTTTAAGAAGCCTTTTTTTACATGCCGGAATTGGTGAGACAGCTTCAAGCAGTGAGGCAGCTTCAAGCAGTATCTTGAGCTTGTTTCTCAATATATGAGAGTTGCATCATTTCCCCCTTCCTGCAGTACAGGGTCATATCATTGGAGGTTCTTTTCTACATAGTACTTCCACATGGTTACTGTAGGTAATAGAGAAAGATGACTGTTCCCAAAACATCTTGCTGAATATCAGAAAGTACTCTGTCCCTAGATGTTGAAGTGGTCTGAACTTCCTATGCCATTCTGAGAACCCATAGATTCAGAAGATTTCTAGAACTATTTGTTCTAAAAATTCAAGAGGCATATGAATACTGCTGGAATCAACTTCAGCAGCATCTCCAAAAGCATGCATTTCTTTTTGTTCTCCTACTTGCATTTTCCATGAACACTTCATTCCACCCTTTATTGTTTGGCAACCTGCCCTGCCCTCCCTCTCCCCCACCCAAAAAAAAAAAAAAAACCAACAGAAGAATTTTGGCATTTACAAATGTTAAGCAAAGTGGCATCAGTGAAGTAATAGTGATCTGGAAGAAGCCAACATCTGAACAGAATGGATCTGAAAAGCATAGAAATCTTTATTTCTGCACCCTGTAGTGCCATATAATTATCTGATTTTCTTAAATGTTAGTAAGTAAGTAATATTGTTTCAGGACAGTTACATTCTGGATAGATATTACAGGATGCACATCACTCAACTTTTGAGACTCATGAACTTTATATATAATATATAATTTATTAGCCTTTTCATGATAATCTATTAGTCTATTATTATAATCTACAATCTATAATCTATTAATATCTTCTCAGTAGCCTTACTTGAAGTTTCTAACACACTTCTAACTAACTGACAACTGAGAATGGGAAAATGAGTGTGTTTTATCCATGGTTTCTTTATAGCATGGTAACTGATGTCTAAAATCAAATTATGTTAATATCATATGTTATAGAAAGAACACCATTTTAGGCATGTGCAAAATAGGGACATTTCTGGAATGGAACATTCCAAAGGACTCTAGTGCACATTGTTTTTGCTCTGGACAATACTAATCTGAGGATGTTTAGTAGTTTCCTGAAAGAGAAGAAATTTGTGGTGTTTGAATTACTTCTATTCTGGAGGATTAACCTCTGTGAAACCATTGGACCACTTCTGGAACTGATCCATTGGAGACCTGATGTGCTTAAGAGTTCTGGGAATATTACATTTTGCACGTACTCAGTGACACTTCTGTTACGGGTATGAATGTTTGTATATTACTAGCAAAATATACGTCATTATGGTAGGTTTGATGTATTGGATGAGAGGTCAGGTGTTTCAAAAATTCTTGGCAGGACTGGCATGCTTATTTGAGTCACTGCGTTACATTTTAGATCTTACTAATGAAAGGCTATTAGTAGAGATAGAAGGAGAAGATAGACACTGCCTTTATTTCAATGATGCTGTCTGATAAGAAAACTTTATCATTTACCTATAGAGGAATACATTTCATCTTTGCCAATGAATTTGAGATAGTTTACTGCAGGGGTAGGAAATCTCCAGCAGTGGTTGATATATACAAAAAAATAGCTCAATTTGTATTTTGATTTGGTGTCACTTGATCAGAGGTTAATGGCACCAGCTTAGAAACTGGGAGACCGTGAGTTCTAGTCCCACCTTAGGCACAAACCCAATTGGATGACTGTAGATCAGTTATACTTTCTCAGCCCTGGAAAGAAAGAAAGGGAAAGATTTTTAAACCTTGCCAGAAAAACTGCAGCAATCAGCCCAGGCAGTTCTTAGGACTCAACACTGACTCAAAAGACACACAAACACAAACGAAAGGTTGCAGGGTCTTTGGTGCACTCTAAGCTTGGTTTTTTTCCTGCAGGTGTTTTATTACCCAAACTAGGTTATATAATCCATGCTAGTCCTGATGTCATAGACCAGCATTGATGATATAGCTAGTTTGGGCAATGAAACGTCTGCAGGAAAACAACCAAAATCAGAGGGCACCAAGGACCTCTCATTTCAACCCTACAAATATTCTCCTTTATAGATATATTTTTTCTTAACTTAGGGATGTTTTCCTGTAACAAAATAAATACCATAAGGCCATTTTGCCTATTGAAAAATCGACAACTTTCCCAAAAAGAAAAAGCAAATATTTTGGTCTTGTCCTCTCTACAGTACTGATATGTAGTAAGAATATTATCAACTATATCCCCAAGAAAATAGCTTATTCCATACAGTTTTCAAAAGAAAAAAGTTGCTCTCCCTGCTTGATTTTTTTTAAATGATGGAATACAACCCAGGAAGTATTGTGCTGAAAGAAATGGATGGTGATGAAAGATGGACTTTCATAATGTTACATAATATAAGATTAGTGTAATTAATTGATTAGGGTGATTGCTAATTAGTGTAATTACTTGACTAGCATGATTACTGTAATTAATTGATTGGTGCAATATTGTTATTGATCTTGTTTGATTGAACAATTTAATTCAACCAGTCATCTCAACAAACGCACCATGCCAATAAAAAAATCCAATGCCAAACCACAACCCCTAAAGAAAGAAATCCACACCAATGAACCACAAGACTCCTGCACATGCCTTGTATGTAAAGAAACTTTACAGGAGAATGAAAATTCCATCAAATGTTGCTTGGATTACCCAAGCAAATGGCTCAATTCCTAGAATCACCCAACCAAGGGTTTCCATATTTCTGTCCACCATGCAGACCCAAACTGGACAAATATATTGCCCTGTTCGAAAGAATTGATACATTTGAAACACGAATAACATCCTTTGACACTATAGTAGAATCCCTGGACACTATAAAAACAAGATTAACTAATCTTGAAAAAAAAGAACATAAAAAATGAACATCTAATAGCTGCAAACCACATCTTTACGCAAAAACCGCAACCACAACCCAATCCACAAAAAAAACACAAATCCAACAAATAATAATATCCCAATCCTCATCAGAGAAGTTGTCGAGAAAGAACGGAAGCGTCCAAACGCCATCTGATTTGGTCTAGAGGACATCAGTGACAATGATGACATCACAATTGTCTGCAACATCATCAGTGACTATCAAACATCAACCATCTCCCCTGATGAAAATGAATTTCCTGCACAGGCCCAGAATTCAAAAACAGATGGCTCAGTGGCTTCTGCAGGGTCATTTGCAAAAATGAATCAAGCAAACGTAAATTCATTTATACTATAAATTCACTCACTAAAAGCAACACCAACATAAGAACCTCTGTTCTCGCCCTGACCTAACCTTACAGCAATGTGTCCACTCCTGTGAACTCTGCACAGAACTCAAAAAACATCTAGACAATGGAGAGAAGGACCTGTACATTGACTACCGAGCTGATTGTATCAAAAATAAGTCACACAACCCACAACTCTGCATCCAGCCCTATTTCAATCAATCCACCATCACCCTAAACTAGGCACGCATGCCCCTAACTACTTCAATTCCAACTACAACTGGCCTTAAATGCAAGCTATTCAATGCAAGAAGCCTTGTAAATAAAATATCTTACTAAATATGGCTAAATTTGACATCATATTTGTCTGTGAAACATGGCTCAACACATCTCTCCCTGACTACATTACCACAGTAAGAGACTATCATATTTACTAATCAGATTGCAAAATCTGTAGAGGAGGTGGTGTTGCTATCTTCTATAAAAAGTCCGTACATCTAAAAAACATTCAAGTTATCCAGGAGCTTGCTCTTCCTGAGACCACCTTCTGTGAAATATCCTTAAATATCACATTTCGATTCTTATTATGTTACAGGGCCCCTGATTATGACATTGAACATGTAAACAAGTTAAATTCACTACTAACAGGGAAACATCCTGCCCACACACTTTTATCTTTCTTGGTAACTACAATCTACCTCATATGAACTGGATGCTAAGCAAATGTAAAACTGAATCCCATACATACAAAACTGCAACCTTCTACAAATGCTGTAACAAATCTGGAACTGGAACAACTAGTAACCAGCAATACTAGACTTAGCAACTGCCTCGATCTCATCTTCTGCAATAGTTTGAATTCAATTTAGGGAATACAAATTAAAGTACCCTTTTCCAACAGTGACCACAACATGATTGACTTTTGTCTCAACATATGTCCTCACAAAAATAATCATAACAATGGGATCCCCAATTATAACTTCAAAAATGGCAACTATGATCTTATAGACAACAATCTCTCATCTCTTGATTGGCAATTTCTATTCACTGGATGCAATACTGTTGAAGATCATTACAACATATTTTTACTTGAAGTCAAAAGAGTCATCAAACTATATGCACCAATAACAATTCCCAAAACCAGAAAAAACAAATTACCCATATCAATAAGGAAGCTTCAATCCAAAAAGAAATCACTTTGGCGGAAAAACAAATCTGGTCACATTGCCAACTTCAAAAGCTGATACAAAAATTTATGCCACCAGATAAAGACTGAATGCACTAATTATCACATTAAATAAGAGGAAAAGCTTCTATGCACCAATTCCATCCGTGCTTTCTACAATTTTGTAAAAAACAAATTAAAAGATTCAAGGTCCATCCCCCCCCTGAAAGGACCTAATGATAAAGACTGCAATGAGGACACCATTAAAGCCAACCTCTTTAACACATTCTTTGGCTCAGTATTTGTAAACAGCAATGGATCCTGCCAAGTATTTCCTAGTCAACCCACAGACAAATAAATGATCTAATACATATCTATTTTACAGAAGACAATGTTGAAAAAGTACTATGCAATCTAAAACCATCTCTATCTATTGATCCAGATGGAACATGTGCCTACTTTTTAAAAAAGCTATCCACTGCCATAGCCGAACCTCTAAGCATAATCTCTGAAAAATCCTTCAGGACCAGCTTCTTGTCAAACCTATGGTCACTAGCCCCATCTTCAAAACCATCCCCATCTTCAAAAAAGGAGACCCCAGCCTAATTGAAAATTACAGACCAATCTTTTTATGCTGCGTCACTTGTAAAGTCATGGAATCAATTATTAACCAATCCATTATCCTTCACTTAGAGACAAACAACCTACTCTCTAACAAACAATTTGGTTTCAGAAAAAAAACTGTCCTGTAATCTGCAACTCTTATACTGCAAAAACATATGAACTACACAACTCGATCAGGGCAAAGCAATAGACTCAATTTACATAGACTTCTATAAAGCCTTTGATTCAGTGGTACACAACAAACTACTCCTAAAACTATTAGGAGGGTGTTTTTAAAACTATTAGTACGGTGAGCGGGAGAGGCAGATTTGGCGGTTATAGGGGGCCACATTCTGTTTTGGGAGCGCGCCCCCGCTATTTGATGGCGGTGGCGCGCTCCGACCCCCTTGTTTTGTCCCGTTCCCCGGGGGGTGTGAGCGATCGGGCCCTGGGCCTTCGGCTGATGTTGTGTAACGCCAGGTCCGTTATTAATAAAGCCCCCCTCATTTATGATCTGATTTGTGAGGGGGGAGCGGACCTGGTGGGTGTTACCGAGACCTGGCTGGGCCCAGAGGGGGGAGTTCCTCTTGTGGAGATGTGCCCAGCCGGGATTCGGGTTTTTCATCGGCCGAGGGCCCAGGGGAGGGGCGGGGGTGTTGCGGTGGTTATTAAGGAGGATCTGTGTCCGAGGGAATCCACTGTTTCTCAGACGATCGGGTGTGAGTCTCTTTTCGTGAAGTTCGGCCCCAAGGTACAGGTGGGCTTGTTGATCGCATACCTGGCTCCCTGCTATGCGGCATCAGCCCTGCTTGAGCTCCTGGAGGTTATAGCCGGCGTGGCGGTTGAGACCCCCAGGCTTATGGTCATGGGGGATTTCAACCTCCCTTCTGCCGGCGGTACCTCGGGGATTGCTCAGGAGTTCATGGCTTCCATGACAGCCATGGGCCTGACCCAGTTAATTCGGGGCCCTACTCATGTGGGAGGTCACACCCTGGATCTAGTTTTTGTCTCTGATCAGTGGCAGAGTGGTCTGGGTGTAGGGGATATAGTTATAGAACCCCTGTCATGGACAGATCACTCGCTCCTGAGGCTCGACTTCCGTTCCGCACCCCCCGACCGCAGGGAGGCGGGGCCGCTTAAATGGTACCGCCCCAGGCGCCTGATGGACCCGGATAGGTTCCTGATGGAGCTTGGGCCATTTCCCGAAGCTCACACACACGACTCGGTTGAGGGCCTGGTTGCTACCTGGGATAGGGTGGCTGCTGGGGCCCTTGACCGGGTCGTGCCCTTGCGGCCTCTGACCCGGTGCCGATCCCAAATGGCTCCTTGGTTTTCTGAGGAGCTAAGGGAGATGAAGCGCCGGAAAAGACGCCTAGAGAGTAGTTGGAGGGCTAGCCGCTCTGAGTCTGACCGAACACTTCTACGATCTTATATTAAGACGTATTTAGTGGCGATGAAGGTGGCGAGGAGGTCTTACCTCTCCACCCTTATTGCGTCCGCGGAAAACCGCCCAGCCGCCCTGTTTAGGGTGACCCGCTCCCTTTTAGAGATGGAAGCGCGGGAGGATCCCTTACAGGGACGGGCTGAGGAGTTTTCTAGGTTTCTGCTGGATAAAATTGCTCAGATTCGGGACGAGCTGGACTCCGACTGGGCATCTCCAGGCGGGGGAGCGGGGGTGAATATCGGTGAGGCCAGTTGGGTTGAGTTCGACCCTGTTACTGTTGAAGACGTGGACAGAGTGCTGGTGGGACTGAATGCCACCACCTGTTTGTTGGACCCGTGCCCCTCCTGGTTGGTCTTGGCCACTCGGGAGGTGACACGAGGCTGGTTCCAGGGTATTATAAACGCTTCCTTGAGAGAGGGGCTTTTACCTGCCGCCTTGAAGGAGGCGGTGGTGCGGCCCCTCCTCAAGAAACCGTCCCTGGACCCAGCATTGTTATCAAATTACCGTCCTGTCTCCAACCTTCGCTTTGTTGCGAAGGTTGTAGAGAGTGTGGTGGCCCGTCAGCTTCCCCGGTTCCTGGATGAAGCGAGTTATCTTGACCCCCTCCAATCGGGCTTCAGGCCCGGGCACAGCACGGAGACGGCGTTGGTCGCATTGGTTGATGATCTCTGGAGGGCTCGGGACAGAGGTTGTTCCTCTGTCCTGGTCCTGTTAGATCTCTCGGCGGCTTTTGATACTGTCGACCACAGTATCTTATTGCAGCGGTTGGGAAGGTTGGGGGTTGGAGGCACCGTATTATGGTGGTTCTCCTCCTTCCTCTCCGACCTGCTCGCAATTTGTGTTGACGGGGGGGCAGAGATCGTCCCCAAGGCCCCTGCTTTGTGGGGTGCCTCAGGGGTCGGTGCTCTCGCCCCTGCTGTTCAACATTTATGTAAAGCCGCTGGGTGAGATCATCCGTGGCTTTGGGGTGGAGTTCCATCAGTACGCTGATGATACGCAGCTGTACATCTCCACCCCGGGCCACCCCAACGAAGCCGTCGAAGTGATGTCCCGGTGCCTGGAGGCCGTGCGGGGTTGGATGGGTCGTAACAGGCTTCGTCTCAACCCGGCCAAAACCGAGTGGCTGTGGTTTCCTGCGCCCAGATACAGCCAGCTTATTCCTTCGCTGGCCGTGGGGGGAGAGGTTTTGACCCCTGTGGAAAGGGCGCGCAACTTGGGTGTCCTCCTGGATGTGCGGCTGTCTTTGGAAGAACATATCGCAGCCGTCGCCAGGGGGGCTTTTTATCAGATTCGTCTGATTTACCAGTTGCGGCCCTTTCTGGATCTGGGCGCACTTCGCACAGTCACTTCCGCCCTCGTTATCTCCCGCTTGGATTATTGCAATGCTCTCTACATGGGGCTCCCCTTGAAGAGTCTCTGGAGGTTGCAGTTAGTCCAGAATGCAGCCGCGCGGGTGATCGTGGGCGCCCCTCGAGGCGCACACGTAACACCACTTCTCCGCAGGCTGCACTGGCTTCCTGTGGCCTTCCGGATTCGATTCAAGGTGGTACTGATGGTATTTAAAGTGCTCCATGGCTCGGGACCTGGGTACTTACGGGACCGCCTGCTGCCATCAACAACCTCCCGCCGCCCAGTACGCTCCCACAGGGTCGCCCTCCTTGGGGTACCGCCACCTGATCGTTGTCGACTGGCGGCCCCGAGGGTGCGTGCTTTCTCTGTGGGAGCGCCCTCCCTGTGGAATGATCTCCCCCCGGAGATACGAGCCATGACAGACATCCTCTCCTTCCGGCGCGCAGTTAAGACCCTATTTTTTAAACAGGCTGGCCTGGCCCAGTAAGGGTTTAAGGGGTTTTAGTAAATAGGGTTTTTAAAATTTTAACTTATTTTTAAAATTTTTGGGATGCAGCCATACTCATATTTAATTCGGTTTTAAATTCTATTTAATTTTGTATCTCTGTATTTTATGTATTTATTAGGCTGTACACCACCCCGAGTCCCTTTTCGGAGAGGGAGCGGTATAGAAATACGATTATAAATAAATAAATAAATAAAACTAAAATCTTACGGTGTCTCTGGACACCTGCATAACTAGATAGAAGCATTCCTGTCAAACAGAAAACAAATGGTCAAAATTGGGAGCATCCTATCAAATTCTGTACCTGTCAACAGTGGTGTACTCCAAGGCAGTGTTCTAGGACCAACACTCTTCATACTGTACATAAATGACCTCTGTGATCATATTAAGAGCAACTGAGTTCTCTTCGCTGATGATGTAAAGCTATATTCAACACCACAGACAATACTGCTACACTTCAAAAAGACCTGACTATGTATCAGAATGGTCAAACAAATGGCAACTTCAAATCTCAACAAATAAATGCTCTGTTTTACATATTGGCAAAAAAACAAAATCAGAAAATAAAATACAAGCTGAATAGTCAACATCTTGTTGATGATCCAAACTGTGTCAAGCACCTTGGAGTACTCATCTCTAATGATCTAAGTGCTAGAGCCCACTGTAAATACATAGCCAAAAAGGCATTAAATGTTGTTAACCTAATCCTGCATAGCTTTTTCTCTGGTAATATCACACTACTAACTAGAGCATACAAAACATTTGCTAGACCAATACTTGAATACAACTCATCAGTCTGGAACCCGCACTACATATCTGATATTAACACTGTTGAGAAAGTCCAGAAATATTTCACAAGAAGAGTTCTCTACTTCTCTACTTGTTGCAGAATACTTTATGCCACCAGACTTGAAAATCTAGACCTAGAAAACCTAAAATTACGCCGCCTTCGGTCCAATCTAAGTATAGTACATAAAATTATATATTGCAATATCCTACCTGTCAATGAATACTTCAACTTCAACCATAACAATACAAGAGCAAATAATAGATACAAACTCAAGGTAAACCGCACCAAACTTGATTGCAGGAAATACGACTTCTGCAACAGAGTGGTCAATATCTGGAATACTCTACCTGACTCTGTGGTTTCTTCCCCAAACCCCAAAAACTTTAACCTTAGACTGTCTACTATTGACCTTACCCCTTTCCTAAGAGGTCTGTAGGGGGCGTGCATAAGCGCACCAATGTGCCTACCATCCCTGTCCTATTGTTTCTTTTTATTTCTCTTATATGCATCTGTTCTGTGGTGGGAAATGAGATACTTGCACTCCAGTTGATTGTTTCCTCTTTATTTCTTTTCCAGGACTGAGCGCCAGCGGAACCGCAGCAGCCTCTCTTATGCCGGCTGCTTGCGGCTCATCGGCCAATGACAGTTCTTTAAACTTCCCGCCGTTGGATCCACCAATTGGGGTAAGTATGTAAATATAGAACACCCCTCCCCACTTGGTCTAGTCCGATCAATCAGGGCCCCTCCTAGGTTACGCAGTCGCGTAAGTAGGCAGGGCTCTTATGGTTCCGACTAGACCTGCGCAGGTTAGTCGTGAGTTCGCCAGCGGCCAATGTGGACGGACCTGTTAATCTCTCTGTCTCTTCCCGTGGAACCTCCTGGAAGGTGGAGCCGGCCATGCCGCTCCTGCCAGGCCTCGCTTGGTCGGTTGAGTTGGCTAGGCCGCTCCCTCCCAGGTTTCTTCTCAGCTGTTCTTCCAGTGCCTGTTCCACGTCCCTCATGATGTTACTCCCTTTGGCTGCAGGTGCGTAGTTGCAAACTTCGACCGGGGCTAGTGTTAGTGGTGGTTGTGAGATTGTTAGGGTATCTTTTATTGTTTGGGGTTGTTCATCCCTCTGTCTTTAGTTTATGCTAGAAGGGTCTCCCCCTTCCTGTCTGCTTCTATTTGTATTTTGTTGGTGTATTTTGAAGGGTGTCCCCCTTCTCACCTGCTTATGTTTGTGGGTTGCAGTTGGTCTTTACTTCCCTCACGGTTTGTGTTTGAAGGGTCTCCCCCTTCTCCTCCTGATCTGTCAGTGTTTGTCTGTAGTGTTCGTGATCTTAGTTGGTCTATGTGTCTCCTCCAGTCTGTAAGACCGGGATCCCGTTACTTGTGTAATTGTTGCCGGTATCCACAACAGGTCCCCTGAGAAGTTTTTTGCATAGACTAAGTCTCTGGTTTTAAATGTTCGGTGTTTGCTGGAGGAATCTGTTGGTTTCTCTGTGCAGTATATGGGGAGTAATCTATCTAAATGTGATCTTAGTTTCCTGCCCATTAATAGTTCTGCTGGGCTTTTGTTAGTTGTGTTGGTGTCATGTGTTGTATGGTTAACAGTTTGTCTATTTTTTCTTGTATTTCTCCCGGGCCCAATTTCTTAAATGTATCCTTTGTATAACGAACCATTCGTTCTACTCGCCCATTCGCTGCCGAATGTGCCGGCGCTGTTAGTGCATGCCTTATACCCTGGCTAGCTAAATACCCTTCGAATGTCGTTGCCGTGAATTGCGGCCCGTTATCGGATACTAATACATCAGGTAACCCGTGTGTTGCGAATATTGTTTGGAGTTTCTTGATTATGCGTCTGTAGAGGTAGAATGCATGATGCTTGCTTCTAGCCAATTTGAGTAAGCATCCACGATTATTAGGAATGTATACCCCTTTGTTGGTCCCACAAAGTCAATATGTATTCTCGACCATGGTCCCCTGGGTATTTCCCATTCTGTAGCTGGTGTCTGTGGGGGTGCGGGTCTGGATTCCTGGCAACATTTACAGTTCGCTACCCAATCCCCTACGTTTTTATCCAACCCCGGCCATCATACATAGCTTCTAGCCAAGGCTTTCATTTTAACTATACCGGGTGTCCTTCATGTAAAAGTTCCAGTATTCTTTCCCTTAGTTTGTTGGGTATAACTACCCGATCCCACCAAAGTATGCATTAAAAGTGATAGTTCGGTTTGTATGTTTTTAAAAGGTTTCACAAATTCGTCGCCCCCTGACTCAGGCCAACCCTTGTTTATCCATGTTGAGATTCTACTCAGCGTGTTGTCTCTTGTCATTTCTCTGGCAATGTCTCTGGCTGTTATAGGTAGATTTGGTAGAGTTTTGATTTGGAATGTCAATGTGCTCGGTGCGGGGTCACCGTCTCTATCAGGTAGAGGGCAACGGCTTAATGCATCAGCATGAGTTATGGTTTTTCCTGGCCTGTATCGTAGCTGTAGGGGGCCAGGAACTCAGACCATCTAGTCATTCTTGGTGACAAAATGTGGGTTGTTGCCTTATTCCCAGCTAGGATTCCCAATAGCGGTTTGTGATCTGTAATTAGCGTAAAGGTACTCATGAAATTGTTTTATTCCCGATATGGCGGCCAGCACTTCTTTATCGAGTTGGCTGTAATTCCTCTCCGCTTTTGAGAGGGTCTTTGAATAAAAGGCTATGGGTGCTTCTCTTCCATCCAGCAAAATGTGGCTGAGTACTGCCCCAACACCGAAAGGTGATGCATCGCAGGTTAATGCTATGGGCAGTGTTTCGTTGTACTGTATTAATACCTTGCTGGATATAATGAGGTTTTTTACTTCTTGGAATGCTGTGTTTTCCCGCTTCCCTCAGTTCCAGGTCGCCTCTTTGTTGAACAATCTATGTAGGGGTTCCGCTACCATTGCTTTCTGCAGCAAGAATACATTATAAAAGTTAATGAGTCCTAAAAATGCTTGTAGCTCTACTTTATTGTTCGGTACGGGTGCCTGCTTAATTGCTCTGATTTTACTTTCGGTGGGGTGGATGCCATCTTTATCTATGAGATATCCCAGGAATTCTACCCGGTCGGTTACTAGTTTGCACTTCTCTTTTTTAACTTTCAGTCCTGCCCCTTTAAATTTTGTCAGGACTTGTCTTGGGCAGTCTTTTAATTGATCTTTGTCTTGGCTGCTATTAGTACATCGTCAAAATAAGGCATTACTCCTTTTATCCCCTGTAGGAGGTGTTCCATCAAGCATTGGAATATTCCGGGGGCTACACTAACCCCGACTTGTAATTGGTTGCATTTAAACGCTCCCCAATGCGTTACAATCGTTTGCACTTCAGCCATTTGGTTATCCACCGGCAGTTGTTGATAGGCTTGGGCCAAGTCCAATTTTGTGAAAATTTTGCCCCCTTTTATAGAATATAATAAATGTTGGACTACCGGAACCAGATATGCGCTTTGTTGCAACGCATGACTCAGTGTTGCCTTATAGTCTCCACAAATTCTTATGGACCCATCTGGTTTAATGGGGGTCACAATAGGGGTTTCCCACTTTGCATGGTCTGTTGGTTCTAGCACCCCCTGGTTTATGAGTTTATCTAATTGTTCATCGATTTTGGGTTTTAAAGCAAAAGGAACACATCTCGCCTTAAGTCTTATTGGGGCTATGTTAGGATCTAAGTTAAATGAGATTGGGATCCCCCGATACTTGCCCAGCTCTCCATTGAATATGTCCTGGAATTTCCTCACGAGGTCCTCTTCCCAATCTGTGTCATCGATTCTGTTCATTCCAGTCACTCCAATCCCTAATGGTGCGAACCATTCCAGTCCCAGTAAACTGGGTCTGTTCCGGTCAACGATGGTTAATGGCAGGATTTCTGTGTGGTTCTTAAAGTTGACTTTAAAATGTCCTACTCCCACCACAGGAATTTTGTTTCCCTGGTAATCCTTAAGTGTTAGATCTTGTGTCTCTAGTTCTTCCTTTTGTATGTCAGGGATTAATTTTTTTATGGTCTCCCATGACACCATGAAGAGGTATGAACTGGAATCCACTTCCATCTCACATTTCCTTCCTTCTATTTCTACTTGTATGTGGACTTTCCTCGCATTTCTTGCGTCTGAATGTCCAATGGTCACGGTTTGGTGAGTCTCTTCCTTCCTATATGTTGTTTCTTTGTCTCTCTTGTTCCTATCCTCGTGGATCCAACGGCTCCCAGATTTTCTGTCTCTTTTTTGTCCTTTTGTGATGGGCTCCATCTCTGTCGGGGGCTGTAATTGTTCCTGGAGTGGCATGCCCTCGCTATGTGTCCCCTTCTATCACATTTTCTGCAGATAGCGTCACTGAATCGGCACTCTGAGCGTGGATGGTTTCCTCCGCATCTAGCGCACTCACATTCAGGCTTTCTCCCACTCCTCTCCCTTCTGTTTTTCCCTGATCGGAGGTGGTATACCTCTTCCTCATAGTCTTCCTCGCTTTCGGTCACCGATTCGACATCCTCGTGGTGTGTGGTGGTTGTGTCTTTGTCCACCTCTGGTTTCTGGAACTCTTTGCTGTTATTTACGGCTGTTTTATTTATCTTTTTCATCGTTGCGGCCGATTTGTGGGTGGCTTCTGCGGCAGTGGCTTCTTCTATTGCCTTTTACAGTGATTTTAGGTCGGGTTAACAATTGGCTTTGTAATGTGAAGTCCTTTAGTTCGAGAACCACACGGTCTCTCAGTGCCTTGTCAAAGTTGAGGAAATCGCACGCTCCGCCGATATCCCGGAGTGCTGCCACAAAATCGGTGATGCTTTCATCCTCCCGTTGGTTCCTCAAATAGAATTCGTGTCTTTTTATTAGGCTCGACACGGTTGGTGCATAATGGGCCCTTAGGAGCTTCTCCAGTTCTGGCCACGTTATGGTTTTAACGTCTGTGGGTGCCGCCAGTGCCTTTGCCATCCAGAATATTGCGGGTCCGCAATGGGTCAGGAAAACAGCCCTTTTCCTGTGTTCCGAAACTCCGGTTAGATCGCTGCTCTCCAGGAATATTAGGAATCGCTCGACGTAAGATTGCCATTCTTCTTTGGCAGGGTTGAATTGTGTGGGTGGCAAGTTGTTACCGGACATTGTGCCTCGGTTGAACTTCGTAGCCACATGGTCAACTGGATTCCTTTGTCTCAGATCCACCTTCGTTGCCAGTGTTCTGTGACAGGAAATGAGACACTAGCACTCCAGTTGATTGTTTCCTCTTTATTTCTTTTCCAGGACTGAGCGCCAGCAGAACCGCAGCAGCCTCTCTTATGCCGGCTGCTTGCGGCTCGTTGGCCAATGACAGTTCTTTAAACTTCCCGCCGTTGGATCCACCAATTGCGGGTAAGTATGTAAATATAGAACAGTATCCATTTCATGTATTTATAACTATGTTTATACTTATACCTGTTATCTTATAATCACTTGACAAAATAAAATAAATAAAAATAAATAAATAAGTGCAGGCCGGAGACGAAGGGCAAAATGGCAGCTAGTTGCTGCCACAACACTATAATTACTTAGTCTCTACTGGTTGCCATTTTATGTTCCTTGTCAAACCCACAAATGTACACTATATTCTCTGCTTTCTCTCCTTGTCCTGACCTCTGCATTTCGGGAAAAGTCTTGGACAGAAATTTTAATAAGATCTTATATGATTGTATTCACAGTGGATTTCACTTTGTTTTTCTACAGCCAATATTTCATATCCTGATGGCATTCAGAGGCTGTGGAAAATCTGACCCTGAACATTTAAGAAAGGAGAATGTAGCTGGATACTGTCATCTTACTGATGACAACTCAGCCCAGATTATCCTTTATCCATTAATGTTACCAGGGAAAACAAGATAGAACACTTTGGAAGAGCCTAGAAAAGTTTTGCAATGTCATGTTCTAGATTAGAACACCTGGAGATACAGGAAGAGAACACAAGGTCTTTCAAGCTGCTGAAAGATTGATATTTATATTAACATAATTACATTCCAACATAAATCATCCTTCAGAAAGATAAATACATTCTATATTTTCTGTCCTTGTTCTAAGGACAAAATTCTCCAGCCAGCTATGGAGCTGAAGTTGAAATTCTGGGAGTTGAAGTCCACAAGTCTTAAAGTTGCCAAGTTTGGATACCTCTGTTCTAAACATAGAGAGAGAGAAAAAAGAAAAGATCCAAGCAATCTATTTCATCTAAGATGGCTGATCTTAGCTTTTGTCTGAAATGGTATAGAGTTTCCTGCTTGAACAGGGGGTTGGACTAGAAGACCTCCAGGGTCCCTTCCAACTCTTTTATTCTGTTATGCTGCCTTGCAAGATCAGAGAAATCAAACAGTTTGCCCCCAAAATCCCAAGAAGAAAGCCTAAAACTTTTTGCAAAGACTTTAAAAATTTTCTGCACCAGGACTTACTACTAAATTTTATAGATAAAGATCTGGTTTCTAAGACAAATGCTACAAGATGCAGATCCACATTATGTATTTTAAATACAAGGTTTTATATATTATGATGATGATTGAATGAACAAGGAAAAAAAATCTAAATAGAAGTGAAATCCTGTTTAATTCAGGTGATTGTCTTGGAAGTTACCTGAATTAAACAGGATTTATGTGTAGACATATACACATACACACAATCTTGACTCCAATTTCAAAGGAGCCAAGGGTAAATAAGGACACATTCTAAGGAGAGTTGTAATCATTTACAATCTTAAAAGGCAACACTGAGAACAAAGCTTCTCTTGAGAATTACTCCCCGTCCTCTACTAGCACATTGATGCTTGAATAGATTAGCAACTGTATTCAGATAAATTATGTTCATGAATAAGAATGTAATTGCTGAAGTTTCTAATGATCCTGTCTGCTAGTCTTAGTGGGAGACTGTTTTGATTTCCCATTGAACTTAGAATGTTTCTCTGATTTACCTTCCAAATTCTTCCCTTTTTTGAAAAAGAATGGAGAATATTGGATAGCAAGAAATTATAAAGATGTGCAATCATTATATTTCTTTTAAACTTTTTGCATTTTTTAATGTAAGGAGTCTTTCCAACTGAGGAGTTCACTTGCCCTATACATAGTCTGATGAAACCTACACTCCAAAAAGTGGGTAGCGCCAGGAAAAACTAAATTGCCTTGGAACATATTAATTAGCATAACAAGAATTATCCAATGATATGCAGTTAATAAAGTTATTCTCTGTATATTTAATCTTTCCCCATCATGTTTAAATATATGAAAGATCATCTTCTATGAACTGTTACATAGGCCAATTTCCCACTGCTGTTAATCAAGGTCAGCTTTATTTTGTTTTAAGCTGATAGGCATTTTAGAAATTGTGAGAACATGGCCTTTTACAATAAGGTTGGTGTGGTAGTAATGCCAGTAATACAATATCAACACAACAGAAGGAAGGCAGACTGATAACCTAAGGCACCTTGCCACACACAGAATACTTTTTGTCTTTGGCAAGTGGCTAGTTTCTAAGCATTGGACTGCAGCTAGCCATCCTTTTCATTTTACAAAAATATCACTGGGAGCATTGTAAGGTGCAGAAAAGTTCTTATCACTAGGGGATGGTGCTTCTATTTTTTTTTTTAGAATTAAAACATTTTTTTAAAAAAATACTGATGGAGGAACACTAAGAAAACAGTTTGCAAATATAAGTTGCTTTCACAGAGCAAATTATTTCTGGTTCAGGTATTCTGAACAATTTGTCCATATAATCCATTCCACAGAATGGGAGGGTAGAAGAAAGATATGGATCTAACCATAAATGTGTAAGAGACAGACTGCATTATTAGAAAACGGAGGTATATTTATTCTGGTTAATCTGTTCATATACAATTACACCTGGTCAACCTGTTCTGGAATACATTTTCGGGTATTAGAAGCACAGTTGCATGACTGTGACTTCTGGCTAAAACTAGAAACCAGTTTCTGCTCTTGTGCTATGCTGAATCAAATCAGAATAGAGCTGGAAGAGATCTTGCAGTTCCAGCCCAGAGGTTTTGTAGTCCCAGCCCTCTGCTCAAGTAGGAAACTGTCTACCATTTCAGATAGATGGCTGTCCACTCTTTTCTTAAAAACATCCAGTGAAGAAGCACCTACAACTTCTGAAGGCAAGCTGTTCCACTGGTTAATTGCCCTCACTGTTAGGAAGTTTCTCCTCAATTCCAGGTTGCTTCTCTCCTTAATTAGTTTGCATCCATTGTTTCTTGTCCTGCCCTCTGGTGCTTTGGAAAATAAATTGACACCCTCTTCTTTGTGGCATCTTCTATCATGTCAGTCCTAGTTCTTCTTTTCTCTAGACTAGCCAAACCCAAATCCTGCAACAGTTCTTCATACGTTTTAGTCTCCAGGTCATTAATCATTTCAGTTGGTCTTCTTTGCACTTTTTCCAAAGTCTCAACATCTGCTGCTTCTTTGCCTGAGAGAATAAAGAACATCTACACTAAAGCAAAAATAACCCATATTTTGAAATACCTGTGGAAAAAACACACATTAATGAATGTTCCTCATGTTCTAGGGAGAAAACAGAGAAATTCTTAGATTCTGGATTATTGAAATCTTGTAGGCTATTGTTAGAATCCTGAGAAGCCCAAAGTAGAAAACATGACATAAATACAAGCTCAATTTTCATCAGTGAACAACACAATAATCAGATAAAACTAAACCATAGGGATTACTCTTCCAAATTATGAGCAATATTTCCAGCTGCAGGATGATTGGAATCAAACATGAAACATTCTCTGAGGGGTCCAATATAGTTTTCTTGGCAATATGGAAATAGTTTTCCTTTACTTTCTTATGAAATGTATGTATGTATGTATAATTTAGATTCTTTGAAATCTTTCACTCACCGTGTTTGATCATGGTATCACTCATACTGTTGTAGAGCGGCGGAAATACTCAGGCAGAGACCAGGGCAAGAATTCAGCTCAAACTTTATTTCAACGAATAAAGGGTTACCGCTACTGCCGCGCTAACACGGCAGCCAGCTGGAGCGGCAACAGCTGATGCTGTTTGACAGCCGCCTTTTATAGCTGGCTGTCAAACGGCACCAGCCAATGGGAGAGGTCCGTGCTTCCCGCTCAAAGCACGGGCCTGAGTGAAAACTCAAGTCAATACACAACACTCCTTCCTCCCAGTGAGGAGCATGCATAGTCCTGCAAGTAAGTTGGGCGCCTGCGTACTCGTCCAGATCTTCTTGGCTCGGTTGGAAATGGTTGTTGTCTTGTGCCTTCTGCATGGCTTCTAACGACGGTGAGGCTGCTGGGCTATTGGGAGCTGGGTCAGGACCTTGGTCAGCTTCTTCATCAGGTAGGCTGTCATTCCCGGTGGGCTGGAGGCTGGTTTCTTCGGGTGGTGGAGGTGCTTCTGTATGGGGCCTGTCTAGATGACCTCTGGGTGCCGTGCTCCAACGCCTCAAGTGGTCCACATGGCACCGCCAGACACGTCCATCGGGTAACTGGACTCTATAAGACTTGGGACCAGTTACTGCTACCACACGACCCGGTAACCATAGTGGTTGCCCAGCAAAATTCCTGACAAACACTTTGTCATCTACTAGGAACCCTCTGTCTTGGCTGTTTGACCCGAGGGGAAGCAATGGGGCATAATTTGGGTGCAGCCTGTCAAGAGTGGTCCTTAGCCGGCGTCCCATTAACACCTCAGCTGGTGACCTATTTGTGGAGGCACAGGGTGTAGTATGTTGGCTCAACAGGTATTGGGCTACTCTGGCATGCCAATTTATGGGACCCAATCTCTGTAGTACCTCCTTGGCAGATGTGACTTCCCTCTCAGCCAGCCCATTACTGGCAGGATGAAAGGGGTCTGCTAATATGTATCTGATGCCCAGGTTTGCTAGGAAAATCTCAAATTCACAGGAGGTAAATTGGGGGCCATTGTCAGATACAATGGAGTCAGGAAGGCCATGTGTGGCGAACATCCTAGTCAGTGCCTTGCTGATTGCTTCAGTAGTGATGGAGTGCATTAAGGTCAATTCCACCCACTTTGAAAATGAATCCACTACGTCCAGGAATGTGCGCCCATGGAAGGGGCCTGCCAAGTCTATGTGTATTCTGGACCAGGGGCTGCCTGCTTCCTCCCAGGTCCTAGGGGTGGCTGCTGGTGGTATTGCCCTGGTGGCTTGGCATGCCTGGCAAGAATTGACCCAGTTAGAGATTTGGGCATCCATGCCTGGCCACCATACGTAGCTGCGGGCGAGGGCCTTCATCCACACTATTCCCGGGTGACCCTCGTGCAGCACCTTCAGTATTGAGGTTTGCAACTTGGGGGGAATGACTACTCTGGTTCCCCACAGTAAACAGCCTTGCAAAGAGGAAAGTTCCTGTTAGCGTAGCTTGTAGGGTAGGAATTCTGATGGATAAGGGGCTGTAGGCCACCCCCTCCCTACCCAGTCAAGGACTTGGGAGATTACCTGGTCCTTGGCCGAATGGGCAGCGATGTCAGAAGCGGTGACCGACAGCCTGAGTTCGTTGATGAGGAAAACGGCAGTTGCTGGTGCTGGGTCCTCGACTGGAACAGGCAGGGGGCAATGGCTGAGTGCATCAGCATGGCAAAGGCTTTTTCCGGAGCAATGGATTAGAGTGTAGGAATACGCAGCCAGAAAAACAGTCCATCTGGTCATCCTTGGGGACAAAATCTGGGGAGTTTGTTTAGTGCCGGATAAAATACCTAACAGTGGCTTGTGGTCAGTTATGAGTTCGAAGTGATGCCCGTAGAGAAATTCATGGAACTTCTTTACTGAAGCTACTGCAGCCTCCTTATCAATCTGGCTATAGTTGCGTTCAGTGGAGGATAGTGTCCTGGAAAAGAAAGCTATAGGTGCTTCTGCACCATTAGGCAGTCTGTGGCTCAGAACGGCCCCAATTCTGAAGGGAAAAGCATCGGCTGCTAGAATTAGTGGTAAGTCTTTATTGAAGTGGATTAATACGGCTTTGGACGTTAGTAATGACTTGACTTCCTGGAAAGCAAGAGTCTCCCTTGGTCCCCAGTGCCATGGCGATTTCTTGTCTAAAAGCCTATGAAGGGGCTCGGCAATTGAAGCTTTATGGGGCAGGAATGAAGCATAGAAATTCAAGAGGCCCAGGAAAGCTTGAAGCTCAGTTTTGTTAGTAGGAGTAGGTGCATCATGAACGGCCTTGACCTTTGACTCAGTTGGGTGAATACCTTTTTTTGTAACCTAAGAATTCCACTTGTGGAGTGGCTATGGTGCATTTCTCCCTCTTTAGTTTAAGACCAGACTGTCTAAAACAGTCAAGTACACTTCTGACCCTTTGTAGTAATTGCTGTTGACTGGTGGCAGATACCAGAATGTCATCGAAGTATGGCACAACGCCTGGCAACCCTTGCAAAATCCTTTCCATAAGGGACTGGAAAATTCCAGGGGCAACACTAACTCCGAATTGTAGGCGTGTACAT
The DNA here is from genome assembly GCA_023653725.1 of Bungarus multicinctus. NCBI lineage: Eukaryota > Metazoa > Chordata > Lepidosauria > Squamata > Elapidae > Bungarus > Bungarus multicinctus. The sequence continues at coordinate 36,260,196 of CM042842.1, read as the reverse complement.
TTGAAAGCCCCTCTATGTGTTACTATTGTTTGCAGTTCAGCAGTTTCATCATCAACAGGGAACTGTTGATACGCCTGGGACATATCCAACTTTGCAAAAATGGAGCCAGGCTCAAGGGAATGGAATAGGTGTTGTACCACGGGGACTGGATACGCGCTGACTTGTAAATATTTGTTTATCGAAGATTTATAATCAGAGCAGATTCTTAAGTTTCTGTCCTTCTTTAGAGGCGTCACTATAGGGGTCTCCCATTTTGAAAAGTCTGTAGGTTGCAGTATGTCCTGCTTAATTAATTTGTCTAGTTCCTTGTCAAGTTTAGGATGAATTGCAAAAGGAACTCTGCGGGGCTTCAAACGTATTGGTACTGCCTGGGAGTCTACCCTGAAGGGTATTGGGATTCCCACGTAGCAGCCTAGGGCCTCGCTGAATACATCAGTATAGTCCCTGAACAGGGAATCAACTTCTGAACTTGCAATGGCGTGGATTCCACCTATGTGGAGGCCCAGGGCTGGGAACCAGTCTAGTCCCAATAGGCTTGGGAGGGCGCCATCCACTATTACTAGAGGCAAGTGACCCTTAAACCCTTGAAAATGAATTAGAAACTTGCCTTTTCCGATGACAGGAATGGTTCTGCCTTGGTAGTCCCGTAGCATTAGATTGCAGGCTGGAATCTTCTGTCTTGATATCCTGGGGAGTAGTTTCTTCAAGGTGCCCCACGAGATGATAAATAGTGCAGAGCCGGTGTCTACTTCCATTCTGCAGGGTCTACCTTCTATAGAAACAGTGACGCTAATTTTGTTAGATTTGTTTTTTTGTATCTTAGATTGGTAGCATGTGCAGCAGTCCTCAATTTGTCTTGGATATTGTATGAGTTTCTGAGGCCTTTGTGGCTGATTAAAGGTTTTTCCTGCCTGACAAATTTTGGCCAAATGGCCCTTCTTTTGACATCTTAAGCATATGACATTCCTGAATCTGCAGGATGGCCTGAGATGGTTGCCCCTACAGCTTAAACAGGTAGTCTGTATACGTGGGGTTTGGCTTATACCTTGCCTGTATTCTCTTTGATTTGCATTGGGCTGTCTGAGGCGGTTTATCTCAGTAGCCTCTTCTAAACCTTTCTCTGTGGAGGCTTCATCAAAATGTACTGTTGGATTTTCTAGTCTGATTGGGTTTCCCTGTATTTCAGCTGCTGAGAGTGCTGATAGCTCAGCAGCCTGGGACTCCTCTATGGCTTGCTTTAAGTTTAGATCCCCTTTAGCTAGTAGTCGTCTTTGTAATTTGGGATCTCTAACTCTACATACCAGCTGATCTAACAGCATATCATCAAGGTAATCCCTGAAACCGCAATGTAAGGCAGCTGTTCTCAGTGCTGCCATATAGTCACTAATTGTTTCTCCCTCTGACTGAATGCGCCAGCTGGAGCGGCAACAGCTGATGCTGTTGACAGCCGCCTTTTATAGCCAGCTGTCAAACGGCACCAGCCAATGGGAGAGGTCCGTGCTTCCCGCTCAAAGCACGGACCTGGGTGAAAACTCAAGTCAATACACAACACATACCCTCTAATTTTATACTCTTATTGTGCTACCAAAACTGAACCTACAGTATATTTCTTGGATAGCTCTAGAGCATGGGGATATTTGATTAGAGTTTTCCACAGGGGTCCAGCTGTTGCTTAAATCAAACTGTTTCCTCAGCCAGCTGTTATTTCAGAAAAGCCACCCACATTGTAGGTAATACCATGAATGGTGCTTTGTTTAGTTTGGCCTTAGTTTTATCTTAAAAATGGACTAAATCCACCTCATCAAATGAAGTTGATTGCAAATCTAAACTATATATATCAGGATGAATCTGTAAAATATTAAGACTTCATGTACTTTTAGCTTTAGCTGTAACAAGCACATAACTCTCTCTTAGAAATTATTTGTTTAGAAATAATAACACTGTATAAAACTGTGGCAAGAGAAAATAAACCCCTACTCTCAGTTATTTTGGATTCCATCATCCTTCATCTTTAGGCAGAATGGAAATTGACAAGGATAATGGCATCTGAGAGCCAATAATCTAGAAGGCAGAATGATTACTCAGTCTTGAGAGTCATGGTTTAATTAGGGCATCTGTTGGAACCCTGACAGTATGCTTACAAATGCTTATTCATTCATTCATTCATTCATTCATTCATTCATTCATTCATTCATTCATTCACTTATTTATTCACTTATTTATTTATTTTCCTACAACTTGATAAACTTTTTTAAATGACTATCAAGTATTTCTTGAAGAAACTGCAGTGGATTAAAATGAATTTGAATAGCAACCTTTTTCAGATTTGAACTCATATACATATTTAATAAATACTATTGTTTCTTAAGATTACATAAGAACAGGTTTTATTTGTTATTGTTGTAAATGAATAACCAATTAAATTCTAGCACTGTCTTGAGAAAATCCTTAATGTATTGCAAGTGGGAAATATAGGACAATATGCTTAAATTAGGGAAAACTAATTTTGGGGGTATAAAAGTAATTGAGGTATAAGGGTAATAATCTAGTTTTCTATGTCCCTTAATAGTTAAAAAAAGTTAGATAACCAAAGTAGGATACCTTAAAAAGGCATGTGATCTGTTATAAACAGCTTAATTGAAGTTTATGTTGGATAGCAATTATCTGCATTTAGAACTGCATTCACATATGACACTAAACCAGGATTTTAAAACTGTGCTTTGTTAAACTTTGCTATCGGGATCATCTATAAGATAAACCACATAGGTCAGCAAGCAAAGCACATTATGGTTTAGCCTTAATGTGTGAGGTAGATCTTTGTGTGATTATGTCAAATTGAATTTTTTATTTTAAATTAGGTTAATTCTGAAACTAATTGACGTTATGCTGTTTCTGATGTTGGAAATTACATTGGTCATAATGTGTTAAACATGGCCAAATAATGAGTCAAAGGGCAAATTTAATCTGTCTGGGAAGAAATATTTCCTGTTTGTGATTTCATGGTTTTACCTTAGTAATCCAGATGTAGACAATTGCTAGACCCATGGATAATCTTTTTTTCCTGTAACTGCCAAGTACTGCACAAAGTTTTACTGTTATCCATTACAAGTGAGCTTTAATTCTTATTTGGGGTTGAACCTAATTTGATTTTATAGTGGTTTCACAGACCTACATCTTTGTCATGGTTTACAATACTATATTTAAAGATAAATGCTATCTGTAAACAATGCTTTGAAAGTTGTGCTTGCTTGAACCCCATGTGATATTTCCCAGGCTAGATGTTCTGTCAGATGGGTTGGAACAGATCAGTGTTCTGGGAATTAGAGTTCAATAATTAGAGTTGCATCTAGAGGAAGTCATCTTGGGCAAGGCTCTTCCAGTGTGGAATCAGTGTGGCCAAGGACAATTTATACAACAAGAAGAATCAAGTGATATTATTTTTTCTTTTGTTCAATTATGTCTGATTTTGATAAGCCCCTGCAGTTTTGTTGGCCAGGTTTTTCAGTTTTTCAGAGATCGTTTGCCATTGCCTCCTTCATAGTGTCACTAACTCAAGATCACTTTGGGCCTAAAATGACACTACAATCCAGAGTTTCTAGCCTGATGCTTTAATCACTACACCAAACAGGCTCTCGCCAATTTATGCAACCAAAAGAATCTTGGAAATAGACCATAATAATTCAAATAAATAATTCCCCACCAAATTGTAGAGTTACCTGCCAAAGCTTTTTACTGGAACCTGTAGGTTTTATCTTCTGTGATCAACAGCAATTTCACATGTTGTATAATCACTTCATACAAATTTCTCAGACCTCTAAATTCCCACTATCTACTCCTGACAGTCACAATCCTCTCAAAAATTAAGCTATCCCACCTCTAAGAACAACCATATTCTCATAGCCTAACTCTCCTACCAAAATGCCCTGTTTGATTACCTGGAACAATAAGCTTCTAAGCTGGCAACATGCTACAGATTCCTAAGCCATTTGGATGACATCTGCCACAGCAACTTTTAATCATAAGTTGCCATAGAGTCATTTAAATTGTTACCTTATGACATTTATACAATTCTGTACACCATCTGTTTTTCCACATGAACATTCACAGGCGTACATATCTGCAATTATGAGTATCTAATTTGTTGCTCTTCTCTGCACTCTTTCCAGTTTCTAAGCATTCTTGTACTGTGGCAACCAAAATTGAACATAGTATTTTTGTATAATTTGAGTACAGCAGTGCAGAATAGAACTACAACTTCCTGTGATACCTCTGGATGCAGGCCAAGATTACATTGGGTCTTACATTTAACTAAACAGACACTATGTGTAGACTGTGCTTGCACATTCCAAAGACATTAGGAATCTTCAATGGTCCTTCTTTGAGTGCACTGTCCCAAAATCTTTTTGATTTGGTACATTGGAGAGCAGGCTATCCAACTAAGTTTTCATTCTATTTCTGCAGAATAAAACAAGCCACATACAACGGTCATTCAATCAAAAGCACCCACATGCAATGAACACTCTACCATGAAGGAATGCTTGTGATCGGATGGATGAATGAGCACCTATTTAGGATGCTAAATTAGCAATGTATTAGATAACCTTTAAAGACATTCTTAACTCTTTGAATATTTGAATGGATTATGGGAAAATGTTTTGCACAACACTCAGTTCATTGATATAAACATTTTATAGGCTGTAATTCACTTGCCTGGATGAATGAGCCATTCCTAAACAAACATTACAAAAACATCCTCCATTCCAATGAAAACAAGATGGAATAGATGAAATCTATTCACAGATCCATGTCTGAGTAATCAGTAACAAAGCCCATAATTTCTTTTGCAAATACTATACCTAAAGAACACAGGAAAATGGTGATTGTTTTTGATGTCATTTTGCTCATGCCAGTATTTCTGAATAAATTCATTGGCAATGCATCACCCTCCCAAGTTTCTTTAGGCTTGGGAATTAAACGGGAATGGTTCTGGTTAGTACTTGAATAGACATTGTAGGGTAAATCAGGTGGTTAAAATATGTCTAGGAAGAAACCAAATATTCTGTTATTGTAAAAAAAGCGTGTGTCCCTGAAATCATCTGAAATTCAATTCAGCTCAAGGATTGCCTGCCTGCCTGCCTGCCTGCCTGCCTGCCTGCCTGCCTGCCTGCCTGCCTGCCTATCTATCTATCTATCTATCTATCTATCTATCTATCTATCTATCTATCTATCTATCTATCTATCTATCTATCTATCACCAACTGGCAACACATTCCTAGTTTTTAACTAGAAGGATGTGAACTGGCCTTCTGATCATTGATTTTCAAGAGGAAAGAATTGGGGAAAAATTGTTTTGTTATCCTAGATACCTAAATTAGCAAAGATTTTAAAAAATGGCTATTTTGGTTAGCAAAATCCAAATGATGCCACAAGTGTTCAAGATTTACATGAACATCTAGTCTTCTCTGAAATAAACATAATATATGATTACTTGCTGAAAGAATAAAGGGGAAGAAGAAGCATCTTTAAAATGAGTGGATTTGGTCTCGGAATATAAACAGATCCACTACTTAAGCTTACTTAAGTTTGCAAGAAGCAGTACACTAAACAGATTGGATGCTTTCTTTACAGGAACATAACTTTATATAAAGAACAGTTAAAACAACACTCTAAATCAGAATGTCTTACTTGTTTAAGTGCATGCAGCATATTGATTCCTAACCCACACTGGTCAAGTTAGTCTGGTGCTAACTTTCCAGCCAGTAAGGGGATTCCAAGCAGTGTTCCTACTCCCTTCATAGATGTATTAAGATCCACCTCATTTTTAGTTATTTTCTGCATTCAGGACCAAAGATTGAGGGTAGGTCTACTTTACTAGCAATAATTATATAGAGGTACAAATAGATTTGCATAGACAGAAGAATAACTTTACACAACTGTAACTACTGAACTCAATGCCTGAATCTCCATATTCAGAAGTTGCTCAGTAGCCCCCTCACACAACGTTAGTTTCCTTAAAAGGTGCTATTCACTTTCAATAACACAATCTAACTCTTCTTTTGGCAAATAATATTCAGTTGCTTTGCAAAAAAAGGTTTCACTTCTGGAGATCTGAACTCTCTTGGACTTCCTTATTAGCTTTACTAGATCTGGTTACATCTCAATTCTTTGGTTCTCTCTCCCAGACATCACATACTAAGCACTTCTCACTTGGCATCAGTCCTTTTTCCAATTGACATTGGATTGATTCCCCAGAAATCCACCTGTATTAACCCAAGTTGCAGGAAGGTGGAAAAATAGAGTACTTTTTTCCAGTTACCTCTTACTCATGAGTAATATTTATTTCCTTGTTTGTTACTTTGATAGATTGTCATGATGCCAAAGGATTCCTAGCAGTTCACAAAGATAAAATTAAAAGAAAAACACACATAAAAATAATATACAATACCCAAAATACCCAACAGTCCAAATAAACATGAAGTACATATTACGTAAGCAACCAATTAGTAAACCCAGACAATATGACATCACAACCCAAACACCCTCTGATCTCCTTCCAGAAAGCAGTCAAAGTGGGAGGCATTCTAAAGGACCAGCTGTCTCCCCTTTCGCCCTCAAGTAGCACCTTCTCTCAACTAGATTGAATTGCCTGAGCCAAAAAAAGCAATAGAAGACCAGCCATATAGGGCTTTATAGGTCAGCACCATCATTTTAAATTGTACCTGAAAGCACATAGATAATAAGTGCAGAACCCACAGCCCTGAATAATGCATTCCTACCAATAAACCCCATTTTTTTCATTTCATTTTATTATTTTTATTTTATTTGTTTGTCAAACATGTACAAGATAACAAGTATAGGTTATTTATTAGCATATGTGCTGCTAGGTTCTGAACCAACAGAGGCTTCCAAATGCAGTTCCCAGTACAGGTAGTTCCTGTAGAACAGGGGTATCAACTCAAGGCCTGTGGGCCAGATCCGGCCCAAGGGGTGCTTAGATATGGCTCGTGGGGCTGCCCTGGAAACAGCGAAGGACTGGGCCACAGAGCATCTTCCAGCAAAAATGGAGCTTGGGAGGGTCATGTGTAGCCCTTCTGAACTCCATTTTTGATGGCAGAGGGTTGCAGGAAGCCATCATAACCAAAAATGGAGCTTGGAAACCTGTTTCTGCTGGCAGAGCATTCAGGCCACCACCTGCACCTCCAACACAAGTGATGTTGAGCTGACTACACCTACCCTGGCCATGCCTACCCCTACCTCCCAAGGTCAAACAACCCTGTTTGACACCCCTGTTGTAGAGCATTGCAAAGCTCTATGCAGTAATGAGGACATGTGTCATTATGGCGATATCCTCCTTCCTAAGATAGGGCTGCACACCAGCCAACAATAAGCTTCCCAGACTGCTGCCTGCACCTGCTGTTCCAGTAGTATCTATGTATCCAGGAGGATCCCCAAGTAATAAAGCAACTTCTTTAGGGGGCAATGACATCCTAACAAAAGAGACCTCTGTAGCAAACAAGCCAATGGTCAAATGGTAGCTACTTCCTACTACACTTTAATTTAATATTCTCTCCCATCCCAACTCTCACAACCTCCAGACATTGGAGCAGGACTTTAACAGCATCAGTACTATGGCCAGGAGTAATAATGTAAACCTGAATATTCTCAGCATAACAATGATGCTGAATCTCAAATCCCATCAGGCCTCTTGCAGTGACTTCATGTAGATGTTAATGAAGAGTGGGGAGAGGATTTATTCTTGCAGCAGCCTACAAAGAAATAGCCATTGAGCTGTTCTCTACTTTTCAACTACCACTAACTGGAACCAACCATTTAGGAAGGAACTAAACTATTGCAACACCCTGCCCCCACCCCATTTCCAATTTCCACAGGCAACACAGAAGGATAACATACTGTAGTTAGAATACTGAAATCTGTTGAGAAGTCTGAAATGACCAGGATGGGTGCAGTGATCTCAAGGAGACCTAAACTCTCCATCCTATGTCCAGACCTGAAATCTGAATAAGAGAGTCCAGATAATCTCTTCCCTCTGACCCTATGTACTTGATTCCTTACGACCACCTCAACAACTTTCCATTTTTAGGGAAAGTTGGAGACCAGGCAATAATACCTCTGGATCCAAAGAGATCCTTTCTAGGAAAGGGAAAACTTAATCTTTGGGCTATTTGCTTTCCTAACTGGAGTATGACTTAGAGTTTGTCTCGTTTTCCCCTTACTCTTAAGATTTAATGCTGATTCCCTCTAGGTTGTTTTCCTATGTTACCCATTTCTTTCTTTTTTCTTGTTTTTTCCAAATTTTGTCTCTCTGGATCAAGCCTATTTGCATCAGAGTCCCTGAGTCTATTCTTGCTTCTTCCTCTGTGTTTTTCTTGGCTCTCAGCCTACAGGTTTGCACTTATAATTCCATGCCTTTTATACTTTTTCTAAACTCCTAAGTTTTGTTTCTTCCTTTCACCTCTCTAGGCTGAATTCTCCCCTCTTTTTGGATGTCCCCAATTCCAATTTCTTTGCAGGCTACATTCCATCCACTAAGAAGCCACACATCTTGTAATATAAATTATGGTATCTTATTTCTGTACAGCTTCCCTTTGCAACTAAGGCCTTTTTCCTAAGCCCTACTTATTTAAGGATCCTGAATATTCAGATTATTCCCTACCACCTTAGTTAATTCTTTGCTTCTCATGGCAAAGCCCTACCAATTGGCACCAGTTTCATGCATTTACCCTATTTCACCAAGGCTGCCTACATTGTAGAGCAGGGGTGTAAAATTCACGTCGTTACGGCGGCATCACATGACATATCAGGACTCCCCCCCTCCGTTAAACTGGTGTGGGTGTAGCCAATATGTGATGCATCCAGCCCCCTGGCTGGGAGTTTGACAGCCCTGTTGTAGAGAAATCACTATGGTACTTTAACAGCAAAATAGTTGGTTTCCTCAGGTATGGGTAGAAGAAAAGAGGTACAGAATCATGTGAAAATTGTAGAACAAAGAAGTTGCTGGGGTGTGCTTATTACCTAACCACCTAATCAGATCTAGACATGCTTAACTCTTTTTTTAAAAAAAGACCCTTACTTTGTGTGTGAAGTAATAGGTCAGTTACAATTCAGTGTTTTGTGTAAACACAGAATTCATTCAGGAAGCAGGTATAGTAATATTGTGTCAACTCAGCTGAAGAGTAAACAGACCATGCCTTTTTTATATTTAGCAGTAGTCTCTGAGCAAAAGCTTTATTTACCCATTTTACTTTACTTCAGCTTACTTATTTTAAAGAGGGCCAAGAAATATCTTGCTGTAAATATTTCTAAGCATCTAGCATTTCTAAGCATCTAGCATCAGCTTCTGTTACTTGAAACAGTTGCATTGGGTCCAACAGTATGTCACTAGGATGAAAAACAACAAACTAGATCCAGTTATCTTTCTGGATCAAGTACAGCATGCATAAATGGCAATTTCATGGCATTTGGAAAGGCAGGAAATTAAGCTTCTACATCTGACTGGTGACTTTCTCCCAAGACTGCTGGCTGCTGTTAGAAGCAGATTGTTGGGCCAGATGGATTGTAGCCTGGTCCAGCAAGGCATTTTTTTTTTCATTCTTTAAAAATAGGTTATATAAAACATGTTATTTTCAGAAAAACAAAGAGTAGGATACACATATTAGTTAATTACCTAAGTCACAACAAAGAAACATTCAGCAACATTAAGTGGAAAGAATAAAAAGGAATGGAAAAGTTGCAGCAACATATTAACTTAAAGATAATATATTTTTCTCTATTTTCCTTATGTTCAGCCTGGGAATACCATTGCATTAGTAACCTGAAAGCAGGAATCATGGCTGCAAGATTCCAGACTTGCAGAAAATGAAAAGTTGCATGTATGCATGAAGGTTGTAGGGCATGTAAAAGAAGGCATGTCTGGCAGAAAAAAATGAGAAGGAGCATTCCAGATTATAACATTCTTTGACCTTCCAGCATCCCTCACTGTTGACTGGGGCTTCTTGGATTTGTAGTTCAGCTACATCTGATGGACTGCTAATTTCCATTTTTTGTATCACTCCTTAATCTCTCATCACCACTTCCAATATTTAATTTCACTTCAGTGTGATCAGAAAACTAGATCACAAGAGTGGTGCGATGTGAGGTTCGCTTCACCCTATGGTTCTACTATGCCATGAGGCTTTCAACAGGCTTCACACACTGAGCCAATTAATTTCACTATCACAGTTCATCTTCGGAAAGACAGGAAAAATACTGTACAGAAAGTTGCATTGTGCTTTCTCTAGGGGCAGTGTGGAAACAGTTTCCCTACTTGTAGAAACTTCTACTTTGTCTCAACCCTGACCTGAGAGATTCTCCTTCCCTCTAAAGTAAGCATATTGTGTTGCTTTGACATTGTTCCCTCATTGCTTTCTGGTTTTTCTAAGGGGCAGCTTTGCTTTCTCCTGAAGTCATAGGTGTGTAGTTGTTGGTTGTTTACTTTTTTAATCATTGTACAGAGCAAACAAAAGATTAGCCTGACAGCATTCACACTCCTTTGCTGGTTATCTGGAATGGGAGAATTGGTCATTTTGCAAACAGGTGTTTATGCAATGAGTATGTATGCATATTTATTTATTCATTATTCATTTATGTATATTTATACAAAAATATGGCCATTTATAAAAAAATGCAAAGGGCATAAGTGCATAGACAAAAGTAGGCTTGATTAATAATAGTTGCAATCATGGAAATCTCCCATTGATAAAGAGTAGTTTTGTCACTTACACCAACAATGTTGGTGTCAGGTTTCCAAGTAATGAATTCTATGTTAAAAGAAAAATAACAAAGTCCATCTTCAAAAGGATTTCTTTTATTTAGGAAAGCATCAAATTGGCAAAGTCCATGGTAATTCTGGATCTGACCCAACCTGGAATTACCCCACAATATTAGAAGTTAGAAACAACCCCCAAAAGTCACATTCTCCAATAGAAGTACAGTAATTCAATGTTGCTTGATGTCATAAATCTCCACCTACAGGGGCCTCAGCATGGTCAACTCATTTCCCATGGGAAAGAAGATCACCTAGTCATAACACTCTCTTTATCTCCACTCCTCCCCCCTTAGGAATGTGTCAAACCTGAAACCCTTCCACCATGACTGCCACAGAGAAAATAAGAAAAAGAATATATACTAAGACAAACTAAAATGGCTACACTTATGTCAATTTCAGGTTTGACAGTTGGTTTTGTTGGAATATAAACAAAAGACTTCTAGTCAATATTTTAGGGAACATAAAATGTTACACTTCCATACAAAGCTTCATGTTCTTTAGTGATTTGAACTCAATTAGCAGAAACTAATGTGTATCTGTGCATAGAGTATACTGCATCCTCTAAGCATCTTTCTATAAGCCCTTACAAAATGCGTGATAAACAGTTGCAAATACTTTGATCATATTGGTGAAACTAAGCAGTCTACTTCTCTTAGGGCATGTTATTCATATTTAGTCAATTATTCTAATTTAGAAACTGCATCTAAACATTGCTCTGTTTTATAATTTCAGTTGATTTCCAATTAAAGACTCAGGTTCCTGGAATTGAGGACGATTTCATCATATCCAGGGAAAGTAATTCTGATCTCACATTACTAAAGATACTTAATGAAACAGCTGAATATTAAAAGTATGCTTTTAATTCTATATGTGTAAATATCATGGAAATTATCATTCAGCCAACACTCCTGATGATCCCAGGCTGGAAAACCTATTATCTGAATTTTATAATGATCTTTAGGTTTAATTTCCACAGAGATTCCTGTTCTTCGCTTAAATATTTTCTCTTCACTGGAACATTTCCCTGTGGAATAAAGAATGGTTATTACAATAGCTAAGACTGTTTCTTAATTTCTGTATCAACCTATGGTTGTAGCATATGATATAGTTAGAGATTCTATAATTAGGAATAATAAAGTTAGGGATTCTACTAAATGAGATCATTTAACACCTCCTCACCACAGTTCCTGCCCTGGATATATTATCTTTAATTTTTCCCAATGACTATACCTGAAGATTTTTTAAATCTATAGTATGGTACATACATGCTTTTTTAGTAACTATAAACAGCATCTGTGGCTTCTGTGTGTATGGTACATGATCACTATACATGGTATCTATTATAGGTTGGACTTGGGATGTTAATCAAGCTCAAACAAGCTTTTATTTTTGCAATCCCGATAGAAAGTATACACGGCTCTAGCTTACAATTGCTTTTATTTATTTTGTAATTTGTCTTACTTATGGTCCATCAAGACATCCAAAATCTTTTCTAGTGGCGAAGGTGGTTTTCATCTTCCTGGAACTGATATCCTTGATTTTTTCCTACTCAGATGAAGGACTTGTTACTGCTTAAATTCATCCTATTTGATTTGGCCCATTTTTCCAGCCTGTCAAATCCTGCTGAATCTTATAAAGTTCCTATGTTGTTTGCTATTCCTCTCTATTTTTATGTTGTCCACAGATTTGATAAACATATTTTATAACTTTGTACAGGGCTTAAACTGGAGCTATGCAATATGCTATTGAACATCTTCCAGACTGATGTGGAATCAATGACATACACCCGCTGGGTATATGTCTTGGATCCTTGATTTTTCCTCCTGTTTTCTTTCCTCCCTTTTAAAGATAGAAACAACATTTTCCTTCCTCAATTCTTTTCTAGTCTTCTAGGGAAATTCTCAATGATTTCTCTAAGATCACAGAAGGGGGTTCCATCCACGAGCTCCTTGAAGACCTTCAGCTCTTACTGGCTTAAATTTTGAAACTGAAACTTGTTTATAGTGTCTAGAGCTCCCTAATCATCTCTTCATCTACATGGGGTTGACATTCCTTCTTTTTTCTCAGTGGCTCTGTTTGGGTTCATCTAGACACAATTCCTCATTTGGGAGAAGTCTGGAACCAAACAGAAATTGACAAGCTCTGCCTTTTCCCTGTAACTTGTGATCATCCTCTAAGAACTGATGTCCCTGTTGCTTCTTCTTACTGCTAACCCCACCCTCCCCAAATCCCCTTTCATTGTTGTTAGCATCCTTTGTGAGTTTAAGTTCAAGTTTGCTCACTTTCTTTCTTGACTTTCTTTTTCACAAGTAGTACTTACTTGCTGATCTTCTTAGCCATTACATCTATTTTCTATTGTCTATAAGCTAAAAATTTGTATCCATCATCTATAATTTTTCTGAACTCCATTTTTCCCCTCCCAGGAGGGTGTGCAATTGCATTTCCAATATCTTAGTTTTGAGAAGTCCTCCACCTTCCTATGCTCCACTTGACTTGAAGAGTTCTGTTTGTGGAATTCCATTTTGTCCTTCTCAAAGCTTAAACACACTTCTTCTGCTGAGATTTTTTTCTTGCGATTCATTTGAATGAGATGCAAATCCAGCCCTTTTCAGCTTCATGAAGAAGAGAGGTTCATGCATGAAATGAATTATTATACAAACAGAATGTCCTGTTTTCATGTCCTCAAAAAGGTATTTATTTCTCCAGGGCCTATGAACTGAACTCTTGAGGATAGCTGACACATTTTGCCTAACACTACAGAGTATGCCTTGGAATCTTACTGACCTTTAAGCTGCATACCAGAACTCCATTTGAAAGAATAAGTGAAATCAGGACAAAATAAAATAATAATAATAATAATAATAATAATTTATATTTAAACATAATAAAAAGTTATTATTTTTCTATGTAAAGTAAAAGCAAGTTTTTTTTACTATGATAATTCCTCTAATATTTAATAATATTCTTTCCCACATTTGAAATTACAATTTGAATGAAATATTTTGGTGTATTCTGGAGGAAAGGAAAAAATAAATAAATAACGGTATTAAATTTATTATTATTTTCTTAACTTCATCTTTTTTTCTGTTCACCTGTTCAACCTTTTTTGGGGGGGAGGAGGGCAACAATATTCATTCAATATGTTGCCTTGCATTCTTTCTACATTGGCTACTAAGTATTACATTTCAAATTTGACAATTTGTTCATTATTTTATTTATTAAGTTTATATGGCCACCCAACTCACACATAGATGATTGTGGGTAGCTTATAATATTGAAAAATCCACTACATAGAAAACTCACAAACGCACATCCCAATGGCAGCAAGAACACAATCAAATCAATCACTTGATTTAGTCTGCCTCCATTTGTGGTTCCCAAGTCCCCTGAGAGAACCACATTTTTAGGACCTTTTGGAAAAGCAATAAATTGGGGGCCAATTGTACCTCCAGAGAAATGATGGTCCATAGAGAAGGAGCCATCACCAAGAAGGCTCTTTTTGTGGCCCCCCCAGATGTACATTCTTAACCAATGGGACCTGTAATATACCCTGCCTTCCGGTTCTCATGAGCTGGGTGGATGTAATAGTGGATAAGTGGTCCTTCAAATAGCCTGGCCCAAACTATTTGGGATTTAAAGATGATAACCAACACCTTGAATTGTACTTGGAATCAGACAGGAGTAAATGCATGGAGAATGAGAGAAACAAAAACCTTCAGCCCTTGGGGAATGACTAAAAGAGCTGTTATACTTGGCTTAGAGAAAAGAGGACAAAACTCTATACTGTTATGCCAAAATGAATCAAACATATTAAACATTATTACTAAAGGCAAAACTACCTCAAGTGGAAATGGAAATGGAGCCATAAAATATCTGGAAAAATATATTTATGAAACAGATCATCTCCCTCACATCTGCCAGGGATGTAATATTTGCATTCTATATTAACTAGGTGACTTCTGCATAGTTAGCAAAAATATACTAGCAGAATAATATTTGTTGCATAACATTATCATGAAGTAGAATTTTAGTCCACTTGCCTGGAAGAATATTTATTGACTCAAGACAGGAAACCCCAGAAGATAAGACATTCATATTCAGAACAATATGTCTGCCAGATATTCTGCAAAATACTGAAATATCCTGTAGAAAGGGAATACATGATATCTGATTCAGAATAGATCAATAAAGAAACAAGATGGTCATTTTTAAGCTAAACCTATGTTTCTAGGCATGCAATCCTGTGAAAGAACACTGAAGCAAGTTTTTACTTGAGTAATTTGTTGCACAGACACAACATCCCATAAAATAATTTATTTTTGCTAATCTCCCAGTAATTCTGAAACCTGTACATAAAAAAGCATTTCATCTGAGATGTGTGTAAAGTTTGCCAAAGTTTTATACATATGTCAAAAGCACACTCCTATATCATTTTTTTTTTAAATTGTCATATATCGAAATAATCTTTTCCTGGAAATCAAACAAAAATTTATCTTCCCTTTCCAGTTCCATTCAGTGTCTTATTTTCATCTAATGTAGTTTCTCACCCTCTACTGCAAAGTAAGAATTTTGTTTTATCAAAACAATTATTCAAGGAAACTCCCAATATTCTTATTCCAGCAAATGATGCCCAGAGGCAAAATATAAACCTAGAGAGTTGACATCTTGCTTCCATCATAGTCTTATTTCAAAACACAATGAAGACCCTTGAGTGGAAAAAAACAGTAACTCAGATTGGGGTTTTTATAGCATTGAAATAATGAGAAATATATGAGTTTTTCTTCAGAATCAGGGGAAGACATCCTAAAGGATTTCTAAATCTGTAAGCATCACACATCCTCCCCAATAATTTGCTAATTGGAAACATGAGCAACAGCTTTCTAAAGATTTACCAGAAGGAGCAACCAGTGAGTCATTCTACTGCTTATACACGACAAGCAGGAGATGAGCTGTCTAAGTGGGTGGGTGGCTAAACTGCACGATTCATTTTTGGCAAGCTGAAGGTTGAGGCGTGCTTCTCCATACTGTGGCTATATGCTTCACACCACAGTAGAATGGTTTTCCCCCCTTAGCATGTTTGATCTCCAGAGAATGGGAAATATTTATGAATAAATTAGAATGCACTTCTTCATATTAGGCACTGAAGAGGAACTGATTGAGATGTGTGTTTTTTACATGCATCTCAAACGTTGTTTAAATTCTTAAACACGAGGCAAACAGTTGCCCTTTTTAAAAAGTACCTATTTCAAGACTAGGGTAACTTCACAACTTAATACATGCTCTCATAGGAATTTTTAAAAATGTGATGTGAATGGATTATTCAAACTTTTAAAAGGATACACTACTTACTAGTGAACTGGTCAAAATGAGACTTATTTGTTGCTAATTCACAGGAAGGGGTAAATAAATGCTCTTTTTTGGGGGATGTCCCTCCAATGGTTGACCCACCAGGCCGAAGATTTATAGAGACACCCTCCCGCAGAAGTAATTCTAGTTTGGACTTCCAGGTTGCCCAGTGTGAAGGATACCTTTATAGGTTTTCCAGTTCCAACCCATGAAAGTCCATATAATGAATAGAATATTGGTCTTGGCAGAGAGGTATAGATCAGGTTCCTTGCTCAACTCAGCTAATGTTCTTCTGTCTGTCAACTAATCCATCTAATTTACCTTGCTATGTGGGTAAAACTAACATCATGGAGGAAGAACCAAATGCAATGCCATCTGTTCAATTGCTGGTCTTTCTTTCTTTCTTTCTTTCTTTCTTTCTTTCTTTCTTTCTTTCTTTCTTTCTTTCTTTCTTTCTTTCTTTCTTTCTTTCTTTCTTTCTTTCTTTCTTTCTTTCTTTCTTTCTTTCTTCCTTCCTTCCTTCCTTCCTTCCTTCCTTCCTTCCTTCCTTCTCTCTCTCTCTCTCTCTCTCTCTCTCATCTGTCTCCAAGCGGTAGCGTGCTCCGACCCTCCCGACCTATCTGGCAGGCCTGGTTGTGCAGAGTCTCAGACCCTGAGTACCCAGTTGATGTTGTGCAATGCCAGGTCCATTGTTAATAAGGCCCCCCTGATTTACGACCTTATTCAGGAGGAATAAGGAACCTGGTCACCGAAACCTGGTTGGCCCAGAGGGTGGTGCTCCTCTGGTGGAGATGTGCCCACCAGGTTTCCAAGCATTCCATCGACCAAGGTCTCAGGGAAGGGTGGTGGGGTGGCGGCGATTATTAGAGAAATTTTTTGTCCTAGGGAGGCCACTGTTCCTCAGACGGCTGGTTGTGAGTCTCTCTTTGTGAAGTGGGGGGGCAGGGGGTTCAGATGGGCCTTTTGATAACATATCTGGCTCCCTGCCACATGTCATCGGCCCTGCCCGGGCTCCTCGAGGTGATAGCCGGGCTGGCGGTTGAGACCCCCAGGCTTTTAGTCATGGGTGATTTCAACCTGCCTTCACTCGGGGAAACCTCTGGGGTGGCTCGGGAGTTCCTGGCTTCCATGTCGGCCATGGATCTGAGCCAATTAGTTTCTGGCCCCACTCACATGGGGGGACACACACTGGACCTGATTTTTGCCTCTGGTCAGTGGTTGAATGATTGTTCTGGGGATCTAGTTATAAAGCCCTTGTCATGGTCCGATCATTCTCTTCTTAGACTTGACTTCTGTGCCGCCACCCCCCATTGCAGGGAGGCGGAACCGAGGAGATGGTTCCGCCCCAGGCGCCTGATGGATCCTGAACGGTTCCAGATGGAGCTTGGGCCATTCCCTGAAACTCTGGCTCATAACTCAGCCACAGACTTGGTGGCCACCTGGGATAGGTTGGCCGCTGAGGCTCTGGACCAAGTTGTGCCTTTGCGACCTCTGACTTGGCACAGATCCCATTTGGCTCCGTGGTTCATGGAGGAGCTGAGGGGGATGAAGTGCCAGAAAAGATGTCCGGAGGGCATCTGGAGGACCAGTCGTGCTGAGTCTGACTGGACACAGGTGAGGTCCTATATTAGGACCTACCTAGTGGCGATAGAGGCGGCAAAACATTCGCATTTCTCTGCCCTTATTGCATCGGCAGAAAATCGGCCTGCCACTCTGTTTAGAGTAACCCGCTCTCTGCTTGAGCCGAGAGCGCGGGAGGACCTCTTGAAGGCTAGGGCAGAAGAGTTTTCCCAATTTCTGCACGATAAAATTGTTCAGATTCGGGATGGGCTGGACTCCAGTTGGGTGTCCCGGGGGAGGTGTCCGGGGCAAGTCTTGAGATGGTTATCTGGGAGGAGTTCGACCCTGTGACCGCCGAGGGTGTGGACAGATTACTGGGGAGGCTGAATGCCACCACATGTTTACTGGACCCATGCCCTTCCTGATTGGTTTCTACCTCCAGGGAGGTGACACGAGGCTGGCTCCAGGGGATTGTTAATGCTTCATTGATGGAGGGGGCTCTTCCTACCGCCTGAAAACGGTGGTGGTGCGACCCCTCCTCAAGAAGCCTTCCCTGGATCCGGCTCTTTTAAATAACTATTGTCCTGTCTCCAACCTTCCCTTTCTGGCGAAGGTTGTTGAGAGTGTGGTGGCGCGTCAGCTCCCTCAGTACCTGGAGGAAGCATTCTACTTAGATCCATTCCAATCGGGCTTCAGGCCCAAGTACAGTACTGAAGCAGCATTGGTCGCATTGGTCGATGATCTCTGGAGGGCCCATGACAGGGGTTATTCCTCTGTCCTGGTCCTATTAGATCTATCAGCGGCTTTTGATACTTATCGACCATAGTATCCTATTGCGGCGGTTGGAGGGATTGGGAATTGGGGGCAGCGTTTTGCGGTGGTTCTCCTCCTTCCTCTTGGACCGCTCGCAATTTGTGTTGACGGGGGGGGAGAGGATCCACCCCTAGGTCCCTCATTTGTGGGATGCCTCAGGGGTCGGTCCTCTCCCCTCTTCTGTTCAACATTTATGTGAAGCCGCTGGGAGAGATCATCCGTGGTTTCGGGGTGAAATGTCATCTCTATGCTGATGACACTCAGCTTTACATCTCCACCCCAAACCACCCCAACGATGCTGTGGAGGTCATGGCCCGTTGCCTGGAGGCCGTGCAGAACTGGATGGGCGGGAACAGGCTTCGACTCAACCCTTCCAAGACTGAGTGGCTGTGGTTTCCGGCGGCCAGATATAGTCAGCTGACTCCGTTGCTGGCTATTGGGGATGAGATCTTGACCCCCACAGAAAGGGCTTCGCAATCTTGGTGTCCTCCTGGATGTATGGCTGTATTTGGAAAATCACATCACAGCCGTCTCCAGGGGGGCTTTTTATCAGGTTCACCTGATACGCCAGATGCGGCCCTTTCTTGATCGGGACGCCTTACGCACGGTCACCCATGCCCTCGTCACCTCCCGCCTGGACTACTGTAATGCCCTCTACATGGGGCTCCCTGCGGGGAGCACCCGGAGGCTCCAACTGGTACAAAATGCGGCCGCGCAGGTGGTTATGGGGGCTTTGAGATACTCCCATGTGACGCCTCTCCTGCGCGAGGTGCATTGATTGCCAGTCGCCTTCCTGGGTTCGCTTTAAAGTATTGGTTTTGGCCTTTAAAGTGCTCCATGGCATCGGACCAGGATACTTACAAGACCGTGTTCTGCCAGTAGTCTCCCACCAACTGGTGCGCTCCCACAGAGAGGGTCTCCTTCGGGTCCCGACGGCAGCTATGTGCTGCCTGGTGACCCCGAGGAAGAGGGCCTTCTCTGTGGGGGCACCTGCCCTTTGGAACGGGCTGCCCCCGGGGCTACGAACAACCACTGACCTGAGGGCATTCAGACGTGACCTGAAAACCTGGCTCTTTGAGCAGGCCGGCCTGAGCTGACTTCAAATGGGATTTTAAATAAGGGGTTTTAGATTTGATTGGTTGGGGTATGAAAGTTTTGGCTTATTTTAATCGGGGGTTTTAAATTTTTAATTGGCAGCCCATAATTTAATTTTTTTTAATTGTATTTATATTTGTAATTTATATATATTTTAGTTGGCTGTTCACCGCTCTGAGTCCTTCAGGAGAAGGGCGGTATATAAAATTATTTAATAAATAAATAAATAAAATAAATCTTAGAATGTTTCTAATGGAGATTTTGAGTATCTCTTATACTATTGCTGAACTCACATGATTTTGCATGAAAATGATGTAATCTTGTTATAACAGCAAGCACCCTTCTGCTAATCTCTGCAGCATAATTAAAGGGTAACTTTAACATTTTATTCTGTTTCCATTCTTTATGCTTATAAGTTTCCTCTCCTTGTATTTAAAACCTCCATGAAATTGTATATGAACCCTATGTGATCATTCTGAATCTCCTCAATTGTGCATAATACAAAAACATCTAGAAGTAGCACAAACCTTTGTGCCTGGGCAAAATTGAACAAAATTGTATAGTGTTCCAAAAGCACACATCTGCACATAACCCATTCACCATCATGTTGAACTAAAGAGGGGAAACCTATTCTATTTAGATAGTAGTATCACCTAGCCAATATTTACAAAGTCCTACTGCCCTGGAAAAAATGCTACATTGCTGTCATGAGACTTGAATGGTGCTGAAAGATAAGTGGTAATTTCAGATATATCAGATTACATTCCAACATGATAAGTATCTAATGTAAACAGATTCTCAGGAGGAGAACATCTGCCCTCATGGGTTTGAGTCATGTGATGTTAAGAGCTGATAGAAATGCTGTTATCAGCTCAATTGACTTACACAAACCAGAATGAACCAACCAAAACACTAATGTGTATGTTTATCTTACCTTGGAGGGAAAAAGTGAACTAATTTGAGTAATGTGTTTTTTTTTTCATTATAACCATCTGATAACATAACTAAATGGCACTCTGTCAAAACAGGCAGACACATTAGTGGCCCAAGGTTGATGGGTCTCTTCCTACTGCCTGGATAGTTAATTTGCTTGTTGTATTTCACTGTTTGACCAAATGTCAGATTAGGCAGGGTGCATGTCTTGTGACTATGTTGTACAAGATGTTAGGGTTTGTCTATGTAAGAAAAGGGATCTAATTGTATCCCAGAATCTCAGTGGGAGATTAATTGTTATGGTTGTACAATGCTTTGGAAGAGGTGCTTTGAAACACACTACAGTGATCCCAGCACCCACCCTTTGTGGATAATTAAACTGACATGCCTTTTTTCCACATGATCATGGGAAAAAAAGAAGCAGATGCTTTTATGACTTACAGACAGATGTGATGCTCGTGTCTCTATGTGTTCTGAACTGTCTCTTCCAAAGCGTTTCAGAAGCACTTTGCATCCTTAATAAATTTATCCCTCTGACTAATTTGGCAGCGAAAAGGGAGACAGAGATACACACACACACACACACACACACAGCGAAAGAGAGAGAGAGAGAGAGAGAGCTACTCAAGAACATCAGTGACTATTGTGGATGATTGAAGATTTTATCTTGCTTTATTTAGTCCAGATCTTTCATCTTAACTATATTCTTCTGTATCTTCTATTTATCTTCAAGAGGTGGGAAGATTCTTACTTAGCAGAACATCCTGGCCAGTCTGGTATCCCTAAAGTGGATGTGATTGCATAGCCTTGAATGCTGAACAAATGTGTATAATTGATTTTAAAAAATGCAATAAAATGTTACAGAAATTTTGTATTTCTTTGTCTTTTACTCTAATATGTTTTGTCTCATTTTAGTTTGCTACTTTAGTGTTCAGAAGAAAAGCCTTATCTCATTTTCCCTCATTTCATTCATATCTATATTGAATTATAAAAAAGAAGAGGTCTATCTCCACGTTTTCTTCCTACTTTTTAATTCTTAAATTTCTCTCCCTGCTTTTCTATTCCAATGCATCCTCACCATTTTTGGATCTTCTCCCATCAATGATGAAATTAGGACTGTCATATGATGCTGAACTAATATAAACTTTTACCTGACCACAAGTGTACTTGCTTCTCTTCAGGACATGTGACCAGCAAGGAGGAGGGAGGGGCCATAGAATAAAACAATTTGCAGCAATCTGAGCCATTCTCCCACTAGTACTCCCTTTGGGGAATGTTTTGGTTTTGCCCTATTTTTCTCCATAACTATCAAGTCAAACCTATCCCATTTTCAAACTCCATCTTCCTTTGGTGCTATTCTGTTCAGGTTTTTTTGAGTTATCCTACTGGTGTGAAGAAAGATGGACAGAATCCCAAGCCTCTTTTCATAGTCATAGAGCCAGAATGTGTCACAGAGCTGGAAGGAACCATAAAAGTTGTGTAATCCAACACCCTGCTCTGTGCAGGTTGCATCAAATGTATCTGATTGAAGAACTCTAACAAAGAAAACTCATGTGTTATGTGATAGTTCATTCTACTAATAGCAGCTGCAGTCCAGACAATTTTCCTGATGTCTTGCTTGAATCTCCTTCTGTGTAGCATTAACCAGCTAGCCCATTCCTTCTTTCATGAGGCAACTTTCAAATATTTGTAGACAGCTATCCTGCCTTTTCTTAATCACCTTTTCTATAAAGTAAATGTACCATTTAGTTGTGCCTCATACAGCTTTCTTTCTAGATTCTTCACAATCTTATTCATCTTCCTTCAACCAGGGCCAGTAGCTTCAGGACTACGGGAAGAAAAGTTGTTTATCCACTGGAAATATAGAAAGGCTGAAAACAAAGAAATGGTGATCTGCTCTTGCAAATCAAATCCAACAAGAAGAGAACATTCGAAAAGAAGGCACCATATCTGGGAAGAACAACATCCAGAATCAGAAACTATGTTTTTAGATCAATATTGATTATAATATGAAATAAAGTATTAATGTCTAATGTGACATTATGTCTCCTACCTCACCCCTGTACCTCCTTGTAGAGACCCGTGGATCATACAAACAGCTCTTTTCAACCATACATATATTTTCTGTAGACAGATATGACATTTCAGAAAAAAAATTGAGACTGGATCCTTTATCCTTCTTCCTCTTTCTCTCTAGCCTTCTTCCCACATGCATGGATTTAAAAGTTTGATGCTTTTTTTTCTCTGTCTCCAGCTGAAGTGATAATCTCCACTTCATTTTTCCATTTCAGTAAAAGTAAGAGATAAAATATATAGTTTAGATATTATGCTGAGGACATAATAAATTGTATTCCTAGCTACATGCATATAGGCAGTGGTAGTGCAGTGGTTAGAATGCAATACTGTAGGCTACTTCTGCTGACTGTCAGGTGCCTGCAGTTCAGCAGTTCGAGTCTCACCGGTTCAAGGTTGACTCATCCTTCCAAGGTGGATAAAATGAGGATCCAGATTGTCGGGGGCACTATGCTGACTCTGTAAACCATTTAGAAAGCCCTGGGAAGTGATATATAAGTCTAAGTGCTATTGCTATTGTTAACAAATTAATCTCCATGCATTGAGTTAGTTTCCTGGTAATAGACATAGATATATCCATATACTGTATTTGCTTGGTAACAATAGTGAATAGATTTTCCACTGACTTTGTGGATTGTATGATTTTCTTGTGGTGGTGATGGTCTTTCCAGTTTGACCTATAGCTTAATCAGATCTGATCCAGCATAGCTTTTGTTAAGACTGAGTTACATGTCAGGTAGGATCAGGTAGATGCTGCCATCTGGCTGGGCATTTGGGAGGAGATGAAGATAATGAATCTTATGAAGTTATAATCCTCCACCTTTTTTTGACAGGATGGAAATATCTTTGCGTGGGCAATTCATAAATAGTATGTGGAAGTAGTCCCTTGTGTTCTAGTACACACAATATTGTGTTGCAAATATTGACAGTTTAGCTAGATAGGTTACATAAACCAGTATGTATGGATGACTCATGTACTTGGCCAACAATAAAGTACACTGTGAGTGCCACATCATAATATTAAATTATTTGCTCCCTAATCCACAGGTCTAATGAAGCTAAATAATTGGAGGAAAGCCAAAGTTATACATTGAGAACATTAAAAAAAAACCTTGTCATTCATTAGCTATTAACCTAGCAATAATATAGTTTGGCATTCTGGTACAAAATGAGGAATTCAAACCTGTTTGAATTTAACCCTTTCAATAAACTAAATTATTGAGCTGGATCAGGTAGATGCTGCCATCTGGCTGGGCATTTGGGAGGAGATGAAGATAATGAATCTTATGAAATTATAATCCTCCACCTTTTTTTGACAGTATTGTCGATTTCATTGTTGTTGTTGTTTTAAGACTATGTCTCTTTCTTGGAGATTAAATGAAATTGCCATATTTTTTTTAGAAATGGAGAGGATTAATAGCCAGATTTTTGTAGAATCATACTCTCCTGAAGAAATGACCTATCCCTTCAGAGGATTTAGTATTTTTTAGTATTTATTTGATTTGTCAATCGCTTACAAAATACAGGTATAAGAATAAATATAGTTTTGAATACATGAGAAAAAAACAAAAAACAATAGGACAGGGACGGTAGGCATGTTGGTGCGCTTATGCACGCCCCCTACAGGCCTCTTAGGAAGGGGGTAAGGTCAATAGTAGACAGTCTATGGTTAAAGTTTTTGGGATTTGGGGAAGAAACCACAGTCAGTGGTAGAGTATTCCAGACATTGACCACTCTGTTGCTGAAGTCGTATTTTCTGCAGTCAAGTTTGGTGTGATTAACCTCGAGTTTGTATCTATTGTGTGCTCTTGTGTTGTTATGACTGAAGTTGAAGTATTCATTTGCAGGTAGGACATTGCAATGTATGATTTTATATACTATATTTAGATCGGACCAGAGGCTGTTCTAAGCATCATTAGTATGTCTAGATATTATTTTTCCTAATCATCTTGCCAGGTAAAGCGTAAGAACGTTTTCAGATTACTCACAAAAGCTTTCAACAGTTCAAATTAATTATTTAAACTGTTGCCAAAAGGATGAAAATATTTTGCAGTTAAACCCTAACTCAAGA
Source organism: Bungarus multicinctus (assembly GCA_023653725.1). NCBI lineage: Eukaryota > Metazoa > Chordata > Lepidosauria > Squamata > Elapidae > Bungarus > Bungarus multicinctus. Next base: position 36,235,480 of record CM042842.1, on the reverse strand, counting down.
TTAACAAAGTATAATTAAAGGTAGTCCTCAATTTACAACAGTAGGACCACTTGAAGTTACAACGGCACTGAAAAAAGTGACTTATGGCAATTTTTCACACTTTTGACCATTGCAACTTCCCTATGGTCACATGATTTACATTTGGATGCTGCGGTGTCCCAGGGTTGTGTGGTCACCTTTTGTGACCTTCTGACAAGGAAAGTCAATGGAAAAGACAGATTCACTTAACAACTGTGTTACTAATTTAACAGCTGCAATGATTCACTTAACAAATGTGGCAAGAAAAGTTGTATAATGGGGCAAAATTCACTTAACAAATTTCTCACTTAGTAACATAAATTTTGAGCTTAATTGTGGTTGTAAGTTGAGGACTAATGTAATAGGCTCCCAGAACACAGAAAGACCAAACCAACAGATTGTATGTAATAGTTTACACATTATACTGTATATACAGTGCAAACTTTTTAACGTGATCATTTGAAGATTCTAGGCAACAATGCTGTATTGAATCATCATAAAATTTTCAGAACCTCCATTTCTTCTGTTGCTTGCCATAAGTTAGTAGGATGAAATCTTACATTGGATTGGACATGCACCATTTCACACAGAGGTTTGTTGGTTTATTTACAGTTTTTGTTACCAAGCTATTGACTTTGTTTTGACTCACAAAACAAAGCCCTCACAAATCCACTGTTGCACTTGTTCATTGCACTGGATTGAATTGGTATACATCTTATTTCAATATCAATTTTCTACTAATAATCTACTAATAATAATTTCATATGCATCTTTATAAATTTAGTTCCACTGGTTAAAAGCAAAACATAAATAATAAAAATAATAATATTTTAAAAGAAAACATAAAAACATAAAAAAGCAAAACACAAAAACGTGAAATATTCATACCACTTTATAATACCTTGATAAGACCATACTTAGAATACTACATCCAATTTTGCTCACCACTACGTAAAAAAGTTATTGAAACTCTAGAAACAGTGCAGAGCGGAGCAATAAAGATGATTAAGGAACTGGAGGCTAAAACGTGAAGAATGGCTTCAGGAATTAGGTAGGTCTAGTTTAATGAAAAGAAGAACTAGGGGTGATATGATAGCAGCATTCTAAGGGATTGCCACAAAGAAGAGAGGGTCAACCCATTCTCTAAAACACTTGAAGGCAGAACAAGAAGCAATGGATGGAAACTTATCAAGGACAGAAGCAACCTAGAACTAAGGAGAAATTTCCTGACAGAACAATTAATCAGTGGAATGACCTACCTCCAGAAGTTGTGAGTACTCCAACAGTGGAGGTTTTTAAGAAGAGATTGGAAGCGGTTTGTCTGATATGGTACAGGGTTTTCTGCCTGAGCAAGGGATTGGACTAGAAGACTTCCAAAGTTCCTTTCAACTCTATTATTCTGTTAAAAAGCTTATTCTGTCAATTTATTTCAATTTATTAACAAATGGGCAAGTAAGAGAGATAAAAGAGTACCCAGTTTTACTATAGCTCTAAAGAAATATCAGTCTGCTACACATTTGTTGCCATTTGTTATATTTTCAAGAATTTATTCTATCTAGTCAATGATAAAATTCACCCAGAATCCCTCTGAGAGTAAGATGGATGGTATCTAAATTTAAATAAATAAAAATGAAATAATAAATAAATAAAATTTTAAGTAAATAAAAGTAAAATAAAATCCAGATTATTTTAGTGCTGTGTCCAATAGCATTTTGACAAGCTGTGGCAATGTCAAAATGATGATGTGTATAATAATTTATTTTGCAGATATTGCAATCATATCCCTATGTCATGACAACTAGTATGTAAATCAAGGCATTGCGCATTATATATGTCATCCTTTCCAGAGATATGTCCTAGCTACACAGGAAAGCAGAAAAAAATTCATAAAGTGATGAAACACCTGCACAGGACATTTAGAGTTAATAATTTGCCTTTTTAGGGGCTATGGATAACTTTTATTTCTCCATCCCAATGGCACAGCGATATATCTCTATGGAAACTCAATTATATCATCCGACAAACCAGATAATGGTTTGTTTATTTAGTAATGTTTATTTACTTGTTTCCACTTTGGCCTCCTCTTTTGTGGTAATACATACTCAGTCTCCAGGTGACTTAGTTGCTGATCACTTTGATAAAGCTCAATGACCATTATTTGTGTTTGAATTGTTTTAGCTTAGTGATCTATCTTTGGGTTGTTGTTTTTTTGCTCAGCACAAATAGTTCCTTAATTTATGCTTCCGGCTGGTGTATAAAATCATGACATCTTGTGCTTACTGGCTCCAGAATACAGCTTTTACCAACAGATCATATATCGGGTATGTTATCAGGGGTGGGATCCTACCAGTTTTCACCTATTCGCTAGAACTGGTTGTTAACATTCTAAGCAGTTCGGAGAACCAGTTGTTAGAAGAAATTACTGGCCTAATCCTGTAAGGAAGGCAGGAAGGAAACATTCTGGTGTTGCTTACAGAATCTCTGTTAATGCTTACTACATTCTTGACAGGACTAGACTTCCTATCTCAGGAACTTCTCTGGAGTTATTTTTCCCTCCTTTGCTGGTACTTTGCTTGTGTGGAGTGACCATTCAAAATTACCATGGCACTGAAAAAAGTGACTTATGACCATTTTTCACACTTACGACTGTTGCAGCATCCCCACAGTCATGAGAGGCCAGGCGAGGAGATGCATGCCTCAATGTGAGTGATATTGAGATGGCCATGCCCAGCCAATAACGACCTCCAAGCCATGTCCACCCAGTCACATGACCACAAGCCATGCCCACCAACTAAGCCATGCTCACAGAACCGGTTGTTAAAAAATTTGAATCCCACCCCTGTATGTTATCTATTATTATGGTATTTCTGGACACCTGCATAACTGGATAGAAGCATTCCTGTCAAACAGACAACAAATGGTCAAAACTGGGAGCATCCTATCAAATTCTGTACCTGTCAGCAGTGGTGTCCCCCAAGGCAGTGTTCTAGGACCAACTCTTTTCATACTCTACATAAATGACCTCTGTGATCAAATTAAGAGCATCAGCATTCTCTTCGCTGATGATGTAAAGCTATTCAACACCACAGACAATATTTCTACTCTTCAAAAAGACCTTGACTATGTATCAGAATGGTCAAACAAATGGCAACTTCAAATCTGAACAAATAAATGCTCTGTCTTACATACTGGCAAAAAAAATCAGAAAATAAAATACACGCTGAATAGTCAAGACCTTGTTAATGATCCAAACTCTGTCAAGGATCTTGGAGTACTCATCTCTAATGATCTAAGTGGTAGAGCCCACTGTAACTACATAGCCAAAAAGAGTTAGTTGTTAACCTAATCCTACATAGCTTTTTCTCTGGTAATATTACACTACTAACTAGAGCATACAAAACATTTTCTAGACCAATACTCGAATACAGCTCATCAGTCTGGAACCCACATTATGTACCTGATATTAACACAGTTGAGAAAGTCCAGAAATATTTCACAAGAAGAGTTCTCCACTCCTCTACTCGTTGCAGAATACCTTATGCCACCAGACTTGAAATTCTAGACCTAGAAAACCTAGAACTACGCCATCTTCAGTCCAATCTAAGTATAGTATATAAAATCATACATTGCAATGTCCTATCTATCAATGAATATTTCAACTTCAACCATAACAATACAAGAGCAAACAATAGATACAAACTCAAGGTTAATCGCACCAAACTTGATTGCAGGAAATACGACTTCAGCAACAGGGTGGTCAGTGTCTGGAATACTCTACCTGACTCTGTGGTTTTTTCCCCAAACCCCCAAAACTTTAACCTTAGACTATTTACTATTGACTTCACCCCTTTCCTAAGAGGTCTGTAGGGGGCATGCATAAGCGCACCAATGTGCCTACCGTCCCTGTCCTATTGTTTCTTTTATATATTTTTTATTTTTCTTATATGTATCCATGTATTCATAACTATGTTTTTACTTATACCTATTATCTTGTAAGCAATTGACAAACCAAATAAATAAAATAAAAATAAAACATGATCACAAGCTTTGGACACTTAAAATCGGAATTTTTGGGCTACAAGCTTCAGTATTTTTTTTCTGAATATTTGGATTTAAGAATCTGTAAAAGTTTTGATTTTTATTACTTGTGTAATTTACAGTCCACAGGCAAAGAGTTAAAGTAGCTGGGCCTTGTGTTCAAAGTCCTACCATGTTCTGATGGTAAAAGCTGTTCTATGAAGCTAGTTGCTTGCATATGCAAGTTATATAGAATGAAAATAGACTTTATACAGGTTTTATGATAATGCCCATGAATTTATTTTAGTCAATGAAAGGCAATGTTCTCATTTTGTTTATCTTATTCATTGTTAACCACTTTTTTCTTTCTTTTTACTAAGTTGCACTTTTATAACATGTCTGAGATTTTATGTATCTTATTTCTACTCTACCCAGTTACCTAAATAAGAAATATAACTTTCTGTGCTTTCTTTGAGTCAACATGTTCTTGCTCAGCTGGAAAGAGAAATTGATTTTTCCTGTGGCATCAGCTGTGGTATTAGCTTACTCATGTTCTTTTATTAAGCTGAAGCTGATCATGCACACTGTAATCATTATGTAACAGATGGATTACAAATGAGAAACATTAAGCACCATAGCATTGAATCTGAACTGATTTTATTTATTTGTTTGTATGTTTGTTTATGTGCCTTCACATCATTGTGGAGGAAAAATATTTTATAAAGGTTATATGCCCCCATTTTGAGGTTTCTTGGGGATTTTCATTCCTGATCTGGCTATTTGACTGGAAGAGTTTTCCAAATCTTTTGCCACTGATCATTTATAAGAAGAAATGTATCATCCTGCATAGATAATAATATTTTCCCTGTTTTAATCAACATCCTTTTAATACAGTGATTTGTATTTTGGCTCTATGATTATTTGTGCCTTGTTAAGCATATCAACATTCAGGAAATTTATAGAGCTGAAGCTGTTATCTGAAGCTATGGTCTGGATCAGGACAACAGTTAATGGGCTGTACTATTTTAGTAGGGATATTCCTGCAGTGTCTCTGACAAAATATAGGGCTTTTGGCTTCAGGGTTGTTACTTTCTGAGTAGTTTTTAAGTCTTTTAAAACCACATTGGCAGAATGCAGAAGAAGAATTTGCCCGTGGTGAGATTCTAATTTAAAGGATTCGAATTTTAATCCAGAAAAGAGATTAATGGAATTAGTCACTATTCTATCCTTTCAGGCAGTATTTGAAAAACCAACCTTAGAACAAACTGAAAGATTAAACACTCCCTCAGTTCATGCTAGCATGAATCACGAATATGCAGTTTTTCTTGGTGGTAATGTAGAAGTGGTTTCTACTATTTTTTTCTACTTCTCAATAGGAGTAGCTTACAATTCCTGCTAGAAGCCTACTGTTAGTAGGATACAAAAATGGAATACCTGCAGAATTTCTTTTTTGCCCCTCTGAATTCTGAGAGATTCAAAGCAAGATTATTTTAAATCTCTTTTCATATTCCTTCCATTCTAGGAACTATCCTGTCACTGCTGTCATTTACATACTCTTGTATTATCCCTTACTTGCATTCATTCATTAACTTTATCTCTCTATTTCTCTGTCATAAGCTGAGTCAGCCAATCAATTTGGGTCTGCTATATCTCTGCATTAGGAGTGTGATTGGATGAGTCAATTACTCCTGATTCATTAATGGTCAGGATCTCCATCCTCATAGGAGATGGCCTATTGTATCTCTAAATGTCTCACAGGCACCATGGACTTGGTCCAATCAGGAGGTAAATTCAGGCCACATATTCTATAGAAACATAAGCAATTAACCTTTCTAAGGGGAAAAGACTAGATAAAACTATTTAGATCTGCTGCCCATTTTAAATACATTTCCCTGGAACATAAGTGTGCCACTCTGTTTAGACATTTACAGGTTTATATTACTGAAAACATGCCTAGATTCTTCTCCATAATAACTCTTTTCAGCTGTCACAGTTAATAACAGCACTTGGATTGGAGGTGGTTCAGCGTAATGGAAAGGGCAATTAAGCCTAATGTTCAAGTGCTTTTCCTGACAGTGCAAGGGGAACAGCGGTCCTGTTGCTGCAGGCATGACAAGCGTCTCTTAGGATGAACAACATGACCTGAACAAGGTGATGCAATTTATGTTCTAATAACCAAAGGATAGCCTATTCAGCAAGAATCAGATCTTTATATTTCTGTCACAAATGTCATAACTGTATAATCTGGAGTAAGCAACAACATTCTTAACTTTTTAGCCATCTTCTGAGAACCAAATGTGGAAGTCTCAACAAGCTGCAAACAGAGCTTGTGGTCAGCAGAAGGCAAAATGGGTACCATGTGCTCCATTTCTAAACAGACTTGCTTGGAAGTAAACCCCATTTAACCTAGGCAGACTTACTTCTCAATAAACATGCTTAGGACTGGGTTGGATCAAATAAGTTAAACAAAGTACGAATGTTATGATTCACACTCGGACTTAATGGTGATGTTTCCTGTAATTTAATGAAATTTAATTCCCTTCCCTCTATGTCCATTCTTCATAGCCTACGCAACCGTACATTGATGTTATCGATGCTGAAGAATTTACAGAATTATCTGAGTGCCGGACATCAATGTTATTGTTAATACTCCTGTATGAACAATGACTCCTGCTCAATATCCTGAAGAACATCATTCAGTCTGTGATCTGAGAATTACTCTGAGCAATTCCACAAAAGTGGCAGGCAATTTGTTGCAATGCTTGGTGGGATGAGATAGTGAATTCAGGGCTTGTGTCTGCCCAATTTTCTGGCCACAGGTAAAATGCATTGTACCTTGGCTTCCAAACTGTTCAGTCATGTCTTCAGTCCCAGGCTGCAAGAAGTAATCAACTGAGGTGTTAAGTTCCCTTTAATCAGTATACTCCAGTTAAAAACAAGCAATTCTATCCACCATCTCTTTTCTCTCCCATCCAATAGGTCTTTCCAGATTTGGAGAGAGGAATTATTTATTCAAGCAGAGGAATTACTTATTCAAGAATTACTTATTAAATGCATCACATTTTAACTGGAAATGTGAGGAGACAGACACAAGTCCAAGACTTCTTTCAGATTTCATCCTCACTTTGGGGGGTTTCAGTACACTAGTTTTGCAGCAGTACAATTACTGCCAGCAATTTTATATTAGATTGGATGCCCAGTGATACATCATGTCCATATATTCTTCTGTAACTGATGTATTGATGGGATATTCATTCATCCTTTATATCTGAACTGTTCTGATTTTGTCAATGTATTTCCAATTGGTTGGATACAGGCTACACTGGAGTAGAGTGACGGTAGAAGAGATCGTATGAGCCCTGTATGAAAAAGTATCAATTAAGTGTATGGAAAATGAACATAAAGAAATGCAAGCTGTTTGCAACAAACTGAAATAATTACGTGCCACTAGAGAATATAAAATATTACTGAGATATATAAAAAGGATTCCTTTATGGAATGATGGAGCAAAAGAATGTGCAGGAGAAAAAAAATGTACATTGGAGAATCATTGCTATATTGATAATAGGTGCTCTGTTGCGAGAAATGAATGTCTCTTGAGAGAACCAAAAATATCTGTGCTTTAAAGTGTGTTTCTGCATAAGTAAGAACTGGGTATGTCAGCATAAATGTTTAAGAAAGTGGGAATGAGGCACTGAAATGTGCGGAATAAAAGAAAAAGTGAGAGGATTATGAAGAATTCTGTGCTAAATCAATATAGGCTGAATGCAAAATAAAGTAACCAGTAGGAAAGGAATAATAACAGTTATGTAGCCACTCAATTCCAGCAACCTGACTCTGGACAGTGTACAAAAATTTCTAGACAAAATAGAAAAGAGGAATAGCGCACACAACTAAAGCAAAATGAATAAATAAATAAAGATATAATATGTGTATGCTATGTTGGATAGATGCTTCCTGATAAAGAATTGCTTTTTGGGGAGTGTATAGGGAAACAGAATATATGCTTCTACAGTGCATTAAATGCCAGCCAGATGATTTGTAAGCCTGGTAGTCCAGGTGCTGTCCTATTTCTCTTTTCTTAATAAATCTTTATCTGGATTTGAATGGAAAAGCCTTCTTTCAAAGGAGTCTATAAATCAGTCTCCTGAGAGTCACGGGCTTTCCTGATGTGTGGGTTTGTATAAGCTTTATAAAATATAGCACCACCGAGTAGGATTTTAGGTGCTCTTTATCCTAATGGTGAAAGTGTCCCATCTCTGAATTAGCTGAGTGCATTGTGTTCCTTCCTGGTGCCCTTTCCATGTCTTGCAAATGAAAATCAATTATAAAATTTCATTGCCAGTAATCCTATGTGTACAGACATACACAAGGAAAAAAAATCACTTAATTGTATAGATGTAAAAGAAAAAAAACAAAGCTTAATTCAACCAAAGGACATTTAATTGGAAGGAGAAAAATACTTTTTTGTCCAACTGAGCAATGAATTTGGTGGGCAGGTAGCCCAAACTGGTAGGAGACTTAAAATTGCCAGGATTTCCACCATTCTAATAAATCTCAGGCAGACAGCAATAGACCTCTCACCAAATTAATTTAATTGCATCTTCTTCTCCACATGACCCAATAATCAGATATTGCTGTCATGACTCATTAAACTAACCAGTGTCCAACATCTAGCTAAGCTTTATTAAACTTCTTTTATCCTAGACTCCTAGCTGAAATGTGAATTTCTGTGTAAAATGAGTCCTATTAACATCAACCCACATATGCAAAAGCAAAAATTCAACCACTTATTTAACCACATGGATGGTATAGGATTGGACTTAACAGAGGATTGCATTTTATTGATTGGAACTCTTAGATTGGATTTGATAAAATTATGTTAAATAATGACAAAGAAATGGATGAAGCCAGGGCACAAAATAAAATATTTCATTAATGCATTTTATTTTGTTTTATATTACCCACCGCAAGTACCTCTTTGAGGCAGATGCGTTTTCAGAAATGTGATAGATGATAGATGGATGGATGGATGGATGGATGGATGGAAGGAGATAGAGAGAAAGAGAGAGATGGGTGGAGAGAGAAAGAGGAAGGGAGGGAATCCAATACTTATGATTAATATGTTAATAATATACAACTTTTATTGGATTATTCATTTGCATTTTATTAAATATAAATATTATAAGAAAAAATAATTTAAGTATCATTCAAATGATCTCCCCTTTCACTTAAATTCACACATTACTTACGTTCACTTACTCACTTATATGCATATTAACTTCACTGTTAACTTTCAGTTTTTGTGTTCAATGTCCGCTTGTTTGCTTTGAAAAACATAGATTTGAATTACAACTACCTTTCTGCATCAATTAAGTTTTGAAACACTTTAATTTGATATTAAAATATTAATTTGGTATTTATAAACCATTCAATAACTACAGTTCTCTTGGGGAGGTAGGTGTGAACAAAACTTCTAAAAATATACTATTTGAAATAAAAGTAAATTTTAAAAGGTAATGGTATCAGCATTATATAGATTTTTAGTATAATACTATAAATATAGCTTGCTCTTCATATATTGTTATGAATTTACCTATACAGTACTTTATCTTGTTTGCTGTGGCTTTTACATAATGTAGGGTGAGCGCCAGCAGCAGCTGAAGTGTTCCTTGAATTGTTTAAAAGAGGCTTAATAGCTCAATGGCTGGGTGACTGGCTGAATGTTAATAGAGTTTCTGGCTATTGATGCTGTAGCTTGCATAAGGCAGGAAGTGCCACAGAGAAGCGTTAGATCAAGACGTTGCTAAGACTCAGAAGTTCTGATCTGAGTAAGAGTACTTGGTTAACTCAACCACATCAGCCTCTGACATTGTGATGGTTCCATTATTCAGACAATACTAAAGCTTTGGTTGATACCTTTGAATTTTACAGTTCCGTTTTGTATAAACGTTCCCATGCCAACTTCAAACAAGAAAATAATAGTCATGTCAAAATATTTATATTTTCTAAGTGTGTTCATTTACTGCGTTCTTCTCCAAACTGGGGTACATGATTTTGAGTGCAACTCGGAAGGCATTAAAATCGGGAAAGATGTTGCTGGCTGGGAATGATGGGAATTGCAGTGTAATATATTATGAAAGTGCCATGCTTGCTTTTATCTGATTTTGAAACTCAAAATAAAGCTCTCACTTTTCCTCTTTGAGACAGACTGTTGATTGTTGCTGGGCTGAAAGAGTGAAGATAAGGCTTTGGTAGATTTGTGAGCTAAGAAACCTGGGATATGAGTCTCTTTCCATATGCAGATAAACAATTTTCTGAGCCTCATCAAAACAACATTGAGTTGGTTCTTGAATCTTCAAGGTAATGCCTTCTCTCACTGGACTGTCAATATTAATCTGAAAAACAAACGAACAAACAAGGAAAGTAGTTTTCATTTTACTTTTTAAAGAATAGTCAGAAGCCAAGAGACTAGACAAAGTAAGATGCTGAAGAATGTATAAAAAATGGCATCAAGAAAGATGGCATCAAGAAATCTTGACAATGTCACAAAATTTATTTATCTGGGTATAGCTACCCAACTTGCAAATAACCTGGGTAATTTGTGTATGGTTAAAAGCACAAAAACAGAGAAACCAATAGAACCAATAAAAAAACACACAAAATACCACAATATAGAATAACTGAAGCCAAATCAAATGTATTCCAATTTTTAAAAAAAACATATCAGGATGCTTTAGAACTCAGGCCTACTGTTTTACTGAAGACCAACAAAATATTAGAGGCAGTGTGATCTAGAGGTTATGATGCTGGCTAAAATGACATAAATAAGTGTCATAGAAGATCACTGCATGACTTGAAGTCAGTTACCCATAGCCCAAATTCCCTCACAAGTTTGTCATTGTAAGAATAAATTCTTACCATGGATACTATAGTATTTGATGCACCATTAATTCATTGCACTTTTATTTGTCATGTATTTATTTATAAAGGTGGACTTCTATATATCTCTTACTAGAGATATATCTCTTACTAGCAGCTTACTTGTGTAGCCTTACAAGTGAAACTCAAAAAAATAGAATATCGTGCAAAAGTTCATTTATTTCAGTAATGCAACTTAAAAAGTGAACCTAATATATGAGCTAGACTCATTACATGCAAAGCAAGATAGTTCAAGCCATGATGTGTCATAATTGAGATGATTATGGCTTACAGCTCATGAAAACCCTAAATCCACAATCTCAGAAAATTAGAATATTGTGAAAAGGTTCAATATTCTAGGCTCAAAGTGTCCCAGTCTAATCAGCTAATTAAGCTATAACACCTGCAAAGGGTTCCTGAGCCTTTAAATGGTCTCTCAGTCTGGTTCAGTAAGAATCACAATCATGGGAAAGACTGCTGACCTGACAGTTGTGCAGAAAACCATCATTGACACCCTCCATAAGGAGGGAAAGCTTAAAAAGGTAATTGCAAAAGAAGTTGGATGTTCCCAAAGTGCTGTATCAAAGCACATTAATAGAGAGTTATGTGGAAGGGAAAAGTGTGAAAGAAAAAGGTGTACAAGCAGCAGGGATGACCACAGCCTGGAGAGGATTGTCAGGAAAAGGCCATTCAAAAGTGTTAGGGACTTTCACAAGGAGTGGACTGAGGTTGGAGTCAGTGCATCAAGAGCCACCACACACAGATGGATGTGGGCTTCAAATGTCATATTCCTCTTGTCAAGCCGCTCCTGAACAACAAACAATGTCAGAAGCATCTTACCTGGGCTACAGAAAAACAGACCTGGTCTACTGCTCAGTGGTCCAAAGTCCTCTTTTCTGATGAGAGCAACTTTTGCATGAAACCAAGGACCTCCAGAATCTGGAGGAAGAATGGAGAGGCATACACTATAAGATGCTTGACGTCCAGTGTGATGTTTCCACAGTCTTTGTTGATTTGGGGAGCAATGTCATCGGCTGGTGTTGGTCCACTGTGCTTCCTTAAGTCCAGGGTCAACGCAGCCATCTACCAGAAGATTTTGGAGCACTTCATGCTTCCTTCCGCAGATGAGCTTTATGGGGAAGCTGACTTCATTTTCCAGCAGGACTTGGCACTTGCCCACACTGCCAAAAGCACCAAAACCTGGTTCAATGATCGTGGGATTACTGTGCTTGATTGGCCAGCAAACCCGCCTGACCTGAACCCCATAGAGAATCTATGGGGCATTGCCAAGAGAAAGATGAGAGACATGAGACCGAACAATGCAGAAGAGCTGAAGGCTGCTATTGAAGCATCCTGGTCTTCCATAATAACTCAGCAGTGCCACAAGCTGATAGCTTCCATGCCATGCCGCATTGAGGCAGTAATTGCTGCAAAAGGGGCCCAAACCAAGTACTAAGTACATATGCATGCTTATACTTTTCAGAAGTCCGATATTGTTCTATGTACAATCCCTGCTTTATTGATTGCATATAATATTCTAATTTTCTGAGATTGTGGATTTGGGGTTTTCATGAGCTGTAAGCCATCATCATCACAATTATGACAAATCACAGCTTGAACTATCTTGCTTTGCATGTAATGAGTCTATCTCATATATTAATTTCACCTTTTAAGTTGCATTACTGAAATAAATGAACTTTTGCACGATATTCTAATTTTTCGAGTTTCACCTGTATATTGAGATTTAATGAGGTATTCCTCATCAGTAAAGAAATAAAATTCTTATTCATCATAAAATCTATTGATAGTTCCAAAGTTGCTTTTTTTGTCTCTCCATAGACAAAGGTAAGGTTTCAATCTGTAATATAAATTGTCCACTTGGAGAAATTATTTAAAATGTTCAACATCTGTGAGAGCATTCATACAGTTCTTCCCAAAATGAGAAAATATACTGTATTCCTGCCCAGTTTATTAGTTTACCTCTTTTGGAGCCTGGGGTTGGATAAATTCCTTAAAAAGTTTCTGTGCCTCTGATATTCTTTTTCTCTGTGATAAAATCTTCTTATACTTTTCACAAGCCAACCAGAATTCCATGTTCTCATCACTATATTCAGTCTTCAGGTAGGACTTGTAGACGATTGGCCCATCTGAAAATAATATGTCAAACATTGATTTGCAAACTATACTAAAAGTAATTATGATAATAGTTATGTTTTATTCTTTGTATAAGATATGCTATGAAGAATCATTTTCTGAGACTCAGAGATTATAACAGGAAGTGAAAATTACCTCAGGAGATAATTAGCTGTTTCGTTTTCCCTTCCATTTACCATAATATATAGTTAAAGGAATATTCAGGGGGATTTTTTTTTTCATTTTTCTTAGTATTCTCATTCTCAAGGATTGGCTAGTTATATCTATAGATATATCTATATATTTATCTATATGTCTACCTGCATTAGGCTTCTTATATTAAGCTTAATATATCTCTATCTCTATCATCTCTATTTCAATCTCCATCTCTGTATGTCTCTGTCTCTATCTCTAATTATCTGGGTAACTGATGTATTGTTACTACAAAATAAAATGTTTATTTATTTATTTGTATCCCACCTTTATTATATTTACAATAACTCAAGATGGCAAACATATCCAACATATCTTCCTCTTCCTATTTTCCCTACAACAACAACACTGTGAGGTGAGTTGGACTGAGAAAGTGTGTCCCAAGATCACAATGCTGGTTTTCATGGTTATAGAACTTAGAATCTGCCATTTTCTCCCTTGGTTCCTTAGATCCTATTTGCATGCCCCCGCCCTCCACACACATCTTCTCTATCGGCAGTAACAAACACCATAGGCATTTTGACTTCATCAGAGGATAATTTTTTTTTTAAAAAAAGAAACCTAGTATTTGATAAAATGCCAATCTGGAAAATCCAAAGGACATAAGCAAATGAGCCAATGTGCTCAAAAGCAGGGCCAAATAGTTTCTTACCCAGGGTAAGGAGGAGAAAAATAAGCACGAGATTGTGAATGTTATTTCTAAATATAGATCGTATTCTTGAAACATAGCAGTTGCTGAGCTTCTTTCTTATTGCTTCTTAAGTTCCTTCAATAAATATTGAAGAAGTTCTTGGATGCCTGTGAGCTTGGCTAAGTGGTTTAGTCCCGTCTGTGAGATAAAGTCTGACACTGCCAATGTCTGTCAAGGGTCTCTCCAGCTCTGCTTTTAGATGAAGAATGAGTTAGAGAGCAGTAAAAAGTGTGAAAGTGAAGAAAGAGATAAATTCAGAGCGAATGGGTGATAGAGTGGGTGATGGAGCATGGGGAAAACTGATTAGCACAGACTGATCAAGAGAGTGAGATGGAACGTGACAGAAGAACAAGTAAAAGAGAAAGAGAAATAAGTGAGAGAATATACAAATGATGGAGTGAAAGAGGGAGAATGTAAGAGAGTTAATCATTGATAATCTGTGGGATGGATGGAGTACCCAGTGCTTGATCCTTGTGATCAGTGGATGTGTGGGGTTTTCTCAGTAAGTCAGAAAAGGCAGAAATCCCCCACTCATCCTGAAAATCAAGTTCTGGCAGATGGTTCAACTGCTGGTATAGCCATTTGTTGAAATTCACCTCAGCCCACACAATGCATTCTGGAGGGGAATCGATTGATGTTTTTCAGCAAATTTGCATTTTGTTGAGTTTGACAAATATACCGTGCATGGAGTGATCTAAATTCTGTAAAAAAATCAGTGCATTTTTTAAAAAACTGACATTCCTTTTTGAAAAGTTTGCAGTTTCTCTTTTTGACCTGAAAGAAATGATATTTGCTGTAATAAGATCATTTTCTATGGGGAACACTTGAATTTTAGACAGATTGGGTATGATAATGTATTACAAAGTGAGAAGAGGAGTAATGTGAAATGTTCTTAGCAGAGCTCCATTGGTAAGAATTCCCCAGAGAAAAATAATTATTTTAGGTTGCCATAAATTAGCTTGAAACTTCTGACATCCCTTTGATCAGCTGGTAAGTTTCAACTGTATCTTCAGCCAAACCATAAGGGGGGGAGGCATTTTGGGTCTTCCACTCCTGCTTTACTGGGATCTTCCCAATCAGATTTGAAAAATGGCTAACTCACCATTCTAGGCATTTGTCAGAACTTATCTCCTTGCCCAGCCCAAACCACCCCAGCCCACCCCAGCCCACCCCAACCTGTCATGCTTTAGGGACAATGACTGGTGGATCATTACCTAGGGAATCCACCAATTGATGCATTTTAATTTACTCTGCAAGAAACTGTCAGGATAACATTACTGCCCAACCTTGTTAAAGAGGCAGAGTTGACAAAAATTATATATAGAGAGAAGATTTATCTTGATATACTTCATGCTGCCTCATGGATTAGAAGATAGTATGCTACATTGGCTATATGAATATGTCCTGTGACATAAATGCCCTTTACTTATTCCCATTCCATTTTACTGTTCTGATTAATAATCACGTATTTACTCACATTTAGTAGTCATAAGCTTTTCGAAAGACTGAGACCACTGAAGTACTTCTTCCAGGCTTATTCTTTGAGAAGCAAGGGCAGGGAGAGAAAACAAAAGTTAGAGCAGCCAATAACCACATTTTCAGAACTAGCTTTAATAAAGTCTAAGACTAGGGATACTGAAGATCTATCCTTGAGCTTTGCTGCCTGAATTTGTTTCCTGGTATTTTCAAACAATGGGACAGAAAAAAAGCAATGCTATCTTTACTGAATATTTCACACGGCAGAGAATACATCTGTAGCTTTAAACATTTTATATAATCACTTAAAATAATTACAATAGCTATAATATTACTGCATGTGAGCCTGCCTATCAAGGAAAGATAGGGCAGCACCTCTGAGTTTCAGAAATCTGGATAAAAACTAGATGGCAACAAGCACATAGACAGCATTCTAATATGTTTGTTCCTCAGAGATGAATCCATAAGGAAGCAGCTTGTATGACTGAATGCTTACATGATGGAACTGCCAGTTCCAATACTGAGACAGAACATTATTTGTATTTTGTTTTAGAAATAGCCTTGAAAATCTTTTTATTCTTAAGGTATTTTGTCTATGTGTAAAATGATTAAATGAACGACATCATCAGTAAAAGTGGACATGCTTAATAGAAAATAAGCGCCACTAAACTTACTGCAACATTAAGACCTATTTCACTTAAGTTTCCTTTGTTCAGAATTTGAAATATTCATGATTCAAATTCTCTTATGCAATTATAATATTTATTTGTAGTAAAAATTGTACTTGCGTTTGAACAATGTATTTAGTCATTCTTGTTCAATATACCCTTGGAAATATACCAATTGGTATATACTGTACCAAATATACCAATAAACAGCCTAATCAACATTTAAAAATAGACCCAGAGAGTTGATTGGCACCTGTTCCTAGGCAAGTAGGATTGCAGCCATTATATTAGAAATTATATTGGAAGGAAACTACTGAAAGGTAGAGTAATACAAAAATAGAAAAATGTAGCAATTTAAATTATAATTTTACATTATGTTACAAAGTACTATGAAGTAATCTATTTTTGTAATTTTTGAAATGGATAGATCATTATGGATTTCCACTGTTCATAGTTGGGAAGTGAAAACTGATTTTCTGGCATTAAAGAAATGGAAGAAATTCGCTCTGTTAGACTGCCATGTTCTGGGATACAAAACAGAAGCATTTGTTTTCATCTGCTCCTTTGGCCTGTTATCATCTCCCAAACATTCACAAAAACAACTTCATTATTTTTAACTTTAGTAGTAATCCATTCTTGATTAAAAGTAAAATTGGCTTCCGAATGTTGAGGCCAAATAAAAGATTCATAAACTAGCTTGGCTGTTGGTAGGGTTTTATAGGCTTGCTAATTTATAATCTCTTTCACTATTTTTATTGGACAACATGAATAGATATGTATGCACATATGTCTGGGTCCATAATCATTTATTAACAATCAAATGAGGCAATCTTTGGTGACCACATAATCTGGGTTATATTTGTTTAGCACCTAGACATCCTATTTAGGACCATCAAAATGGCAATAAAAGGTGTGCAGCTTTTTAATTGTCCAAAATTCATCAGGCAAAACATTAACCAAAGAGAAAAAAAGAGGAGAGAAGAAAGTGTAAACTGTTAGCTCAACTGGTTCAAGTCATGTGGTTTGTAGAACAAAGTCCCAGGGATTCCTATATTTATCATATGACAAAAAGCACTCCTCTCCCCACACAAAACAACAGATGGCCTTTGTGGTTTACAGCTGGTGGGGGAAGAATTATTTTCAAGATCCTTAATTTTGCAATCTAGATTATACTAATAAGAAAAACAAATGTCTGCATTTTTTAAATTCCACCTTAGACTATATTTTGAACTACTGAGCAGTGTCAGCAGGGCAGATAAAAGAAAGCATTGCAGTCACAACTGTACAGTCAAAACCCTACCTCATTTGTGTGTAAGAAGAAGGAGGAGGAGGAGGAGGAGGAGGAGGAGGAGGAGGAGGAGGAGGAGGAGGAGGAGAAGAAGAAGAAGAAGAAGAAGAAGAAGAAGAAGAAGAAGAAGAAGAAGAAGAAGAAGAAGAAGAAGAAGAAGAAGAAGAAGAAGAAGAAGAAGAAGAAGAAGAAATGGTATTCTATTTGCTCAGTAGAACTTTCCTTCCCTGTATACCCAGTTTCTTCCCAAATCTATTGGATTCCCAAACATTCCAAAACAAATTAAAATGAAAGCATGGAGGTGAATGGGGTTGAGGAAGTAATTTATGGAGATATGCCATTCTATCAATGGACGTACACAATTGGATTAAACTTGAATATCAGCAGCCCTTTCATAACTGCTGAATATATGTCACTGAATTCTCTGAATGAGACAACAGATCCTCTGTTAACAATGAATTCAGCCTGCTCAGACTGCTTTTTACTTGGCATCTCTAGGATTACTCCAGAAGCTTGTAAAAAGTATATCCATATACTGTGGCTCCATACCTAATTGACTGTAGTTTTATCCTGCCCATGGTTTGGAGAAATAAAGGTATAAGCAATAAGTTAATTAGAACTATTAATCAGAGCCATGAGCTCAAACTCTGACGGCCAAAATAGAGCCCCTGAGAGACTTATTTGAGCAGGAGACTGAAGGTTACCTATGGTTCTCCATTTATGGGTAGTCTAGTCTCAAAAGGCTTAGGCTTTATTCATCCTTATACATGCAGCATACATCTTTTTATATTCTTCAATGAAGGTTGTTAGGCTGAGAAAATATCCAAAGTCAACAATGAGCTTCATGGCTAAAAGATTTGTTCCTAACTCTCTTTTATTCTAGCTGCTGTAATCACCACACCACAGTGGGTCTTTGCAAGGGAAACGTTCTATTTTATCAATGGCAACTATTTAAGTTTTCTCTATTTAAAACAAAAAAGAGCTACTTATCTCTAAACCACACATTTGAATTTTGAATGGCTCACTGTATAAGATTTGACCTAAAGTTTCCTCCTTCTATTGTTATCACTTCCAACATTATGTATAAATGGATGTAGGATAAGTAACACATGAAGCTCACTCTCAAAAACCTGAAAAATCCTGGTTTCTTCCTTTATCCTTTGCTCTGTAAACAAGACTTCTTGTAGATTGCTTTGTACTTACTTGGAAATGACTCTGTTTGTACCATCTCTGAACAAACTGCAAAGCCAACAGATGCTGCGATTCATAATCCTGGATGAAGAAAACAAATATATTTAAGCATTCTGTTCAAGGGATATTGGTAAGATGCAGGAAAGATCATAATGCTTATGTATTGATGCAACTTCAGGTCATCTTCCAGACAAAACAAACCAGTTTTCATCTTATACAGGCTTACCTTGAGCTCGTTACATATGGGGCTGAGTTAATATCCCGATTATTAGCTCTCTTTCCATTCTTGCAAGATTATACCCTTTTTCCTTTGTTTTCCCCATATGCCTGGGTCAGTTTCCCAGAATATCTGTGTGATGAAAGCTTTTTAAATTCCTCATAACCTCTCTGTTCCACGAAAGATCATCCTCAAACCTCAAATTTCCATATGTAACTGCACCTAAGTTGAAGATCTACCATGTCCCTACCTAATATGCATCGATTTCCCTCTTTTTCTTTTCTTTTTCTCAGACGAATTTTAAATTTCAAATTCCCTGATGTCAGTTCTTTTAGTGCATCTGCATCTTGGAGTACCTCTCCTCCTTCTCCTCAAAGTACCTTTTCTAATTGTGTTGCACTCCTGTGCCCATATTTCTGATAATTAAGATGTAAATATAACAGAACTTTTGGAAATACACTGAGGTGGATTGTTCTTTTTCTTTGTCGAAAAACAATTCAAGGGGAAAGGAGCATCTTTGCTGCCCCTGTGTGGACTCCTCTGACAATGCTTTCCTATGTCCTCTGATAATGTTTACTACAAACACATACAATCAAAGGATTTATGCAGACTAAGCTGAGGTGTGAAGAACTAATGTACAATAATCAGTTATCTGCTCTTTAGATGTGATTGAGTATGCCGCTATAGTATCTATCTGTGGTATCCATCTGTGGTTTCTAGATTGTTGGACGTGAACTCCTTAAACCAAAATATCTTCCAGAACTAGTTTTATGATTAGAGTGGAATAGCTGCAACTGAGTGTTCTGAAAGAGGCCAAATTTTCAGTTATTGAACTCACTAATATACATTTATGAAGAAGGAGAAGAGAACAATAATGGTGAATATCTGTAGCTCGGGTATAGGATGAGGATGAAGGTTCATTCTTGAAGCTTGTGGATTGGTTTCTGAAAGTTTTGTTACCAGGCTAGATAACAACTTAAGGAGAAGAGACTATGAAATAGTTTACTTCCTACCAAAATAAATTGCTTGGCATTGAGATCCTGTTTTTTTTTTTTTAACTTGGCTGGTAATGGAAGTCATTTGTTATTTGATGTCAGACTTCAAACTGTAATAGGCACATCAAGTTCAGTAATTCTTTCAGATTTTAGGAAAGTGGTTAACTACTGTGACATTTCCTTTACTATCAGCAGATTCATAAATGAATTAAATATACATAGGCTATTTATCTTGAAAGTCCAGAACCCTGGAATGCACTATTGAGGATTTCTAACTACAGTCAATCATGTAGTCATGTTTGTATATTTTCTTCTTTGTTTTTATTTGACATACATGCACTAGTTTTCATTGAATCTAGGATGAGAAGTTTTTCAGTCTAACAGATATCTTTATCAACCCTTCTTTTCAGTTCCTCAAAAATGAGCCACAAGCTTTACAAAGTTATGAAGCAATCAGCAAGAGTCTGTTAAACAAAAGACTGCTTTATGCATTTTGACAAGTACAACTTCTCTTAATAAAATGATCTGCTCTTTTTCAAATCATTTTTAAAAGATTTAATTGCTTTTGCAAAATTCAACATTCAGTAAGGCAGGCAAACATTCAGTTGTACACGCAAAGCAGAAGTACTATCAGATCTTCCTATTTTTGCTGGACAAACTTTCCATACAAAGTAAACTGTAAAATGTCAGCATTTGAATACTGAATGTAAGCCATCCATCATTCGCAAGAGCAGTTGACTTCTCACAAGGCATTTTTAGTCTTTGAGGGTGTCCATCAAAGTGTGTGTACAGTTGTTAGTGAAGTTCTGTATTTTTACACACTATTGTTCATTTCTAGACTTCCAAAAGAAGAAACATTTCTGTTACCTGGTAAGAAAAAAGCTATAGATTATCTATTCACTAATAGTGCTGATGAAATAAATTTAAGTCAAGAGAGTATGAATATGGTCTATATTTTAGTAAGTAATATATTCATACCTTGCCTGTTCCTTGCACTTATAGAATCAAATTTATTTATAGGGGGAGGGATATCACACAATTTCATTTATGATTGAGTTGAGGATGAAAATTTTGAAAATCCCTGCCATAAGGATTACATTAATTCAATTATAGTTCGTGCATAAGCGCACCAACTGTAATTCAACTATAGTTCGTGCATAAGTGCACCAACGTGCCTACCATCCCTGTCCTATTGTTTCTTTTATATCTTATTTTTCTTATATGTATCCATGTATTCATAACTATGTTTTACTTATACCTATTATCTTGTAAGCAATTGACAAATAAATAAATAAATAAATAAATAAATAAATAAATAAATAAATAAATAAATAAATAAATAAAAATATCTGCATTGAGGATTTATCCTGAGTGTCAGTAGGGAGTAACAAAAAAACCTATTACACTTGTACATAAGTGTTTCTTAAAACTGAAGTACTTCTTCCATGCATTTTGAATTCTTACATTCACTAAAAGATTTACTTTTATAATGCATAAACCTAGAAACCAAAAAACCTTCACCCATTCAGAAGTCTATTTTTTCCTTTTTTTTTTTTTTGCATTTTCATGAATCGTTGCACTGGACCTGCTTCCTTGATGAAAGAGAAAAACAGAAAAGCTAATGCATGCAGAGATGTAGCAAAATGGATTTCATGAAAGAAGGTAATTGGTGCATCTTGTTCCAAGCATATCTAAGGAAGAAATGCAGCACTGGGTCCTACATTCTTCTTGGAAGAAGACCCTGCTGGAGCAATGCAGCATGCATTTATTTGTAAATTACTGTGGCTTATATACTGCACTGTTTACAAAACCTCCGGGGTTGTTAATAAATAACAGCATCGGCATTGAAATGTGAACATTCATTAACATGATCAAGGCTCTGATGTGCTATCTTTCAGGTGATTTGATCTGGTAAATGAGTTTTTCCATGAAGACAAGACTGTTGAGTCTATCCACATTGTCAATGACTCTTCCAACGATTGTGAAATGTTATATGAATTGTAATAAGTAGATACACTGCATAGTCAATATGAATGAACATACCCTATTTCCTTTTTTAAAAAATGATAAAAGCAAATGGATAAAGCTGTTATTAAATTTATTTTAAACTTACTCTTTGTTCAAAAATATTTCGGCCACAGGGCACTTCAGTTATAGGCACAAATAAGACTCATGGTTTTAATATACTTTTTCTCTCCCATCTATTAAAAATATTAAACTTGGATTATCTTATATATTTCAGTTTCAGAAATATAATACCTTAATATTGTAAGGCCTTAATTTTTCACCTTTACTAAGTTTGCATTATACAATTTACACTGTAGCGGACTTATTTTAGTTGCAGATATTCCATTGTAACTATATGTATCTTAACCATAGTTTTCTTCAAATCTGGGAAAGCGTATGAAGAAATACTTCAGAACATGGCCCATATCCACTGATTCAGAGTTAATAGCTAAGAATTAAAAAATTGAATGATAGACACTCATTAAGTACCCTTAATGGTTATTGAACAGAAATGATTTCCCAAAAATATGAACTAATGGTATTCCCATCCTTTTGCTTCTTGTCAGCCCACTCATTCTTATATAACAAGCTACAGAAATTCACCTCTTTGGCAGAATTAGGTTAATAGGTTTCTGGGTGTTTTTATTAGAAGCACAAACATGTGATGCTGCATGGAAAAATACAATATTTCAAACTAAGGAGATCCTATTAAAATGATGCTGTACTTACTCTTCTAGACTCTTTTATCATGAAATACTACAGTAGCTGTTTTTAAAATTCCCTGACAGTTAGGTACAGGCTAGTTGCTTACTTACCACAATATCCTCCAAGTTTTTGAGGAGGAGTTTATTGTGATGGTTGAGGAAATTATTTGCTTCTGTTTATCAAAAATATGCCAAAATCTGACCACGTTTGGTAGTTTTTGACTTGCAGAGGATACAGCATTGGGTATCTGCTTCTGGAAAAGAACAAGATCTCGTATTAATGCGTCTTTCTTGGTGTTACTGAAAGCAGTGAGTGCTTCCCTTCTGCTTTTGGGAGTTGTCATCTTCATGTGTTTACATTTAAACGTTGCTTGTGGTTAGTGGGAAGTTCTTTTTATTTAAAAAAAAATAAAGAAAGTTCCACCAGCCTTCAGAGATCCATTGATAAGAGGATGTTTGTTCTGTCTCTTGTAGAATATCTTTACTGATTGACTGAAGCCACATTATTAATATTTTTTTGGCAGAAGTTATGAACAATGACTGCAATCAACAGATAAGGCTGTCATTTTGTGACTAAAAGTTTCCAGTCCCTTATCAAGTGATATTTCTCTTCTTCAACTACCAACACCCAGTCAACCTTGCCTCAGAGTTTTGTTTTTATGTTACTTGGAATCCTGACACTCTCATTTGAGAAGTGATGAGGAATTAGATATAGATCAAAACCATCTCTTTCTATAATGAAATAGCCATAACATGTCATCCATTATTAAAATATTAGCTTTTGGTGAAGTCCTTTTCTTTGCAGATATTCTGCTCTGAGTTAAGTCACTGCATCTTGGAATGGAGGTTTTGGCTGAATCTGATGTATAGTATACTTAAATGTTGGTTGCTAGGGAACAGTGGAAAAGGTCTATGAGTATTGTATCCTGCTTGTAAGTTTCCAGGATACAGTATGTCTTAGGGAGAGACAATCAAATGCCTTTGAGTATTTCCAGAATGGTTTACTACTTATGGTGCTAGCAGGAACTGTTAGGACTTTAGAAATAAATTTCCTTACCCATTTCCTGAAACTATAGAGAAGAAAGGAAGTTCAATGTAGCAATGTGTGTTTCACAAATGTAATGAAAGGATACCACAGTACGTATTTTTATTTGTATGCAGCTCATTATATAGATTGAAAGTTATCTACTCTGATATATCAATCATAATAAAAGTCTCTCTTCTGGGAAAAAAATAAAGTGAAGTACATTTTGGTTGTTACATATTTCAGAAAAGAAGAGGAAAGAGTTACCACATAAAATTGTATGCATGCTAACTATAAAGGTAACTTCAGTAGAAATATTATATATGGGTAATAATAATATAAAATATGTCTTGAGTGGGGAAAACTTTGGCAATGTAACCTGGGATCTGTGCAACTTCTCATTCAGCTATCCAGCAACAAATATCAATAGGGATCTATAGACTCCTGCTTTCCATTTTTGATTCTGTATTTCTGAATCAGGCATAGACTACGAGTCTTTTCATTAAGATTGCCTTCAAGGAAAGCAGTTCAAACAGATATTGTTTTCTGCAAAGTAGGATTCACAGATGAGCTGGGAAGAGAACCCACTTGTGCTGAAATATTTTTGCTCTAGAATACTTTCTCTGAGGCCTCATTGCCTGAAATCACCAGGAAATGAGCTTAACTTGAAAAAGACAAAATCTTCATAAAATGCTAACTAGTAGCATACAACACACTTTTTCTAAGACTTTGTGTATCTGATGGAACAGCTTTTTAGATTTATGTTGTCTTTATCTTTAGTTGCTTTTAGTATCTCTATTTACAGTATGTTAAGACTGTTTGTGACCCTTGAATTTGTTTGGGTTTTTTTTTGTGGGGGGGAGTAGGGGTGGATAGTGGTGGTACCCAACATGAAACATGCAAACAAGCAGGCAGTAAAATTTGAATGTAGTTAATCAAGGTGAAATATTTGGTGAGGTGGATATTTTTCTTGCAAACTTTTTAGTTTTGCAGACATTTAATAAGCCCCAGTTTGTATCACTACTTTCTAGACTGCTGCTGATTCTTTGCCAATATTTCCTCCTTTTAAACCTTTCTTCCTCTTACTACCCATAGATGACCTTCTCCCAGTAAAGAGCGAATGGGCTGATGTTTCATAGTTCTAAAAGCCTTCATGTTTCACTGCAAGAATTGATGTTGGATGAACTGAAACAATTTTAATGAATGAAGAAAGTTGCTTTCTTTGTTTTTGTTTATAAACGGTATAAGCATTTTAATCTGATGTTGGCAGTGTGAAGGTCCACAACCATTCTCTAAGCTTTCTCCAGCCCTAGTTTCTCTGCTTTCCCTCCTCCTCCTCCCCACTCCTCCTCTTCCCCATTAAAAACTCCAAAGGGGGAGGGAGGTAAAAGTTATAAACAATGGTGATATTCAGATTTTTTTTACTACCAGTTCTGTGGGTGTGGCTTGGTGGGTATGGCAGAGGAAAAATACTGTAAAATCCCCATTCCCTCCCCATCCCACTAACCTGCTTTCCAGGTCCGTTCTCCTGTGCAGAGCAACAAAAGAAGACCCAGCTGATCAGCTGAGACTCCGATCAGCTGGGACTTGGGAGGCAGAGAATAGAAGGGGTGGGGCCAACCACAGGTAGTATTTACCAGTTCTCTGAACTATTCAAAATTTTCCCTACCGATTCTCCAGAACCTGTCAGAACTGGCTGAATACCACCTCTGGTTATAAATGCTTGTCATTCTTACTTTAAAATACTTTTTTAATTGTTTAAGAGATCCAGGGACAGAATGATCATTTGAACATTTCATCCTCACATACTTAGTTTTTTCCTGTTCCTCTTGTTTGTCCACTAAAATAAGTAGTCCAGCAATTAAGATTGAGTGGGGGGAAATCTGGAACAAGATTTTAAAATATTAATTTTAGAATGTAGGAAGATGATGGGAATTTTTACCAAGGTTGAACAAATAGGAAAATAAATTTAGTTTCTCTGTCCTGAAGTGTGAAACTGCTTGTTCAGGTTCCCCTATGCTAAAATTAGTAATAGGATAAAAATATCAATAACACCTCATATAATTATTTTTTCTTCCTATCACTAGGGGGATTTTTTTTCCTGGAATTTTTTTTTTAGAGAAGGAAGGAATTAACCCTCAGAAAGGATTTTGTTAGTTCCTGTTTGAAAATTTTGACAGTTTATGTGCATCAAAGTGTGCATTTAAATACCTGAATATTTTTATATCTCACAACACCAGTTCTCAATATATAAAAATGTTTAACTATCAAAATGTTTAATTATCTATTGTGAGACATTTTAAAATACATAAACAGACTAAAGCAAACACGATGGAATGGCTCTGAACTATATATATGTATATATTTATTTGTATAAATAAAATCATATAAAATGGCATGGAACAGAAAGTATTTATCTGGCATAATTTAAACCTGCATCCAAAAGCAAACTGTAACAGACAATTGTTAATATGGTTTGGTACAATGACTAGCTTAAACCTAAGAAATGTAATGAAGCTATGAATGAAGAATATACAGAAATGTGCATATGGCTGCATTCAAAGGGTCGTATGGCTCACCGCCCCATGGGAACTTAAATTCATAATGGGTATTCATCTTGAATTCATCTTGATGTGGTCTAAGCTTGGATGTTATTTATCCTGCTAATGAAACATCTCCAGGAAAACAGCTAAGTCCAGAGAACACCATGAACTCAACAGCTCATCTCTGAACTACATTTAAATTATTGAAGCATGAATTCATGAAAACTACCCAAGGCCAGATATTTTTGTTGTCTGTCCTCAAACTTCACTTTCTCCCCTTAATTTGTCACTTACAAGTTCATGTTCTGACCTTTTGTGGCTTAACCTCATTTAAAATGGAATGTGATGAACCATATTCTGCCTTCACCAGAAATACTCAGAACATCAATTTGATCATATTTTAAATAATGGCTTAACTGTGAGCACAGTTGTTCTAGAAATTAGACTCCCTGCATTTTTTGGAAATCTTCTCCTTCTGTAGTTCTGAAATAGCTAAAACATTTTTACTGGACTCTATTCTTTACTTTGCAATGAATGAAAAAATATGGCTGATGCCTGAGGTTAGTAAACTAAGGATGGGAGAGAGATATCATGGGAAAAGTGTCCTCAGTGTAAGCTTTTCCTTCCCTGATTTTATATTGTACCCATAATTTCCTTATTATTCCCATGTGACTGAATGGAACAGATTGTTCTGTTAATATATGATATGGATGGATAGAAGATATAATTTCTATCTGCTTGAAGTAGTTTGGAAAAGTCATCTCAATGTTTGCATTTATTAATCAAGTTGATAAACTAGCAGTACAATAGGTAAATTAGTAATTTAAACTTTTTATATTTTCCCTATGTTCATCTCTCCTCATGCCACCATCAACCTTGCTGTTTCATTTCCTTCCTGTTCTGCTTTTGCTTGTCTCTATGCGTGGGGAATTTAGAAAGAAAAGTTGAAAACAAAGACACTTGCAAGAGAGAAAGGATTAATCTTTTCTGTTCTGCTTTCTAGTTCTTCTTCCCATGCACTCCCAACCCATGAATGCCTTATCCTAATGGAGAAGGGAGGAGCTTACATCTTCCATATATCTCTATCTCTATCTCTACCTACCTACCTACCTACCTACCTACCTACCTACCTACCTATCTATCTATCTATCTATCTATCTATCTATCTATCTATCTATCTATCTATCTATCTATCCATCCATCCATCCATCCATCCATCCATCCATCCATCTATATATTTGCTTTCCGTCAAATGCCATTTTATTATTATAATGTGCTTTGTTTCCTCCATTGTGCTATTATTCTAACTGGAAATTTCAGGATATTTTTGTTTCTTTGGAAATATGTCAGAAAGAAAGAAGAAAACTTTTAAAAATAAATAATGAATGAGAAAAAGGAAGAGGGGAGGGAGGGAGGGAGGGAGAAAGGAAGATGAGATATAAAAAAGTTAGATGATATATAAAAAAGTTAAATGTGGTGTTAAATGTTGAGAGAGAGAGCAGATAGCATAGCTGTCACAAACCATGAGTGGTTCTATTAATGTTGTCTATCTTTTAGAAAGTCAACGTATTTCTGTTCTCTGCATGTCCATAAATTGTGTGCAAATATTTATGTAGAGCAACTTGAATTTAAAGTTTAAATATGTTTAAATACATAATAAACATATTTGCAGGAACGTATTTGTTCTACTTTTCTTTGCAGTCTGGAACCTAAATATTATATATTTACATAAAACTCGGATTTAGAACAATTGTATTAAAGATAAGGCCTAAGATAAGATGGTCAAAAATGCCTCTCCCATCTCAAAGGAAAACAAGACAACTGCAAGAGTTAACAATGCTGATAATATTGGTACAGGAGAGCAAAATATTTTTCCTTGCAGCAAAAGCTTGTTATTTAGATTAAATGATACCATCACAAATATTAAACTCCTAATGTATCAAGCAGTTCAAATGTCACTGCAAGAGACTTCCATTCTTTGCAAAAATAAAAAAAATCAGAAAGTCTCCCCTTCCAAAAACACAATATTTTTATATTATTATATAAAAGAAATTAGCTTTGCAGCCATCTCTAATTTGTGAGGAGATTCTATGTCTGTGTTTACATTCTAGCAAGGTAATTTTTAAACCCATGGTAACCTTTTAAATGTTTGTTAGTATTTAAGCTATTGCTTGCATTGCCCTCATGTGTTGAAATGAAGGACTTTTTACATGAAGGGATAGGATTGTCAACTTTTCATCCTGTTATTGAAACTAGCATGTCTAACATTGGTTTGATGTGTGGATGCTAACAAATGACAAATGAAAAGTTCTCTTTTATGTTGCAGGATGGAATATTCCTGCTTAGCAACCAATCAAGTATGCCTCCTTCCAGAATTATCCATTCCATGCCACCTACAGCTTTTGCATTTTACTCTTAATAAGGAACCAACATCTTGAATATTAAAACTTTTTAAATTGTTTTTTAGTTCAATTTTTTCTGCCTGAATTTTATTGCATTATTGGAAGTGTTCTAAAAGCTTGCTAATATACTTTGTGTCTGATGCTGTGTTATCTATGTAAAGAGCAGCACTCAAAGAATGAACATCCTTACATAAGATATATAGTCTATAAATCATAAAAATATATAATATTTTATATTATATTATTATATTATATGTATATTATATATAATAGAAAACAATATCTATAAACATAAAAACTTAATAAATAATTATAATATATATAATATATATATTATGTTTTATAGACTATATATCTAAATATATATAATCTTATCCTTTGTCTATCCACTGCAGGATGAATGCCTTTATATACATATAAATTCAGGTTTTTCAGAACATTGCATTGCAAAAATAAAAACTAGGCCAGAAATAAGTTCTCAAACCATCTACTATTACGAGCTCAGACAAATCCAGAGTTGTTTCTGAACTATTTTAAACCCCTCATTTATGAGGAATGCTATGATGGTTTGATATTGGTTATATTGTACATCTTTAACGATAGCTGTCAAGGTTTTAGTGGGGATCTTACCACAGTTTTAGCTTTTCTGCAAGATTCTGCCCTTCTGAAGCAAGATCAAAAGACCTGGTCTTGAGAGCCCACATTTTCATAAACTGACTTTTGTGCTATTTGAAGATATTCATGACAGCAGAACATCTGGCGTTTATGTTTGGAGAACTGGGTGAACCTTATGAGTGACCAAGGAACTTTTGAATAATCAAGGCCATTTATTTCCAAAATGAGATGTTTGTTCTTGTACAGCATGATGGCTAAATTAAAATAATTCTACCTTCTTCAATTAAAAAAGGGGGGTGTACTGTACGTTGAGTACAGAAGATCCATGTCTAGTAGATTGAAAACAGATTTTCTTTCCTGATGCCAACAATGTATGCCAGGAATAAGCTCACCCAGTTCCAATCTTGGAAGCGAAGTACAAGCAACAGCTAAAACAAAGGTCTAATAGAAAGCAAGCCCAAAATGTCAATATGCTTAGCTATGAAACCAGATGAGAAGATCACAAATGCCCTGCTACTTTTATGAACAATTATTATATATTTTATTTTATTGGGAAGGGGCAATGGGAAGGGAACAAATTTTGCCTGCTTCTGCAGTCTTTTACAGACTATTCATAGTGACAGGTCACAGATGCACCTGGACTATGAGCTCAGATCTATCTACAATAGTGTTTCTCAACGTTGGCAACTTTTAAGATGTGTAGATTTCAATTCCCAGAATTGCTGGCTGGAGAATTCCCGAAGTTAAAGTATGCACGTTGTAAAGCCTTCCAAAGTTGCATGACAGTGAAATGGGTAGCATATACACTTAATAAATAGAGTTGCCAGGGTTTAAAAACACTGCTCTAGAAACACTTTGTTCCAAAATAGCCAACTTATTAGTAAGTAAAAAGAAATGGGCACTGGATGAAGAGGGCACTTTCAGTGCACTGAGAGAGCTTCGTCCTACTTCACTCTGCAATCCTCCTCTGCTGACGGAGCTGTTTTTTGGCACAGATTTAGCATTATTCCAGAAGAACAATGCAGCTTGTTCAGAGATAGCAATAACAATGCAGCTTGTTCAGAAATAGCCCAAAGATAAGTGTATGGTATGGAAAAACTTCAGAGAGGTACCAAAGTCCCAGTAGTCATTTTCTACCTTGTAGTCCCATGGATTTTTGCAGCTGAGATCTAATAACTCTATACTGGACAAAAAATAAATTCAAACAGTTTTTTGAAGAACCAAGGTCTGTTCAGTTCAATTTAATGATTTTAAGACTGAGGTTGCAAGTTTATGCTATAGCAAAAAGGAAAAAAAATGCAACTGAGATATGTAAACAACTGAAATATACCAAAATATCTAGTTTAACATTATTCTTGATTATAATTAGTTATTGCAGTTTGCAGGACTTACTATGTATAAACAAGTGAATATGTTCTGGCTTATTGGTTTAACTTGTTCCCATTAGTGGATTGCTATTAATAGTGTTTCCTCATCTGCAATGTATTTTATTTTTCACATGTCCTTTTTCTCCTATTGATTGACTTTTTTCTCCTTCTGTTGACAGTTCACTATTTTTTTTAGTTCTAGTTCTATTTCTTTATTCACACTTCCATTATAATCTCTTTGAACTCAGAGCTGTTTGAATATTCATTTCACAGTTTTATATGAAGCTGATTCAATCAAGTTGTCATTAAAATTAAAGTTTTAATTGAATCTTTGATTCAAATCAGGGCTGCTTGAGACAGTTTGCTAAATACTTGACCATATATTTATAGTGGCGGGGTGTATGATGCAAGCAGGAATAGCATTCACCGAAGGGCACAATCAAGTAGCTGGCATTGGGTACAGGGATATCTGTATAGAATCTGGGTTTAGAACCTCTAAGTCTAGATGAGAGAGATGGTTGTTATAAATAAGGAAGCTAAGATCCTGTGGGATTTCCAGATTCAGACAGACAGTTAGGTACTAGCCAATCAACCAGACACTGTGGTATTACACAAGGACCCAAAGACAGTGGTGGTAATAGATGTAGTAGTGCCAAGTGACAATAACATCAGAATGAAGGAGTATGAGAAACAGGATACCAGGGCCTAAAGGAGGAGAGAATGTGGAAAGTCGAAGTGATCCCATTAGTGGTAGGAGCATTGAATGTGGTGATTCCTAAACTTGGAGAATAGCTTCCATAGTTCCAAGGAGTGACATCAAACCTCTCTATCCAGAATAATTCAATGCTAGAAACAGATAAGATTCTGTGCAAAACACTCAAACATCCAAGCTTCTTGTAGAAGACCCAAGACTGAGGAAGACACAGAACTCCACCTTCCCATAAGGGGCATACATACATATAGTATATATATAAAATTTGGAGGGGCAATTTGATTGATTCTATTGAACTAACAAATCATGAATTGATAGTTCTCATGGAATTGATTCAACTTCTTGAATTGATGATTTAAGTGAGACTGTGAGCCATTTGCATAGCAGTATTTATGAGAATGCAAGTTAGCAGAAGCAGCATTACAATGTAGACTTCGATCTTGTTTATATATTATATGTGCTGAAGCTGCACCCTAAAGGGTCAGGTTTTGCATTGGAGCTCCACTTTTGCCAATTTAATTTGCACCTTCTTAATACACAACATTTTTCTTTGGGCCAAATAAAGTGTGGTTTGTGTGTCTGGGTTTGTAAGAGAAAGAGGGATGTTTCTAGAGTTATATGTCTCTCTCTCTCTGTGTGTGTGTGTGTGTGTGGGTACACAAGAGATATGTGCTCTGTGTTAATTCTGAGTTACAACTACAAACATAAATTTGACAGAAGAAATTACGGTATATCAGCAAATTGTTTTTAGAAAGCCTGGACAAATGATTTATTGACCTCCCTGAACCAACACACACACACACACACACACACAGAGAGAGGGAGAGAGGGAGAGATGTATATGTGTTTTTTTCTGTAGAAATTTCTTAACAATATAGTTTGAATGAAGGGAAAGTAATGTTGGTCTTTCAAATTTCAGTGGAAAGTTTTCCACTCCTTTTGGGAGAGAGCCATTACAAACTAACGTATCCAGCATCAAATTTTAACATCAGGCTCTTTGGCAATTTTCTGAATTGAAAACAATTACTTTACAAACACATTTTTCATAGAGGCTTTTTAGCAACAGTTTTTGAGAAGAAAGAGGAAGCTTAAGAATTCTAGTAACTGCAATAAATTCTCATCTGGAGCCAGTACTTCCCAAAGTACAAACGAGTAGAGATTGCTTTATATTTTTTCAAACTGCTTTCATGTGAACTGGTAGTACTTTTCTTTGATAACATAGAAGTTTTCATCTATACCACAGTCTCCTGAATCTTTATCATCTGGGAACCAGCCATTACAAGCTACTGGGACACTGATGGGAGATAGATTGGATAGGTGTGGAACAAAATGTGGACTGATGAATATTAGATTGGAACAACCTCCTCAAATGAGATGGGATCCAAATGAAAAAGTGATTTAATCCAGAATGTAACCTAAACTTGCTTTAACAGCAGTAGAAATAACACTTAGACTTATATACTACCCAATTGTGCCTTTTAGTACTCTCTGGGTAGTTTACAATGTCAGCATATTGCCCCCAACAATCTGGATCTTAACTTTACTGATCTCAGAAGATGGAAAGCTGAGTCAACCTTGAGCCTGGTCAGGATTGACTTCCAGGCTATGGGCAGAGTTTGTCTGCAATACTGCACTTTAACTACTGTGCCAACAGGGCTTTTAACATCAGCTTATACATTTAATTCAGAGAGTAATTAGGACTGCACAAAATTAATTAGGATTTAATTGGGATTTAATTAATTAATTAGTAATTAGGATTGCAGAAAAAAAAACTTGCTACCAACCTGCCTTCCATTGAGGACATGTATACTACATGAGTCAAAAAGAGGGCTGTGAAAATATTTACAAACCCCTCACATCCTGGACATAAACTGTTTTAATTCCTACTCTCAGAATGACGCTAAAGAGCACTGCACACAAGAACAACTAGACACAAGGACAGTTTTTCCCCAAATGCCATCACTCTGCTAAACAAATAATTCCCTCAACACTGTCAAACTATTTACTGTCTACATTACTATTGCTATTAATCTTTCCATCCTTCCTTTCACCCATCTCCTCCCACTTACGACTGTATGACTATAACTTAGTTGCTTGTATCCTAATGATTTTTATTGACTGTTTCCTAGTATGATTTGATTGCTTATTGTACCCTATGACTATTATAAAGAGTTGTACCTTATGATTTTTGACTCTTAATGAATGTATCATTTCTTTTATGTACACTGAGGGCGTATGCACCAAGATAAATTCCTTGTGTGTCCAATCACACTTGGCCAATGAAGAATTCTATTCTATTCTATTCTATTCTATTCTATTCTATTCTATTCTATTCTATTCTATTCTATTCTATTCTATTCTATTTGCATTGATTGTTCCCTATATACAGTATTTAATGTTTTCTGTTACAGCACATGGATGCCATTTGAGACTTTAGGTTTTGCAGGTGGCTATGATACTAACCATATCTTTGAAGTTAGACACATTAATTTGTGGTATTAACGGGCACCATAGGACCGCATTCCTCAACTTTTCCAGGTTGACAGCATGAGGGAGTAGAGGGGATGGTTTTGTATGAGGGGCAGGCACATACATGCACACACAGCTTCATTTGTGTGAGTAGCAGGTCTGCGAGTGTCAGCATGTGCCACTTGTATGAACGGGGCTGCAAGCACCACCACTTGCACCACCCCAAGCTCATTTGAATGGGGCTGCAAGCACAGGTTGGGGATCAATTGAATAGAATATTTTAAGTGAAGTAAGCAAAAACAACACCATTCATAGTTTTCCCTACTATTCTTGTTAAGTCTTATCTGATAAGAAAAATACACACTGCTAATTAAACAAGTTCATGGAAGATATAATAAATTCATAAAAGATGGGCGTGCAAGTGCTAAACTGGCTGCTATTGTTGCAGAAGGCAGGGTACTAAACCAGTAGAAATTGTCTTACGCTTTTATCTTGCTGTTGTTTTTATTGAAGATCTTACTTAGCTACTATAGATGTATGTATGTAAACAACTTACATGGCCAACTTACATGGCCACTATCTCAAACATATCTCCGTCTGAATAATAATAAATACAAAAAATGGCAAATAAGTAAATAATAAATGGTAGCTGTAGTCCATTGCAATTTTCTTCATATCTTCCTTTCTGGTGTGTGTGTGTGTGTGTGTGTGTGTGTGTGTGTGTGTGTGTGTGTGAAGGGGGGTGGGGTACTGAAGAACATGAAATGATTAATCATCACTTCTCCACAGAACAAGTGGTCAAAATAAGGCTAGACTTCTAGACAAGACAGAGTACTAGAAGCCAGCAATTGTGGTCTGTATTGCTGCCTTTTAACACACATTTTAGAAGGAAAAAAAGGACAGGGTAGGGTATAGTGGCCAGATGGTTTTTCCCCTGGTAGTTTCAAAAGTTTGTAAAAATATACCAACTATAAGTTTCACATTTGCCTTTGAGAGAAGACAAGAGCTTTGGAATGTATTCTATTTCATGAATTATGTTTGGGGGTCTCTGGAAATGTTATTTCTGGCTGTATTGTATGTAATGTGTATAAGCTATATACCTAGCTATACCACCCATCTTCTAAGTCACCCCAAACTTCTTGTCAATTTGAAGTTCAACAAGTTTCAAGAATGTTCATATGCTATAAAGATAATAGATGCCATGAGCTGCATGGAATGTCATATTGTTGATATTTAAGATAATCAAACTTAGACATTCTAGAAAAGACTG
The DNA here is from genome assembly GCA_023653725.1 of Bungarus multicinctus. NCBI lineage: Eukaryota > Metazoa > Chordata > Lepidosauria > Squamata > Elapidae > Bungarus > Bungarus multicinctus. The sequence continues at coordinate 36,200,539 of CM042842.1, read as the reverse complement.
CCAGTGAAGTGATAATGCCACTCTTTCCTATGCTCTGTTTTTATCTATGCTCTGTTTTTGTTTCCTGTACTATTACCAACTGAACACCTAAAATACCTTTCATGCATATTGTGTATTGTAAGCAATTCAAACCTCTTCAAAGTATTATCCCTGTGATTGAAGGCTTACAGGTTTGGAGAAGTTATATCATTTCTGGAACAATAGTACATTCAAATATCCTTGAAAGTTGATTCTCGGATACCTTTTGACAAAATAAAAGCAGTGGTAATTGGTAATTGGACTGGTAATTTTCAGATACAGTAGGTCCTTTGATGTGGAAATATAAATATTTAAAAAAAATTAGGCTGAATTTATAACTGATTTTATAACAAGTTTAGGCCCATTTCCAATAAAACATTAAAGGCATGTTTTGTCAGCTGAATGTCCTGACAGAAAGAAGTTTTGCAAATCTATTACAAATTCTTATTTGTTTTATCAAATTAAATTAACTTCTTTATGAGCCTCTTGTTTTCCTTTAAGAGAAGAGAAAGTAAAAGGAAATACCAGGAAATTGTATAATGCCAAGAGATTGCAGATCATTTAGGGTGCCATAGATGACCATGCTTCTGCAACCTGTTATGGACTGATTATGTGCATATCATGTATTTAAACATGTTATACTACATATAAAACTTGCAGTGGTTTATTCTGACATATTATTCTTGATATAAGGAATGCATATACAAATAATAATATTTAATAATGTAAACTACTATTTAATTATTTAACGGGTTCTTCCTCCAAAGAACATACAGATAGGTGATCTTTTTATTCTTCTAACAATAGACCTCTTGTAATCATTGATACGTGCAATCACTCTTAAATCCACATCTCTTGATCTTCTTACAATGAATATGACTATCTGGAAGAAGAGAGCAACTATGCCCTTCTGCTGGGAGTCTTTATCATGAGAAGGACTAACACCTTTTCATCAAATGCAGTCATTATCTCAGAATGCAGTTATAATCATTTTTGGTTGCCTAGAAAAGAATCAGATGAAATTGAAGCATAACTATCCCAAAGTGGGAAAGATCAGGATGGAAAATATCCAAGTGGACACATAGCTCTCTCTCCCCAGTCAGAGTGTTGATAGCCTCAAAATACAGACCAGGTATTTAAGTGGGGAGTGTTATTCTTATTAACCTCCCCACCACCATCAACAGTGAAACAATTTTCCACTCTATTCAGATAAAGTATTTTCAAACGAGGCAGTTTATATAATCCACCTTTCCAGGACTGCATGGGAACAAACCAATCCAGACTTACACTTATCATGAATAACTTCAAATAACTTATGGGAGATCCTTAAGTTTCAGAGCAATCAAATCACGAAGTCTTCAGTTCAGACCTTGCATCATTGCTCTATGTGCAGTCCTAATATTTCATTTCAGTACTGAATTTGGGGGAAAAAAATCAGCAAACATAATGGTTGAGAGGTAGAACACTAGGAATATAAATTCTTTCACACTAGCAGATTCCTCCCTCTTTCTGACTCTCATTAGGAAATATGGCTGACCTGATTGATAGATAGATAGTAGCAGTTATTATTAGACACTGGAAATGGCAATGTGTAATTTCATTCCATTCTGAGACAGCTTGTTCGGACCAGTGCAAAACTAACAGGGAATATGAGCATCAAAATAACACTTTGGTTGACAGATCCAACTTAATATTTTATTACTGAAAGCAATACAGAGAGCCTTGCCACACACAGATGGTATGAACACCAATTTTCCAGGCACACAGCCCAAGATAATCTGATAAAATACATCTATCACTTCTTATCTCTTTATCTCCTTGCGTTTGAAAGAAAGAGAAGTTAAATTAAGAAGAGTTATGCTTTTATGAGTGGCATTAGTGCTACATTAAAGAGCAAGCTGCAACAGTAATAAAAATGTTATTAGAGTTACTTCTTCCCTGCCCCAAAAGTTAAATATAGGACCTTGAAAAGAGGAGGCAGAATTTTTAACTCCTCCAAGTTGGCAAGATTAAAATATTTTTTTAAAAAGGGAGACATTTTAATGCCTGAGTCAAGATAAGTCACAATTAATTTTACCTTTTCTCAAGGAATGAATGGCAACCCTTTGTTTAAAAGAATGAACAGGAGTGACTTTGATATTATATTTCATGATGGAGCACATCCTTTGTCTGTCTTTGATAACCCTGATTGTTAAGAATAAATAACAGAAGTAAATGCTATATAGCATCCGTCTGGAATTTATTTTAGAGATTTATTAGTATGTGAAAGAGTGGACTCTAGTTTTTATAAGCAGGTCTTCTGATTTATCTATTTATTTCTCTCTAAGAATTATTCTTCTAATTCAAGATAACCAAGGCATTAATCTGTTGGCCATTGTTTTCCATTAGGGCTGGAGAAAATTATGTTGACTATGTATTCCAATCAGTGGCAGGATTCAATTTTTTTTACTACTGGTTTTGTGGGTGTGGCTTGGTGGGCATGGCTTGGCTTGGTGGGCGTGACTTGGTGGGCATGGATACTGCAAAATCTCCATTCCCTCCCCACTCCTGGGGGAAGGTTACTGCAAAATCTCTATTCTCTTCCCATTCCTGGAGGAAGGTTACTGCAAAATCCCATTCCCTCCCCACCCCACTAACCTGCTTTCCAGCTCCATTCAGCTCTGATCGGGAATTGCCTCCTTTTTGTGATTAGGTAAATTTTTAAAAATAAAACTGTGATAGCTTCCAGATTTTAAACTGAGAGTTTCTAAAACTCCAAGAGCAATGAGCAATTCATACAAGCAAAAGAAATAAGCTAGTGAAGCATAGTGCTTAGAATGTAACTCTGGGATACAAACTAGTTAATTATTTCATTTAATTGCAAGCATAGGGGAGCTCTAATGGGATCAAGGAAAGAATTTGTGGGAAGATAAAGAACAGAAGGAAAAGATAAAAAGAAATACTAAGGAGCTTCCACTCTTTATGACTGAGGTATTGTCAGTCTTGCAAGGTAGCACTAGTTCTTACATTAATAAATGTAAAAGTTATATTAACAGAATTTTGCAAGTCTGAAAGCATATCTCTCTCCAGTTGCCTTTACAGTCCAAGAAACTAGAGAGAGGGTCCCTTCTGAGATGTTTGCCATGGCCTCATTCCTTCGGCAGGTTCAAACTGCTTTTCCTTCTGTTTCTCAAGGTCTTTCCCTCATGCCATTATAGGTATGGTAAAAATGACACATTCAGATGTCTCTAGTGTCCAAGTTTTTTTCTCAGACTAAAAATATTTATTCTGAACAAGATTCTAACAATGGGCACAGGATTATATATAAAAATTGATAAGGGAATGATTTTCAACTTAAAACCAACCAATCACCTAGGACATTAAGCTAGAGCCTTTTGGGGATTTCTTTTTAATGACTTTCCTGTGAACTTGCAAGAAGGAGGTTCTTTTCAATGGTAGTTTTAGGGCATGGTTTACTAAAATATCTCCTGAATACTTAGCAGTTTGTGATTATTATGTCTTGTGAAAAAACCTGCTGTGATGTTAAAGTTCTCCATGGCATTTACATTTGGAACTTTAATTCTTTTTCTTTTATCCTAGCTTCCCTCTCTGCTACCATTTCCCATGTATTCTAGTTTAGTGCCATATTCTCCATCTCAGTCTTTGCTTTTTGTTGCCTTGTCTTTCCAAAACTTATCAAAGGTGTCTTCTGCTTTTCCTCTCAACAGAAGCTTTACAATGTAGTTAGCAAACCTTTGATTTCCTGTGCAGAGTTAAATTCCCACAGTGCAAGTCTATTAGTGGGCATACACTGTTGGAGTACAGAGAGGACTGAAGCATGCATAGGACCAACATCATAAATGAGTGGCCACCCATTTTCTTGTGATAAAAGGAATTCTTACTCTACCAAAGCCTAGAGAGGGGACAAATCATCCCAGATCTTTTTTTAAAATATTTTTTTATTTTATTTATACATAAATCATCCCAGATCTGAGAATATCATTTGCAGAGGCTTTTAAGCATAGGACAATGGTTTCACATGGCCTTATGACTTTGTCCATATTGAAGTGGTTCATATATTAGTTATGCTGGTATCCTTAAACAGAAATGAAACAAAATTAGATCTGGAATATGGAAGAATTGAAAGAGTCTTACCTAAAAGTGAAAAACAGCTTTTTATTTGCGGCATGGCAAGATTGCAAAGATGCAATCAATAACAGTTTCCTTTTTCTTTATGTCCATCATAAATGTTTAACGCACAGGGCTATACTTTTTGTGATTCTTTTTTTGTATCACTTAGTGATTCCAAAACACAGATATTGTTTTGAGATTTTGACATCAGCTATCAACAGGCACTGTGGTCTTCTTTGGCAGAGGCTCTATAATTTCAAGTGGAAAAGGATACAAGCTAAATGTAAATTGCTCTTGTAAGGCAATATTGCCATTGTAAATTATGCTTTGTTTTTTCCATGAAAAATTTTACCCAGGCAGGAAAAGCCTGGGCCTATGATTTAGCTTTGTCAGTTACAGACCTTCTTAATAAATAACCTCTGCAATGTGTCTAGAACTTTTAACAAGTCAACACAATGAAATGTAGATTTGATTATGCAACTTAGCCCAGCCCGACAATTTATCAGCTCAAAAAATGTTGCTCTGCTTTTCTTGCACACATCAAATGTCTTCATAACTGTTAAATGCTGCTTAATATCAGTAATATACTGTGCTGTCAGGCTTCCAATAAGCTTCAATTTTGCATTCTGGGGAAGTTGGATATCAAGCAATTTTTATTTTTTATAGCAACCCTTCAGAGTTGCTTTATATTAAGTTTTAAGAATTGGGGAAATAGTCATTAAATTCAAAAAGCCTTCCAAAAGCCTTCCTATTTTTTGGGGTTGTAGCACTATACAAATTATTGAAGAAGTGATTTCCTTTAATATTGCAAGCACACCTTCCAAAATCATTTCCAGAACAGGACAACTTTTCTGTTTGCAGAAGTAAAGGAAAATTAAGCATGTGGTCATATTACTTCCCTCTTCCTTGTTTCTGAGTCGAGGCTTCAAGGTGGCCTAGAGGTGAAGCTCTCACCTCATAACCAGGATGCTGTGAGTTCGATCTTAGGTAGAGGCTAATATTTGGAATAGCCTCTCCTGCTTGAGCAGAGGGTTGGACTAGATGACCTCCAAGATCCCTTCCAACTCTCATTCTATGAATAGATTCTATGAAAATGAGAACAAAAAGAAGAAGTAATACAGAAGACCAGGGGCATCTGCAGGCTGGGTAGGGAGTATGAGAGAAAAGTTGAGGTGGTGATTGTGATGGAAGCTTTTGTATGTGCAGTGATATGGAATGTACAAAGGGCAGAACTTTAATCATGGAACTGTGATTGCCATTTTGACCCTTTCCTCCACTGAAGTCCCCGCAAAGTACTTTGTCAAAGAAAATATGCCATCTCTTTAGCTCAGAAACACTTGGTCTCTGCAAAGTAACAAGATGCTTCATGCAGGCCAGTGTAAACAACATAAATGCCACCAGAGGGCTTTACTCTGGCATGATGGCATGCCCTCTCTCCTCAGCTGTCCTTGAAGGCCAATCCAGGAAAATTCCTTACTGGAAGAGGCAATGTCCCTGTGATTCTGGATATAGAGAAACAACAGAGCACGTGTTCCTTCATGCCTGTACTACACAAACATTCATACTAGCCTTATTTCACCATTCCATCTGAATGTGATCAATGGCATACTGATGACATTTCACAATAAATTATCAGATCAGTCTTCAGTTTTAGGTACTTCTTAAACATATCCTACATATTGGCAAAAAAAAATCAGAAAATAAAATACAGGCTGAATAGTCAAGACCTTGTTGATGATCCAAACCCTGTCAAAGATCTTGGAGTACTCATCTCTAATAATCTAAGTGCTAGAGCCTACTGTAACTACATAGCCAAAAAGGTGTTAAGAGTTGTTAACCTAATCTTACGTAGCTTTTTCTCTGGTAATATTACACTAATAACTAGAGCATACAAAACATTTGCTAGACCAATACTCAAATACAGCTCATCAGTCTGGAACCCACATTATGTATCTGATATTAATACAATTGAGAAAGTCCAGAAATATTTCACAAGAAGAGTTCTTCACTCCTCTACTCGTTGCAGAATATCTTATGTCACCAGACTCAAAACCTAGAACTATGCCACCTTCGGTCTGATCTAAATATAGTATTAAAATCATACATTGCAATGTCCTACCTGTCAAAGAATACTTCAGCTTCAACCATATCAACACAAGAGCAAACAATAGATACAAACTCAAGGTTAATCGCACCAAACTTGATTGCAGGAAATATGACTTTAGCAACAGAGTGGTCAATGTCTGGAATACTCTACCTGACTCTGTTGTTTTTTTCCCCAAAAACTTTAACCTTAGACTGTCTACTATTGACCTCACCCCTTTCCTAAGAGGTCTGTAGGAGGCGTGCATAAGCTCACCAACGTGCCTACCTTCCCTGTCCTAATGTTTCTTTTATATATTTTGGCGTGTTTGGGTCTTTTCCCATGTAAAATTGAGAGTATCTTGGCAACGTTTCAATGAGATCTCACTCGCCATCTTCAGGCTGGTGCTTTCGGCTTCGTGCTTGTGTTAGCAAAGCGTGATCTGAGCTGCTGTCTCCCTATACATACTGATGGGGAGGTTGGCTGTGTTGTCATTTCTTGATTGGTTGATGGAGTTGATGTTTGCAGATTGGCTGACTTTTTCTTAAGAACATGTGTGGCTGAGGTATTGGCTGTGTGTCTATCACCTCCTGTGTTGTAACGACTTGGGTAATGGGCTGTGTGATGATAGAAGTGTGACAATAGAATAGTGGCAGTAGAACTCAGAAGTCATCACACAGCCCATTACCCAAGACGTTTTTTTGGGGGGGAGGTTTCAGCCTTTCTTATGGTTAAATTAATAAAGCTGGGTAAGAATGACATAACGTGAAATGTTGGAAAAGGAAAATAGCCCTGTAAATTCAAGAGAACTGTCATTACAAATTAGTTCCAGTTGCTAAACATACCTGCATAATCCCTTGAGCTTCATACACTTTTCAAAGTTGCTAATAACAAAGGGAAAAATAGTTACCAAAGCACAAGTGATTACAACATATTTTAATACAATATATTTTAATTTAATGGTCATTAGTTATCAGTTTACAATTTGTAATGCACAAAATATTAATATCACTTACATATAACCGATATGAACTTATTTAAATATTAGCTTATAATGCCAGAAAGTCAAGTTCCAGTTTATCAATATTTACAGAAACAAACAATACACTCAGCTTCATAAACCCTGAATATCAAAATACATACTGTATATATTTAATGGGATATACTGGGGCTAGTAATAATTATTTTAAGAGAAAAGGCTAACACATCTAAATAGAATGGCTTGGATCTGGGCTAAATTAAGGCAGTTTGTACCAGCCTATACACATAAAGGTATTCTGTCTCTTTCTCTTCTTTGTAGCAACTTCCCTTCTGAATCCCTTCTGAAAAACAAGGATGCTCTTCAGAACAATGTAGGAAGTTGAATGTAGGCAATTGGGAAAGAAAGTAATTGCCCCCAAATCACGTGAACTTTATTCCAAAACCTTCAACCACAATCTCACATTATTCACAGTTATATGATGTTCTGTGAGCAAGTGTGTATATATCTGTGCATCTAGAGTTTATTTATTTTCATTCCATAAACTTCTTTCAATCCACTAGTTGTAAAATCAAAGCTGTTGAAAGATCAGTTAGCTTATTTGCCGGGTGGCTGGCAATCTGCCCTCTCTCCTGAAAGCAGAATAGTATCTGGACAGGTCTATTTTGGATATATTGTATTTTCCTCCATTCCCACAGTTTTAATAAGACTAAATAAATTTGAACCAAAGGAATGACAATGTTCTGATGGGATATACTTCCACTAATTGCCCATTAATCAGTTACAAAACAACAACAACGAAAACAGTAAGACTGTCTGGAAATATATCAGTCCAGTATTGTTTGAATTCAGAGTCCAGTTAGTAGAAGAACGAACCAATAAATCACAGTTCAGCGTTGCAGGGAGTTAGTTGGAAGAGTTCTTGGGAATGAGGCCATGTGTCTGACTTTACAGAGACCAGATCTAAGTTTGAAGGTATCCTCTATTGGAAGAGTCCAAAGTCTGAATTTACTTGAAAGAGAAAGTATCCATAGAAGGAAGAGCAGGAGACTTGAAATAGCTTATCATCATCAAGAACAAGCCACACACCAGATTGTGCAAGCACATGTGTCATTAGCAGAGAAATATTTTATTGACTTGTAGCATATAAAATCAGTACTCCTTCCTGTCTTCTTTTGGGATAATGAACTTTTTTAAAATTTGAAACAATTAATAAAGGGCCACTTACTTTTTTAGCCGTAGGCTTTTGAGCCTCTAGAGATGGTAATGTATTGTCATTATGAACTGGATTTAACAAAGCATCCCAACAAATTACCCCAGCCTGCTAAATATATATTACAACCTGTATATTTGAAAAATTACCTGGTTTTGTAATCACAGGGATGGGGAGGGGGGAGTTGTTAGTCAAGGTTGTTGTGAATACCAGGTTGTTTTCCAAATTATTTAGCAGTGGGTTTGGACTGATTATATGCCTTAGTGACCATGACACAATTGTCTTGAAGAATATTGTACTTCGTAACATTTCTCATGAATAAATAATGTAATATCTGATGATAATTTGTGCTAAATTCAAACTTATTTGGAAAGCCTAGCCCCAGAGCATGTTTGGTATTGTTCATAGATACATGTTTATCTCTTGAGTCTATGCAAGTTTGATTTGCGTCAATTTGCCTGAACTATGGAGCATAAAGTGAAAGCACAGCTTTGTACTCATTACTCCTTATTCCTCACAAGCAATAACTTTTAAGGGAATCTGGTCATACATCTAGCTCTATAAGATCGAATGCTTAAGAAGGAAATGATGCACACAATGTAAACAGCCTAAAATTTGTCTTGATATCTGTGCAATTAAACTCAGAACTTTTTTGTTCGCACCATTTGATAAGTTTAACTTGAAAGAATATTAGAAGGGTGCGTGTGTCTGTGTGTTGAATGAATCTGACCAGTTTCAAGGCAGCTTGTCTCTTTTTCCTTTTATTCTTTCTTCTTTCTCCTTATAAAGTGTGTTCCAGACACTTCAACTTGATAGACTGCACCTCTTGTTTTCAGAGTTCCATCATTTCCTTGCCATCTTAGTTCCAACAGTCTCACTTAGTATACTGAAGCACAGCAACTTTGAAACTTCAGAGCTGATCCTCAGTTTTCACTTGAGATGGTTGCTTTGAACCTTGTTTAGTAGGTTATGGTAATGTTGAGATTTAAGGAATCTTGGATAAGAGTCTCTCTCCATCAATATGTATATAAGTCTCTGAGCCTCATCAAAACTTGAAGGTGTGGGATCTTGAACTTTCTTAGCTACAGATTTTCTTATGTGAAAGTCAATGTTGACCTGGAGAGAACAAAATGAAATTTCAACATCTTTGTAAAAACTACCCCATTGATAGAGTAACGTTTAAAGTCAAACTCAATGCAACTTGAATGATTGCTATATTACATTTTTAAGTAATTATTGAGAAATGAGATCAATACCCAAACAGTGTTTATATTTCTCAGTTCACTGATATTGTGAGATGGCGGACATATACATGTGCATATAACTGATACAGTTCAGATAATTTGCAAGTAGACTCTTTCAATATGAAGAGATGTTTGAATGTAACTGAGGGCTTATGTCATAAATCAGCAGCCCCCAATCTTTTGAGCAACTGGGACTGCTACTGTGGAGAGAGTTTTTTCCATGGATTGGAAGGGGCATGGTTTCACATGCTACTTACATCCTGTGGATGAGGCTTTGTTTGCATGGCCAAGTTTCTGGCATGCCACAGCCCATGGCAGTCCATGGACCAGGGCTTGGGGACCCCTGGCATAAAGAGCAAATTAAATAAGGATTGCAGGATTTCATTCTTAACATAAGGCAAATAGTCTGTTCATGACTGTGGGATCTCAACCTCCCATGGGGCTACAATGTCTTTTATTTCATGATAAAAGGGAAAAAAAAACACCGAAGTAATACAAAATCAATCTTTGATAAATAATCTTTGGTAAAATAAATTTTACTATGTGAAAATGATTCTCTTAGCATTAGATTCCTGAACCCTGGACTCTCCATCCACTCCCTGATGCCTGCCTGTGGAGAGAAACTCAGGCTACTATGGCAGAGGGAGGATTATCTGAAGTCAGTGGTCTGGATGGTGATTGACTTATCCTCCAAGCAGGCACACTTCATACCCTGCAGCAGACAACATTCAGCCCACCAGTTAGCCAAACTCTTCCTGCCCTCATTTTTCTGCTTGAGGGGGGAGGTTGGACTAGATGACCTACAAGGTCCCTTCCAACTCTGTTATTCTGTTAAATCTGTTCCTAAAACATATCTACTGCCTGCATAGAGTACCATGAAGAATCATCTCAGACAGAGGGATCTAGTTCTGGAGGGATTTCCTGCAATCTATTGGGTCATCCTAGGGCCTTAGCTCAGCTTTTCATCTGACTACCAAGGGTGGGGGGGAAATGTTTGAATGCCATGGTAGAACACTACCTGAGATATTATGTGAGTTATCTGCAGTTCAGTTGGGCAGACTTCTTGCCTGTTGCTGAGGTCGCATACAATAATGCTGCTCACAGTAGCACGGGGCTAACTCTTTTCAAAATAGTGAGTGGCATGGACTTCATTCCAATGCCAGAATACCCAAGGGATTCCCCTCCACAATTAGCTTGATAGACTGGCTGTCGACGTTGATTCTGAAATTGATTTAGAACTTACTTGTTTTCTGGCATCTGACTTGACAAACTCTTGGTAAATCTTTTCTGCTTTGCCATGCAAACAATCAGCCTGTGTTTTCCTGTAATCTTCACATGCCAGCCAAAACTCAATGTTTTCATCGCTGAATTCTGATTTCAAAAATTCTCTGAATGCCTCTTGACCACCTACAGTGAGCAGAAACATAACATAATTCTAGCCATTGTGCTAAATCAGTTGAGGAAACCTAATCTGAAGATATACAATATTACTGCAAACTTGTAAAAGAATATTAAGAAATAGAAAGGGGAAAAGATCACCAGAAAGTTTTGTGGACTGTGACTAACTCTTTCTGAACTACTTTTGAACTTTTTTTCCTCATTCTACCTCATGCAAATTTGATATTTTGTTCAAAATGATGATTAGAGTTATTAGTGAGTTATTCAAAAAGAGTCAAATGATTAGCTTGAGAGCAGTTTCTCAGTTAATTCAATCATTGATTATAAATAGATTGAAGGAAAAATGAACATCCTATCAATATTTTACAGAAATGATACGACAGCTGGAATTAGTTGTTTTCTAAATAGAAAGGTACTAGAAAGCTACAAGCACAAATTAGCAATCTTCTGCAATTTCTCATAAATGCAAAAGACAAAGACAAAAAACAATTTGGTCTGATATTGTCTCTTTGAAAAGATCAGAATTAACAATGGTAATCAATATACAATCAAACCTCTCTATGCTCATAATTAATTGGTTCTAGGAGGTATGAGGAGTACCAAAAACAGTGAGTACCAAACAAAATTTTCCCATAAGGAATAAATAGTGAATTACAAAGTAGCCGACACTGATAACTTTTGAGGACCAAACAAACAATGAGTATGGAGACAACATTTTTGCATCAATATGTGTTGAATACCAAATTCCATGAGTTTCAAAGCAGTTGAGTACTAAGCTACCACTGTATATACATAATTATAATCTCCATTGGTATCAGAGAATGTGGTTTGAAAGTATACTATATGGCCATATGTATATATGAAAAGTTATTAAACCAGGGCTTAGAATATTTTATTGAATAAATAGGATGTTTTTTTTTAATTATTTGAAGGACGACATCAGTGCTCTGAATTATGCTTTTTCATTCAAGGCATATTTTAAGAAAGTGACAGCTGCATTTTTCCAAGTTTCTTTCAAGGTTATAGACTCCAAAATGTTAGAAAGAAATGCTTACGCTGGGTTGCCAGAAGCTTTTCTAGGGACTGGGACCACTGGATAACTTCTTTTGTAGAAAGCCTGAAATGACATAAAAATGCAAACTGCTTGAAATAGAGATGCCTCCCCTGGAAAAGATGAGACATTGGTGTATGTGTTTAATGTCTGTGCAGTGACAAAGGGGCGGGGGGAGGAGATATATATTTTAAAACATTTTTAAAGGTTTATATTTACTAAACATTTTAATGCTTTTTATTCCTTTAACTATCTTCTATTCCATCTTTCACTTTGACAGAGTATTGTCTCAAATAATGCATACTTAAAAACAAAAAAATTAGGAAATTAAATGAATACTAAAATGAGTTAGTATTAAAATATAACTTTTTCCTGACTGAATCTTTTCCTAGGATGAAATGAAACCAAAAATGAAGGCTGCAGTTCTGGAGCCAGGAAAGAAAATCAACCTCAGACTCCCCTGTATGGTGCAGTGGTTAGAATGCGGTATCACAGGCTAACTCTGCCCACTTTCTCTGGAATTCAGAGAAATGGCCTCAAGGTTAACTTTCATCCTTCGAGGTCAATAAAATGAAGAGCCAAATTATTAGGGCAATACATTGACTTTGTAAACCACTTAAGAGAGGGCTGTAAAACACTGTGAAGTGGTACATACATCTAAGTGTTATTGCTATTGGGTAAGTACTATTGCTATTGGTGAAGTGCTATTGTTATTGGTTAAGTGCTATTGCTATACACTTCACAACTGGTTTCTGAAAGCAGTTTAAAGGCTCTTCTCTACTTCAACTTGAAAAGTCTTTGAATTGAATCTCAGAATAAACTCATTTATTGCTCATTTTTTTTCTCCTGCAAATGCTATAGCTGGGTAGAGATTTAATATCATAATTTGACAATTGTAACCCCTTGTTATATCCTGTTGACAACCTACTAAAATCATTAATTGAGATAAACCCAAAGAGAATTATATATTCATACTGAAACCAACTACGAGAAATCTTTGATTCATTCAGGATATTGTGTCAATATCACAATGTCATACTTAATTGCCCTATCTGATTTTAAAGCAGATCAGAGAAGCTTAATGAGTTGACACCCAGTCTGTAATATTTTACCCTGTTTCACTGACCCAGCCTTCAATAAGATTGTCATAGCATAAACTTAGACATTTATATTGGAAATAGGTTTATCATTAAGCAAACTACTATCATTACTGCTCTTTGAAGAGCTGTTAATCAACAAATATTGAGGAAGGATGGGAAAAATAATATTGGCAGAATGGATCACCTGAATGTAGGCCCATCTATGTGTGTGGTTAAATGGAATAGAAATTGATTTTGATTAATATCATAACAATTGAAAATGGAAAATTCAACTCTTTTTGTGTTCCATGATAATCCATGAAAAAATCCTACACACATACAAACACACACATGTTTCAAATACTTATATACCAATGTCCATGGATGTTTTTTTCCTTCAATTTATTTAATAAATTTATTATATGGCAGGCTACCAAATTGTCTCAATAACATGCAATAACAAAAATAAAATAAATAAATAAAATAAAATGAACCATCATAAAACTATATCTTGGAGATTGACTATACAAACAAAAACAGCAAATGTTTAACATACTTCAAATGTACTTATTGTGTTGAAGGAGCATTTATAACTTGCCTCTTCTCATGTTGGATTAGAAGTCTCTGTGTTCAATATTAATTTTTAAAAATCTATCACAGAAGATAGATATAAATAAGTCTAAGAGATGCAGCTGCCAAGTTTCTGAACATGGCTGCATAAAGGCACAAACACTCTGATTCCAATGTATGCAGCTCAGATCTGTCTTTAAAATTTCGCATAATTAGGTCTTGGACCTTATGCTAATAGGTGCTGGATAGGATGAACAAATTGCCTCTGATGAAAGATGGGGTGTTATGTTTTAGATAACATACACTACATTTCATAAACTAGCCTGCTACCATCAAGTATCCTTCACTATTCTAGCAGTAAGATTTTACTTCTAGTCCTCTTAGTTCAATGGATAACATAAAGGACCATCATTTTGACTCTTGCCTTCAATGGTAAAATGTCTTTGGACTGGCTTACAGAGATGTTTTAAATATGTGTCTTACTTACTAACCCTTCCTAATTTTTGCCCATTCTTCTTTGGCACTGAAGGATTCACATAGTTTCAGTGCACTCAGTCTTGTGAATTAAATGAGCTTTCACATGGTATGGATGTGTTTTCTTTTCATTTTTGTTTGCCCTGTATGATACCACAATTGTGGTAATAGAACTTGCTACTTACTTTATATCTCTTGAGCTGGAGTATTTCATGTCAGCTGATTCAACAGGCGGCACAAGACCCATGAAATATTTTTTTACTTCCACACCCCTGAAACAAATTAGAGAATATATTTATTCATTTACTGTGAATACATCTAGTAGCCCTTTACAGAAAAAATATCAAAAAAGTTGTAATATAAGCATCTGAGGAAAACATGTTATTCTTATGGACCTTCATGAAGTAGCCATTTTGTGCAAAAGACAGCAACTAATATCAATGTCAGAATATTTTAAATCTGTGACGATTTCTTACAATAAGATGGCTAAGATGGCTTGAAAACTCCAAATAAACATCTGGAGAATGAATTGAGCTTCGTTGCTGGTCAGGCCAATTTGCTCAGAACCCAAAGAAAGTGTTTCCCTTGATTTCCCCCCTGAGCTTATTTCTACAGAAATAAATTTAATATGACTTTGGAAGAACTAAATTAATTAGAATTCTTATATAGCAATTTATATCTCTAAAGACATAATACTAAACATTTTAATTTGTTGAGTAAATTTAAAACTATGGATTTGAATTTAACAAACAATAATCTAAGGCACATTTTAATTTATGGAAACTGCAAGCTATATTTTCTTTCATTAATAAATAATACTAATACCAGTGGGACATATTTCAAGATGTTAAAATGTTTTAAATTCCAATTTAAAAATGTTTTTACAGTGAATAGATGGTATTATACAGCTTTTATAAACTTTGTAGTTCTTTTATTTTGTGTATCTTATCATGTAAAGCAAGTATTTGTATTCCATGCTGTTCTGGAGTCTGGAATTTGATCCTGCATGAGATACATTTTAAAATACTACATGAAATAGAGAGTTCCAAATGCTGAAAAGGTCTCTTCTGATGTCCAAAGCTTGCTGCTACCAACTACAATCATGGAAGAAGACAGTGGTGGCTCAGAGTATTCTCTAAAGAAAAGGCTATCAGATTTGAATTACTGAATTACTGATTTGAATGACAGTTGGCCACTAGTTGGCAGCAGAGATAGATTTTTTTTCATGTTCTTTGCTGTCATCTAGAGATTGCCTTAATCTGTTACACATTGACGTTGTCTGCAGGACTGACCTACAACCCAATTCTACCTTCCAATCTATCCTCATTGCTTTCTATTCTAGGTACAGGTCTAGGTTCATCTATGGGCACACCTTAATCCTTCAGTACATCATGACAATTTTTTTAAAGGCTGAAGGCCTTGTCAAGGATCCTTATGTCTGAAGATTCCAAGCCACCTCTGCCTTGACTAAACTTATTCTACATTCTCTCCTTAGATGTATACATGGGATCAGATCAGAAGGGCAATAGAAGAAGAAGAGAAATGAATTTTTATGATTTATGATTGTAATTTCTAATCAGTTTATTTATTAAATTGATTATTACCTTATTATTATTTTAAATAATCTACTATTTATCAAAATAGAATTTATCACACTAGTTTAAATTGAAATGTAATATTAAATTAATGATCACATTATTTATTATATTTTAAAATGGTGCCCAATTCTATATAGGCTTTGGATGGCATTCAACATTGTAAGAATAAAAAGAACAATGAAAATCCAAAAGAAAAGAAAAGAAAGAAAGAAAGAGAGAGAAAGAAATCATGAAAAATCCATAGGAGGTTATACTAACCATAACCTGGGGAAATAACCAGGTTTTCAATCTATAGGTGGGAACCATTTGGATCTCTGGGAGGGGGGAGGAAATTCCAGAGGGCTGGTGCTATGACTAAAAACTTCTTTCATCCTGCAGATGCTACTGTTTGGTTGAGAGCACATACATTCTGCTCTATAACCGTACAGGTCATGCAGGAACAGGAGGCCCCTCAGAGTTTCAATAAATAGCTTACCAATCATCTCCATTTACAGTGCTTTGATGGAAAGATGTTGAAATAATTTACCTTATAGGACTACTCTATTATTTGACATTCACTAACCCAGAAGCAGAAATATAAAAAGAGGTTTAGCAGAGTCTCTGGGGTTTGAGCAATTATTAAATGTTTAAGTCCTTCTTTGCCTCCGTCACTTAAAGATGACACATAAGCAAAGTTTTAAGCATTTTTTAAAAGTTCGTCATAACTCTTCTGGAATGTTTCATGGTCTTTGCTTAGATACCCATATGTGAGAATATACTAAGATGGGTTGAGTGGGTGGTGGGACAATAATTTCCATCTAAGAATCAAAGACTTTTCTTTCACAAAACAACCATAGTACTGTTGAACTGGCATTTTGCTGCTGCTTTAGCTAAGACCACAAAAAAAAAAAAAAGCCTAGGGAAACCACTGCATCTTTAAGCTAAAAAGGCTGCTTTGGGGAGTGTACAGAGAGAGAGAGAGAGGAAGAGAGGGAGACAGAGAGAGTATCCATTCATAAAAACACTGAAAGTTTGATCCCTTAAAAAAAATGAATACAACCTAAAAATGTAGATGTGTTCTTTTAAGAAATTAAAATACTGATTTTTTTTTTTTTAAAGCAAACTGCTTAAAACAAAGTTTTCTGTATGGACTTTGACTGTATGACATTTATTCAAATATAATTCCTGCTCTATCCCTCTTATCTATCATCTCTCCCATTAAGGCTTGAACAAAGATACATTTTGTTAATTACTGACATTAGCTTGATTTATCAAAATTGATGATCCTCAGTTTTATTTGGGTTACTGAGCAGAAACCCAAACTCTTTGCTTTTCATTGATCACCCAGAATTTGCAACCCAAAACTGATGTTCTTCGGATTTTTGATTTCCAGTTTGGACTCCTGCCTTGAAACAAACACAAAGCCTGCAAAACAATTGGAGACCATACTTTTGCCAAATTGTCCAAACTCCAGTAATGAAACCTGAGCTGAAGAAACTTTTCTTAAGTATGTTTTTGCTTAAAATAAAATAAAATAAAAAAGAAAGAAAGAAAGAAAAAGAAAGAAAGAAAGAAAGAAAGAAAGAAAGAAAGAAAGAAAGAAAGAAAGAAAGAAAGAAAGAAAGAAAGAAAGAAAGAAAGGGAAGATATACTTACAAAGCTTTTGCCTTCTTTTGGTGATCTTTGCTGCCTGCAATCTCACATGTCTTTATTTCAGCCGAAGCAGTGTGCCACATAAACAGCCAAGGCATTTTTAGTTGTCTCTCTTTAGGTTGCAATGCTTCTGCAGTCCTATCATCTAAAGGTCTAACCTCTTGCAGAGCAGATAGCTTTATGTACTGATTCATATCACCTGCTTTGTAAGAAAGAAACGTCTTTCCCACAAGCAGAGACACTTCCTTTTTCTAACCGTCTGATGACATAAGTAGTCTTTGGGACTTTTTGTTTTTTAATTAAAACTATTGGTTGCTGTTAAACTGGCTAAGACAGATCTCAGAAACTAAACTTTTTTAAAAAATTCTTTCTTACAGGAATTCCTTACCTATTCACAGTCAACTATCATATAGTCATACACATACACACCTATCTACTGTATCTATCTATCTATCTATCTATCTATCTATCTATCTATCTATCTATCTATCTATCACTATTAATAAATATTAATAAATATTAATGCACATATAAATAAAAAGCTGATTAATATTTTTCATTCTTATGGGTGGTATGTGTCTTATCTCACTCTTGGGTTCTGCATCAGAGACCTGGGACTTTTGAGGGTTCTGTGCAGGACATTAGCTATTCCTAGTGGAGCACCCTTCTGGACCGAGAGCTTTGATGTTGTTCCTGGGATCTACTCTCCCAGCTAAGACATCACAGCCTTGAGTGCTTTTACCTCCCCTTGAACCACTTTTTCCTTTACTTTCCACATCAACAGTAGACCTAATAAGACCAAGATGGGCAGCATAAAATTGAAAAACTAACTAAATATTATTGATAACTATATTTATTTAAAAGTCTATAGAGATTCTCAGCCATCCAGGTCATGTTTGTCCCAAAGGTGCTTTTTCAGGAAGCCACTGTACTTTTTTCTTGGAAGACGTTTCGCTTCTTATCCAAGAAGCTTCTTCAGATCTGACAGGATTCCATTCCCCGCTATCCTGTCATAGTTGAAGAAGCTTCTTGGATGAGAAGTGAAACATCTTCAAAAGAACAAAAAAAAGTGGCTTCCTGAAAGAGCATCTTTTGGATAAATTTATTTAACATCAGTTTCTCATCAAGTTTAATAATTATGAGTTAATTCAAGCATTAGGCCTATGTCCTCTTTATAGAAATTGTCACGGAACAAAACCTTATCATCTTTTTCAAAATGTTGAAGAAAAAAGCCCACTAATGGGAAATATACAGTACTTTTACTTATCCAGTAAATAATGGGGATATTCCGGAATTTGGTTTAGACAATGTCTTGTACAATATATGCATTGAGGTAATAGCAGCACTTAGCTGTCCTTAGTTGATCTCAACACTTTTATTTATTTATTTTTCATATTTCTGAACCAACCACACATATCCCTCAGAGAGGGACTCTCCCAAAATGCTAAGGTTAGACTTATATCAATAGGAAATCTCAAGATTCTTGACTAGATTGGGAAGTAAAAAAACAATTCCACGTCAAGTCAACAAAAAACCATTTCCATACTGTTGCCAAGACAACTACATAACATGGTCATCTCCTTTATCTTTCTTTTTTAAGAAACAGAGAGGTTTTTTTTTCTTCCACATGTTGGTACTCAGATTACTATTTTGGTTGCTGAAGTGAAGAGAGGTAGGAAAAAGTATTCAAGTGGGTAGGATAAATATTTAGAGAACTCAGAACATTTCTTCTGTCCATTTGTGGATATGGGATTCAGTAGTCTTCTTTGCAATGAATACAACCCTTAATTGAGACAAATTGTGCCTGAGTGTTAAGGTGCAGTTTGGAAAACAACAAATGATGAAAAGCACAAATATTAAAGGGAAAGGGTTGTATGCTTTTACAGAACTCAATTCATATTTGTAGCTGTCCTGATCGTAATTTGTTGTTCTAAAATAGTCTATATTCTAATTTAGCTATCAAGATTTTGTTTTGCCCAAAAACTTCACTGATAGTAATGAGGAAAAAAAGACTTTTCTCATTTGTTGATATGACATGACAGCTTAGAGGAGGAGGAGGAGGAGGAGGAGGAGGAGGAGGAAGAGGAGGAATGGATATGAGTAGCATTCACTGATCTTACAGTTACTGCCTGGTTGCACACCAAGTCTGACTATTGGGCTTTCCCTCCTCATTTATTTTTCTTAAAAAGAAAAGATGACTCAGTCTGTAGGATGCCAAACTCTGCATGCCAAAACAGCCATATGGGTTTATTAATGCCTTCGGGAATGTCCCCAAGTACATAAATGTGTAGAGAAAGCTGAACAGTCACTCTTTGGGGTGAAACCAGGCTATAACTAATTATGAAGAACAGTCATAATTTTTTAAGATTTATACACAGCAGTACAACTGCCTTATTTTATATATTGATATTGATGTAAATAATGGTTTGTGTATTGATACTGTGGCATAGGCAGGATGATCAGTTCTGTAATTACCATGTTGAAATATAAAATGTGTTTAAAAACTGTACAAATTGTCTTCTGCATGTCATATGAATGCTTAAAATGGCTAGATATATTTTAGGAGGCTTCACAAAGAGAGAAACAGAAGATATTCATTTTATTTCTGAATAAATAGGCACCAGGTTGCATTGTTGTTGCTCTGGAATCATACTGAACCTTTAAATGGTTATTTGCTTTGCTGAATCTTAGCATTCTACATTTTCACACTTTCAAGGGGCTTCTATTTACCAAAATAAATGTATGCTGATTAATTCAATTCAACCTTCATTTTGTTTTTGTTGTTACTTACTGAAATTAAGCCCAGGATTTGTTGTTTTGTTTAATCTCTGAAATTAAAGTTAGATTGAGCGTACTTATTACTTGTATGGATACCAAAGGAACATCAAGACTGGTGGCTAGGCTGAATCATTACCATTGTCACCATCACCATCTAGCCATTCTGGAAGAAAACAAGCAAAAAAACTCACAACATAATAGGCATGTTCAGTGAGTCACCAGCAATCAGGTTTCTCTTATAAAGGATGTTTTTATTAATGGAAAGTGTAAATGCAAATTTTAAACCACAAATATAATATGTAATGGTGGTTACAAATCCTTCATAAACCTTTTTATGACTAGTAAACTGAATCACTATAGTCGTTAAATAAATCATGTGGTCAGTAAACAAATCCATTCTTCCAAATTAATGTTTTTTGCTGGAAACAGGCAAAAAATGTCAGAAACCAGCAAAATCAATCAATCAATCGTGAATCCCAGTCACCTGACTGCAAGATGCTACAATTGGTCATAAATGCAAACTGGTTGCCAAGCACCTGATAGGCAATCACGTGACCATGGGATGAGGCAGCAGTCATAACTTCATGAATGGCTCATATGTAGCTTTTTATAACTCTGTCGTAATTTTGAAGAGTTGTTAAACAACTGGTTGTAAGTTGAGAGCTACTTGTGTCATTCTTTCCCTTTGGGTTGCTATATAGTTATTATAGGGATGATGTCTAGAATGCTCCAGTATGTGTTTTTAAAGAGGTTTAGGAAAACTAGGATCTGGTACTGTGCCAGGTCCATGTACCTAATCAATTGTTGGTTGTTGATGATGGCTAATAACAATGAGTGTTAATGATTTTACAACCAAAAATAAACATGAACATCAGCTCTGTATTATGGGTATCTTACATCTCCTTTATCTCAAAACAAGATGAGCTACTGTCTCCAAGTCCTAAGTATATTTGCCTCAATCTTTCCATCTACAAAATGTTGTCAAGAGAAAAGTCTTTACTAAAAGGAGAGTAATTTTACTAATGTTCAGAACTTTGTAGCAACAACCAGAATTAGACATGGATAACAAAGGAAGCAAGGTTTCTAAACACCTATGACCAGGGGTGGGATTATATTGGTTTGGACCGGTTCAGGCGAATCAGATGTTAAAGTTACATCAGGTTCGCCGAAACGTATTCCAACTGACCAGCTGGCCCTGCCCACCCCTCTCCTCCCAGGACTCTCCACACGATGCAGGTAAGTGCAGGGTCTTCACCAAGGCTCTAGGAGGGGGGAAATGACCTCCCAGAAATACTGAAAGTCTGGTGGGCCTCCAAGAGCCCAGGGGAGGCCACTTTCGCCCTCCCAGAGACCCGGGAGGCCTCTGGACTCTTGGGAGAGGGAAAATGGCCTCCCCTGGGCTCTGGAGGCCCACTGGAAGCCAGAATCAGGAGGTTCTGGTAGGCCATACCCACCATGACTACGCCCACCCAGCAACCGGGCAGCAAGCCAGTTGCTGGGGGTTTCGAATCCCACTTCTGCCTATGACTTTAAGGTACTCAGAAAAGTTTCAGATGACAGTATGAGGATTCTGATCCTACCTTTCTTTTTAAACATGAGTATCTTTGTGTGTGAGAGCAATTCAAAGTAGTTATCTTTCTCCTTCCTCTTTCGTGGGAAAAAGAACTCAACCTTTCATTTTTGGGAATGTGGGAAACCTTGCTGTTGAGTATGGTTCATACAATGCTTACCATCTTACTAATCAGTGTGAGAATTGATGTTTGATTAGTTTAATTTAAATGTTATTAAGGTGGCCCTTAATGTTTAGATTTTTTTTGTTTTGCCCACCGATTTATTTGTCCAGATCTTCACAGATTTCTTAAATGCAGAATTTCAAAACATAAATAACAAGAAAAAATGCACTCCTCAGACTGTCCAGAATTGCATATCATGGACCACTATTCTTATGAGAAATAGCAATGGGTTTAATAAAGTTAGTGCAATAAAATAAACCAGAATTTCAATTCATGTAATTTGTTCTTTGTCAGAAGAAGTTAAATGTGCCTGTACAATAAGCTTGTGTGTGTATGTGCGAGAGAAAGCAAATTCCAACTGAAGTACTTAATTTTGTTAGCCTTTCTTAAGCACCCTTACCCAAACAAGCCAAGATCATACAATGTTAAGAACAGTCAAGAGACCCAGCTTGGTGTAGTAGTAAGGAACCAGGCCAGAAACATTCTAATCTCATTTTAGGCATGAAGGCAAGCTAGTGACAATGGACCAGTCATTCTTTCTCAGCCTCAGGAAGAAAGCAATGACAAAACAGTTCTGAAATCTTACCAAGAAAACTGCAGGGTCAACACTGACTTAAAGCAACAAAAAGAAAAAAAGAAAAAGAATAGGAAGCCAAGAGCTTCCACAAATGACATGAGAAAAAGCTCAAAATGAATTTCTCTCTTTCCCCCCTCCAATTTATTTATCTTTATCACTACCACCATCACCACCTTTTTAAGCTTTCTACCTCCCTCACAGAGGGATTTTGCTTGGAGAATGCTTAAAGAAGGATTTATTTGCTTTTAGTTGCTTCTTTTCAAACTAGGAAGGAACTGTTTGTAAAAAAAACTGTTTTGTGGAAACTCCTATTATCCCATCTATTTTTTGGGGTGCTCTAACCTCACCAAACCTTTCAGCTTCTTTCTGAGGTGTCAAGATTTTATTGACTGAATTTTGTTTAAACAGTATCAATGAAATCAAACTGTGGTTGGTGACATCCTGTTGGCGCACTTTATTAATGAAAACAATGATTTTGGAAAAACTCTGTGGCTTCCAGTCAATGCATTAACTGCCTGGTACATTCATCTGTACTCGGTTAACAGGGATGCAGCAGCCCTGCCAACAGCAGTGGTAACATAAATGTCATCTGTCTGGTGGCTTTCCTGCAGCACAATCTTCTCATGCTTGTAGGTAAACAACAAACCACAAAAAAGCAAGTCTTGTTTAATAAATGGTCTCCAACATTTTCATAGAGAACAGGAAGGTATTGAAAGAATCTAAGTCAATTCATCTGAATCTGTGGGAGACTAGGTTTATTTGACTTTAATCTATCATGGTCCATCAGCATTGTTAGCGTTCCATATTTAGAGCGTATTTTTGCTCTAAAAAAAGAGAATAAAAGACTTAGTCTGGACCATAATGTCAAATTGCTCAGAGACAGACAATTTCAATGAAAGAACTGCCTTCCACAAATATTTTTGGCCCATAATATAATTTATTGATACACAGGCTATTAGCAGATGAATTGAGAAACAGGTCTTCCCTCCTTCTCTTTCTCCTTCTTCTCCTTCTGCTTCTCTCTCTCCACTCCCTCTCCCTCTCTATCTCCTTGTATTATCCTGTTTTCCACTAACATTAGCAGAAGCTTTCACCAAGTTTAACACATCTTCTATGTTTGCTTTGAAGGCAGTTATGGCTGATGCTTTCTGGTCCATACCATTACTACATTGGTCTCAGATCCCCAGTTATTTCCTCCTTAAACTTGACTTTTGAAGGAGGAAAGGATGCTGACCAGTTTGCAAACTATATTTTCTCTTTCTTCAGCAAATTTAAACTAAACTGTGCAAGCCCAGTTCCTATCATAATCACTGAAAAAATCTTTCATTAGTTGATTTGGACTGCTTTAGATATTAGAGGCTTGCTATTAGACTTGGGATGAATCTGGGAACCAAGAGGCTACAGCAAGTAATAGTTGTCCAAGGAAGAAAGAGAAGGTCACATGTTACCTCCCTTTAATGAATGGTTTTACTAGCTTTTATTCTTCTAAGCTGTCTCACAGATGGGAGCAGAAAAATTGGTGAATATTATTTCTTCTTTTTCAGATTCAGAAATTGTTGATTGGTGTGATTCACTGAACTTATAAGCTTGCATATTTTCCTGTGTGTGCTTTAAAATATATATTTAGTGCAAAGTTTTTTTCCCTGAAACTGTTTAATTTATAGACATTTTGCTCATTTTCTCAATGCAATGCTCTTATGTTCATTATTTTCATGAATATATGCAATTTGAACACATTGTTCTTCACATATACTATCCTTGTCAAATTACATTGCAAAATTCACACAAATGAAACATTTGAAAATATTTAACTTTTAGTTCCTTTATTGGTTTTTAACATGTAAAATCGAATAAGTTGGTTTTTAAATGCAGACTAAAGAAATCCCATCCCCCCGACTCAGTGTCTGAACAGAAAGGTGAGAAAAATAAGAGTTATCACCCTTCATAGACAAACCCAATATAGAATTACGCAGAAAGGAAACATAGAAGAAGTGTTCTATTGAGAAATAGGAAAATTAGTCTGAGTTGTGAAAAGCAAGCAGAAGAACAGAAAAGAAATATCTATCACAATTCAATGTATATTTTTACCTCCTGAGATTAATACTGTGAGGATATAGGCTTCTTATTTTGAGTGGCAGGGAGGCTTTCCTTAAAGATAGAAACAAAATGAATTTCTGGATTTGTTTAAAGAGAAATGGAAGAGTATACCTTATGCATTACAGATGTGTGTGTGCCTTTAATTCATTTTTGACTCCTGACAACTACTGTACATGGATTAAACCCATGTAGTTTTCTTGACAATGTAGTTTTTTGGAAACATTTTACCACTACCTTCTTCAAAAGACTAAGAGAGAACAACTGATGGATCCAGTGACTAATAAACTGGCTGCATTCCAGAGGGAGCTTGGTGTTTTCCTGGAAAATCTGCTGCCCAGTCTGATCAAATCCCTGGTGGTCACTGGAATGAGAAAGCAGTTGATACTTTGGGCTGAACTGTGCCTGAGTGACCTCTCAGCACCCATGTATACTCTTATCCATATATAATTCTATTAAAACTTTTAAACAAGGAGATAAAAACTAACATAATCTAATAGAAAGTAAAAAAGAAATGAACCAAAGAAAAAGCAAAAGATCAAGAAAAATACACATTGTAAGTTATTCAGCACATGTAACACCACTATTGGTGTCAAGAGTGACTCACTCTTTTACCTACTTGCTTCTTTGCTCTTAGTTTAATAACAATTGGGGGGGGGTGGAATGTCGGGGTGGGAATGGAATTCCAAGACTCTGTCTGTAGATCATGAGATCCAGCTGCCATCATCAAAATCATATCGCACTGGTGTTTGAACAATCCAGATTGTTCCCATAACAAAAGAATCAGATGTAATTGGACAACGCAATGAACTGAGGGGATGGAAAAAGCAAGTTTAACTATGTGGACTTTTGCATGGGAAACCCAGAGCTGTTTTCACTTCTTCTGTGCCAATGTAGTGTATTCAGGAATTATTTTACTTTTGGGAAGTCCAATGTCCCAGGAGTTTTATTTTTGATTCACTAACTAGACATCTGACAACTTGGCTGCATATGGATTCCAGTATGCTTTTAGGTGCAATTCAAGTTGCTGGTCATCACCTTTAAAGATCTTCATAGGTTAGGATCAGATTGTTTGAAGGACCATCTCTCCCCAGCTGTTTCTAGCTCTCCAATCAAATGTTTTAGATCCCCTTGGACAAAAAAAAAAAAAAAAAGCCAGTTGGAAGACAAGCCTTTTCTGCTAGAGTATCCATCTTGTGGAACATTCAACCTATAGAGATTTAGATGGCACCAATTCTGCTGGCCTTTCCTAAGGCCCTAAAGACTTGACCCTGTGACCTCAGCTTGAAGTCCCAAGGAGACATGAGGATCCATTTCTTGGTTATACTGGTGATTTGAGTTGATGTTGCTCAGTCACTGTGTATTTTAACTTTTGTAATGTTTATAATTGTTTTTACTTTATTTCAACTTTGTCACCCAGAGTCACTTGTTATCATGGGCAACCATAAAAAATGTAATAAATAAATAAACTGGACCAAACTGATTAATCTGCTTCAATGTCTAAGGCAGGACTAGAACTCAAAGTCTCCCAACTTCTAGTCAAGAGCCACATCAAACTAGCTTTCAGCTCCAGTTTTATGTATGTGGACTATGTGGGAGAACAAGGATGGAGTAGAAAACTGAAGTTAAAAGAGTGGGAAGACCCAGATTCTAATTCTCTCTGTAGGTACAGAAACCAACTGAATGATTTTCTTAGCCCTAAATCAGCTTCAGAATCTGTCATAAGCCAATTGATAGCTTTACTTATATGCACTATTAGCATTCCATAAAAACTGCACTGAGCGTAGTGCAAAACTGATGGACTCTGCAACCAAAGGGGACAAACACTTAAACTACGTCAATCTTGTGAAATTTCAGCTTCAAGAGGTATCAAATTATAGAAGTACTTTACAGATTTTTTAAAGTGGTGTCTTTCCTCAGCAATTTTCCAACTGACTCAGTTCACCTTTTAAGAAAAGGGGGCAACCTGTTTCCACTTGAAATGCCAGGCTGTGATAAAATTATACTTATGAGGGTGGAGGAGGTAATGATATCAAGGAGGTGTGATATTTCCAGACTTCAGTTTTCCTGTCCTTTCTATTAGGAGGACCCCCCCACACACTTCTTTTGTTTTAAATAGAACAAGATGGATGTCCCCTTATTTTGTTACCCCTAGTATATTTTGCTTCCCACTCTCAAGGTAGGCATGCATGTGCACAGGAAAGCAAATTGATATTCTTTATTTATTTGCTTAACTTTGGTACTTCTTTCTTTCTTTCTTTCTTTCTTTCTTTCTTTCTTTCTTTCTTTCTTTCTTTCTTTCTTTCTTTCTTTCTTTCTTTCTTTCTTTCTTTCTTTCTTTCTTTCTTTCTTTCTTTCTTTCTTTCTTTCTTTATTTATTTAATCGATCTTCTATACCACCCCCTCTCCTGGCGGGACTCGGAGCGGTGTACAGCCGAATAAAAATATAGACATAAATACAATATTAAAATGGAATTAAAAGAATTAAATAATTGGCTGAAAAATTAAAACTATCAAAGGGTTAAAAACTGAAAAAAAAAACCATTTAAAATCAATTTAAAACCCTGCAAGTAACTCTAGGCCAGACCGGCTTGATGGAATAAGTGGGTCTTCAGTGCTCGCTGGAAGGTTAATAGGTCAGGGATGGTCCTCATCTCCGGGGGTAATTTGTTTCAGAGGGAGGGTGCTCCCAGAGAGAAGGCCTGCACCCTCGGGGTTGCCAGCCGTCCAGTCGGTGGAACCCCGAGGAGGCCCGCCCTATGGGAGCGCACTGGACGATGGGAGGCCGATGTTGGCAGTAGGCGGTCCTGTAAGTACCCAGGTCCCAAGCCATGGAGCACTTTAAAGATGACCACTAACATCCTTGAATCGCACCCGGAAGGCCACCGGGAGCCAGTGCAGCTCATGCAAAAGTGGCGTAACATGGGAGCTCTGAGGAGCCCCCAAAACCACCCGTGCAGGCCGCACTCTGTACCAACTAGAGCCTCCGGATGCTCTTCAAGGGGAGCCCCATGTAGAGAGCATTGCAATAGTCTAGGTGGGAGATGAGGAGGGCGGATGTGACCGCGCGCAGTGCATCCTGATCCAGAAAGGGCCGCAACTGGTAGATCCCACGGACGTGACAAAAAGCCCCCCTGGCGACAGCCGCTATATGGTCTTCTAATGACAGCCGTACATCCAGGAGGACACCCAGATTATGAGCCCTCTCTGTGGGGGCAAGAATTTCCTCCCCCATGGCCAGAGATGGAGTTAGCTGGCTGTATCGGGGCACCAGAAAGCACAGCCACTCGGTCTTGGCCGGGTTGAGCTGAAGCCTGTTTCTCCCCATCCAAACCCGAACAGCTTCAAGGCACCGAGTCATCACTTCCATGGCTTCGTCGGGGTGGCCTGGGGTAGAAATGTACAGCTTCGTCGGGGTGGCCTGGGGTAGAAATGTATCATCAGCATACTGATGAAAATATACCCCAAAGCCACGGATGATTTCACCCAGCGGCTTCACATAAATGTTGAACAGCAAGGGCGAGAGCACCAACCCCTGAGGCACCCCACAAGTCAGGGGCCTTGGGGCCGATCTCTGCCCCCTGCCAACACAAATTGCGAACGGTTGGAGAGGAAGGAGGAGAACTACCATAACACAGTGCCTCCAACCCCAACCCCCCCCAGCCGTCGCAATAGGATACTGTGGTCGACAGTATCAAAAGCCGCCGAGAGATCTAACAGGACCAGGACAGAGGAATAACCTCTGTCATGGGCCCTGCAGAGATCATTCACCAACGCAACCAAACGCTGTCTCCGTGCTGTACCCAGGCCTGAAGCCTGATTGGTGTGGATCCAGATAGACAGCTTCATCCAGTTGCCGAGGGAGCTGTCGTGCCACCACACTCTCAACAGACTTCACCATAAAGCGAAGGTTGGAGACCAGACGATAATTAGATAATAGAGTTGGATCCAGGGACGGTTTCATGAGGAGGGGTCTCACTACTGCCTCTTTCAAGGCGGCAGGCAAAAACCCTTCACTCAAGGAAGCATTAATAATGCCTTGGAACCAACCTCGCGTCACCTTCCGAGTGGCCAGTACCAGCCAGGAGGGGCATGGATCCAGTAAACATGTGGTGGCATTAAGCCCACCCAGCATCCTGTCCACATCCTCGAGGGTCACAGGATCAAACTCTCCCCAAATGATCTCCCCGAACTCCGCCCCCGCCCCCCCGCCCAGAGTTGCCCAACCCATCCCGGATCTGAGTGATTTTGTCCTGAAGAAAATTCGAAAAACCCTCAGCCTGCCCTTGTAGAGGATCCTCCCTTCCTTTCTTTTTGTGCCTATGGCAGTATATATAGCAATTCTCCTCAAATAACTCCCTGCCACAAAAGTACTGAGATAAGTTAGATTGTGTTGCCAACAAATTTTCATAATTGAGGGAGGATTTGAATTTGGTTCCCCCCAGCCCAGATAGAACACATCAAAATTCTATCACAATTACTGTTTGAAATGATGAGTTGACAGAATCCTATACGATAGAATGAGTTGAATTATTTGTTCTTGTAGACTATGTGTATATGTGCATACACCTGTGTGATGTTAAAGTAAAAAAAAACCCTAGAAGTACAAGATGTGGACTGCAACAGAGCTATTGTCCCACTGATATTCAGGTTTCATATATTTGTAGAAAGTTGCTTTCTTTTTAAATAAGTTACGAAGACCATTAAAATATAGCCTCTCTAATTCATCACACAAAGGGATACCAATACATTTTTCAATCTCATGCTTTCCCATATTTGAAAATGCACCTCTTTATCAGAACAGCTCTTTTGGTAATAGGTACTTCCTATTTCAGTCAGTTTCTGTTTTATCTAAAAATGAAATGAGTTTCAGTTTCCTTTAAATGTTTGGTTCACCTTAAGTAACAACCTGCATTTTATCTCTGCAGATCAGATTCAGCCAGATATGCTTCTAAGAAGTCACCTGATTTAACAGTCTGAGTTTTGCTCCTGAAATCAGCACATTGTATTCAGAAACCAATGTTGTACATTCTGATGTTTTGGTTATCATATGCAAGCATTATTAATCTTCACTGGAAATTTTTACATGCAGGACCTAACTAGAAAATAATTGTTTTTTTTTTCTTAATTGATTTGTACCCTCAAAGTATATGACAGTTTCCTTGAAACCAAGATTTAGTTGCCAAATGCTTGAGAGGAAAAAGTTGTTTGCTGTGCAGGGCATCCATTACTGGAATGGGAAACACTTTTTTTAAAAAAAAGTTTAGAATTTTTCAATGTAAAAATGTATAAAAATGAAAATAAAAAGAAAAAAGATAAGAATGAAGAAAAACAGAAATGAAAAAAAGAAAGAAAATAGATTTTTGTCTTCTGTTCTTTCTATTGAGCAATTGTCATCTTACTCTTTCCCCTCTGTCTTTAATGTTTTCTAATCCCCAAATCCATAAACCATCATTTCAGTCTCTCCTTATTTTAGGAAAAAAGGCATATAAGGCTTCCAGACTTAAAAAAAACAACCACCTTATCATTTGTTCCCTGATCAAACAGGTCTGCTCTGACATTTCCGTAAGGACTGTCAATTGAACAATCCAGCTCTTTACTCTCAATATTGTATTCTTCTTCCATGTTTCTAATATTGCAGCAGATACCATATATAATATTAGTTTCCCATATCTCTTTTCTATTTCAGCATCCATAAAACCAGAATATCTTGACAGTTCCATTTTCTTCTTCCAAACAACAAAGTGATTAGAGAAGCATCAAGTAGCTCTTTGAAGTTAAATGGGCATCAGTGACAGATTCTTTCTGTTTTGGAATTGTCTGATAATAGGACACTTACAACTCTATTGCAAAAGAAAATTGTTTTTCACAGTAAGTCTCTGTTACAGAGACCTTTGTCAGTCACTGACTATGATGTGTGACAACAAGTAGTAACCAGGGGTGGACTTCAAAAATTTTAGCAATGGGTTCTCTGTCTGATTGCTGGGTGGCTATGGCTGTGGCTGTGGTGGGTGTGGCCTAGTCAGCTTCCTGCATCACAGGAAAGCTCTGGAGGCTTTCCTTGAGCCTCCAGAAGGGTGAAAATGGCCTCCCTGGGCTCTGGAGACTCCCTGCAAGCCAGAAATGGGCCCATTTTCATCCTTCCCAAACTTCCGGGAGGCCCGTTTTGCACCCTCCCCAAGCATCCACATGCCCTGGACTTACCTGCATCCAAAACAGGCCGCATGGGGACTCCTGGGAGGGGCGGGGTGGGTAGGGCAGGGCCAGCCAGGAGTGGGATTTGGGGGTTCTCCGAACTGCACAGAATTTTAGCTAGGGGCTCTCCCAAACCCCTGTGAACCCTCAGAAGCCCATCCCTGGTAGTAACCAGAGATTTGAATTCAGTATGTCCAAAAAAACCAGAGAGGCTTCAGTGTAGTGGAGTTATATGCTACAATAGGCAACTTCAGTAACACCATCACAGTCCTAAATTAAACTTAGAAACATCCTCTGTTCAACAAACAAATAAATAATTCTAAAATCTAAAAGAAAAAATAATAATTCTGAAAAGGTTTGAGACAAACATAATCTTCTTTCAGGGGGGAAAATAAGCAAATTAAACCATGGGGTTTAGATTAGTATTGTTTATAATATGTCTTCTACATTTATCATCACTCTGGGGTTTACCATTGGAAAGGCCATGTTCTGTAAAACTCCATGCATTTTACTAACATGCCAGACATGTGAATTTTAAAAAAATAAAAATCCGGATATGCCACCTGCTGTATGAGTATGAAATATAGTTTCCTGTAGTTTGATGTATTGCTGTACAGGAAGTTCATGCAGCTGCAAAGTCTGTGAAGGATGGAAGGTGGTTTTTCGTGACATGGTTTTATGCAGAAGACAACTGTATATCAGTTCCTACAATTCTGCATGCATTGCTGAGAAATCCACTCTCTTAAGATACTTGGCAAACTGATGCTACGATGCCAGGAAAAAAATAAACCAAATTGTTCAAGATTTCCTTATTATAAATGTATAAAAACTCTAGCACTAAAGACTCTAACTATTGAGTGAGGTATACTTTGCTGTGCTTGTTTCAAGTACAATTATCTCTGAAAGTAGATAATTCTGCCTCATTTCTGGAGGGCAATATCACTAACTCAGCCACTACCTTGTTATGATTAGAAAGAGTTCTGTGCAGATACTTTGGGGAACAGTTGGCACCTACTGTTCAGATGTAACATAGAAGTCCAGAATGGGACAACTTGGCAGGACCAGCTCAGCATGGCCAGCTCACCTCACCAGCTCACCAACTCACCACTGCCAAGTCACCTCAGTCTACCTCATGTTCCACTAACTCTTTTAGAAGGCATGTCTGCATGTCATTGTTTCTCACGGTCAGATGAGGAAGTCCTAGGATGGCTTTAGTTGTTTCAGTCTGATATTTTCCCTCTTATTCCACTTTCAAATGTTGTGTGAAACCAGTGTATTAGTGCACATAGAAGTGATAGTTAGAAATGTTAAGTTCCATTTGACAAACTTGTGCTTGTTCATACTCTTCCTTTTTCTTTAGGATGTTGAATATTTCAAACTGGGAAGAGCATAATCGATCTTCTCGGATTAAAAAGAGAAAAAAAAAGTCTTGGACCAAACCAAGATACCTTTGATTTTTTTAAAAATAAAGCTATGTCCTCTGAAGAGGGAGTAGCACAATTTGTACAATTTACTAGGTTCACAGGAAAGAAGTAATGTCTATAGAATTATGAGAAGCTAAATTGGTTACTTGTGTGATCCATATGTGCTTTGTTTGATGAGCTCATTTTTCTTTTCTTGTGCCTGTTCCAGTGGTGGGATTCAATTTTTTTTACTGTGGGTTCTGTGGGTGTGGCTTGGAAAGTGTGACAGAGAAAGGATAAGGTAAAATCTCCAGTCAGAGGTGGTATTTGCTGGTTCTCTGAACTACTCAAAATTTCCGCTACCGGTTCTCCAGAACTGGTCAGAACCTGCTAAATACCACTTCTGGCCTGTTCCCCATTGACTAGCAATGTAAAAGAAAGTAAAACACTAACAAGTAGACGATGGCAAAAGAGGAAGTGAAATTTATTTTAAACAATACATGACATGTCAGTGTATAAATTAACCAAGTACATTTTTTAAAATGTAGGATCTATTACTGCTGCTGTTGTAAACATTGTTTTTAATCATTCTCTTTTGTCCTGCTTACTTCACACTTGATAAATTCTCACCAGTGGAACTCTACCGTCATTGAATTTCATCTTAACTAAGCCTTCTGTTGCTATGTAAACCCCCAAATATTAGGAAGCTGCAGTATATTAAAGCAGAAAAACTCATGGTATCCTGTCATTGGGATTGTTCCAGTTGGCTTATTGACCCAAATAAACTGATTTCTTTCTTTCTTTCTTTCTTTCTTTCTTTCTTTCTTTCTTTCTTTCTTTCTTTCTTTCTTTCTTTCTTTCTTTCTTTCTTTCTTTCTTTCTTTCTTTCTTTCTTTCTTTCTTTCTTTCTTTCTTTCTTTCTTTCTTTCTTTTTTTTGCCTCTTCTGGTTTTGTCTACATTTATGAAGAAGGTTATTTGATTCCCCCTCGCCCCTATTTTCAGGCTTTTTCCTTCTTTTGTTGAAATGGGTTATCACTTTTTTACCAATGTTTGTTAAGAGTCAGGCAAAAGGCTGTAATCACAGATAAATCAGAAAAGGAATACCATGGAGCAGGATGGGTTGCTGGGAGCCCACAGGGGTTCAAAGAGAGTGCCTAGCTAAGATTCTGTGCAGTTTGGAGAACCTCCAAATCCCACTCCTGGCTGGTCCCACCCATCCCGCCCCTCCCAGGAATCCCCATGTGGCTTGTTTTGGATGCAGGTAAGTGCAGGACATGTGGAGGCTCAGAAAGGGTGAAAAACAGGCCTCCTAGAAGTTTGGGAAGGGTGGAAATGGGCCCGTTTCTGGCTTCCAGAGAGCCTCTGTAGCCCAGGGAGGCTGTTTTCACCCTATTGGAGGCTTGAGGAAAGCCTTCGGAGTCCGGGGAGGGCAAAAATGCTCCCCCTTGCATGATACAGGAGACCGACTAGGTCACGCCCACCATGGCCACGCCCACCCAGCAACTGGGCAGAGAACCCATTGCTAAAATTTTTGAAGCCCATCCCTGGATAGGACTGCAGTTCTTGAGCTCTCAAATCCTCATATGCCTCCAGAAGCATTGAGAGCCACTCCCATTCCAGATCCCCATTTCCCAAATTATTAAAGGTAAAGGTAAAAGTTTCCCCTTTCCAGTCATGTCTGACTCTAGGAGGTGATGCTAGCATTGTCTGAAGACATTTCTGTGGTTATGTGGCCAACAGGACTATGTGCCAAGGCACACAAAATGCTGTTACCTTTCTACTGAATTGGTATCTATTAATCTATTTGCATTTTTATGCTTTCAAACTGCTAGGTGGGCAGGAGTTGGGGCAAGTAACGGGAACTCACCCAATCATGCTGCACATGGGTCTCAACCCTGGAATATCAGCTTTCCAGTGCCTTTAACTATTTAGCCATTGTGCCACTTCCCCAAATTGTTAGCAAATTATAATTTTCAATCAGAACAAAGGAAAGGTATTAATTATAACAGGCATACTTACCTGAAGACAATGCATGGATTAAATATGAATGTAAATTAAGTCGTACATTAGTTTTGCCTTGGTCCCATCCACTTATTTCTTGACAATCTCTTCCAAAAGTGTGGTCCTTGAACTGAAAAAGAACTGTATGTCCCTGGTTTAAAATCATAGTTACATGAGAGGGAGTAAAAAAAAAAAGGTTAAAAAATGTCTAAAGTCCATTTATATTTTGCATCCAATTGGACCAAGCTTCCTTTTAACATGCCCTTCTGGACTGAGTTCTGCTGGAAAAGACCCTAAATACAGCCTTGAATTTACAATATTATTTCATTGTTCCAAAGAATCAAGAGAACAGTCTTTCACTCTCCATGATAAATGTTGATAAATGTCATTATTCATGTTTTACGTGCATTCAATTTCCATAGTGGCTTTTCATATACAATTTTATGTTTTTCTCTGAATCCAAGTTTCTTTAGATAACACAATTGACAAAGAAGCCCATACATAAAGTATAAACTTCCTGTGGAACTTTATCTTCATTTTGTATCTGTGTTTGTCATAAGAAATGAGGGTCATATGACACCCAACTACCATGCATCTGTCATTTGTGACCAGGACAGCAGGTTCAACACAAAAGACACATGTTATTTTGTCAGTCTTAAAGACATTTCCAGGGAACTTACATTATTAACACTGCAAAACAAAAAAGCTAAGAATAGTTTACTAAGAATAGTGAATAATGCCATATTAAAAAGCCAGTTAGTATGTGAACAATACTTTCAACTATCCCTTCCAACTCCTGTTCTGTTCTGTTCTACTCTATTATTCTATTCTATTCTATTCTATTCTATTCTATTCTATTCTATTCTATTCTATTCTATTCTATTCTATTCTATTCTATTCTATTCTATTCTATTCTACTCTACTCTACTCTATTCTATCCTGTGGTTGGTGCAGGAAGAACATTCTTTATTGTGCTTTTTTGATGACATTTTTGATGTTAGGTGTCCATTTTAGGTCATGTGATATGATAGAACCTAGAAAATTGAACGTCTCTACTGTTACTACAGTGTTGTCTAGTATTGTAAGAGGTGGTAGTATGGGAGGGTTTCTTCTAAAGTCTATACCATTTCTATGGTTTTGAGTGTGTTCAGTTCCAGATTGTTCTAGTTACACCATAAGGCAAGTTGTACATACTTCTGCATGTATGCAGATTCGTTATTGTCTCGAATGAGACAATCACTGTTGTGTCATCTGCAAAATCCAGTATTTTAACAGATGGATCATTTGAGATGCAGTCATTGGTATATAGGGAGAAGAGAAGTGGAGAAAGCACACAACCTTGACGGGCCCCTGTGTTAATTGTACAGGTATCAGATGTGATTCTGCCTAGCTTCGTCTGCTGCTTCCTGTCTGTTAGGAAGCTTATGATCCACTTACAAGTGTGTTCAGGTACTGCTAGCTGGTTTAATTTAGTTAGAAGAATGTCTAGAATGATGGTATTGAATGCTGAACTGAAGTCTACAAAGACGACCCTTGCATAGGTATTTGGAGATTCAAGGTGTTGTAGGATGTAGTGCAGAGCCATATTAACAGCATCATCTGTTGATCTATTTGCTCGGTATGCAAACTGCATGGAATCTAACAGCAGATCCATGATGGTTTTCAGGTGGGGCAGCACTAGCCTTTCAAAGACTTTCAAAGTTTTGTTTGTTTGTTACTACTCCAGAGCCATGGTGGAACAGTAGTTAGAATGCAGCATTGCAAGCTAACTCTTCTGACTTCCAGCAGTTCAATTCTGATTGGTTCAAGGTTGACTCAGTGTTCTATCCTTCCAAGGTCAGTGAAATGAGGAGTCAGATTGTTGGGGGCAATATGCTGACTCTGTAAATCGCTTAGAAAGGGTACAAAGCACTGTGAAGTCATATATCAGTCTAAGTGCTACTGCTACTAGAACCTCAAGACCCACCAACTCAAGTCATAAAGAATGCCAAGTGTAGATGTCTTGAGTGCTGCACTGTAATTGTGAGTAGCATGTTAAATGCTAGGTTCCCAAAAATAAATGAATCAAGAATAAAACTAAATTTCATTTCATTTCTTTTATATTTTGAAATTACTCAGCATAGTATTCATTCTATAATTGAAACATGCCAAAGGCTTGGCTAAACAACAACAACAACAATAATAAGCTTCCCATCTAAAATTATATACTGGGCCATCATGGATCAATAACAGCATGAAATATACTTTGCAAGTCATCTTAGAAAGCCTCCCTTAGATATCGTACATCGAGCAAGGACCAAACCTGTGTAACTATTCTTAAGGCTCTGGGGTGGAGAAAAAGATTTTTTAGCCTAAGAACAACATAACCGCATGTCTAATTCATTAGGGATCACATGGCAATGATGAGCGGAATAAAAGAAAATGGACTTACCTCCACAAATACTTGCACATTTTGTCTCTTAATCTAGGACTCTTCATTACAAGTCAGAACTTAAATTGGTTCCAGAGACAAAGATTTTTTTTTCGTATGATCCAAAAAACAAGCACTAGAAATTCCTGACAGTTTGATTTTACAAGAGCTCAAATTGCTTTCAAGAAAGTCCTACATAGAATACGGTTATGTAATCTTGATGTGTCAAGGCCTTTAAGAGTGGCCAGCTTTTCTTTTCTTTGGCAAAATATAAAATTATTGCGCCAGTCAAAGAATAATTCCTAGCTATAAATGCCATTTGTCACATTTTGAGGTAGTCCAGTCAAGAAGCACCAATGATGAGTATTAACACTACCATTGTTGTAAGGTTACAATAACAGAATGTTGTAAGTCTGAAAGGACTCTTATTTTTACCCTACTGAAAACTAAGGAGAGCTTATTCTGAGATGCTTTCTCTAACATATTGTGATGGGGCTGTAGTCTTTGCTCCTGTCTTCCAAGGTAATTTCTACTTACAATTATAACTCTGAACATCCAGAAACAAGGATAAAACCTATGAAAAAAATCAAAGTAGATACTGTGTTGAAGGCAATCCAAGCACCACTAAGAGATGCATAGAGAGACAGAGTAGGTCTATACTTTTCTACCAAATATCACAGTACCATAGCATGGTGTAATGTTAATCAACCTGTCCTAAATCCAACTTCATAATTCATCAAGTTGAATTCAGTTTGAGCCAGACATTTAAATTGACTTATAATATTTTAGCATACATTTTGTTAATTTGATTTAAGAAATTAATTAAGTGCAAGTTATCAGGAGCCTTTCTCTGATCTTTGTCAGAATTATTACAGCCAACTCCCAATCCTTTGAAATCTGGGTCAAGTGCTCTGTTGAGATAAAATGTGAAAGTAGAGCTGGGGCCCACAAGTCCAAATTACCCTTCATAAATAATAAGATCAATGGGACTTTTCCTGGTTTAGATGTCTTAATTATATCTTTAAATTCTGGATCCATGAAGGGTTTTGTGTTTGTTTTATTCAATCAGATCTGATTCTTGGACACTGCCTGGATATGTCCCTGAGGGTTTTTTGGTAAGCCTTTTCAGGAATGGTTAGCCATTGTCTCCTTCCTAGGGCTGAGAGAAAGTAACTGGCCCTAGGTTACTTTCTGGTGTTTTGCCTAAAGAGGGACTAGACCTCACAGTTTCCTGGTTTCTAGTCTTAGGTCTTAACCACTACACCAAACAGGCATGAAAAAGGTTACATCTAGCTCTAATTCCACATAAGAAGTCTCCTTCTGGTCATATAATGCATAAAAATGATTTTCTCTGAATCAGCAACTATGTGGGAGAAAGTACAGAAGTTATTATTTGAAAAATGCAGGGATACCAGGGATTCCTAAAATAGCAAACTACTTTGCATAAACTTCTGTTGTCAAGCACTGTTTCACAGACTCCTAATGTGTTGATTACTCCTGTTTACAAAGACGCATTAACAACCTGTGCATTCATTCTTATCTGAACTTGTTTACCAGAGGAAGTTATTCCCAAGGGCATTGCTAGTTCATCCTCCTCGTAAGAGCTCTTTACAACTGCTGCCTTTTGTTTTGCATTTCAAATACTGATGGCATGTTGATAGTTTCAAAAACATAAAGAGAACTGGGCCTTACAAAATACCTCCTTTGGAAATATGGAGAGAATGCTCCATATGGCTTCATTCTAAACAACACACTTGGAAGGGAAGG
Organism: Bungarus multicinctus; assembly: GCA_023653725.1. Lineage (NCBI taxonomy): Eukaryota > Metazoa > Chordata > Lepidosauria > Squamata > Elapidae > Bungarus > Bungarus multicinctus. Next base: position 36,162,131 of record CM042842.1, on the reverse strand, counting down.
ACTCTTAAACATCAGTTAAATTCACCACAGCCCAGTTGTGCAATAATGACAGTGAATATATTTAATTTTTTTTTAATTTATACACAGAAACATTTTTGAATACAGCGTTTTGTCTGAGTCTGTTATTTACAAAGAATAAGAACCATAACTAGTACTATAAAAATATTGTCCAATTTTCTAATAAGAATACTTATAATATCATATAATATTGTAGTTATAAACCATCTCTGTTTTTAATAATAACATTCATTGTTTTCTTTCTCTAACTTCTACCCTTTGTCTTTAACCAGTCATAGAATTTATTCAATATCAAGTAGTATTCTGAATCTTCTTTTTCTTTTATTTTTAAGATTAATCTTTCCTCTCAGCACTTTCTAAAATTTTTCTAATTACTTCCTCATCTGGCGTGAATAATTGATCCAAGGACGAATGGACCGCTTCTTTTGAATCCCACAAATATGCTGAGGGTGGGGATGGGGAAATGTTTTGAACGTTGAGAACTATCTGTAAGTAAATCTGGTTAGTCTGAAAATTGCAGTGGTTGTTTCTAGGTCCCTGTCTCTCATGTCTCTTCTTTTTGCTGTTATACATTTAAAAATGGAAAGTACAGCCTGTGCAGTCAATAAGCACTGTGTCATATTATCATTTGTAAAAATCTCTTCCTGGCAACTGTTTGTGGTAAGTGGTGCAGCTTGAATGGGCAACAGCTGCTTTAGAAGAAGGAGCTTCCAGGTAGTCCTCAATTTACGACCACAACTGAGCCCAAAATTTCTATTGTTAAGTGAAACATTTCTTAAGTGAGTTTTTGCCCCATTTTACTACTTTTCTTGCCACAGTTGTTAAGTGAATCACTGCAGTTGATAAGTTAGTAACTTGGTTGTTAAATGAACTTGGCTTTCCCTTTGACTTTGCTTTTGAGAAGGTCGCAAAAGGTGATTTCATGACCTTGGGACACAGCAACGGTCATAAATATGAACCCGTTGCCAAGCATCTGAATTGTGATCATATGATTATGGGGATGCTGCCAGTTATAACTGTGAGAAACAGTTATAAGTCACATTTTTCATTGCTGTTGTAACTTTGAATGGTCACTAAACTAACTGTTGTAAGTTGAGGACTACCTGTATTGAATCTAGGGAGCCCAGGGACCTTACCTTGGAGTCTTGCTCCTCATGTGGGAAGGATGGAAACTGGTGGAAGATTCCACCCCACCTTTGTTTGGCAAATCTCTTTGTATTTGCTTAGAGAATTCCCAAGACTTGTTGCACTATTAGTACAATTGTTCTTGTTTCTTACATGGCCATTCTTCTTCTTAAATCCCATGTGAATATTGATTCTTTATTGCTTGGAAGATTTAATCAAGGCTTACACCAGATTTCACTCTTTGCCATTTCTTCCTCCTTCCTGTTGCATTATTCTCTTTTCTTATACCAAGGAAAATTAGCATTCTTAGCCAGAAATGGCTAAGAGCTGGTCATATAGGATTGATTTCTGAATCTGATGAATTAATACAAAATAGCTGAACCATCGTATGGAAGCATGAATAATTAAAATGTGTTTAAAATGCATCAGGTGTTATCTTTTCTGGAAGAGAGACAGTTTGGTCTAGAGGTTAAGGCATCAGGCTAGAAAGTGGGAAATGGTGAGTTCAGGTCATGTCTTAGCCATGAAAGCGAGCTGGCAGACTCCATCACTCTCTCTCCTCCCAACCCATCTCAAAGGGGGCTTTTATGGGGAAAAATAGGAGGAGGAAGGTGTGTGGGATATGTTCATATCTTGAGTAATTTATAAAAATAATAAATGTGGAATACAATTAAATAAAAATAATCAATAATTAAATAATAACTTCATACGTATATAAATGGAAATAAGACTAAATTTGTAATTTAGTCTTGTTTGAAACAAATTCTGGGTTATAACTTTATATGTGAAAATGTGTGATACCCTAAATTTGGGTTGTAGAATTCACAGTTTAATCTGACATGTAATCTAGATATGATTTACAGTAAGTACTGTCAATGTAGTGTTTATATTTTCTAGTTTTTCTTTTAATTCTTGCTGATTTGAATCTTGCCAATCAGAGATTGTTTAGAGCTTAATTTAAATTTAATGGAATTATACTTAATGGAGATATGTGCTGATTAGAAACTGTGTATAAAATATTCATTGTAGGCTAAGTTGCTAATGGGGTATTAGCATACAGTATATCAGCCCTATGATACTTTAGGTTCACTGGTTATTCAAGATTGGTGTGTCATTCACATCTATTTAAGGTTTATATATATCTTTCTCTTTGGCCTCTGTTTTACAATATTTCTATAGCCTTTTAAATCTGTATTTAAATCTGTATTAGAGCAATATTATTTCTTTTTTTTCCAAGATAATAAAAGAGAGAGAGAGAAGGAGGCAGGAAGGATGGAAGGAAGGAAGGAAAAAAGAAAGAAATGCTAACCACAAAATAGGCAAACTTTCAGTAAGTGAAACTACATTTCCAGATTGCACTTCATAGAAATGAACCAGATGATTTGTGCATCATAGCAAAATATGGCTTAAATTATTCTAGCTGGGTTAGATCCATAATTGAATGCATATTCATGCATAATTTGAATTAGAAAAGTTATTTTTAAACTCAGTATTTATCTTATTATAATAAACACTTTCCTTAAATAAATTAAACCTCTTTAAATTGCTTCTTCTCCTTATTCTATTTAAACATTGCCCTGCTTACAGTCATACAAGCTAAAAAGTGTTTTTCTTTCTCTTTCAGGATGATTCAGGTATGATTGACAGTTTATTTTTACCTAACTATGATGTCATATCTCATTACTCAAGCACATACTCCTTTGACTGATCAAATGGTCAATTGTAGGCTGGTGAAATATTGCTTGGCTTCTTAAAAATCTTAATCTCAGATAATTGAAATGTATTCTTATAGTTCAAACTGCTATCTACCAAATCAGGGGTCTCCAACCTTGGCAACTTTAAGCTTGACAGACTTCAACTCTCAGAATTCGTCAACCAACAAAGCTAGTTGGGGAATTCTGGGAGTTGAAGTCCGTCAGGCTTAAAGTTGCCAAGGTTGGAGACCCCTATACCAGATGGTAGTACATGAAGAGGTTTTTGAGAACACTATGCTAGACCATATGGACACATTTTCTCCCCATAATTAATAATACAGAGCCACCACCAAGAAGGTCCTTTTTCTTGATCTCACTAGATCTCACCCTGATAGGTGAGACATGTAACATGCCTTGCTGTCATGCCTCTGGTGGAGACTGACTCTGAGCAGTCAGAGAAGGACCCAGGCCGATTCCCTATCCATTCTAGGGAGGAGAGGACCAGGGTAAAATGTGGTCTACTCAGGAAGAGAGGGCCATGATCCTCCTCATGGTTTGCAGGTGTGAGATCTGCAAAAGAGTTTGGACCTGCGTGCTAACAGACGCTGGAGACAAATTAGTGTTTCATTCCTAAAGATTTATCTTGGTTGGCGTTCTTCCAATGGACTGTCCCTGGTTATCTTCCTGAAGTTGGCAATTATCTATCCTGGTCTGTCATGGAATTTTATTCAATGCAGTTTGGTTTTGGTTTTTGCTTTGTTGTCAGCTCTTTGAATTTGAACTGTGTTTCTTTCTTTTGAAATGTTATTTTGAAAATAGTTTACTCCTCCACTGTGAACAATTAAACAGTGAACCAATTTGAAGGCATTAAAGGACTTTTAGTTACGTTTTGGTTTTTGTTATATTTCTGAAATACTCTGGGTCATCACACTTGACTTCCCATTCTTACTCACAAAAAAATACTCAATCTTTTGAAGCATAATTAGGTATAGGGCTTGGACTAAGTATATGCCAATGCGACAGTTGACACAATGCTTCCACTGTGGTATATACTGAATAGTTGCACCCATGCCTCTGCGTATAAGAGAAAAATACATATGTAGAGAAAAAGTATTTGCTTTTTAAAATTCTAATGGGACTAGAGCACAATTTTGCATTATTGGTGCAAAAAAAAGCTTAGCTCTTCATCTGGATTTAAGCAACACATTTAACTATAAACCTCAATGAAACATGAAACAAAATTGCAGTTAATGGAATACAATTATAGCGCTTACATCAAGGCCTACATCTTTTAAAGGACAGGGTATACAGCAATTGTACTAAACATCTATATAGAAAGCGGTTTATGTCAGTTAGATTTTGCAGTGATCGCATAAAAAGTATAGATACAGATGTAGATTTTCAAGGCAGAAAAACGAGTCAGTTTTAATATCATCGCATATTTTAGTATTTGACATTTTCCTATACAATTCTATTTACTTCAAAAGTAAAGAAAGAAAGGGAGGGAGGGAGGGAATATACGAGGAAACAAGAACATGGGGTTGGGAAGAAAAGTTCAGAAAATTGAACTATTTCAATGGAGTTATTGGAATAGGCTGAACAGCAAATGACATCTTCTTTGTTTTATGTATCCATAGACGGCATTCTATCACAATTAAGATTGCATAGCAGTGATGGGTAAGGTTGAATAGTCTGGTCCATTGCTTCTCTTTTAGATAGCTCCTTTGTTCCTTCTTGTTTAATATGTTTCCAGAAATGAACAGTAGATACAAATCGCAGAAGGTCTTTAAAATTTGGCCAAGGTCTACATAAAATTGAGTCAATAAGTACAGGGAGTTCCTGAATACTGTACTGTAGCATAGTGAATATTCTTCATCATATCCAATAATTGCATGGACTGATTAAGAGATAACATTTGATCAGTCATTTTAAACAGCCATTTTGTGATAAAAGTATTTATGTCAGAGAAAATGCCTTTATGAAGGAAATGTGATTGCAATTGGAAAAAATATTAAAATCTAGCCAGTTAGCCTTGAGATTGTAGGGAAAGAAGTATGGATTTGTTGACAAATTGTAAATAAACAAAGTGGGACATGTTTAGAATGGCTAACAATGTTCTTTTCTATAATAATCTTTTCTGTGTCTCTACCATATTGTTTTCCATCTCTGTTAACAGGAAACCAATATTTCATAAAATCAGGTATGGTTTAGCTCCACATCTATTATTTTACTGACTGGGGGAAGGGTTTCTCAGCAGGTCATTATGAAATCACTTAATATGAGACAGAATATTTATTGTATAAGTGTTAATTTAGAGAGACCCTAGATCTCTAGGGCTTGAAATAGGCTTGAATTCAAATTCAAATAGACAAAGATATGAAGTTGAAAGTTGGCTTCTGAATGTAATATGAATGGTGTATGATGAAAGTCAAGCTTAAATAGATTGCTTTATTAATGGTTCAGCACTGAGCAGAGAATAACAGATTAACAGAGTTGGAAGGGACCTTAGAGGTCTTCTAGTTTGGATCTACAACAACTCACCACAACCAATTTGCTTTAGCCAACTCACCATTGGACAACTTGCCATGGCCAACTCATCATGGGCGAACTCACCATGGGCCAAGAGTTACACTAACATTGAAGAAATTGTGCAATAGAATCATTAAAAAAAGATGCCAAAGGAGCGACAAAATTAAATGTGAATGACAACAATTAAAACATTTTTAATTATTTTCAATAATTAAATTGAATTGAATTGTCCCACAGCGAGTTGTCTCATGGTGAGTTGGCCATGTTGAGTTATCCTGCAGCAAGGTGGACATGGCAAGTTGGCTGCAACAAATTAATCATGGAGAGTTGGTGTGACGAGTTGGCTACAGCAAATTGTCCTATTCTATCTAGTTCAACCCCCTGCGATGAGTCAGAGGAATATGAGCTTAATTTATGCATGAATAAGGATGTAAGAAATGTTTGTGATAATGTTAGAGGTGCATTGAATGGGGATTTACTATGCATGTACCTTTTTACATAGACGATACCATGTTGTTTGCTGAGAACAGAATGATTTGCAGTACATGTTATATGACATGATGCAACAAGGAATATGAATTTAAAATTAATGCATTAAAGACTAAGTGTTGTGATGTCTGACTGGGGAAATGGAATTAACATAAATTATATATGAATGGTACATAAGGATGAACACATTGTTATGCATTCATAAGAATTAATGCCATACATAGATGGTAAAAAATAGATGAAATTGTATTGTTTTACAGAGTGCTTGCTGAAGAAAGGAGAATGGAGAAAAGTTTCAGCCCTGCAAAAACAACAGCATGGGATAATATGTTGGCAGTTGCAAGAAACAAATATTTGTCATGAAAACAAATATTTGTGTGTTAGAAAATGTCCTTAACCATGATTTTACTATTCTAGCAAATGCTAGAATTGAATAACTCTGGTTCACTTTTGGTCAAGCACAAAGCTATAAGAGTCACCAGGATTGCTTTAAATAGCTCGATGTGCCTGATTAAAACAAAAACATGTATTGAAATGCATGAGTGAGAGCCACTGTAGCATTAGGGTTAAGAATAACATTTTGCATTAGGATAGAGATGACTCAGATTGTAGTCCGTTTTCAGCTATGGATGATGATCATGAGTGGGGCATCATTCTTTCTCAGCCAACATAGCTCATATAATTGCTTCTTAAGAGGGAGTGCTATTGGATTATTTAATGGGATAAAAAATGAACCATAAAATGTAGCCAAATACTTGTGCCTTTACATCACAATTATTGCTTCAGTACCCTTGTTTCAGGAACCAGCAACATTTTCAGCTTCAGAAATACTTACATTTATTAGAAGGGATTATTAAATCCTACAAGACAAAAAGCCTACAATTAATCTTTCTGGAGAATATAACTCAAGGTTGACTCAGCTTTTCATCCTTCTGAGGTAAAACGAAGATCCAGATTGTTGAAGGCGATATGCTGACTCTGTAAACCACTTAAGAGAGGACTGCAAAGCATTATGAAGCAGTATACAAGTCTAAGTGTTGTTGCTGATAAATCAATTGATACACAAATTTTAAAGACTAAAGAGAAAAGGATCTGGAGGTCCCCATTTTGTCTAAGGAAGCCACTTTGAACTCTTGGTTAAGGTGTGAGACTTGACCCAGAAAAAACCAAGCTATTGTTGTGCTTTTGGGAGGAAAGCTAGGACCCAGATTGTTGGGGGCAATGTGCTGATCCTATAAACCACTTAGAGAGGGCTATAAAGCTGTGAAGCAGTATATAAGTCTAAGTACTATTGCTATTGCTAAAACCAACTGGGTGACTTTGGGTTAGTCATGACCACTCCTGAGAAAAAGGTGCTGGCAAATTGTTTCCAAAGTGCAATTAGAAACTTGCCAGAAATTAAATTTAATTTGGAGTATCCCTGACAAAAAACAAAATGTAAACCATAGGAAGTTGTTCAAGCATCAGTCCCAACACCTTCAATAGATTGTCGATTATGACTCATTCAACAACAATGAAAATACTTTGGGCTTATTGGACTCCATTACATTTCTGTAGAAAAGTAATGATAATTCATCATGTTGTCAGAAATACAACAAGAATAATGATTCATTAAAACATGTTTTTGTAATGTCCTATAGTTGGGAAGAAATAACTACTGTACATATATTATTTTAACTCTGAGACAAGGTTCAATATTTGCCTATATTCCTTTGAACTACCTAATACCCAGAAGTTGACAGCTGGATAATGGAAATGGATTTTCTCTGCAATTAGTGTTGCTAAGAATCTAGTTTTCTGCTGCTTCTTGTGACATGTGAGTGAGCTGCTTATAAACTCAAGTTATATTGTGATGATTAAAAGAAACTTTCTTTTATGAGAGAGAGAAGCTGTTGCATTGTTTTTTCCCTCTCTTTTTGTATTGTTTGTTCTTTTTTTCTTTTCATTCTGTTTTATTAAATAAAGTGTTCCCTCCTCAAAACAAGCAAAGAAAAAAGGTTTTAGCTACCTGAGGCCTTTTGTCCTGAAATGGCTTACACTGACCATTGCACTCAGAAGACTTTCTCAGGACAAATACATGGTCCTTAAGAGTCCTTAGCTGTATTTCTTGGATGTTAAATTCAGACAAAAATAAGGATATCATTTTTGTCTTTTACAACATGTTGCCCTTCCCAAACCTGCTATAGGAAAATCCAGTTTTGATTGGAATACTCAGAAAAATTAGAAAAACTTTTCAATATCACTTTCAAATGAAAATCCCTGCTAAAGATGCCTTCTACCGGAACCGCCAGTTTTTGTCCTCAACAAGAGCAAATAGCAATTCTAGAGGAATTTTTTTTTAAGCAAATATTTTTGAGAAGCACTCCCTTCCTTGAAGCATATATTTGAGTAGAAATTTATTTTATTTTAGATGTAGCGGCTAGATGGATCAATGTATTTCCAATGTGTCCATTTGTTCATGTATGCATTTATTCCTTTACAAATATTATGTACTGCCCAGTTTCCCATTACTCTGTTTTGTTTCACATTCTAATTCTGCTTTTATGAAAAAAATGTGAAGGAAGGAAAAGTACAATATTTTTAAAGATATAATTCATGAAATAATACATTAGGGTGCCATTTTTAACTAACGACTATGTTCTGATGAGCATGCATAAACATCTTTTAGTCCATATTTCCAAAATAAAAGGTTTTTTTCTTTTTTATATTAGTGCTCATTTTGCTTTCCCTGCCCTTCTTTCATTTAATCTTGACCTCTTTTTCTCTCATCCCTGAAAAAAATGTTTAATCTCTTTGGTTTATAATCAATATTTTATGCTTCAATTCTAAATTACCTTATATTTAAATGAAATGTTTCTTTATCAATATTTTATATAGTGTTTTTCTCTGTTTGGCTAGTTTTCTGTCACTTCCTCAGATGGTCATTGATAGTTGTGGGTAGATAAATGATATGTCATAGCAGGATTATTCTTTTTTTAGTATGATGAGCAATAATGCAAAACTGATATCAGAATCAAGATAGCAAGTAGAGAGGAAATAGAAAGGGGTTGATACTGAACGAATGTCAGCCAAGTATTTTCTTTACTTTATTAGCAATTGGTCTGGGAGATAAGCTGGAGGAGATCAGCTCAAAAAAGCTACATGGTTGTTTGGGATCTATGGTCATGTTTTCCAGCAACAAACTTCTTCTTCCTCAACTTTTTCAGGAAGAAGGGAAGGTTATAGTAAGTTGGATGATGATACAAACTATTGGACCAATATTACATATTTGGAAGAAGGCAGAATTCTCTATTCTTCTCCAGTGTTCAATGGATAGTTGTAATTTTCTTAGTTAAGCTTCTTTTAGAATCACAATGCATTTGCATTTACTTTGCATCCTACCTCAAAAATAGTAGGAAACTGAACCACCCCGATTAGCAATTGCTCTGCTAATACTCATTGGCCAGGTTAGAGGTGGCTCTCACAAACTATAGGTTATATGACCAATTTTTTTTGAAAAAACAAGACAAACCATACATTATATTATATCTAAAAGCAGCAAGATTCCAAGTAATACATCCCATTCAATAAGAATTCCAAGGCAAGCATATTCCTCAAAGAATATTTTATTAGAACATATTAAATTGGCATTTTCTTGGTGGAAAACTGTCTCTAAGTTGCTGATGGTTTTACATCCAATTAAAATTAAAACTTTGTCACTTCCCCCCAGAGTCTCCAGTCACACTGTCCAATCAGCACATAGTCCAGTTGCTAGTTGATTCCCAAGGGAAATAAGTTTATTTTGGCTACAGCACCACCAGATATCTCTACACCCCTCTCTCTGGCCCCTTTGCTCCAGGCTGTGTGAGCCCTGAAACAATGAGAAGAGAAAAACTACAAAAAGAAAATGACCACAGTTCAGCCAACTTCAAAGTTGTCACTAATTTTTAAACTCCATGTTTTGTATAGGATACAAAAAATTAGTTATACTTAGCATAACAGGATCATACACATAGGACAGTTTAAAAAATGTAAATTGAAGAGTCATGTGGGTTATATACATTAAAGACGATCGGGGAAATAGCATATTTTATTATTAAGTTGCTTCTGAATTAAATAGATATGCTTTAATGAGGCTTTAAAATGATTTGTAGGCCACTTTTGATTGAGAAGCATTTCAGTTTTGGTTTATTTGTATTGGAGTAGTATTGAAATAGACTTATTTGGCTTAAAATGCAGGGAGGAAAACATTCTCAATGTCAGTAGTATTTCAACATGGTCTGAGGAACCTGGAATCAAAATAGATAACTCTTAGGAACTTGGAGGCATGTTGATATAATACTTATAGTATAATTCAGTATTTATAGAACTTTTATCTGAAGAGCTGATTTCAGAAAATAGCTTTGGAGATCTTCAAGGTAAATGCCTAGTTTCTGAATGATATAATCCTAAAAATGTATGGTCTAGATTCTCAAGATGAACTGCAAGATATGAGAGAGGAAGAACAGAGGTGCATTAGGAAACGTTTTCTTTCTTATGGATAGTGTGAATTTACACCAGTAAAAGAAAGCATTTCTTTGCGCAGAATGTATTAAATAGAATATATTACAAATAATACAATTTGTTGCACACTGTGGTCAATAATTTGGATATCTTTTTTTAAAAAAACTGAAAATGTAATGGTATGTGAGAATAACCTTGTAAGGGAGAGTCACACAGGGGACAACTGGCATATAAAAGTAGCCTCAGCCAGAGAAGGGCAGAGGGCATAGAAAATATTTCAGAAGGGATCATATCTAATTTTCCAGAGATTAAAAGGAAAGGAGAGGAGAAATTCTAGTCTTTCAAGGTTTTATTCAATAAAGGTACAGCTAGTATTCTTGATTGTGCTTCTTATCTGGACTATCTTGCACGGCTAACAGGAAAATACAACTAAATACATTTTCTATTGCTTTTCTTTTTAGTTTGGTCCTAGTGATGATGGTTTTGTCCTGAGGGAAAGCTGAAAAATGTATTATTTATAAAAGATGGAAAAAAACTCCCTACAAACAATATCTTCCCTGCATTCATTTTTACTTCTGCACCCCAGATTTAATTGTCCTAGATTCAATCCAGGTGGTGTAGTTTTCTTGGAAACTATACATTGTCTTTGAGACTGTTCCACCCACTCCAACTTTTTAGCTTTGGTGTTTTCTAAATGCTTTCCTTTTAGGTACAATGAAATTTCAGTTTATTAGATTCTGTTCAGTTGACTGCAGCTGCAACGGACAAAAATTCAGTCTGGATATCCTCCCAAGTACACTTAAAACATTCAAAAACAAAACCAGTTGCACTAGTTTATATCATTGGCATAATGACAACACCTCAGAAAAAACATAAATTATCTCATTTGCATCTGGTTAAGTTTATGTCATTTGCATCATGACCGCCTCACATAATTGATGTGAATGACACAACTTTGTCTTTAAGGGATGTTTAGGAAGGAGAGACAGTTCTTCACAGTAAAAGGTCTTTTAAAGCAAGGTTTCACTTGCTACCCGAATGCATCCAAATACTAACCAGCTAGAGGTGGTATTCAGCAGGATTCTGAAGAACTGGTAGCAGAAATTTTGAGTAGTTTGGAGAATCAGTAAATACCACCTCTGACCAGCCCTGCCCCCATCTATTCTCTGCCTCCTGCCCCAGCTAATTGGCTGGTCTTCTTTTGTTGTTCTCCACAGGAGAACAGAACTGGAAAGCAGGTAAGTGGAATCTGGAGGGAATGGGATTTTGCAGCACCCTTCCCCTGGAGTGGGGTGGGAATAGAGATTTACAGTATCCTTCCCCTGCCATGCCTACCAAGCCATGTCTCACACACACCAAGCCACACCCACAGAACCTATAGTAAAATTTTTGAATCCCACACTGTAACCAGCCCTGAGCTTGCTTATTATTTTTCATGTTCAACTAGGTGTTGTCTTCTAGCTGAACAACATGGTAGTTTCAGAATTATTTCCATTATTAATTATGGTCATAGAAGTCTTTAAAGACATTTTTGGTTGAGACTTTAATTCAGAAATGCATGTTACATGGAGAACACATGGGTGCTTAGTAAACTAAGTTTTCCATTTATCCCTTCCAAAACTTTCATTTACTTAAACTTATTTCTTGGTCAGATTTGTAGATGAGCAATCTCAGCAAATCTTTCAAAACAATGTTGTTAGCCATTAAGATTCATAATTCTGACTCTATTCATGCATTTACAACTCAACTATGCACTTTTTCATTATTAGCAGTTTTGAATACTCAAACATGTCTAATATTTTAGTTTTGTCTTAGATGTCATAGGCTTACCATATCTAACCTTCAAAAATTTCAAGCGCTACAAGACACATGAAAAAAATTCTCTGAATTTTAACAGTGACTGGCACAATGATATTCCACAATGTTATATATTCACTGTTTCATATAGGTGATACCTGTGAATAGCAGGATCTGGGTAAGTTTCTGTGCTGTGAATATTATCCAAATTTAGAAAAAAATGTGAAAGGGGGGAAAAGCAATTTGTTTGATCTGCATATTTGTAAAGGCTGAAGTATTTAACTGTTGATGAAACTTAATACAGATTGTCTATACTACAATATGATTTCTTTCATTTGATTATTCTATTGACTGCCATGAGAACTGGGTGATTTTGACAGTTCCAGGAATGGTTGCAAAATACTTATTATATGATTCTTCACTCCTCATCCTTAAAGTTTATATACAACTCTTGACAAAGGATTGGTGGATATGCCAGGAGTCAAGAGCTGTTTATGTATTTGTTGATAGCAACGGCAGTTTGTTGCTAAATAATTCTTCCAACTTTCTGAAGTCTGTATATTCTCACTTTCAGTTAAAAGTCTACAGGTGCGTAATAGACATTGCAATTTCCGATGCAATATGAATGATTTGGGAGACATACAAAAGGCTTAAATATTCTCTTCCAGTTGAACTGTTCTACTTATGTTGGACATAAGTTTGAATCTTATGAGACCCTGATTCAGACTTATGTCCAACAACAGGGAGAGCAGCTATAACTCCCATCATCCCCAATCATTTGCCATGCTGGCTGAGGCTATAGAAGAAACCAGTGGATCTGAAGGATTGCAAGTTCCTCAGCCCTATTCTCTATAAACCTCTATTCAGAACACATGGAGGTGATTGTGACCTTTTCGTCTGAGCTGAAAAATTTCTGCACTGAGAAATTTTTAATAGAATTTCTGACCTTAGAATGAATTTGCAGTATCTTTAAGGCTGCAGCCAGCATTCCATGGAGATGGAAGGGACATATGTCTTCCAGTGTTTATAGCTTGCTTTCTTTTTTAAAGCAAGGATTTCCAAGAAAAATTTAAATAAATGGGGAAATATCTACTTTAGGATGTACTAATTGGTATTCAGATTGCTTTAACTAGGAGGCTTATTTCAGGTCTATGATTCTACAGAAGATTCTGCTCACCCTACTTTTACTGATACTCTTCTTAAAACATTCACTTCCCTAAATTCTCTCTTCCCATATTTAAGCATTGTTGTGCCCTACAGTTAAATGAGCTTTCCTTCTCGGCTGCTAAATCTGAGAAATAATGATCTTGAAAAATCTATCAAGAATAATCTTGGGGGAATAGAAATTTGATTTGTGTGAAAGTCAGATACATGGAATTTGATGGTGTCTCAAGAAGCCCTCTGTACCCCAACACTTCTTTTTCCCCCCTCATTCGTAAAATCCATGTATTCACCTCAAGAAATTACCTCAAACATTAAAACCCAATAATATGTGGCTGTTTCTCTCCCAGGCCATGTGATTCAGTCACCATTTTCTTTCTCCTGTTTCTTCACCTTTAAAATTATGTTTAGGATGAGAAAATATTCCATGTGTTTTTGGATAAATGTGGTTTGAAGCAGTGGTGTACTGCTTTGGAGTTCTGGAGAGCTTTTCAAAGGACAATTGTCTTTCACATCATACTTCACAATCATGGACATTTTTGGATCATATTATAACTACACCTGCTAGAACTTACCTGCATTACTTGATTGTCTCATTGTCAACACTAGTAAACAACTCTTTCTGGAAGGCAGAAACATAGAATATTGACCTCTAACAATTTCCCCCTCCAGTACTATAAACCAACCTCAGGGCTTTATAGTTTTTCTTCTACAATGTTTCATATTACAGTCTCAAGATTTTTATCCATCTCAATTCAAATTGTCAAGGTCTAGCCTGATCATTTTATTGATTACTTTACATTGGAAGGAACACCTCTATTAATTTAATATTTTGCATGCTCTATAACAGTGATGGTGAACCTTTTTGGCACTGAATGCCCAAACCAGAACACATGTGCATGTGCACATGTTGGGGTGCCGGAAACCCAAAGATCAGCTGGCCGGTGCACGCATGCCTGTTTTGGAGCATTTGGGTGGTGTTTTCAGACTGTTTTAGGCCATTTTTGGCTTGAAAATGGCCTGTTTTGGGGGCATTTTTTGGCTCATTTTTGGCCATTTTCAGGCCATTTTCTAGACAGTTTTCAGGCCATTTCTTGAGCTTTTTCCAAAATTGGCCCAGAAAACAGCCAGATAATGGCCTGAAAGCAGTCTGGAAAATGGCCTAAAACAGGCCAAAAAAAGACCTAGAAAACAGCCTGAAAAATTTTTTTGGCCATTTTTCAGGCTGTTTTCAGGCACTCTGGCACCAGCAAAGATCAGTTGGCCGGCATGCCAGAAACCAGAAGAGCAGCTGGTGATGGTGTACGTGCCCACAGAGAGGGCTTTGTGTGCCACCTCTGGCATGTGTGCCATAGGTTCACCATCATGGCTCTATAACATCTTATAAAACTGGTTTTTACTATGGATTCTCTATCAACACAATGAATATAACACTAGGTTTGGAAGTAGAAGGTGTTGTTTTAAAACCTGACAAGATATTTTAAGTAGTTTTTCTTTCCCCGCTGCATTGTTTTACAATGTTTAAATTTTTATAATTTTCCAGTCACCTGAAATAGAAGAGTTTCACCCTCATCTGTCAAATAACCCAAGTAAACTGAGGTCTTTCTTATAAAAAGAATATGATGGTTCTTGATTAGCATAATATTCCAGGACTAAATTCATTTTCACTTTCTAATAGTTTTGTCCTAGAATAAGAAATGTGTTGCTATGGTTTTCTTGTTTTTTTAGTGTATTGCCTAATTTTAAAGAATAACCAATCAACAAGTATAGCAAAGTTAAGGGAATAATGTTCTTACATCAGGCTTAGACAGAAAAACTAAGGAATTCAAATTAGCTGTTCAAGTCAAGAGGCTTTGAATAGGCTTCAAGGCCTTGCCACTTAACATTCCTCTGTTATCTAGTTCATGAAATTCTCCATTTATTTACAACTGGACATTCACCCTTGAGTTTCAAGTGCTATAGCCTGAGTATTTCAATCATTCTAGTTGGCTGCGGTCAAAAGAAGCTCGATGGGACTTATTTTTGAATATATCTGTACAAAATTGTTGTGCATCTCTTCCAATGTCAATGTTTCCTTCAGTTTTCAGGCCTTCTTCTTAAACAATTTAAGTAAATATGTGGAGCTAGACATCTCTTATTTCAATATAGAATGTATGCTTTTCAGTGGGTATTCATTCCTATGTCAAGTTCCAACAAAGAAACAAGTGTGTGTGTGTATGTGTGTGTAGGGGAGTGTCATTGGTCTCTGAACAGAAACAAACAACTGTGGTCTCCTTTACTTCTTGAACTGTTCAAATAATTTCTTTGGATCAAAATGGAATTTAACTTTATCCTTTTCCTTTTGGGTTTCTGTTACCGGCGTAGTAACTCTGATTGTAGGAAGTCTTATTACCCAGCTTTGTAAATTGAGTAAAGACAAGATGGGTGTCACAACAGTGTGATCAAAACCCAGGCCCAGAAACCCCTACTTTCAATTTAAAATTATTATCTCCTGCCATGGGGTGAAAACAGTTTGGGAATAACTACTCAACTGATACTTCTGGATGAATATAGATAGAATCAGCTTGCAGATTAAGACTATTTTCAATCTTTTTTATATTCTTGTTCTATATAATTCATGCAAATTTCATTTAGAACTATATATGCATTCTTTTTGACATTAAAAAAACAATTTCTGGATGTATATAAAAGATTGAAAAACCCAGCTATTACCTTTTATTGCATGTTCCACATATATTCTGATAATTAGTTGTTGAGAAAATAATGTTTGAAGTAGCTTGCCTGATTTTGAATGTGTTACAACACTGCCCACTGGCGGTCTGAACTTTAAAAATGTTTCCTAGAAACATTTACTTTAAAGAAACAAGAGTATGTTTTCAGTGGCTGAGTAATGTAGCAGATTCAATTGCTAGGAATAAGTTAGTTTTGTGCATAAGTTGTGTAAACAACTTTTCTGTGACTTTTATCCAGAACATCCAGTAATGAGCTCACCTTAGTTTGGAATACCATATAAGCCTTAGTAAGTAAAGAAAAACGAATACGATGGAGAATTTATCCTTTTGATTTTAGTAAAAAAAAAAAAAATCAATGTAGGTTCCTCTCATGCAACCATTTTGAATGGTCTAAAATGTTTCACTTTCTCATCCCACAAAGACCTCCAAGAGCAGAAATGTTTGTGCAAAATCCAGAATGATTAGGAGAAGTATGAACTGTAAATGCAATCTTGTCATATTTACAGGTTGTATCATGAAGAAAGATTTGACTAATAATCAGCCTTAGAGAGTCAAACTCTTTGGAAAAAGTGTTTCCACTATTTGGAAGTTACCTAACAAAAATGCAAAGCCTCCAAAGAGTGCACATGTTTAATATCAACAAATGTAAATACTGATCAAGGCAAAGATTTATTTAAGAATTTGCTCATCTTATTAGAGGATAAATTAAAGATCAATGAAAAGTCACTATAGTTTTTAGAGAAGATGGAAAGTGAGATAATATCACTTGGAGGTGCTATAAATTATTTTAAATGTAGCCCTTCCTGTGCTCATAAAATCAAACTGGATAATGATTCTTCTAATTTTGGAAAGATGGCAGAATAAAGTTGGGTTTTAAATACATATGGAGTGGAAAATTCCACTCCAGCACATTTTTAAATATATTTCATTCACATTATTTATTTATTTATTTATTTATTTTATCATATTTTTATACCGCTCCCTCTCCCAAAAGAGGGACTCGGGGCGGTGTACAGCCTACTAAAAACATATAAATACATTATAAATACAATTAAAATATATATTAAACGCAATTTTCCGGCTGTATCCCATCAGAACCAAATACAACAATATAAAATCAGGGATCTTAGATAAAAATTAAAAGTAATTACTAAAACCCAATTTAAAACCAAAACCCATTTATTCGGCCAGGCCAACCTGCCTAAAAAGTAGGGTTTTAACTGCGTGCTGGAAGGTCAAGATATCCGTCATAGCTCGTATCTCCGGGGGGAGATCATTCCATAGGGAGGGAGCTCCCACAGAGAAAGCCCGAACTCTCGGGGCCGTCAGCCGACAGCGGCCGGGCGGCAGTACCCCAAGGAGGGCAACCCTGTGGGAGCGTACTGGGCGGCGGGAGGTTGATGATGGCAGCAGGCGGTCCCGTAAGTACCCAGGTCCCGAGCCATGGAGCACTTTAAATACCATCAGTACCACCTTGAATCGAATCCGGAAGGCCACAGGAAGCCAGTGCAGCCTGCGGAGAAGCGGTGTAACGTGGGAGCTCCGAGGAGCACCCACAATCACCCGCTCCGCTGCATTCTGGACTAACTGCAACCTCCGGAGACTCTTCAAGGGGAGCCCCATGTAGAGAGCATTGCAATAATCCAGGGGGGAGATAACGAGGGTGGAAGTGACTGTGCGAAGTGCGCCCAGATCCAGAAAGGGCTGCAACTGGTAAATCAGACGAATCTGATAAAAAGCCCCCCTGGTGACGGCTGCAATATGTTCTTCTAAAGACAGCCGTACGTCGAGGAGGACACCCAAGTTGCGCGCCCTTTCCATGGGGGTCAAGACCTCTCCCCCCACGGCCAGCGAAGGAACCAGCTGGCTGTACCTGGGCGCAGGAAACCACAGCCACTCGGTTTTGGTCGGGTTGAGACGAAGCCTGTTACGACCCATCCAACTCCGCACGGCCTCCAGGCAGTGGGACATCACTTCGACGGCTTCGTTGGGGTGGCCCGGGGTGGAGATGTACAGCTGAGTATCATCAGCGTACTGATGGAACTCCACCCCGAAGCCACGAATGACCTCACCCAGCGGCTTTACATAAATGTTGAACAGCAGGGGCGAGAGCACTGACCCCTGAGGAACCCCACATCGTAGGGGCCTCGGGGCCGATCTCTGCCCCCCCGTCAACACAAATTGCGAGCGGTCGGAGAGGAAGGAGGTGAACCACCGCAACACGGTGCCCCCCACCCCCAACCCCTCCAACCGCCGCAATAGGATACTGTGGTCGACAGTATCAAAAGCCGCTGAGAGATCTAACAGGACCAGGACAGAGGAACAACCCCTGTCCCGGGCCCTCCAGAGGTCATCTACCAACGCGATCAATGCCGTCTCCATGCTGTGCCCGGGCCTGAAGCCCGATTGGAGGGGGTCGAGATAACTCGCTTCATCCAGGTACTGCGGGAACTGACGTGCCACCACACTCTCAACAACCTTCGCAACAAAGCGAAGGTTGGAGACAGGGCGATAATTAGATAATAATGCTGGGTCCAGGGATGGTTTCTTGAGGAGGGGCCGCACCACCACCTCTTTCAAGGCGGCGGGTAATAGCCCCTCTCTCAAGGAAGCGTTTATAATACCCTGGAACCAGCCTCGTGTCACCTCCCGAGTGGCCAAGACCAGCCAGGAGGGGCACGGGTCCAGCAAACAGGTGGTGGCATTCAGTCCCCCCAGTATCCTGTCCACGTCCTCCACAGTAACAGGATCGAACTCAACCCAGTTGACCGCACCGGTATCCACCCCGCCCCCCCGCCCGGAGATGCCCAGTCGGAGTCCAGCTCGTCCCGGATCTGAGCGATTTTATCCTGCAGAAACCTAGAAAACTCCTCAGCCCGTCCCTGCAAGGGGTCCTCCCGTGCTCCCACCTCCAGTAGGGAGCGGGTTACCCTAAACAGGGCGGCTGGGCGGTTTTCCGCAGGACGCAATAAGGGTGGAGAGGTAAGATCTCCTCGCCATCCTTATCGCCACTAAATACATCTTAATATAAGATCGTAATAGTGTTCGGTCAGACCCAGAGCGGCTGGCCCTCCAACTGCTCTCTAGGCGTCTTTTCCGGCGCTTCATCTCCCTTAGCTCCTCAGAAAACCAAGGAGCCACTTGGGATCGGCACCGGGTCAGAGGCCGCAAGGGCATGACCCAGTCAAGGGCCCCAGCAGCCACCCTATCCCAGGTGGCGACCAAGCCCTCAATCGAGTCGTGTGTGTGAGCTTCGGGAAATGGCCCAAGCTCCGTCAGGAACCTATCAGGGTCCATCAGGTGCCTGGGGCGGTACCATTTTAATGGTCCCGCCTCCCTGCGGTCAGGGGGTGCGGAACGGAAGTCGAGCTTCAGGAGCGAGCGATCCGACCATGACAGGGGTTCTACAACTATATCCCCTATACCCAGATCACTCTGCCACTGATCAGAGATAAAAACCAGATCCAAGGTGTGACCTCCCACATGAGTAGGGTCCCGAATTAACTGGGTCAGGCCCATGGCCGTCATGGAAGCCATGAACTCTTGAGCAGTCCCCGAGGCACCGCCGGCAGATGGCAAGTTGAAATCCCCCATGACCATGAGCCTGGGAGTCCCAACCGCCACGGCAGCTATGACCTCAAGGAGCTCAAGCAGGGCCGCTGCCGCATAGCAGGGAGCCAGGTATGCGACCAGCAAGCCCACCTGAACCTTGGGACCAAACTTCACGAAAAGGAGCTCACACCCGGTCGTCTGAGACACAGTGGCTTCCCTCGGACACAGATAGTAAATATTTCAACTCAGGAATGGTGTGATGGCGTAGAGGTGGAGCTCTTGCCTCACAATCAGGAGGTTGTGAGTTTGATCCTAGGCAGAGGCAGATATTTCTCTCTCTGGGCACACTGCAAATATATGATGATGATGATTGTGGTTTTCTGGTGGGCTGCTCATGAGGGGTCTGAATGAGGAAAGACACACAAGGCAGCTTTCTCAGGATGAGAGCCCAGAACTGACTCCGGGACCCCCTTTTATTAACAAAAGGTGGGAGGATACAGAAGGCAACAAAGGAATTCAAGCAACGCATACAGATATGATAACTTTCTATACGTGCGCGGTTCTCACTGACTGGGCAATTGTTGCTGGGGTGAATCTCTTTTTATCTTTCCTCTTTGTTCTGTGTATGTGTTACAGTCGCGGAGTGGCCTGCACATACACAAGATAGTACAGAAAGTTCCAACATCTCCTCTGTTTTTGTTTTTAAAGGCAGGATTCTTCGTCCGATAGATGGAGATAGCTGCGTCGTTCTGGCTCCTCCTCTCCCTCGTCCCACACTGCGGCCATTAGGCTGAGTTTTTCTGGATTCAGAGGATCTTTTTGATGCTCTTCTTGAGTCTTCGCCCATAATGCCATTACCTGTGCCGTAGCCTTGCGTTCAACGAGTAATGATAAGCTATTACTAATAGTGCGTTACAAAAATAGGCAAAACACATGGTAATATAATACAACCGAGTGCAGTCATCCCAATTAAAGCTACAATAGCCTGTAACCCCGGTAATTTTGGAAACCAGGATCCAAATAAATCATTAATATTAAACCCATTCCATGTTTGAACCGGAACGTGCACAATTTTTATCATTTTTTCAGATATTTCCTGTATTACTTTCCCGCTCTGATCAATTTCTATACAACAATTTGTCAAATTAAACTTTCCACATACCCCTCCCTCTTTTGCTAACAAATAGTCAAGGGCCAAACGATTTTGCATAATGTATGTCCTGGATTTAGCACTTTCCTTTGCAAGGTGTTGTTAGCGCCTCTTGCCTCAATGTGATCATAGTCCACTTCTTGGGCTTCCCAGGGCCATTGTTCTCCCATACTGGTTCCCCCGCAAACAAAGCAATTGAAAACCTGAAGTTCTTTTGCGATGGTTTCTGCCAAGGTTAAAAAGATGTTCTTTGCTTGGGTAGGAATTACCAATTCTTGTGTTTTTTGCATCTCTTGGTCCCCAGGTGATCAGGTCAGCTGGGCCTCTCCAGGTCGGATCAGGGAGCTGTCGATAGTAGACCTATGGCTTGTTGATAACTGTGATTGGAGAGGCAGAAACGTGACGGGTTGCGGCAGAGGCGGGTGGGGTCCCAGTTAGGTTTAAAAAATTCAAGGTAAAAAGATAAAGGTTCAATCTATCTTGCACTGCTGGGAGGCCAGGGGTGATTTTCCCCTGTTTTATATTATAACGGTCCAGGACCCTTTTTAAGGTTTAATTGGCACGCTCAACCAATGCTTGCCCCTGTGAATTGTATGAGATACCGAATTTATGGACTATGGACCAACGGTTACAAAACTCTGCAAATAGCGAGCTAGTGTAAGCCGGCCCATTGTCTATTTTTAATTCTTTTGGGCGTCCCAACATTGCAAAAGTCCGAATGCAATGGTTAATTACATGCTTTGTAGCCTCACCCCTTTGTGGAGTTGCCATTATGAATCCTGAATAGGTATCAATTGAAACATGAAGATGTTTCCAAGGGGCGAAGGAAGGATATTTGCCAAATCTGACAACACTCAGTGCCCCTAGGGTTTACTCCCATTGGTAATGAGTGAGCTTTTTTGCTACAGGTAGCACACTGCTGAACAATGGCTGAGGCTTCTGATGCCGAAATTCCAAATTGTTTAATGAGCGCTTTTTTATTCTGATGAAAGTAGGAATGGCTTCCCCGTGGAGAAATGGGGAAAAAGTGAGCAACAAGGAAGCGGAGGCAGCTGCGTAAAACGAGGGTCAGAGGGAGGGTGGCAGGAAAGAGTCCCTGGCCATTCTGTCAAAAGAGAAGGCTGAAGCGAGGCGCCCCGGAGCGTAAATGACTCATGTGGCAGCAAAACAGCAGAAATGGGCAGGGAAAGGGGCTGGGCCAGGGAGGCAGGAATAAAGTAGGAGGTGTTGGGGAAATCAGCGTCAAGTGACGCGTCAGCAGCAAGAACAACAGAAGCCGGAAAAGAAGCAGGAATTGGCGCCCACTGTGCAGCCTTTTGGGTGGGGCTGGCTACAAGCCCCGAATTTAGTTTCCCAAGGGGGAGGACGGAGATTGGTAAATGACACAGGAAAAGCAGAGCACTGTGCAAGTTCCTTGGGATCAAGGAGACTTTGACTCCGAGCCTGTGCTATAGCAATAGCAACCGCCCCCATGGTGGAGTTGGGAGGGGGTGCAGCAAGCTCAGGGGATGCAGGAGGGGCAGTAGCCTCGGGGGGGGGGGAGACTGGAGTAAAGAAAAGGCAGCCTTATCCCCCGGAGCAGCCCCCTGTTGATATGGCGGTGGCTGTGGGACAATTGAAGGAGACTCATGCAGGTTTTTGTCATGTTGTATCAGAGCCTCCATAACCGCCTGCCAGGCAGAAAGAATTGTTGCGGGGCCTCTCGGACTTTCATGGAAATAAGTGCCCAATTTTCCCCATGTAGTCATCTTAAGCGAGCCTCTCTCCGGATAAGCCGAACAATGTTTCCAAACATATGCCATTAAACTGGCAAGGTCAGATTTAGTAAGGATCGGGGTGGATTTTCTATTAAATTTAGGCTTGGTTAGCTCTTTAAGTTCTTGCAGGTGCGCCGCCTGCGCCTTAGAGAACCCTACTCCTATACTCACGAGGGGATTGCTGTCTCGCTTCGGATGGAATCGTGTGCACAAGCCTCTTCCAGGCAATGAGTAGAGGAGGTCCAAGGATGTACAACCGCTGAGGTTATCACATCAGGGTCAGCAGATGTGGTTTTCTGGTGAGCTGCTCATGAGGGGTCAGAATGAGGAAAGACACACAAGGCAGCTTTCTCGGGATGAGAGCCCAGAGCTAACTCCGGGACCCCCTTTTATTAACAAAAGGTGGGAGGATACAGAAGGCAACAAAGGAATTCAAGCAACGCATATAGATATGATAACTTTCTATACGTGCGCGGTTCTCACTGGCTGGGCAACTGTTGCTGGGGTGAATCTCTTTTTATCTTTCCTCTTTGTTCTGTGTATGTGTTACAGTTGCGGAGCACATACACAAGATAGTACAGAAAGTTCCAACAGATGATGATGATTAAATATTTCAACTGAACCTGTGTAAGAAAGAGGCAGGTAAAGCATAATCTGGTTTACAAAACTCTTGTCATTGTAGCTGATCTTACTAAAGTGCAATTCTAGCCTTTCCATGGAGTTAATTTTCTGGTCTAGTATATCTAGTAGGGCTGAAAAAATGTTACATCTGCAAGTGTTTTATACTGTAAATTGGTTTGCAGTAATCTGACTACTTCTGTTCCTGGAGACCATTAGAATTTTTTGTTGGCTAACTATGAATTTTTTTCTTTTTTCTTTTCTTTTTTTCTGTGATAGTTTTAGCTTTGGGGAATCTTTTTCCGGCAGTTTAGTTATTATTATCCTGAGTTTCACCTTGGGCAGAAAGAATGTTTAATGGGAATGGTACCAATCGTTTCTTCATTTGAGAAGTTTATTTTATTTTATTTATTTATTTGATTTGTCAATCGCTTATAAGATAATAGATATAAGTATAAACATGAGTAAGAATACAGGAAATAGGTATGAATAAATGGGGACAATAGGACAGGGACGGTAGGCACGATGGTGATGGGCCCCTTACAGACCTCTTAGGAATGGGGTGAGGTCAATAGTGGTTAGTTTTAGGTTAAAGGAGTGGGGGTTAGAGGATGTAACAACAGAGTCAGGTAATGCATTCCAGGCATTGACCACTCTATTGCTGAATTCGTACTTTCTGCAATCAAGTTTGAAGTGGTTTACATTGTGTTTGTATCTGTTGTGTGTTCTTGTATTGTTGTGGTTGAAGCTGAAGTAGTCACTGACTGGTAGGACATTGTAGCAGAAATTTTGTGTGCTCAAGAAGATCACCAGCCATGTATATGAAAATGCATCTGGATTGGTAAGAGTAGGTTTTTGGGGTGGGGGAAAGGTAGACAGAAAATGACAAAATGTGTGTCATTATACAAACTGTATTCAACATTCCAATGCAAGTACAAAAACTTGAGACTGACAGTATGATTTGTATGATGCACATTTTATTTTTGTTTTCCTTAATTGCTGTTTGTATCTATTCTGGTGGCAGAAGAACGAGGCGCACACATTCAATTGACTAGCTCTTTTTGTTTAATTCCAGGAATGCAATGGCAATGGAGCCACGGCAGCCGTTCTTATATAGGTTGCTCGTGGCTCGCCAGCCAATGACAGGGATACAAACTTGCCGCCGAAAGAGCAACCAATCACGGGTAAGTATTTGAATACAAAACACCCCTCCCTCTTGGTCCAGTCCGACCAATCAGGAGCTCCACCTAGGTTACGTAATCACGTAAGTAGGCGGGGCTCCTGTGGGTCCGACTGGACCTGTGCAAGTCATTCACTCCTTCGCCAGCGGCCGGTGCGGACGGACCTGTTGGCTCTTCCGTCCCTGGCCGTGGAACCGTCTGGAAGGTCGAGCCAGCCAGGCCGCTCCTGACGGGCCTTGCCCGGTTAGTTGAGACGGCTAGGCTGCTCCCTTCCAGGACTCTTCTTGTTGGATGTTCATCGTCGGTTAGGTCCCCGTTGATGTGAATTCCTTCAGCCTCAGGGGCGTAGTCGCGAACGTCGACCGGGGCTAGCGGTGAGGGTGTTTGTGGAAGTGTCAGGTTGTCATTGCTTGTTTGGGGGTGGTATTTATTTGGGGGGTGTTCCCCTTCTTGTATAATTGGGTAATCCCCTTCCCCCCCTGGGTTTTCATATGCTCTTGTAAGGGTGCGGGAATGTAACTGGTCAATATGCCTTTTCCATTCTCTGTTGTCAGGCGGTATGACCATCAGGCGGTATGACCGTGGGCCAGTGACTTGGGTAATGGTGGCTGGAACCCATAAGGGGTGTCCCACCAGGTTTTTGGCATAAACTAGATCCCCAATTTTAAAACTGCGGAGTTTGCTAGATGAGTCTACCGGTTTTTCAGTGGAATAGTTAGGGTGTAGATGGTCCAAAGGGGATCGTAATTTCCCATTAGCAACTCGGCCGGGGTTTTATTTGTGGTCGTGCTAGGCGTGGTATGCTGGATTGATAAAAGTTTGTCAATGAGTTCCTGAATGGGGCCAGGGCCTAACTTGTTAAGGGTTTCTTTAGTAAATCGAACCATACGTTCTGCTCGGCCATTCGCCGCCGGGTGGGCTGGCGCAGTTAGGGCATGTCGTATCCCTAAACTAGCTAAATAACCCTCAAACGTTGTGGAGGTAAACTTGGGCCCGTTGTAACTTCTGGCCAAACCCTTCATTTTGACCACTCCCGGATGTCCATCATGAAGCAGTTCCAAAATCGGATCTCGCAGCCGTGGTGGTATAACAACCCAATCCCCCCATAGTATGCAACCCTTAAGCAGGGAAAGTTCGGTTTGTCTTTGTTTAAATGGTTTCATGCAGTCCTTGAGGTCAAATTCTGGCCACCCTTTTGCAACCCAGGTAGCCACTTTGTTAAGGAGGCAGTCCTTAGATGTTTCGCGGGCGATTTCTGCAGCTCTCATCGGAAAGTTAGGCATGGCTTCGATTTGCAGGGTGGAAATGGTGGGACAAGGGTCAGTGTCTATGTCTGGCAATGGACAGCGGCTCAAGGCATCGGTGTGGGTGATAGAATGGCCCGGTCGATAAAGCAAGGTATAGTTATAGGCGGCCAGGAACTCTGACCATCTGGTCATTCGAGGTGACAAAATGTTAGGGGTTGCCTTGTCCCCAGCTAGAATTCCCAATAACGGTTTGTGGTCAGTTATGACAGAAAAGGGTCGACCGTAGAGGTATTCGTGAAAGCGTTTAATGCCGGATATAATTGCTAAAGCTTCTTTATCAAGCTGGCTATAGTTGCGTTGGCTTTTAGACAGCGTTTTAGAATGGAAAGCTATGGGAGCTTCCCTGCCATCTGGTAGGAGGTGGCTTAGGACCGCCCCGACTCCAAATGGGGAGGCATCACAAGTCAAAGTTAAGGGTAGAGTCTCGTTATATTGAATCAATACCTTAGTAGACGTAATAAGGTCCTTGATTTTTTGAAATGCCGCATCTTCCCGGCTGCCCCACTGCCAAGAAGTGTCTTTATCAAGTAGCCTATGCAAAGGTTCTGCAACCGTAGCATTCTGCGGCAAAAAGACATGATAGAAATTAATAAGTCCTAAGAAGGCTTGCAGCTCCCCTTTGTTGGTAGGGATGGGGGTGTTTTTAATTGCGCGGACTTTCCCTTCAGTGGTGTGAATACCATCACCATCGATTAAGTAGCCGAGAAATTCAATCTTGTCTGTAATTAATGTGCACTTTTCTCTTTTAACCTTGAGACCAGCTTCTGTAAATTTAGTGAGGACCTGTCGTAAACGGTCTCTAAGTTGGACCCTGTTTTTAGCCGCAATTAATACATCATCAAAGTAGGGAATAATCCCATGTATTCCGTGGAGGAGACCCTCCATCAAACATTGAAATATTCCAGGGGCCACGCTAACTCCAAATTGAAGTCGGTTGCATTTAAAGGCTCCTCGGTGTGTGACAATTGTTTGGGCTTCGGCCATTTGGGAATCTACTGGCAGTTGTTGATACACTTGGGCCAAATCAAGCTTAGCAAAAATTTTCCCCCCTTTTATTGAATGTAGCAAGTGCTGAACAACCGGAACGAGGTATGCACTTTGCTGCAGTGCGTGGTTCAGGGTAGCCTTATAGTCCCCGCAGATCCGGATTGAACCATCTGCTTTGATGGGGGTGACAATAGGGGTCTCCCATTTGGCGTGATCTATGGGTTCTAGAGCCCCTTGTTTGATAAGTTTGTCCAGTTGTTCGTCAATCTTAGGTTTCAATGCAAATGGCACATGCCTTGCTTTAAGCCGAATTGGGGTCACATTTGGGTTTAGATTAAAAGAAATCAGGTTACTCCGGTACTTGCCTAGGCTGCCGCTGAAAAGATCTTGGAATTCCCTGAGGAGGTCCGCCTCCCAGTCTGTTTCTGCGATCTGGTTGACGCCTGTCATTCCGATCCCCAACGGCTCAAACCGTTCAAGTCCCAAAAGGCTGGGTCTATTTCGGTCGACTATGGTGAGCGGAAGGATTTCGGTATGATCTTTGAAAGTAATTTGGAAATGTCCTACGCCAAACACTGGAATTCTGTTGCCTTGGTAATCCTTGAGGGTAAGATTTTGGGTTTCTAACTCGTCTCGCTGAATGTCAGGAATCAGTTTCTTGATGGTAGTCCAGGAGACCTTTGATAGGAAAGATCCCGAATCTACCTCCATCACGCAATCCTGCTCTTCAATTTTCACTTGGATGTGAACTTTTCTTACATTTCGTGTGTCAGAGTGGCCGATTATTACAGTTTGATAGGTTTCCTCTTTTCTATAGGTAGTGTCTCTGTTTCTTTTGTGTCTTCCTTCTAGGCTCCAACGACTGTTTGGCTTCCTCTCTTTCTCTCTCTCTCTTTCTCTATCTCTCAGTGGTGGGCTCCCTTTCCGTCATGGGCTGTAGTTTGTTCTGGACCGGCATACTCTAGCTATATGCCCCTTCTTATCGCATTTCCGGCAAATAGCGTCAATGAAACGACATTCTGACCGGGGGTGGTTTCCCCCGCATCGGTTACATTCAAATTCAAATTTTCTGCCTGCCCGGTCTTTTCTATCTTTTCCTGCCTTTAAGTGGCACATGTCATCTTCCTCGCTACTGGTTTCCAACTCGATGTCCTCATGATGTGTTGTGGTTTTTTCTTTCTCTCCTTCCGGTCTGGATGACTCCCTACTGTTGTAGCCTGCCGATTTATTGATTTTCTTCATTTTGGCGGCCGATTTGTGCGTGGCTTCTGCTGCGGTGGCTTCCTCCACGGCTTCTTTTACTGTTATTTTTGGACGGTTTAGGAGACGGCTCTGTAACGTTAGGTCTTTCAAGCCTAGGACCACGCGGTCTCTTAAAGCTTCATTGAAGTTCAGGAATTCACACTCACCGCCGATATCCCTTAAGGCTGCTACAAAGTCGGCAATACTCTCATCCTCTTTCTGGTTTCTTAAGTAAAATTCATGCCGCATGATCAGACTTGATACGGTCGGCGCGTAATGAGCCCACAGAATCTTTTCTAATTCTGGCCAGGTCAATGTTTTTACATCTATGGGTGCCACTAGCGCCTTTGCCATTCGGAAAACGGTCGGACCGCAATGTGTCAGGAACACCACTCTCTTCCTTTGTTCTGAGACCCCGTTCAGGTCACTGCTTTCTAAGAACATCAAGAAGTGATCCACATATGACTGCCATTCCTCCTTAGCGGGATTAAACTGCTCGGGTGGCGTATTGTTGCCGGACATTTTCCGCTCGAACTTCGCCGCTCCGCACTCGATTGAATTACTAGTGTCTCGATCCCACCCTCGTCGCCAGTGTTCTGGCGGCAGAAGAACGAGGTGCACACATTCAATTGACTAGCTCTTTTTGTTTAATTCCAGGAATGCAATGGCAATGGAGCCGCGGCAGCCGTTCTTATATAGGCTGCTCGCGGCTCGCCAGCCAATGACAGGGATACAAACTTCCCGCCGAAAGAGCAACCAATCACGGGTAAGTATTTGAATACAAAACAGTATCAGATATCTGTCTGAAATTATAGATATTCTGGGAAATCAATGTAGCAAAAATATTTACAACATGCCTTATACTAATATTTTCCAGCATCAGATCACTATTTATCTTTTTATCTGCCCAGTATTAAAAACAAAGAAATAAAAATATTTTTATTAAATTGGAATAGATGTCACTTCATCATTATAACATTTCTGTCAGGCTAATAACCAACAGAGCCTTCAAATGCTTTTAAGGGATATAGCAATCAATTTATCTTTTTAAACATATTTTGATTTTTACATTCACTATTGGGATACTTATTTTGAAATATTGATTTTTGAAGTATTTTTTGTTACTGCATTTTTAGCAATCATAAATTATTTATTTATAAATTAATCATAAATTATGTAAGACCACAACCCTGAGCATTTTGACTTGAAAGCTGACTATAGGAACCATCATAGGGAAAATACATTTTTGATACTTTCATGTAAAATGTACTGATATTTCACTTTTCAAAAACTAATGAATAGAACAGAACAGAATTACTTATTGAAGACTTATACCTTTATGTTCCTATTTTGGTGTTGCTTATAAGAGTAGGGAATCTGGAGATATCCATATGTGGATGAACTTCAGCTCTCAACATACTGTCACCATTAGCTATGCTGATTGTGATTAGTAGGAGTTGTAGACCCACATCTAGAGAGCAATAGGTTTTTCATGCCTACCTGAATTCAAATGTTCAACAATGACATTTGCCAGTTCTGCAAAGTGTTTCAAATGTGAAACTGTTTCAAGTTAAAGCGATGTTCTGCCTTTACAGGATATGTTTTGACTCTGTTCTGACTGTACCAGAAGTGTCTGAAACAGCCCCATTTTGAGACGAGCAGCTGTTTTGAAACTAAGATACTTCCATAAGGTTTAAAATAGCACTGGTAAACTCCCAATAAAGTTAGAACAATCTATTTTTGATCTTAAAACAACTTTAACCTTGACATATGTTGCATTATAACCCTTTTCTAAAGTCCCATTGTCAATTATCAGGTTCTTATAATATTGCTCTGGTTCTAGATGATCCAGATATAACCCACCTATCTACTATAGCCTGCCTAGAAGAATAGACTGGAAACTCCGCAGCAATGAGATTACAAGGAGAGGTTGTGTGAATATAACTATTGTAGGTAGCATCTCCCCTGTTTTGAAGTGACTTGCCTCTGAGGTTAGGATGGTGACCTCCATGGTTACATTTCAGGAGACAATAAATATTCTTTTTCTGCAACCCCCAGAGCAATCTCTTTAGTTGTGGCATAATTATTCTTTTAATGATTTGGTTGTTTTTATGCTTTTATGGTTTTTACACTTTTATAGATTAGAAATATATTGAAAAGTGCAAGAGCATATAATAAATAATGTATAAAATTAATGAATCTGTTTTTGATTTATTGGCTCACTCCATATGAAATTTTACTATTGGATTTCTCTAATGCTTTGCCACTTCAATGAACTTTGAGATGGCATATCATATCACAACACTGCCTATGCATCATTCGGTTTATACAGCCCAGTAAGAAATGAGACCATACCCTGAAGAAAAATAAACCCAGTGGGTCAATTGCAGTGGTTTTTATGAACAGTCATCTTTATTGATGCTTTGCATGCAGCCTTGCAATTTATAGGAAATTGAAGAAAGACTAACACAGTTACATGGATTGCACCAATCTATGATATAACCCAGTTATACGTGAGCTTTCTGAAAACTGATAATTTCTACTTTGTAAGGGGTGAAAGCTTTGAAATTATGGATCATGACAAGAAAGGATAAGGACAAATTATTTTAGGGGCTGCCACAAAGAAGAGGGAGTCAAACTATTTTCCAAAGCACCTGAGGGTAGAACAAGAAGCAATGGGTGGAAACTAATCAAGAAGAGAAGCAAACTAGAACCAAGGAGAAATTTCCTGGCAGTTAGAACAATTAATCAGTAGAACAAGTTGTGAATGCTCCAACATTGGAAGTTTTTAAGAAGAGATTAGATAACCATTAGCCTGAAATAGTATAGGGTTTCCTGCCTAAGCGACCATATACTAGACAACCTCCAAGGTCCCTTCTAACTCTATTATTCTCTTCTCTTCTCTTCTCTTCTCTTCTCTTCTCTTCTCTTCTCTTCTCTTCTCTTCTCTTCTCTTCTCTTCTCTTCTCTTCTCTTCTCTTCTCTTCTCTTCTCTTCTCTCCTCTCCTCTCCTCTCCTCTCCTCTCTTCTCTTCCCTTCTCTTCTCATTCTTCTCTTCTCAGATCTTCAATGGCTTGCCATATCCCACTAATATTTTTCTCCTTTTTGGAAGTTTATAGAACTGTTATCTGTTATCAGTTTTATAAACTTACCACAAGATGGTATCAGAGGATTTGTAAAAGCAATATAAATAAAGAAGTCTTCATGCTCTGGAAAAAATGAGATATTATTATTATGAGAAGATGCTTCTGAAAATGAAACTATTTGCAATTCTTAAGCAGAATCTAAACCTTAGGTGACATAAATTACAGTAGCCTGTGCCCATGTACATGCGCGCGTGCACACCCACACCCACATACATATACACACACAAATATATAAATTCTGTGCAGTTCGGAGAACTGGCAAATCACACCATCGGCTGGCCCTACCCTGCCCTGCCCAGTCACTCCTTACCTGGCAAGCACGCCATTCAATTTGCCTGCTAAGTTGCTATTTTTCCTTTTCTTTTTTTCCGAACATCGGCTGTTCCAGGAGATTTAGATTAGCTAGAAAGCAGGGAATCGATTGATTTCTTCCTTTCTAGCTAATCTAAAAGCAGAGCTGAACCTTCCTAACTTCTATTTTTCAGTGCAGACTCAGGGAGCAGATTGCAGAAAGATAGATTTCTGAATGAATCTGTGATTTTGTGAGCAACTCAATCTGCCTGCCTGCTTTGCTTGATTTTGGGTAAAAGTTGTTCTCTTTTTTTATTTAAAAAAATCAATATTTACATAAATATTTACAATACAAGCCATGCCCAGCCAGTCACATGACCACCAAGCCACACCAGTCAGCAAGACACATCCATCCAGTCACATGACCACCAAGCCACACCCACAAATTAGGTCATGCCCACAGAACTGGTTGTTAAGAAATTTGAATCCCACCCCTGAATACTAGCAATAATTTATATTGATAGGTAAGTGTGAC
This sequence comes from Bungarus multicinctus, assembly GCA_023653725.1. NCBI lineage: Eukaryota > Metazoa > Chordata > Lepidosauria > Squamata > Elapidae > Bungarus > Bungarus multicinctus. The sequence continues at coordinate 36,130,338 of CM042842.1, read as the reverse complement.
TTATAGCAGATCATTGTACATATATACTGCACAGTTCATGGTGTACATAATCATGCAATATGTAATTATGACCATAGAAAAGAAACTGGGAAATATGATGAGATATCTTTATATCATTTCAGTAGAAAATGCATAAATTCCAAAATGAAGTATTTATCTCGGTTATAGAACTGGCAAAGAGAACATGAGGGCTAAGAGTATGGTAAACAGCCTCAAATCCTTCGTTTTAATCTCTGATTTGTAAGTGCACAAGCCTCAAACAATTTGATATCTATTTTTTTTCTTCCTAGCAAATGCAGGTTCCATCGTTCGTTGTTGTTGTTGTATAAACCATGTGTTGATCCATTGGTTGTAGTAATAGAAAGTCTGTACATTGCGTGATTCATGTTTTGTCAAACTGATACTGCTCTGGCTTGATGGAAGCATCTGCTCAGCTCAATGAGGTTTACTTAGAGAAAGGAAGGAAATGTATAGGGAACATGCAATATCTGTTCCTCTTTATCAGTATATTTTTTTAGAAGCAGTTTTAGTTTAGTGATGTTTTTCCAAATGGGAGGGACTTTGGAAAATTAAAAAAAAAATCTATCAGTATAGACATCTGTACATGGAAAAAACCATCTACAATGCATGTTTCCAGAGCCAGAAACTGATATTATTGAGTCAAGATTTAGGATAGCATAGAAAATAGAATAGAACAGAACAGAATAGAATATAATTTTTTATTGGCCAAGTGTGATTGGACATACAAGGAATTTCCCTTTAGTGTATAAGTTTTCAGTGTATATACAAGCACCAATCTCATTGGAGCAGGACCTGTTTGAAAGGCTTACATGCAAACAGTTGAAGTAGATGGAGTTCTGCTGGATCTACTTTGTAAACTTTCAATTCTAATCTTCCTACTACACATTGCTTTCAATCTTGATTGAAATTAGTTTCTTGATTTAATTATTAGTTTATAATATAAAATATAAAAATGCAATCTTCATTCTTCATGTTTTAAATTTCTGCCTTTTTTTTCCTGGTACAGCATTCGATTTATGTTCACCTGCCAACTGTATTTTCTGTGTTGATCTCATAGCTTTGTTTGTTAGACTGTTTACTATTCCCTATCTGACCTAACTATATATCATCTGCTCCTTGCTCACTTTTGCCATATCTAAGAGAAGACATCCAGCCCTAGCTATGAGTCCTGCTTGGTTGGGCAGTATGAAGGAGGCTGGGATGCTGTATATGGAAGATGAAAATAAATAAACAAATAAATACACAGTGATTTGAGCCAAATAATCTTTTTTTTAAGATTGCAACTTTGCAATCTGTTTACAGTATTAATCTAGGGGTAGAATAAAGAGGAAATTGGTCTCAGGTATCAAATTACTGCTTTAGGAGTGTTGGAACATTTCCTTTATATGTTTACAATAAATTTAATTAATTATATAGAAAGTTGTATAGGCAGTAGCCATTTTATAAAAGAAAAAGGCTGCTATTCGAAACAAACAAGTGTGACATGTAACAAAACTCATGCAAAGGAAGACATAGAAAATCATACCTGTTTCATCTCTAAGAAAGAGACATCTGCTCAACTATAAATTAGGAGGCACCTGCTTTAACTCTGAGATAAGGAAGTATTTGTTTGCAATAAACTAACACATTCCATTCCATTGACAATGATTGACTAAATCTAAAAATTAAAAAAAAAATCTATAAAAAGGAAGACAGAGAAGCAATTCATTGCATCCACCCATTCAGAACTACTTAATAATTCTGGAGGAATAAATATATTTTCTTTGACCTCTACTGAATGACTGGTGTATTTTATTGAAATTCCCAGCTTGGAAACAAATCAGAGAAAAAGAAGAATTTTGATCCTTTTGATAGTGATAATTTAATCAATTAACTAAACATTTTGTGGGAAACCCTCCCCCAAATCTTTTATTTCTCTAACCATTTTTTTATTTTCTCATGCTAGAAATCTTCCATTTGAAAACAGCCATATTTCTAAGAAAACATAAGTCTGTGAGATTATTTGGCATCTATTGTAAGAAAATAGTATTTTGGTGGTATTTTCAGTATTTCAGCATTGAAATTGAAACAAGCAAAACAAATGTTTCAGGCAATTTCATCAAATTGCATATAGTTTAGTCACAGATGGAAATAAATCCACAATAGAAAGTTGCAGTTGGGTCTCTCCATCTAATGTGGGAACCAAAACCATAATTTAAGACTCAAGGCTAGTAACAGTTGTAAACTCTTTGCCTCATAAAACAAAGCTGGGTAATTCAATGGCATGTGCAGTTTGTTTTCATTCGTAGGAATGACTGCCTAACTCTGCCTGTTGTTTACTGAATTCTAGAACAAATGAATTCATTCAAACCTTTATTGTCAGAATACAACATGCGTACAATGAGATTGGCTGGGCCTCCCTTCGTGCACCCTCACAACACAATACAACTCATAATGAAAACAGAAAATCTCTAACCAAGTGAATCTTACTAACAAACACACACTCCTATTGCACCATGTAAATTTATTGTACATAGTGCCGGCCCCACAAGTCACACATGTTATTGTAAGGTTATTTTCCATTCAAGAGTCTGACAACCTGTCATGCCCCTGGTGGAGACCGACTCTGAGGAAGAAGAGGAACAGCCAACAGGGAGTGGGAGTATGGCTCCGGAGGTTGTGGAGGAGGCTGGGAAAGGGCAGAGGCCTGCTGACCCATCAGTGGAAGATCCAGTCCATCCCCTATCCTTCCTAGGGCACGTAGGGAGGAGAGGATCAGGGAAAAGAGAGGTCTACTCGGGAGAAGATTACCATGATCCTCCTCATGGCTTGCAGCTGGGAGCTATGTATATAAGTATGTAATTATTTAATTTATTTTTAATTGTATTTATTGTATATCTTGTATGTTTTAGTAGGCTGTACACCGCCCCGAGTCCCTTTTTTGGGAGAGGGGGCGGTATAGAAGTTTAAACAAATAAATAATAAATAAATGTAATTGCGTAGTCAGAATTTCTGAAGTCAAATTTAGTGTTCCTTTGAAAGAGGTTTCTTTGTTGTCGTTCTTCCCATGGACTCTCCTCAGTTATCTTCCTGGAATGTATGATTAATTATCTTGGCTTGCTTTGGAACTCTTGACAATGGGTTTGTTTTTGCTTTCCTTTTCCCTCATTATTTACTTTTGTGACTTTAAACTGTGCCTAATAAAACAATGAAGACAAGTTGAAGGCATTACTGGACTTTAATGTTTTGGGTTTTGGGTTATTTTGAGAGACTACGGGTCATCACACAGCCCTTGGATAAAAACTATTATTCAGCCTGTTTGTGCAGCTGCCTATGCTTCTATATTTCTTTCCTGATGGTAGGAGAATAAAGAAGTGCTGACCAGGGTGTGAGTCGTCCCTGCGGATTTTTCTCATCTAGTGTCATCTAGTGGTATCAGGGGACAGCCCATGATGTTCTGTGCTGTGCTCACCACCCTCTGTAGTATCTTTCTATCTGCGGCTGCCAAGTCAACATAACACATCGTAATCCAGTGAGGACATTTTCTATTGTAGACCAGTAAAAGGACATCATCAGTTGTTGTTCCACTTTATTTTTTCGCAAGACCCTGAGGAGTGGAGTCTCTGTTGGGCTTTCTGGCCACCTGGGTCATGTTGATTTTCCAGGTGAGATCTTCGTGGAGGTAGACTCCCAGGAATTTAAGGGAGGAAACTCTCTCCTCAGAATCCCCTCGATATAAAGTGGGGCAGGTTTCTCACTCTTCTTCCAGAAGTCTAACACCATCTCCTTTGTCTTGCTGATGCAGGTTGTTTCGAAAGCACCAGGTGGATAATTTTTGAGCATTTCCCTATGTTTTGTCTCCGCCTGTAATAACACCCAGTATGGTAGTATCATCTGCGAACTTAATGATCACAGTGGATGGATCAGACGATATACAATCTACATAGTTCTTCATCTACATAATTTCTTAGTACAAATAAAAGGAGAATGGGTATAAAGATACCTTGTTTCTGAAAAACTGATTTTACAACGTTTCCTAATCAAATGTTTTATAGTCCTCAAATGTTGGCCCTCATGTGGGGTTTATTTTAATGTTCATGACTGCATTCATATCAAAGCAGGGTAGTAAAAGATACCATTTGCCATATTGTGTGGCAAATGGCAAGTGGACTTTCCGTTTCTTTTTTTTGAAGACATTTTGCTTCTCATCAAAGAAACTTCTTCAGCTCAGACTGGATGGCGGGGAATGAAAGGATTTATACTCTTTGCAGCCAGCTGGTCATTTGCATTCTTTTAGCAAGTCATTGAGTCCACCTGGAGGTTTATCTGTGTTGTCAGGGTCATCTTAATAATGCAAGTGGGTGTAGAACCTTGGAACTGTTGAAAGGACTGTGTTCTAGACTGGAGATAGGTGATGTCACATCCCTTGCCTTTTGAAAATCCCTTGTCTTTTGAAAAAGCATGTTTGGAAGAAATAGTTGAAGCTGTCATAAACCAATCTTTAGAGAGGCAGCCTTTTTATTATTTTAGGTTCTATTCTGCTATACTTTCTTAGGCACGGCTTGCTCCGGGATCAAGAAGCACTTAGAATTCACCTTATCTGTCAGTAGTGATGCACTTCTGAATATTATATGTAGTTATTTTTCAATTTTCCCCACAATACCTCTAATATAATGCCACTATGGGAAACATTAATATTAGTTGCTATTCAGCTTGCACCAGGCATTATAGAAATTTTAATTAAAGGGAGCTCTTAAAAATTAAAGAGGAGAAATTTCAATACTATAGCAGTTTGCCTCAGTGGACTGCTCATTATCTAATATATTTGAGACCTTTTATCTGAAAAAAAAGTGATGGGTTTAGATAGATGCATCTAGTCATTCTGTTAATCTATTTTTCCTCAATCATGTCTTTGGTAGAATACCTGAAATGAACTAATATTTCTTTTGAGGCACAATTATTGCCTGGTGACTTAATGGACATATGTTTAAAAATCTGAAAATATTTTATCAAGCTTTTATAAATAAATAAATAAAAAATAAATAAATAAATAAAAAACTGACTATTTTAAGCCTTAGTTGAAAAACTCAAGTTTTGTAAAAGATAGTTAATTGTGATAATGTAAAATAAATTACAGAATGCATTAGGAGCATGATATGGACAGTTTAAGTACTTTCAAAATTGAATAGAAAAGAATGCCGCATTTGAAAATCCTACTTTATTAAACAAATTAGACAGAACTATCAGTTTAGTCCAGTAGAAGACCATGAAACTGCATATAACATTTTAAAAAAGAAAAGGCCTCATTATACGTGAATCACAAGAACAGTCTGATTTAAGCCGTTTTGAGAAATCTTTTTATGAATCATTTCAGGACATTAGGAAGATCAAAAAGAGAAGCAGCAGTAGAAAAGAAATAAATATCTGCTACATTTCTCAATTTCTTTAAAATATTTTCATCCTGTCTTTATTATTTTTATAAATAAGGCAACAAATTAACTCATATTCCTCTCTCCTATTTTTCCCACAACAACAACCCAGTCAGGTGAGTTGGGCTGAGAGAGAGTGACTGGCCCAAAGTCACCCAGTTGGTTTTCATGCCTAAGGTGGGACTAGAACTGTCAAGCTCCTGGTTTCTAGCCTGGAGCTTTAGCCACTAGCTCTTAAAATGACACACTATGTTTAATTTTCAGAACTATTTATCTTTATCGTTAATTAAACCTACCACCAATTCTTGAATAACATAGCTCTTTTTCAAGTGAGTTTAGCCTTTAGGTATAATCTTATTTGGATGAGAACTCTAATCAAAATCAATAGAGGAAGATACCCCATTGATATCCTGACAAAGAGCTTCTAGCATATTTTATTTTTGCTTTTTAATATATTTTTTTAATTGGCTTGAGTAAATTGCATGTGAAATCAAGCTCAATGGAGTCATTTTAGAAGAACAAAACTTTAGGGATCAGTCATGGATTTTCGCTATGCAAAGCTGTAGACTGGTGGAACAGAAAGTTTTAAAAAAATATACAATTACATCATTTTTTTCAAGAAAAATAACAACAACAGAATACACTGTAACTGTACCTAGAGGTTTTTTGTGGAGTTTATTTGAGCAGAAGAAGGGATTGAGCCACAAAATTTTTGACAGTTTGAGGTGATAAGTAGATACTGATCTTTTATAAATGCATATGTTATTCGGCTCCCAGTCAAAAAATTCAGCTAGTGAAGCAGCTTGTATTTCTAAAATAAAACAGAAAATTGCATTGTTACTGCTAATTATACTGTTTATCTTTTGTACAGTGGCAAATGGAAATGATGGCATGAAAATAATTAACTACGATGACATTCTTTCCCTATTCAGAAAATTACATACTTGAGATCCGAGTGGTGTGCTAGACTACGTGGAGAGGCATTGTTATGTTAAGATTCTATTATTGTTACTTTATTATTACTAAGAAGAAAATTGTGGTAAATTTTTAATAAGGGAAATGTGAAGGCATTAAACAAGCTGCCAGATATTCCAAACAGAATGTGTAAAGGGCTGATTCTGTTATTAGAAATGAGACATGCAGTGTAGCCTCAAGTGCTGCATTAAGAAATCTGGAGGTCCACAATAAAATATACGCTGAACCTTAATCATATCTGAAAAAAGCTAAATTATTTCTTTAAAATAAAATAAATGGAAAAGTAAAGGCTGTATGAAAAGGCAATTTATTTGAAGCTTTGAATTATGAGGGAACAATAGGCAACATGAACCTTGAAAACCACCATATGAATTAGGAGTTATATTTTGTGAGAGAGTTTTACCTTCTTCTGTCCTTCCAGGCAAAATAATTACATTTAACTTCAACCTTAAAAGCTTGTTGGACTACTGTGGGCAGGTCCCAGTCCAACCTACCTCCTGAGTTTATTATTGTGAGAATAAAACTGTGTAAGAGAATGCATTATAGAATATCTTGAGCTTATATAACATACATACATACAGATATACAGACAGAGACAGGCTGACAGGCAGAGAGACAGAGAGAGAGAGAGACAGACAGACAAACACATACACACACACACACTTATACACAATCATACACCCATGCAAAAAATTATGTATTGGTAAGCATATTGAGGGGAATTGTCTATGACAGCATAATCCTTTTATTTAGTTCCAGATCAAAACATAGCTATTTTAATTAAGAAAAGTATGGTTTCTTTTGACAGCTCTTTTATCTTCTTGACTTCCATTTACTTTTCTGCCTTATTTTTTCCATGGGAAACAAACTTATGTAAGGGGAAATCTGGTTATATGTTTGGTACAAAAAAAAAGTCATTATGAACTTACCATTTTTGATTATTCTCTTCTTAAGAGTATAGGAATTGGAATAGGAATGCTAGGAATTGGATTGTTTGAAACCTACAAAGTGCCCCAGGCACAGTGTGTCCATGTATGGCTAATTATATTAGGAAATTAGTTTTCTGATAAGAATAGAAAAAATAATAATAATAATCACAACGCTATAGTTATTGTAAATTTCTTGTGTCCAGAAGATTGGAAACGAAGCTGTTAACGTCACTGATTCCAGTGACATTTAGCAAATCATGTCATTATTGGATTATTTCTGTAGAAGAATAAAAATAAAAACATTTTCTGAGTAGGAAATCTTCTAGAGCTAACTCTGTCATTAGGCGGGGGGACAAAACTCGCCTCCTCCTTCCAGCACAATCATGACAAACTGAATAACTAGCAATTATCTAATATGCAATGTAATTACCAAAACTCCCAATCTCTTTTCAAACCAAACAGCCTAGAAGATGATAAACAGAAAAATACTGTAAACATACATTTTCTATTATTATAGTGTTTCTTTTTAAGAAGTTTTTAAAACCTGAACTCAGGAGGTAGGAAACATTCAGTGCGTGGAAGCATCTAAAAGTGTATGTTACAGCTAGTCCTTTACTTTATCTGAAGTTACAATGGCAGTGAAACAAATAACTTACGAATAATCCTCACATGGTCATCGCAGGATCTCAATGGTCATGTAATTAAAATTCAGGCACTTGGCAACTAACATGTATTTACCACCATTGCAGCATCCCAGAGTCACGTGATTGTCATTTGTCACCTTCCCTCTGGCTTCCAACAAACAGATAATGGGGGAAACTGAATTAACAACTGCAGGATTCATTTAACAACAGCAGGTGGCAGCACTGAACCAAATTCACTGGTTTATTTCTTTTTCCAACTAATGATCTCAGTGGGAAAAGAAACACATGAAAAATTGATGTTGCAAAGAATGTATGTCTGTTTCTGAAGGGTTTGAACAAAAGGCCTGCCTTGGAGTAAGTAACATAAAACCAAGAACAGCATCAGGATGTGAAAACAGATCTTCAAGGAACTTGCATTAAAAGAACTACAGGTGGAGAAGTTACATACAGGTTCTATATACTACGGAAAGCTGAGATTTTAAGAGGATGCACATTGTGGTTATTTTATTAAAAACATTAAAAAAGAGAATTATTGTATCAATATGCAAAAACAAGATTTGTATGGAACTATATATATTTGGAGATTTATGGGTAATGATAATTGCAGCAACACAGAGATGATAAAGAACTAAGGAGATGTTCCATGAAAACCAGTCAGCCTCTCCATTTTGCTTTTAAGAGAAAGAAAAACATTAAGGTTGCAATTAAACCTCATCTGAGTAAAGAGTCACTGTGGTGGTTAAATTACTTGCAATTGTGCTCGTTTCTTCTTTTTAATGCTGATAGAAGTTTTATACTGTTTCGTGTCCTGGCTTCTTGATCTCAGTCCTGATATCCAGACAACAAACATCCAGAGACTCTGGCTTCCAGCTGTTGCTTTTACATGTTAGGCTGTCCTGTAATTATCCTGTAACAAGGCCTCCCTCATCTGTGATTTGATCATGGTTGACTTGGCATGCAATATTAAGATTTGGCTGGGCCTGGAAGTGAGGCATTGGCCAATGGTGGGATTCAAAAAAATTTATTACTGGTTCTGGGGGCGTGGCTTGGTGAGTGTGGTGTGGCCTAGTAGATATGGCTTGATGAGCGTGGCAGGGGAAGGATACTGTAAAATCTCCATTCCCACCCCACTCCAGGGGAAGGATACTGTAAAATCTCCATTCCCTCCCAGCTCCTGGGAAAAGGTTACTGCAAAATCCCATTCCCATCCCACTAACCTGCTTTCCAGCTCCGTTCTCCTGTGCAGGGCAGCAAAAGAAGACCCAGCCGATCAGCTGGGACTCAGGAGGCAGAGAATAGATGGGCCAGTTAGAGGTGGTATTTGCCGGTTCTCTGAACTACTCAAAATTTCCACTACTGGTTCTCCAGAACTGGTCAGAACCTGTTGAATACCACCTCTGGCATTGGCCCTTTCTGAGATATGCCTAGCCTGGGGTTTATGTGTGTGGCACTAGCTGAGAACCCAGGACTGGTGCCATAATCCACTGCAGGGAGGCTGGATCCATTAGATTGGTCAGCCCCATTGACTGATGGATGTGAAAGCTGAGGGAGCTGGGAGCTGTTTCTATTGACTGTGCTGCAGGATCCTTCTGAGGTGTTGGTTGCTGCTTGGAATAAAGGGGCAATCGAGGCATTGGATAGAACTGTACCTATGTATTATATAATGGTTTTAACTAATTATTCTTATTTTTTTATTGGATTGTTGTATGTTGCGCAGAGTCACTCTCCATGAGATAGACAGCTATATAATGTAAATTTGATAAACAGACAGATAGACAGACAGACAGATATAGTTTTGCATCTTTCTCTTACCCAGTAACCAGCAATTAAGTAAGGTAACTGGGTAAGGTAACCAGTAAGGAATCGTGAAAAGCCATAGGATGAACTGCATTTTATTTGATTAAAAATAGCCGAATTATTTGAATAATAATGCAGTGTTCCAGATTTTAAGCATCACAGCACATTTTGTAATGCAAGTGAACAAAAGGAAAAGAGTTGCACTAGTAATGAAACGAAGAAAAATATAATCATGATCATTTATATAGTAAGGGTATGAATGAAGATGTTACAAATTCCATAATTTCTATATTCTAGTTTTGAAGTGCTGTGTTTTGTAGACAAAATGACCAGGATAATATATATTGGCCCACAAGGCTTGTTTTGAACCCTTTTAACAATAAAGCACATGTTTAATTTTGTTCTTAAAAGGGCTACATAGTGTTAAGGGATTAAGTAAATGCAATAGTCCTGCTCCATTAGCATTTAATCTCATTCCATTCAGCTAAGTGATTACAGCTGGAGTAAAGTGCAGTCCATCTGTCCTAGAAATTCAATTTTGAATGAAATTTAAATTGTTCAGTTTGCACAACAACTAGCAACCCTTGGAGAGAAGGCTGCTTAGTTATCAGAGGAGATTTGAAATAGAAACAATCCCATTAGACATCAATGACAGAAACGAAGCTTGGAATAGTTGGCAGGAAGCTTTGAACCAAATTGAGCTCCTAGAGACAAATCTCTCACAGGACTTTTTCCGTTGTGAGTGTTGAGGTAAAAGAGACCTAGAATAATATCTCTATAATCTCTATAATGCTAAACTTGACAAAATATGTAAGAGAGTTTTTGTAGTCTAGTCATGTCAAGATAATACTTAGCAGGATACCACAAAAAAGGGTAAAGGGAAAGCATGGAAGGGCAACAAAGAAAAAAAAGGAAATGATGAAATATTCTGATTTTAGAAAGCAGTTCACCTAATATGGTATCAATTCATCCCCACAATGTTTCTGATTTTAAAAGGTAGGAATATTTTTCATTTGTTCACCTGGAAAGGATGTTTGAGGATTTCATATCACACAAGACACATGCAAAATAAAGAGAAGGTCAAAGAACAGGAGGGAGATGCAGAAGAAGATGGGAAAACAACATCAAAGGCGCACTACAACAGCATCAAAATAACAATGGTTGAAGCCACCAGAAGAGCAAGAACCAGAACTTTGTATCTCCCTCAACATTGGAAGTGGAGTGGGAGTGGGAAGAGGAGGTGGAGGAGAAAAAAATTATACATATTGAATACAAAATTCAATGCATTGAATGCAGCAACTTCATTCAGGAAGTATACTATATATTTCTGAATAAGCTCTGATTATGTATTTCTGCTCTGTTTGCTATTTAGTCCTGCTTTGGAATCTGGAATAATTTGTGCCTGGCCATAAATACTGTAGTTTTGTCCTATTCCCACATAATAAATGGGAATATAATATACTACTGTATACTGTACTCTATCTTGAATTGCATCAATTTTCAACTATATTATTTTGATGGGACTTGAACATATTTAGCAATATAGTCCATAATATCCTGAGATGTAATTATTTAAAGGAGGACACCAAAAAGGAAGAACAGTTGGTAGTAATTTGTGTCTATGGATATATTCTATAATTTCCAGTCTTATACTGGGAAACTTAACTTTCAAGATGAAGATGAAATTAACTTTCAAGATGAATTACGGTAGTATTTGAGATCAAGCCTCATTGAATCCAGTGGAAGTTTTCCAAATGTATAGGATTGTATTGTTCAAGATCTGAAAATTGAATGATTTTAATTGACGCATGCTGTTTTCTTTTTTTTTTACAGAAATAATTCAGAAGCCAGAATAACTTGGCTAAAGAAAAGGTCCTATTTATTTTAGAATAGATTGTTCCTGAGTTTTTAATCTGCATATTTATAATTATTGAAAGTCTACATGTGGTTGTCAAACTTGCCTTAGGAAAATAAAAATGAATGGTTGTTGACCTGAGCTATGAGGCTATTATCTGGATTTCCACTGTGTACTTTGTGTATGTAATATTACTTTGTTAAGGTCTAATGTTTTAATTAATACACAGTCACATGAACGCTGTAGTAACCTGACTTCTTTGAAAAGAAAGCATGAAACAGTAAATTATTTATTAAAAATTTATTATTTTAAATAATAGCATAATAAGCGGGGCAGATTTTTCCATTGAAATAATCAGAGTTGAATTCCAATCCTAGCTAGTATGCTGCTCTTACTGGGAACAACTAATGGACTATAAAATTTGAGAAACTTTTATGTGGCATCATCTAGAATCTTTCCAATAATAATATTGTTTCTGTTAGCATGTCATAAAATTAGCATCTCCAAAAGCATCATCAAATGTATTTCTGCAGATATTCTGATCCATTCTCTCTCTCTTTTGCATCAGAATGTACATGTGGTCTAAAGGTGTTTTAAATGGTAAATTAGTTTGACCATTTAAATAGGCTGGCTGGAAATAAACATCAGGCATCAATGTTGAAACTGTTGACAGAATTTAGACTACATTCAAATATTTTCCATTTTGATTATGAATGGAAACATCTTCCATTGCAAACAACAATGGAGGCTGGTCAGGCCTACCTGATGCCACATTTGTTCATTTTATGAGAACTGTTTAAAGTGTTCACAAAACACTCTGCTGTTGATAAATAATATGCCGGTGACATTGTTTTTGTAAGGAAGATTTAGAAGAATTCAAATACTGGAAATGCTTGAATACCTAAGAGTTAAAAATGAATCCCAATCAGGTACAATTGAGTTTCTCTGGTTAAATAAATATTCAGTGTCATGAATATGAATTCCTTGTACTACATAAGTGGAGTTCTTATAAAACATATTTCGAAGAGGATTAAATAGGAAATCTAGTTTTTATATAGTTTGTGTTCTCCACGCATTTCAGAACTAATTTTGCAGTCCAAAATGAAAGGTTTCTATTGTCTTTAAATGACTTAAATAAATAACAAATATGCTATTAATCTGCTGTAAATAGGAATAGGTCTGCAACCAAACAATAATCACAAATGTTATTTATGACATGCCCTCCACTGGATGCATTTTTCAAACAAAATCACAACATGTAAAAATTAAATTGTTAAAGAATATAGAAGCAATAAAACCCATATACTTTATGATACATTTACAATTGCAGAAAAAACACACACCTTAAACAGCTAGTAAATTGATTTATTTTTATTTTTTAGATTTTTATCTTGTCTTTATTATTGTATAAGTAACTCAAAGAGCAAACATACATAACATTCATCTAACTTTCCTAATAAGGTTTACAACAACGCCCCCTTATTATATAATGCCACTAAGTACCATTTTCTAATTGCCATCTGACTTTACTAATTTTGTTAACCACCTCCTATTACTCTGCTTCATTACACATTCACATTTTTTTAAATGGATCTGATGATGTCTGGAACAGAGTGGATGGAGGGAAAATTCATGTTCTGTTGCTCATGTGGTAGATTGATACTTTGTGTACAACATGGAAGACATCTGCTTGGCTTGTCTATTGGAAATTCCATCTTCAAACGTTTGTTCCAAAGTCAGCTAGAAGAGAGGTTAGCTGTGTATGCATGTGAAGCAGTAGAGAAATATGAACATATCTCCCTCAGGTAAAAGAAACAAGAGTCTCAGTTATTCCTTCTATGTAAAGCAATTATTTAGTAAGTATAATGGGTAGTAATAAGTATTACTATACTTTTATTATTTAATTATTACTACAGTACCATTAAACTACTAAGAGGCACATTTTAGTCCATCCAGGCTAATGAAAATGCTAAGCTGTGACATATCTAGTCAATATCTAGCATCTGGATAGAAAATCAAAGGGAAATACAGGATATACAGTATATACATTTTACTGTATATACAGTAAAATGAAACAAAACAAAATAAACTTTAATCCAGAAGGCAGCTGTGACAAACCTCCATATTGCTGCCAAGAAAATTATGTGAACATGTCTATAAAGATTCCTTTTAATGAATCTTGACTTCAAAGTAAATTCAAGCTTGATGTAATTAATCTTGACTTTACTATATGTAAAGCTATATTTGCATTACTTGTCCCCACTGACTTCTTGCAGCCATTGTGGAGTTTTGCAGCTCATTCTCACTGATTTCTTGTGGTCATTGTGGAGTTTGCAGCTCAGTTTTGGTAATCCTACTTAAATGCCAGATAGGAAATATTGCACCTGAACATTTTCCTGACACAATGATTGGAACCATTTGGCCTACCCAAAATTGATTGAAGATGCCAAATAGATCCAACTGACTGAGACTGAAGATTGAACAAGTGATCCTGTAATTATATTCCATATCTATGGCTAGAGAAAATGGACTAGAGATAATGGATTCAATCTTTGAGCAAAATGGTACATCTAAGAATAAAATACTACAATTCAGAACTGGTCCTACTCTAAGGTGCAGTGAAAAAAATGTCATAAGTTGCAGATATTGAGAAATAGTGATCATCCTTTCTGAAAATTTATGTGTACATGCACACACACGAACACACACTTACAATGAAGAAGGAAGATATTTGTATGACAAGCAGCCTATAATGAATCTTTAAATTAGCCTGCACTGGGATTAAGGATACTATCCTGTTGGCAGAAAGAAAATGAACTTCACTTCAAGTCTTGGGTGCCCCTTACATAGAATAGGCTGGTGCTGCTTTATAATTCTGGCAGCAAAGTGTCTTGGGGTGATTCTGCCAATTGCATGATTGACTCTTAGAATAACCCATACACTGATTTAACTCAAATGCCAGCATTCTTTTTCAATCAAATGAAAACAAATCAACAATTGAGGTCGGAATTGCTAAAGATTATGATGTTTTCTATCTGTGCTTGTGTGTGAGAGTTTGTGTTGTCCATGCATAAGTATTGCACCAACTGGTTATCAGTTGTGTAAGCCCAATCTTTTTCTAATAGACCTTACTGAACAACTTCCGCTCCCTTTGAGGGGTTAGATTTTATATTGCAAATTAATAAGAGTAGATTCTTCCCCATCATGTTAGTTTCCAACTTGATAAATTATTAGGCATATAAGTGTATTTCTAGATACTGCTCAAAAAAATGGAGAAAATATGATGGTTATTGAAATGTTCAGACAGTCTTCAAGGAAATCAGTTTGACTAATATATAGAAAACTGGCTATATCATGGATTTTCCAATTGGTGAAAACATTCTGAACAGATAGCTAACCAAAAGCATTCTTACCTCCCCCATGTTTGTTGTTTGTTTGTGTCAGTGTTTTCCCATGTTGTAAAACTTTTGTTCAGGTATCTAAAGGCAATGGTCTGGATTGGTAGAAAGCATATCAGATGCAATCATATTGCTGTTTCTCCAGAAACATTCTGATTCCATAACATCTCCCGGACTTGTCCTTCATTCCAGTGGAAGCCATGGCCTGCATAGTTTTCAGCCAGTAGCAGCTGGCATGTCAACTAGGCCTTACCTGGATCAGGACATCCTAGCAACAGTGATTTATGCCTGTGATTAATGTAATATGCTTTACCTGGCCTGCCATTAAATGTGATTCAGAAGCTTTACCTGGTAGAAAATGTGCAATCAGGCTTCTAATGGGTACATGCTGGCATGCTACTTTTATCCTTGTTCTTGGCAGTTGCTGCTCTGTTTGCTAATCAAATTCAGAATACTAGTTTGGGTCTGTTAAACTCTGCATGCCTCTATTTCCTTCAAAAAGAATTGGCATAGTTGTTTATCATGCAGTGACATATTGGGAGACCCATCTTATGGAAATGATCTGTGTCTATGATGGCTATATATGCTGGAATGTGTTGTGAAAATTCAGCTGGCACCTGTCTTCTAGCTTTCCACAAGATGGTTTTAATCAAATGTTTGAAGTTTTGTAGGATGGTTGATTGAATGAGTGGACATTTTGGTTTGGAATTATTTATGCCAATTCCATATGTTTTAAAGAACTGCTAGGTTACATAAAAGTATTGTAAAAAAATTAAAATGTAATCAGCTCATTCAAGTTCTCTGTTCCTATAAAATAGCCGTAAGATTCAGATTAATGTATACTTCTTTCTTGTATTAGTGTGCATAGCATTTCTGACTTCTAAATAGCAGCAACAGCAGAGTATGCTGGCCAGATGCATACATATAATCATGGGTGATATTACATTTATATAATAGTCTCATTTTTTAAAATATCAGTTTTATTTCTAGTTGCACTAGCCATTGATTGGCTTTTATCCTGTCACACACAGTTGCTGAATTGTACACTGTTGATAGGTTGACTTCAGTGTATAGCTTTGATAAAATGTTTGAAACATGCAATTATCACTTGGGTAAGAATATACTGTATTCATACATGTTAATAATTACAAGGGATTATAGCAAAGCAGCACAATATGATATAGTGGAGGGGAATTTTTTATTTAATGTATCAACTGTGGACAGGAAAGCTATAGGAGAGCAATGTCTTGGTTATACTGTACAAGGTAAACATGTACATTTCATTTCTTTGGATCTGGTTATGCTTTCCATTTCATATGTGTACTTCAAAGACCCAATAGTCAATTTTGTTAGGTAAAAATTGGGGAAAAACTCTTTCACAGGTGTTTGGCCGTGCCAGATTGACAGTGACCAATGCTGCAGATCCACTCTGCTGTAATCTTAACACATGTGAAGATAGCAAGGTTGGGGAAGATTGAATTAAACTAATTCTTCTCTTGTCACTTGCAAATTCTTGTCTTGTTACTTGTCAATGTTATAACTTCAGTTCTCTGATTTGGAACTTCAGGAATTGTAATCCTAACAAATTTGGATTGGCTGACTTGGTGACAATTTATGTTGACTGTGGCAATAACAAGAGAAAAGGGTGTGTTTGGGTGTGTATATTTTTCATATCCATGTTATAAACAGTAGAAAACTTGAATTGATATTTTATAGGGTAACTGTTATGAGCAATTGTCTTTTATTCAGTTCAATTAAAACGTGGTTCTGGAATATATTACGTGAATAGAAATGTGTTTCCTTAGCTAAGGCTGTGGAAATCAATTCCAGGAGTAGCATCTGTAAATAACTAGATAATATTAATTAATGAATGCAGTTTTCAAATTAAGTTACTTCAAAGATTATGCTTTGTTATGCTGTCAAATAATTTGCCTTCAAGAGATCTCTTGGAAGAAAAGTGAAAGAGCTCATGTATATGGATGTTTAGAATTTCTACTGCCCAACTTAAAAGCCCCTTGAATATCTGCAAGAGACTTAAGTTTAATTACCTAGATATATTACCCAACAAGTCTTTGAGATTTTTAAACATTAATTACAAATAATATTTTGTAACCCAATTCGTATTGTTATTGTAGAACAGGAATTTTTTTAATTGTTCAATCAGCTGCTGCAAAGTTTCTCCTCCCTATTAAACACTTGAAGCATACTTTTGTATAGTTATTGAAAAGAATGTTAAACAAGGCTACCATGTAATATATATATTAATTGCAGGATTATGAATAGAATTAGGCATGCAGGATTATGAATAGAATTAGGCTTGCATCAAACAGGACTGTAGTAAATAATGGAAAATCAAAATATTGTTTAAAAATGAATAGTCACCATTAGCTTTTTGTGTGTGTGTGTGAATGTAAACCTCAATATATTTTAAAGCGTTCCTCATTTTTTTATTTCCAAATATATCTTATTTCCATATATACTCTTTCATGGAAAGCAAAAATATCTAACATGTTTCATCTGATGCCCAAAGCAATTGTTTGGTCTACTGCGGACCCAGGTCAATCCAGCAGTTTGCTCCTAGTCTGAATTTAAGCTCTAGTGAATCTATTTTTCCACATGCTATAGTTACTATAGTTTCTGCTCCATACTATAGCCATCCCTTTGGTTTTCTCACAGCAGTTGAGATAATCAAATGCATACTAAATTGAAAAATGTGTTCCTTTAAACCTTCTCTGGAATCTCAAATTTTTCTAATCACTATTGTGAATGATTTCTGCATTGATCATCGCTATTTAATTACCTTAGCCGTACATTTCGAATTCTTCACATCCCTATTTATTTATTTGAGTAGTTCCCTTGGGGTATATTTGTAATTCCAGTGAACTGTCACAGTATGTATTTCACAGTATGTAAGCAATAGAATGATGCCTTTCTCATGGAAGTTCAGGTCATAGCAGCAATTAATAGCCAAATATATTCATCACACAATGATACTGTTTATGGCAATTGAAAAATGCTTATTGATGAATGTCAAAAATTAATGGCTCACTATCCTTCCATTTATGGTCCATGCCTAAATTTGGTGGCCATCAAAAGAGAACTATGACTGAACCTATCATGTATTTTTCACAGCAAGTGCATAGGTTTTTATGGCTTGTTTCTTCAGATGTAGGAAAATGGATAATCCATGGTGATTGGATATAATGTTCCTCATGGAACTCATTATGCAACCATGGAAATGCTACATTCATATATGTGGGACATATTATAGCCATTTTACAGGAACATTTGGAACTTCCATGATTTTCTTATTAGTTGATTCGGGTTTGGTTCCTGGTGAATATATGGGCAAATGTTCCCCATTAAAAAACAACTCTACCAAAGGCATTGAAATAATTTATGTGATCCAATGCATTCATCTTTTGCACTGTTCTCTTCTTCCTCTGCTTCCCTCAGCCTTAACGATTTATTGCTTTTTCTAGTCCATCATCTGATTACATGCCCTAAATATGTGAGTTTCTGCTTACTGAATTTTTCTACTGGAGACATCTCCTCCCATAAGCTTCTGAGCAATGACCACATTCTTTGGAGCATGGTGGCTTGTGAAAAACCACCAAAGCAGCTGGCAAAAATGTAAACACTTATGTGCTGAAAATTGTACCTGAGGGAGAAAAACAAAGTGCTGCTATAGTTAGGGAAGTATTTCTGTAAGTGTTGACAACTGAGCCACTAAAAACATTTGGTATTATTTACAAGTTTGATCTCAAGGGCAAATGAACTCAGTACTTCACACATTTTCATAACATCTGTTTAAGGACTGTGGCTGGGATATAATTAAATGTATTTTTTATTTGACACTTTAAAAATCCCTGTGTACATCTAAATCCCAGTAGCAACAGGTATGATGGAGGAGGCATTTCAATATAATTGAATAATTTATTTTCTGTTATTATTAAAGTTTATTATAATAGAAAGTACAAATGAAAACAAAGATCATGGGGGAATAGAGAAGGGTAAAAAGAAGGGGGAGGAATGCAGGGTAAAAAGGAGAGGAAAAAGTATTGCCTTCTAATTTTTTTCACTGAAGTAGAATACAAAATATATTTGAAACCTCAACTTTTTGCTTTACATATTTAGTGATTGCTAGCCATTTTTACAATTACAAAACCATTCTAATAATCAACACCTAATATCAAAGTTTCATTTTTTTCTGTTTCAAGCATGAAGTCCAAGAAGCATTTTCCAAGTGGAAACAAAACTTGGTAAGTCCCTTTTTCAATTAGAACAATTAGTTTTGCCATTTCCACCAACAAGCAATATGTATGAATAATTTCTGTGTAGCTTGATTAAACTCTTACATATATTTTGTTTAATTTTACTCCTAGTCAAAAGTATTAAGATTCTAATTTCTAATATCTACTGGTATTTATTTTTAAATTCTAGAATTGTATAGTCAAAGGAATATATAGTTCAAACAATGAAATATAAATATTGTGGTACAGGAGATATGTCACATAGGAGATTATTTCAAGCAAACACTGATACACAAATTCTTCCTTTGTGATGCTTTGTGAGGGGAGTAGTTTGCACATCTTTTATAAATAGTCTAAATTTTAATTCATTTTCCTCATATTTTAACATTTTACTTACATGCTCACATGACAGGTAACATTAATTAATAATGCTAATACTATTCCAGCAACAGTTTCAGTTAAGAACGGATCACATCAAATTAAAATTATAAGTGACATCACAGGAGAGTAAAGGGTTGAAACTATCATCTTCAATGGTTTCATGGAATAAAGGACCTCAGTTTGCTCTGAAAGGTTAATAGAGAGCAAGCTGAGGTACTTTTTGTAGCTCAGACACAACTGCAATGGCTTTCCTGAGAGTAAAACTTTACTAGAATTATATAACATTCTATTTTAGTCAAGGTTTCATCTGAAGAACCTGAAAAACTGGGAAAGTCTCTCCCAGAAAGCATTTTTGTTTATTGTGCATCAGGTTCAGAAATGAACAACCCTAAATCAATAGGCTTGTGTCTCATTCTCTTATTACACTAGTGAAATTTCAGTAAATAGCATTAATCTACAGCAGCCAAGAGTTACGAAGAATAATACCTTGTTGTCCTGATTTTATTCACATTAGCAGAAGCAATCTTTGTATTGTGATTTTTCTTCTTTTAGGTATCAGTCTATTCAAAGACTTAGAGAACACCTTATATATTTTACTGCCTGAAACTAGCTGCAAAACAAGGTGCCAATTCTTTTGCTCTTTGGAGATCACTATGGTACACATGTACCTTAGTGACAAAGTCCCACTCAGAAGAGAAGGCAAATGGAACTAACTGTTCATCATAAATGATGGTAATGTTTATGTCAAGTTATTATACCATGTGACATTTAACAGTATTCTCAGACTGCATAAATCATGGGTGTCAAACTCGATCACGTCACATGACATCACTTGATGTATTGCAATGTTTTTTGCCTTTGTGGAACCAAGGTGGGTGTGGCCTGAGTGCGTGATGCATCCAGCCCGAGCACGCCAGTTTGACATGCCTGGCATAAATGGTCCTTCAAAGAATATCTGTTGCACTTAACTAGTGTCATTTTGGCTACCTAACCAATGCCACTACAAAACAATTACTGTATAAACAGAGGAAACAATTCATTATAGGGCTAAAATTGAGGTAAATAGGAAGAACATATCTTCTTTTTACCAGTTTCTGCTCTTACTGATTATCTGTAACATTTTGCCCTTAAGCTGCTCTTATCCAATAATAAACTTGATTGGACTTTTTAATGCTTTAAGACAGGGTGTCAAACTTGATTTCATTGAGGGCCACATCAGAGTTATGTTTGGCCTTGGGGGGCTGGGATGGGCATGCCCAAGGTTAGTGTGTAACTTGTGTCAAGGGGCACCTTTGGTGGCCCAAGCAGTCTGCCAGTGAAAACGGGATCCCGATCTCTGTTTTCAGCTGTGACAGCCTCCAGCAACCTTCTACCAGAAAAAATGGAGCTGGGGGGGGGGGGGGGCACGAGCTCTGTTTTTACTGACAAAGGCACTGTGGGCTGGTCCTTTGCTATTTCCAGGGTAGCCCTGTGGGCCATATCTAAACACCATGTGGTAGGATTCGGCCCCTGGCCTTGAGTTTGATACCCCTGCTTTAGGACAATGCTGTTTAGGGATGCTTCGGAAGCAAGTTGACAATATGGATTGCCAACTACCATGGTAAGAAAGAAACTGTCCATCTCTTTCCTTTCCTTTCTCAGAGTTGATAAGCACAGAGATAGAGAGATAGAGAGGTAGTGAGATAGAGAAGTTATAGTTAAATAATATAATAACACGGAGTTAAAATACATTTATACAATATATACAACACTTAAGGCATCAAAATACAGGTTTATGCCAATACAACTACCATCTTGTATTTTCCCTGCTCTTCCTCAATAAGTGCTATTTAATCACAGGTTGTTCTAAATAGTGTAGTAATTGTAACACTTCACACCTAGTATAATAGTGGCTTTAAAGAAAGATCAGTATAAAAGCAGCTAGTCTGAAGAAATAATAATAATAATAAATATCTGGATTTCTAACTGGACATGGTGGACATGACATGTGGACATGTCATGCATACATTACTGAGCAAGACCTTCCACAGAGGGTGGAAAGCAGACTTTAGAAGGAAAAACCTTGGAAAATCCAATAAGGGGGTATTTCTGCCATTGCACAATTGCTATCACAGCAGACAACAATGTGTGAGCTGGAATGAGCCAGGAAAAACTATGTTCAACTCAAAGCAAAAAAAAAAAAAAATGAGTAGAAGGCTGAGGCAAGGAGTAGATAGCAAGACTGTTCCTGCACTTCAAGTGCAGTTGTGTCCCTTTTTGTAGTTAACTACTAGAGAATAATAAGT
Source organism: Bungarus multicinctus (assembly GCA_023653725.1). Taxonomy (NCBI): domain Eukaryota; kingdom Metazoa; phylum Chordata; class Lepidosauria; order Squamata; family Elapidae; genus Bungarus; species Bungarus multicinctus. The sequence goes on along the minus strand of CM042842.1, from coordinate 36,108,392 downwards.
ACAGGGTCACTCCATACACAGGTAAGAGAATTAAATTTCTTCTGTGTGTCTTCCATTCCAAACTCCTTTTCTCCTTTTCTTCTTTTCTTCACAGGTACTTTCCAAAAGAAGGCATCATTGTTTGACATTGATAGAGGTAATTTATGTGGCTTTAAAAAAGTGAAGATGGGAAGGACATTCCCCCGCCCCCCCAAAAAACCCCCACATAATGAACTCACACAACAGATTATATTTTTACCTTTCCATGTACTAACTATGGTCACAGTCTAGATGTGGAAATAGATATTGTGTCTTCATGTCAGTATTAACTCCTGGACAAGCCCCTGAAGTTTTCAGTGGGCTGTCTGGTACCTTAACTACTACTCTTAGCTAGCTCTCTATTATATATTTATAATGAAATAAATAAGTAAATAAGACAAGAAACTGGAGGATGACATAACTTATTATGATCTTGTTTACTCTTAGCTGAAAGCAAAATGCAACAGTCTCATATTTCAGTTCTGTCACATGAAGCTTTTATTAAGACATAATTTTTTAAAAAAATCCACACTCCCTAGAATGGAAAACTGAGAGACTAGACATAATGTGAAAATAACTTAATCACTAGGTATTTAATTTGTTAAAAAATAAAGCTAAATTCCAGTTTTAAAACCTGCATTTTGAATTTGCAAACCATTGCATTAGTGAGTCACCTACCCTGCTAGCCATCAGTATAGAGATGCTAGAGATTCCAAACTGCTTTTGAGCTTGACCTTTACAAAAATGGCAGCCACCTTTTTTGACTTCTTTTCAGTTCCTTATTTACCAGTTCTTTATAAGCTTCTGACTTCAGAAATCGCGGGAATGAATCTTTGACCATGAGGTTGTAGATTAATTTTTGAGCATCATCAAAACAGTTGAGAGTTGGTTTTGAAATAGCCTGCATGATGCGGTCTCTGGTATTGAAGTCAATGTTTATCTGCAGGAAATACAATTGTTTATTCTACTGAATATATGAAATGTTGTCTGGGAGCCAAAAGCAAATAAAATTTGAATCGTATCCCAAAATGCACTCTTCGATGCAAAGCAGCAGGAAAGTCAGACTTTTGTTACTAAAATATTGAATACTAATTTTAATTTAGTTTTCTACTCTCCAAAGCCATTCATCATAATAATAACATCAAAACAGCAACAGGTTTTCTGGTAAATAAGATGAGCACTCCAGAATTTTCATACACAATATGTATGTATTGTTGTCATTCTTTTCTCATCTGGCTAATATTTGATTATTTGATCAGTGTGTGTATGTATACATTTAAGAGAATTAAAAAATAATCCCAACCTTCTAATATAGAAAGCTATAGGAATTACCTTTTCCCATGTTCAGTAGAACCATAAGTTCTTTCTCTTTTTTAAAGAAAGCCTTCATTTCTACTCAATTAAAGCTTGATCTGATAGCTGCAGCCTTCTCTTTATCATTCTACCTATTTAATCATTGAACTTTTATGAACATTAAAATTCTAAGAATGAATCTGAGGATTTTAGTATTTTGTTTCCAAATCAAATGTGAAAATTTACAAAAGGAAGCAGAAATAGACCATTTGATTGAATCAGCTTACTATCATTGTAGGATAATTGGTTGAATTGCACCCAACTGTCAACAGACCTAAGTCATGTATTAAAAAAATGGGAAACCAGGCTGAACAGCATGTTTTTAAACAGAAAATCAAATGAAACTTGCTCTACCTGATTAAATATTTTATTCCCTTGCATCCATCTGTAAAATAATCAGAGACAAACTGACCACTAAACTAGAAGTCAAAGCCAAGAAAGGTAGGAAGAACTATTAATGAATGATTTTTGGAACAGGATAACTTACAGTAGTAACACAAGATAGAAATAACTTTGATTTATGCAATATATGCTAGACATCTAAAACTAGTAATAATATTGTTTTTAGGCTGTTAACTGAACTGAATTGTATTTCCTTTTGTTCTTCTATTCCAAGATGATAAGCATGGTTTGCTTGCCTCAGCTCTTGTTACTTGTGAATGTTCTGCTTTTGAATATTTTAATTTTTTCATTGTCTTTTGCCACAAAGGCTTGCCAATGCATTTTTCCCTCTGGACTATTGGAAAATGTTACAGTGTGGCTGTTACTACATAGTCTGATTCATCAACTTGGCATCTACCAAATGTTTGAATTGTAATTATCACAATCCCTGACCAATTTTAATATAATATATCACATGAAGAGGGATGTGAAGGCCTTTTCCCCTAGACCCTGGGGATTCTGAACATTGTCATCAAAGACAGATGTGGGATACTTAATGGTGTATTATCCGATTAGACAATACTGGGCTAAAATAAACAATAATATAACTCAGTGTAAAATGGGTTTATTGGATTGTTTTCAATAATAATTAGTTTTCTGTGTTCTCTGGGAGCAATGTCTGAATTTCAGTTGTATGGAACATAACCAATATTATGCTCTGTGCAATGTTTTTTTTTTTTTACATTTCAACTTTTTTTTTCCCAGTGACATCTAATTTTGGTTAATCATGTTGAAGATTGTGGGCCAAAATTCATACTGTAAGAGGTTCCAAAGTTTTTAATCTATGTATGTATGTCAGTGGTAGAATTCAAATATTTTTACTACCAATTCTGTGGGCGTGGTTAGGTGGGCGTGGCTAGGTGAGCATGTTGTGGCTTGGTGGGCATGGTAAGGGAAGGTTATTGCAAAATCTCCATTCCCTCTTCACCCCACTAATCTGCTTTCCAGCTCCATTCTCCTGTGCAGGGCAACAAAAGAACACCCAGCCGATCAGCTGCAATTCAGGAGACAGAGAATAGATGGGGGTGGACCAGTCAGAGGTGGTATTTGCTAGTTCTCCAAACTACTCAAAATTTCTGCTACTGGTTCTCTAGAACTGCTGAATACCACCTCTGATGTATGTTATCATCCCCAAATCCTGTATCATAGTAAATCCTCAAAGTTAATGCCATAGAAGTCCAGTTACTGCTAGGCAACCATGGTTACTTCCATCCTCAAATCAGACTTGAACCCAAAACCCTGTTTTTATCAAAGGGAATCTGGATTACTAATTTAATCATCTGCTCCAGAGCCTTTCTCAAAAGGGCGATTAAAAAACAGAAAATAATTATCTAAGGGACATATCCAAGTCAGTCTTTTTATAGAAAAGCCTTATGGAAGCTTCCTCTAGAAGAGTTGGAAGATACTTCTACTTTGCTGACCCACTTGCTGAACAGCTTCTGATATCTCTTATAAATCTGAACAGCCATTCATGCAAAAATAATACACTCTAATGCTCATAATCCTTATTCTTATTTTTAGGTTGAATTAAGAAAAATCATCCATCAATGCATGTAGACAGCGACAACAAGTGGCTTCTTTGATCATCTCACCATTTGGGGTATGAGATGAGCAACATGATCATAATAATGCATAAAAATCAAATGTATATATCCAAACTGATATATTCATTTTTTTTCTTTTGTAAGGATAAATCAATGTTTTAAAGCATCCATAACTGGGTTACCTCTTGTGGTGCATCAGCTTGGATAAATTCAGAGTAAATCCTTTGGGCTTTTGAAGCAATTTTAGCAGCTGACTTTGTTTTCTTTAAGTCCTCACAAGCGAGCCAAAATTCAATATTTTCTTCACTGAATTCTGATTTCAGGAAAGTTCTAAATGCATCCAGGCCATCTGAAAACCAGAAAAAACATGGGGACACATAAACAACTTTTGGTGTGAAAATCATGAAATACACTGAAGACTATAAGAATAATTTAATTGGCTTTTACTGGAGGAGAACCAATGATTACCTTTTATAGATATGATCCAGTCATGTCAGAACACGGCATTTAACTTGTGTCCATTCTGGTGAGTGATTAATAAGAGTTAGTGGCCTTTTTATTGGCCATTCCTGGAGGGTGAATTTTACCATTTGGACTAAGAGCCTCAAACTCAACCATCAAGAATATTCTATAAGGATTAGTTCATTAAGCCAAAGGCCAGATAACTGCTAAAGCTTTTTTCATTCACTGATACATAAATTATTCTAAATTCTATCAGACACAGCCAGTCTGCTGAAGTATGAGGGATGTTGGGTGCTGTAGCTCAGCACCATTGGAAGGGCCATAGCCTGCCTGCTGCAGACAGACCATTTTTCAAAGGGATTTTTAACATATTCATATCTCTCTCTGTCTCTCTCTCTTTTCTCCCTCTTGCACATGCACATGCACATGCATACACACACACACACACAAACCTCTTTTGATCAAAGTTTCAATTTTTTTGTTAAATAAAACAGTTAGGAACTTTGAACCAGCCTTGACTCCTGGTGGCTATATGAACAATTGGCAAATTTTTCCAAAGTTGTTCAATACTTGCTTGTTCCTAAGCATTAGAAGGAGTAAGAGATGTACAGACACCCAGCTGGCTTTTCTACCTCAGGCCAGACTAAAATTCAGGTTTCCTCATGCTACATTTTGGACCAAAGAGGCTTTTACAAACCTACTGGGAGTAACTACTGGGAGTAACTGTGGAACACACACAATATATCTTGAATTCCACAATTGCCCCTAATAGCAAATGGTTCATGAAAGCCTGTTTTGATCTCATGTCTTTCCCCCATACCTATGCCTTTGCTTACTTTTGTTTTGTTTTTAATTATATGTTAACTTCCCAGAGTAACATACTGATACAAATAATTCAAACTGACAATACTTCACTGTCTATTTACACCCTACTATCCTTGTGTGATGAGTGGACCATGAGGTGCTAGCCTTGAATCTAGACCTCTTGTATATAATTTGGGAAGTTACTGCAGGGCTATCCAGAGAATTTCAGGAGATTTCTACTTCCTTATTTAATCCAAGTGAAATAAGTCATTTGTTCTGCTTTAGAATATTTGTTTTTTCTCTGATCAGTCAGCTCAGCAGTTTTTGACTTGGAGATATTGCATCAGCAATTTGAGTTATCTGTGGTGTGCAAAATAATTCATCCACATTCTTTGGGGCTGAAGACTTTTTCTCTAGGTATAATCTGAATTAGGTATTGCAGTTCCTTTATTAGGATTAATTTTTATGACAGGAAATATTAGTATATAATTTTTGAAGCTGTTGTGGAGTTTTTTGTGGTATCTCATACATTTTGTTTTTGTATAATTAATAAACAATGTTGTACTCTATAAAGCTTTGGTCTGCAAAGTGGTATTAATTAAGCCTATGTGGGTTTGCTGATTATTAATATTAGGGAGGAGGAGAATAGTGGTGTAGATCAGGTTTGGGAATATATATAGCTCCTTGGATTTCTTGAGATGAAAAAATAGAAATATGATAAAACATATGTTGAGTTTGAGTGGAGTGGAGTGGAGTGGAATGGAATGGAACGGAACGGAACAGAATAGAATAGAACTTACCTTTGTTAGACAAAAGTGTATCCATAGATTCCATCCATGACATTCTTTCCCTAGGGAATGATCTGTAGAAACAATATTTGCTCTTGAAATTATCATTGTGAACATGTGGCATTTTGCTTCAGTTATTTCCGCACAGCTCATGGGATCTAAATTAAGATACTGCTCTTGCCTGTTTTATCTTTCTTGTTTTTTTCACCTTCATGCAATATACTTCAGTAAGGCAAGAAGAACTAGAACAAAAGCACAGTGTTAAAGATGTGGATGCTCCATTGGATTTTCACTGGATTTCCTTTTCCTTTTGACATCAGCAAGACTGCTTAATTCCTCTTTCTTTGCTTCCTCCTGAACACCCCAAAGATATTTAGTTATAATTAGTTAGCTATATTTATTAATTATAAGGATTCTCCAGTGCAGGTCTGCAAGGAACTTTTAATTAAGTATATAATTTCTCAATAAAACATATATTTGCCACCATGGAAGAATGGTTGGTCAAATTAACAAAATTAGCTGAGATGGACAAACTGACTTCTTTGATTAGAGAAAGGAAAACATCAACTTTTATTGGTGTTTGAAATCCACTTATGAACTTTTTGTGTACTTTTAAAAAAAAATAATCTTGTGATTTATGATTTGATAATTAAACAGGATAGAAAGAAGAAAGTCTTGATGTAACTTTAGAGAGAAAGAGGTTAAAATATATATGTACTTATAAGTACTGTGATGAACACCAGAAGCTACTTCTGTGTATTTTCCTATCTTTCTTTATATCTTTCTTTTTTCTATTTTGTTTTCTTAGCTTGCTTTTAATTTTCTCTATTATTTTTCTATTTTTCATTGTTTCTGTTCTAATTTAGTTTGCATTGATTCTTATTATTGATTTCAATGAAATTTTTTTTACATGCTGATTTACCTTGGAATAAAGCCTATTAAACACATTAAATTGGATATATATTTTGATAGCCATGAATTCCCTTACCTTAGGGAAAAAAAAAGAAAGAAAAAATGTAGTGTTTGTGTCATGTGAAATGATTGCACAAATGAATGCATCATGTAATTTAATATAATATCCAGATTACCTATTCAGGAGAGAGTCTTGTTAGCTGATCAAGAGGAAAAAATAGAAGGAAAGGTATTAGTGACATTTCAGCACAAAATTGCTCTATGCCGTCTCGATCCTGAGTGGGTACAATCATTCATTCATATGATTCTTTTGCTAGTGAGAAGTAGAGCTGTCAAAAAGGTTATTGTGCTAACATTGGGTAATAAATAGGCTTTGTCTTAATCCCTTACATATACTGCTTTAAAAAATAGGCTTCCCAGTTTTGGTTCTCAACAAGACTTTGATTAAATGTTTGTTAAAAAGCAGTAACAGAATCCCTCTCTGCTAAAATCTAGTTTAGTTTCCTCTCTGTGTCAGAAAAGAAAAAAAAAGAAAAACGTGTCTTAACCCAACTCCAAGAATCTAATTAGTTCAATATATTCCAGCTCAGGTCAGATTTATCTAAATCTAGGATCTTGTCAGGGCAAAATAAGATCTTTTCCAAGCTGGTTAATAATTTCAAGTGCTTTTTTTCTTCTTCAAAGAAGCAGTCCTTGAGCTTTGATATATGTACCACCAACTGCAGATAGAGAATTTCCAAGAATCTGAAGAATTATTCAGAATCCCACTGATACCTACAACACATTCATTACAGTAGAATTTGTCCATGCGGTGTTTCCAAGGAAAAGCTGTTAATCTATTTCAATGTCTACTACAATAGTTCGGCTATCTATTTTTTTAAGTAGCCTATTCCCTAGGAAGCAATGTTTATTATTAATAGGTCCCTGAACTTCTTAGAAGACAGCAGACCAAAGGGCAATGTGAAGATCACTCTTTCGTTAGAACTAAATATGTTTTGACCTGCCCTGTCTCCTTGAATGGTAAGGCATATTAAAAAAAACATGATAATCCCAATACATCAGAATACCAGGACAATAAAATGATAAATAATATTGCAATTCTTTAGAAAACAGAACTGGTCCAAAAAAGAGAACTAATTTTAAAAGCCGGCATAATATATTTAACTGCACCAAAACAATAGCAACATGATTTTTATTTAGTAGTAGTAAATGATAAAAGTAGGGTCATTCCAGAAATACCTCTCAGTTTCTTAAAAATGCTCTATTTATAGACCACATCATCTTCCAACCCCTGAGAGTGCTTCATTTTGCTATAGATATGGCAGGATCTATGTAAGAGTTCATCCATTCACAGTATTCCTCAGCACTACTCTTTTGTGCACTCAGTTATTCCTATGCATAAGGAAAAAGCATAATTCGGCGACTGAGCATCTATTTTTCATGGGTAGCATGAATCCATGCTGATCTGCATGAATACAAAATCAATAGATTCTAATCTGAAATACTGGAAAATGGTTGCTTGTCAATGTAGACCACAAGTATCAAACTTGTGGCATCACGTTGCTGTCATGTGATGTGATGTGGCTGTGGGTAACATTCAAAAATAAATACTAGGGCAGTGATGACTTTTTCTTTGTTCCTTTTATTAGAATTTTACACTAAAAGTATAGAAAATGAAAAGAAAAAAAGGGGGAAAATAGGAAATAAGGAAAAAAAGAAGTGAAAAAGGAAAGCATAGAAATTTGACTTCTACCCTTCTTATTAAGTAATTGCCATCTTACTCTTCAACCCTTACTCTTCAATCCTTCAACCAGTCCCCAAATCCATCAATTATCATTTCAATCTTTTTTCTTTCAGCAAAATGTCCATACAAGTTGGCCTGCAATACTGCATTCTAACTTCTGCACCACCTACCAGTTGTGGTGGCAGAGTGGTTAGAATGCAGTATTACAGGCTAACTGCCTACTGCCAGGAATTCAATCCTGACCAGCTCAAGATTGACTCAACCTTCCATCCTTCTGAGATTGGTAAAATGAGGACCCAGATTGTTGAAGGCAATATGCTGACTCAGTAAATTGCTTAAGGTGGGCTGTAAAGCACTATGAAGCAATATATAAGTCTAAATGCTATTGCTATTCTAGTCTTTTACAGAGAATCATTTTCAGTGATGACCCTTTCAAGTGAAGAAAAAATAAGAAAGAATTGCAGTTTGTTTAGATGACTACTCAGGAGATAAGAATTTCACATTATATACTGTATAGCATCTCCTTTCCTAAAAAAAATTTCTTATTTATTTATTTATTTATTTTTCGTATTTCTATACCGCTCCCTCTCCCAAAAAGGGACTCGGGGCGGTGTACAGACTAAACACATAAAATAGATATAGTTAAATAGAATTTAAAACCAAATTAAATAAATATATGGTTGCGTCCCGTCCGACTATAATTAAATATTAAAAATCCAGGATAAAGAGATTTAAAATCAGATAAAAATTAAAACCCTTATTAAATTTAAAAACCCCAAAGACCCTTACTGGGCCAGGCCGGCCTGTTTAAAAAATAAGGTCTTAACTGCGCGCCGGAAGGTCAGGATGTCTGACATGGCTCGTATCTCCGGGGGGAGATCATTCCACAGGGAGGGGGCTCCCAGAGAGAAAGCACGTACCCTCGGGGCCGCCAGCCGACAGCGATCAGGCGGCAGTACCCCAAGTAGGGCGACCCTGTGGGAGCGTACTGGGCGGCAGGAGGTTGTTGGTGGCAGCAGGCGGTCCCATAAGTACCCAGGTCCCGAGCCATGGAGCACTTTAAATACCATCAGTACCACCTTGAATCGAATCCGGAAGGCCACAGGAAGCCAGTGCAGTCTGCGGAGAAGTGGTGTCACCCGCGTGGCTGCATTCTGAACTAACTGCAACCTCCGGAGACTCTTCAAGGGGAGCCCCATGTAGAGAGCATTGCAATAATCCAAGCGGGAGATAACGAGGGCGGAAGTGACTGTGCGAAGTGCGTCCAGATCCAGAAAGGGCCGCAACAGGTAGATCAGACGAATCTGATAAAAAGCCCCCCTGGCGACGGCCGCAATATGTTCTTCCAAAGACAGCCGCACGTCCAGGAGGACACCCAAATTGCGCGCCCTTTCCACAGGGGTCAATACTTCTCCCCCCACGGTCAGTGAAGGAACAAGCTGGCTGTATCTGGGAGCAGGAAACCACAGCCACTCGGTTTTGGTCGGGTTGAGACGAAGCCTGTTACGACCCATCCAACCACGCACGGCCTCCAGGCACTGGGTCATCACTTCGACGGCTTCGTTGGGGTGGCCCGGGGTGGAGATGTACAGCTGAGTATCATCAGCGTACTGATGGAACTCCACCCCAAAGCCACGGATGATTTCACCCAGCGGCTTCACATAAATGTTGAACAGCAGGGGCGAGAGTACCGACCCCTGAGGCACCCCACAAAGCAGGGGCCTTGGGGTCGATCTCTGCCCCCCTGTCAACACAAATTGCGAACGGTCGGAGAGGAAGGAGGAGAACCACCGCAACACGGTGCCTCCAATCCCCAACCCCTCCAATCGTCGCAACAAGATACTGTGGTCGACAGTATCAAAAGCAGCTGAGAGATCTAACAGGACCAGGACAGAGGAACACCCTCTGTCCCGCGCCCTCCAGAGATCATCCACCAACACGACCAACGCCGTCTCCGTGCTGTGCCCGGGCCTGAAGCCTGATTGGAGGGGGTCGAGATAACTCGCTTCATCCAGGTACTGCAGGAGTTGACGTGCCACCACACTCTCTACAACCTTCGCAACAAAGCGAAGGTTGGAGACAGGACAATAATTTGATAATAATGCTGGGTCCAGGGACGGTTTCTTGAGGAGGGGCCGCACCACCGCCTCCTTCAAGGCGGCAGGTAAAAGCCCCTCTCTCAAGGAAGAACCAGCCTCGTGTCACCTCCCGAGTGGCCAAGACCAGCCAGGAGGCAAACAGGTGGTGGCATTTAGTCCCCCCAGTATCCTGTCCACGTCCTCCACGGTAACAGGATCGAACTCAACCCAGTTGACCTCACCAATATCTACCCCTGCCCTCCTGCCCGGAGATGCCCAGTCGGAGTCCAGCTCATCCCGAATCTGAGCAATTTTGTCCTGCAGAAACCTAGAAAACTCCTCAGCCCATCCCTGCAAGGGATCCTCCCGCACCTCCACCTCCAAAAGGGAGCGGGTCACCTTAAACAGGGCGGCTGGGTGGTTTTCTGCAGATGCAATAAGGGTGGAGAGGTAGGTCCTCCTCGCCATCCTTATCGCCACTAAATACGTCTTAATATAAGATCGTAATAGTGTTCGGTCAGACTCAGAACGGCTAGCCCTCCAACTACTCTCTAGGCGTCTTTTCCGGCGCTTCATCTCCCTTAGCTCCTCAGAAAACCAAGGAGCCATTTGGGATCGGCGTCGGGTCAGAGGCCGCAAGGGCACGACCCGGTCAAGGGCCCCAGCAGCCACCCTATCCCAGGTGGCAACCAAGCCCTCAACTGAGTCATGTGTGTGAGCTTCAGGAAATGGCCCAAGCTCCATCAGGAACCTATCTGGGTCCATCAGGCGCCTGGGGCGGTACCATTTTAACGGTCCCGCCTCCCTGCAGTCGGAGGGTGCAGAACGGAAGTCGAGCCTCAGGAGCAAGTGATCCATCCATGACAGGGGTTCTATAGCTATATCCCCTACACCCAGATCACTCTGCCACTGATCAGAGACAAAAAGTAAATCCAGGGTGTGACCTCCCACATGAGTAAGGTCCTGAATTAATTGGGTCAGGCCCATGGCTGCCATGGAAGCCATGAACTCCTGAGCAATCCCCGAGGCACCGCTGGCAGAGGGCAGGTTGAAATCCCCCATGACCATAAGCCTGGGGGTTCCAACTGCCATGCCAGCTATAACCTCAAGGAGCTCAAGCAGGGCAGATGACGCATAGCAGGGAGCCAGGTATGCGACCAACAAGCCCACCTGTACCATGGGACCGAATTTCACGAAAAGAGACTCACATCCGGTCGTCTGAGAAACAGTGGATTCCCTCGGACACAGATCTTCTTTAATAACCACCGCAACACCCCCACCCCTCCCCTGGGCCCTCAGTCGATGAAAGACCCGAAACCCGGCTGGGCACATCTCCACAAGAGGAACTCCCCCCTCTGGGCCCAGCCAGGTCTCGGTAATACCCACTAGGTCCGCTCCCCCCTCACAGATTAAATCATGAATGAGGGGGGCCTTATTAATGACGGACCTGGCGTTACATAACATCAGCCGAAGGCCCAGGGCCTGATCGCTCAAACCACCTGGGGAATGGGACGTAACAAGGGGGTCGGAGCGCGCTACAGCAGACAAATAGCGGAGGCGCGCTCCCGAAACAGAATGTGGCCCCCTATAACCGCCAAATCTGCCTCTTCCGCTCACCGTACTAATAGCTTTAATATCACCCTCCCTGGGACAACCCCCCATCCTCAATAGAGCCCCATCCGAACCCAAACCCTCCCGGCAGCGCTCCACCCGTGGCCCGGTCCCAGCCCCAGGCGGGTTGTCCCCCAACCCCCGCCCGGCCAACCCTAACCCCTTTAAAAATCTAATTAAAAATTTTAAATAACCCTCCCTCCCACGCTTCCGGCCCCACCATCTCTCCGGATCCCAAGATCCGTCCTTGAAATAAGTCTTAGAGAGGTAAGAGGGCCAACCCTGAGATAGGGGAACATATCTTAGGGCCCACAAATCTTTCGAAGAGTATGTCAATGTCTTTGGCTGAATCTTCCCTGACTGCCAATGACCAGGCAAAGGACAGACCAGGCGAGACTCGGGTCCAGGCCGGAACGATCGCACCTCTCTGGCAGTTGGCATCCGGCCTCGCGGGGGGCCCATCGCTCAGGGGCGCAGGTCACGTTCTTTGGCCTCGTTGTAGGCCCTCTCACTGTCCACAGCAACAGCCCCGGCCCCGGCAACACTCCTCCGCCTCCAGTTCTGTCGCGGCCGGGTAGATAGAAACACCGAAGCCTGACCGGACAAGGCCGGCGCCGCTCGAAAACCACCAATGGCGGCTCCATCTCCTGCTCCAGCTCCGGTTCCGGCCTCCACGACGGCAGCATTCCTCCATCTCTGGGCCTGATGGAAATTTCCAGGCACTACACCTGATGCCTGGCCGCACAGCGCCACCGCCGCCCGAGAGGCCACCGTCGCCCGGAAGCCAACCGCCGCCTGGAAACCAACCGCAGCGGTAGATTCGGCCCCAACTTCGGCTCCAGCTCCAAACCTCAGCGATCCCGACTCCGCCATCAACTCTGGCCCCAGCCTCCGCTGCCGCCCAAAAACCTTGGGCGGCAGCAACTCCGGCCCCGACCACGTCAGCGGCTCCGGCTCCACCCTCAGTCTCCACCGCCGCCCGAAAGCCATCTGCGGCGGTGGCGGCTTCGACGACAACTCCGGCCCCAGCCTCCGCCGCCGCCCGAAAACCCTCGGCGGCAGCAACTCCGGCCTCGGCTCCAGTCCCAATCCTGGTCTCCATGTCAGCGGACCCGGCTCTGCCCTCGGCCTCCACTGCCGCCCGAAAATCACCCATGGCAGCGGCGGCGGCGGCCCCGACGACAACCCCGGCCACGGCCTCGGCCTCCACATCAGCGGCCTCCATGTCAGCAGCCCCGGCTCCGTCCTCGGGCTCCACCGCTGCCCGAAAACCATCTGCGGCAGCGGCGGTGGCAGCTCCGATGAAAACCCCGGCCATGGCCTTGGTCTCCATAACAGCGGCCTCGATGTCAGTGGCCCCGGCTCCGCCCTTGGCCTCCACCGCCACCTGAAAACCATCTGCGGCGGCGGCGGCGGAGGCTCTGACGACAACCCTGGCTTCGGCCTCGGTCTCCATATCGGCGGTCTCCATGCCAGCGGACCCTGCTCCATCCTCGGGCTCCACCTCCGCCCGAAAACCATCCGTGGCGGCGGCAGCAGTGGTGGCGGCGGTGGCCCCGATGACAATCCCGGCCACGGCCCCGGCAACGGTCCTCCAACCGTTGGGCCAAGCGGACCCAAGGCCCCCTCCACGGCCTCCGCGGCCTCCTCGGGGTCGCCCACCCCCCTCGGGTCCTTTCGCCACCCCTGCCACAGGTGAGGACCCGGGGGAGGGGGGTTCATCCCGACATTGGGCCATTGTGGCGGAGGTCTTCAGCCAGACATCCTCCGGCCGCCATTTTGGAAGCGTAAGAAAAGAAAAAATCTTTAAAAAAATAACTCACTTTATTGGCATGTTTCACTGTGCCACTCGTCACAGTAGCTTTTGCTTTCTGGTTGATTCTGTGCGAGATAGATAATGTGAGAGGAGGAATATCATAATTAGCACACCTATAATTAAACAATAGTTTTCAGACTGGTATTTAACATCTACAATGTTTCTAAAATAATATTTTCTTAATCATAGACATAACAATAACAAATTATTTGATTCAATAAAAGTAGATTATTTTAGATGGACTTGGATATTAACAAGATTCAAAGGAGAGTAGTGATTATCTTGTCTAATAATCAGAACAAATGAAGACATTCACATAATATTTTAGAGGGAAGAAAATGAAGATTTGAAAATACATAAGGGAGAAAAAAGCAGGAAATTAAATCATAAACCAAAGGAAAATAAAATTTTATTGAAGATTTTACACATTCTGCCTCTACTTTTTTTAACGCAATATCCCCAAAAGAGCAATCTCCACAGGAAGTGGTTTGAATCATATACTTCATAGTCAGTGGCCAAGCGGAAAATGCAATTGGTAGCATTGTTAGGGTGAAACTTTGTGGGCAAAATCTAGGGTTCTGTTGAGGTATTCCCCGTTAGGAAAATGAGTGTTTTCAGAGAAACGTAGTGAGAGTGGTGATAAATAACACACAACTAGCACACAGATACACTGAATAGTAAAATGTAGGTTTTATTTCCAGTAAACGAGTAAGCAAAGTCCAACAAACAGTCCAAGTCATACATGGTTAAAGCAGTCAATATTCAATCCAGGGATAATCCAAAAACTATAGGCAATAGGGAAAATGCAAGAACTAACAAACCATGTTTCTGGTTCCATCTTATGGCCATTGGAGGAACCACACCCAATTACAATTATAGCATTCCCTTAAAAAGACAACATTAAATAACTATCCTGGTTTATATATTGCCAATTCAACTGTTAGGTGACTATCATTCCTAACAGGTTGCACTTTATACTGTTATATAAAATGTTCCATGCCATGTTTGCAGTTTTAAAAGTTCCTTTTTGCCTGCTACCTACTATAATGCCTAAATTGGGGCAGTCTTAACACATGGGCCTGATGGGTACTTGCCCATGGGCCCCACAAGCATAGGGACACCATACTAATATGTGTATGTTAACCCTTCAATGCACCTTGTATCATATAAATACAGCAACTGTATGGGTTACTGAATATTGTTGTGTTTTTCAATCCTCATGTATTGTTCAAATGTTTACCATGTTGATTAGTTGTTGCTGCACAGCATGTTTTTAATGTTTCAACACCGATTTTTTGGGAAGTGCCAATAAAATAAATATATGTTTAATTTTATCGACCATTTACATTTTATTCCTGTGAGTAGTTGTCGTAGAGGCCCCAATACACTGCTTTGCCAGGGGCCCATAATGCTATCAAGACGGTCCTGGCCTAAATGTTTCATTTTTTGTCTCTGTTTTTCTATTTTCTCTTCACCTACGTCCAACTGACTCTGGAAAAGTATATTCCAATTAGATAATATCCATCAAAATCTAGTAACCTGAAACACTGACAGACCCACTGTGGGTAGATCCATAGTAAATTCAGGCATCCAGGCAGACCGATCGGAAAGTGGTTTGATAAACAGCTCATGATACCAGTTTTATCCTAGACTCTGAGGATGCATGAATAGAAAATTCTTCCTGCAAGAAGAAGTTTCACAGTTTTGCATGCAATGGAAATGGGATAGATCCTGTACTGAGGGCAAATAAATGGAAGAATGGAATTTAGCTTTGTTTTTTTAAATAGTGTGAGAAGTGAGTTTTATTAATAACTGTTGAGCTGAAAAGTCAGTGTTAGTAAATGTTTTGGAGGTCTACAGATTCTCAGAGCTTTCAGGGACTGCATATGACCCCTAGGCTTCCAGATGTAGTTTCAACCCTATTAGGTCTTTTTCCATGATGGTTGGGAAAATAGGTGGTAGTGGGAATGAGCTAAGGTATAAAAAGTGTCTCGCATCAAAATGATGCTTAAGCATGGAATGAGAAATCTTGGTGTGACTCATGACATTCATGAGGAAAGGAAAGAAGAGATGCTACCTAGGAAACAATCAGATAAGAGGGGTAAGAACTCACAGTCTTTTAACTGTCTTAGAAAGAAAGTGAAGAAGTTGAGAGTGGAAGGACATCTGTGTTTCAGACGTCCAAGATTCTGTTAATATAGACTTACAATAAAGTAGATTTAGCTCATCTAGTCGTTTCCTGTCTGGATTATCCAGGAAAGGTGACACAGCTTCCCTATGTTTTAACTAAGAATATGATTACTTCACAGCTGAAAATCCTACTTTTTAAAGAATCAAGCTTGGGAGGTTTAACAAGTAACCCTAACCCTAACCCAGGCTGTCAAACTGGCTGTCACTGGGCTGGATGCATCACATGCAGGCCACACCTACCCAGGGGTGGGATTCTACTAGTTCGCACCTATTCACTAGAACCGGTTGTTAACATTCTAAGCAGTTCGGAGAACCAGTTGTTAGAAGAAATTACTGGCCTAATCCTGTAAGGAAGGCAGGAAGGAAACATTCTGGTGTTGCTTACAGAAACTGCCTCTCCGTTAACCCTTATTACATTCTTGGCAGGAATAGACTTCCTATCTCAGGAACTTCTCTGGAGTTTTTTTCCCCTCCTTTGCTGGTACTTTGCTTGTGTGGAGTGACCATTCAAAGTTACAATGGCACTGAAAAAAGTGACTTATGACCATTTTTCACACTTACAACTGTTTCAGCATCCCCACAGTCATGAGAGGCCAGGTGAGGAGATGAGTGCCTCGATGTGAGTGATATTGAATTGGCCATGCCCAGCCAATAACATGACCACCAAACCATGCCCACTAACTAAGCCACACCCACAGAACTAGTTGTTAAAAAATTTGAATCCCACCCCTGCACCTACCCCAGCTCAATGAAGGAAAAAAAATCATAGCAAAATGTCACGTAGCAACATGCCCTAGCCCGATTTATAATCCTGTCCTTAATTCCATGACATCACTTGTAAAAGCCTTTTTAAGGACATATAATGCAACACATATGTACATGTACACAAACACTTACAGAAACTATGTATTTAACATATCAGTGGTGTAGCACACTTACTTTATTTTTTTTGCTCCTAAACAGCAGAAAATCATGTTGCCCAAGAGGCGGCTGTTAGCTGGATACACTTAATGAAGTGTCTAATGT
The DNA here is from genome assembly GCA_023653725.1 of Bungarus multicinctus. Lineage (NCBI taxonomy): Eukaryota > Metazoa > Chordata > Lepidosauria > Squamata > Elapidae > Bungarus > Bungarus multicinctus. The sequence continues at coordinate 36,091,605 of CM042842.1, read as the reverse complement.
GATATGAATTCCTAGACTCCAATCAGTGTCGAATGTACTGTACTATTTTACAAGTTGCAAGCATTTCCTGCTTGTTTCTCTCCAATGTCAAAACAAAAATGCCCAATACAGTGTTCAGTGTTCAAAAGGAATGGAAAAGTAGGAGCAACACTTGATTGATAGGTTTATACAGAGCTTACTAAGGGTCTAAACAGGGCTCTGGTTATTCATAGAATATAACATCACCCACCTCCAAAGAACGCTATTATTAGAGATTATCCAGAAAGCCTGATTGACATTACCAGGTAAACTGGCCCTCAGTTTATGTTATGCATTCTATTTTTATTCTATAAGCCAATAATAATAAAAGAAAGACTGCTGCTAGGCCCAAAGCAGGTGTTCCTCATCTGAGGAAAACATATTGTAAGGCATGTTGATTATTCTCCCTTGACTTTCAGCCAATCTTAATGCAGAATAAAATGAGCTAAAGGTAAACTCAATAATCTTATGCATCCTACTGTTTAGCTGTGACAAACTAAATTATATGAATCAGCAAAATAAATTTGTCACTTAACCTTGAGCCCTAAAAGAGACATAAGAATAGATGAAAAACTTATTAGCAAAAGGAAGAAATAGACCACATTTGGTAATTTGACCAACACGGGGTAGTAGCAGTGTTACAAAAAAGGAAGAAAAAATAATTTTAAAAACCTTTAGGTACTTAGACTGTACACCATTTCTTGTATTTGCAGCAGTATATAATGCCTTACGTTCTAGAAGCTGAAAGACAGTAGAGAACATGCTAATGTTGTCTGTGGAAAATAATATTGCAGCTGTGAAGCCATAATTTCTGAAGTGTGCAAGAAATTAGGGATAAGGTTTGGAGATGAATAAGGGTCTTTTAAAAATATAGTTTCAATATTTGTTGAATAATAATCTAATAATATAAATATAACTTGAATACCAGGGGTAGGATTCTACCAGTTTGCACCTATTTCTAGAACAAGTTGTCAACTTTCTAAGCAGTTCAGAGAACCGGTTGTTAGAAGAAATCTCCTTTTGGTTTTTTCCACTTTACTGACCTAATCCTGTAGGGAAGGCATTCCTTACATTCTGGTGGTGTAACTGCCTCTCCGTTAACCCTTATTATATTCTTGGCAGGACTAGACTCCCTGTCTCCAGAGTTTCTCTGGAGTTTTTTTTTCCTGCTTTGCTGGTACTTTGCTTGTGTGGAATCCAAAATTGACATGTGTAAGCCATTTCACTTGGAAACCTAATAGCTTGGCTTTCTTAAAGGGTTAGGGTTGTTTTAAGATTTTTACATTGCTGTTGGGAGAAAATACTCCCCTGTTGGAGTATTGAAGAAATAATTGAATCATGAAGCAGAGCTGCCGAAAATAAGCTTTTAATGGCAAGGAACAAGATGAGTGACATTCAGCAAGGCTAATTGGCTAGCTAGAAAGATTGACATTCAAATGTGAGTTTACATATCCTTTCTGAATTTTGGTCTAAAACTGGTTTTTGGTGAAGTTTAATTCTGTGCTTGGTGATGTTTAATCCTGTGTCTATTGATGGGGTAATTTTCCCTATTCATCTTTGTTTGGACAGAAAAAGGTTAATCTCTGTTCCTGAAAAGAAACTGGGTTGAGAAATCTGGCTAGTTCCTGTGTCTATTTATTCTGGTAATTGGTTTAACAAGCAACAGCTACTGTTGTGATTTAATTATTTGTATTGTGTTTGAATTTTTTCCTGCCTCGTGGTTTCTTTTTCTACCTGGGGAAGGGGTCTTCCTTCACTTTAGTGATATCTGGCACTGTCCTTTTGGGATGTACTTCCAAGGAGCAGGATGCAAGCTTGGCATTGATTTTTTACTGCCTTTCTGGGGAGCATGTGATCTTTCCTTAAATCTGGATGATTTCCTTAGGATATCTTGTGAGGTGAATGAGATCAGCTGGTGTCTTTAAGTGGTGCAAATAAATCTAAGGATTGCTTCTCCTGGGTGTGCTCTCTCTGGAGAGCTTAAGTGACCTCTCTGCAAACGAGTTTCACTTTATGAGCAAGAGTTGGCTGCTGACAGTTATCATTGCATTTTAACTATTTTAATTCCTCAAGATGCTCTGGCACCCTATCTGATTTGTAACTCCGGCTTGCAGGTATTTTTAATCTAATGATTGGTATTTAGGGCAGCTTTTTGCAAGCAAAGAAGCTTTTTGTATTTTTGTACAGGTAATCCTTGACTTACAACAGTTCATTTAGTGACTATTACAATGGTACTGAAAAAAGTGACTTTTGACTGTTTTTCACACTGACGACCATTGCAGTATCCCCACAGTCACAAGAGGCTAGGCGAGGAGAAGTGCCTCTTGATGTGAGTGATGCTGAGCTGGCCATGCCCAGCCAGTCACATGACCACAAAGCCATGTTCACCAATTAAGCCATGCCCACAGACCTGGTTGTTAAAAAATTTGAATCCCACCCCTGTTGAATACATACATATATACATATGTTTAGCCCATTCTTTATTTTTAGTTAAGACCAAAAGACTTACTTGCTTCATTCTGCTTTACAGTAAATTATTACTGTAAATTAATACAATTATTACTGTTTGGTAATAATTAGATTATTCATTTAGTAATTCAGCTCAGTCTCCTAAAATTGTAACCCCCAATTTTTCAATCAGAAGCATGAATTCCTTCAATTATCTGTGCAAATTCCTGAATTTTCTCCTATTGCAGTATAATATATCAAAACATAGTATTTCCTCTATCCACTGATCATGTTGTCTCTTGTACATCAACTTAACTTGAACAAACTAATGATCAGTATTATAGGAAATACTATGGAATGGCACCATTTTCATACAATTGTTGTCTAGATATTTTTTTCATTTAATGTTTTTTTCTTTCGTTGGAGATTAGAAAATGAGTTGTTTTATCTATTCTCGTCAGTGACTGGGATAATCTTGTGTTATAAGCAGTGAAGAACAAGATGATATTCCATCTTTATTTTACATGCAAATGTTAAGCAGAGAACAAACTGCATTTTATTTCAGCACTGGACAGCGTCTTTCATTAACATAGTAGGTTGTCAAGGTTGTATGTCACATCTTTTTCTCATCAGTATTATATATTCTATAAAGAAATTTCATCTTTCTGCCAATTGAGGTGATTGTATCCATTTTTATTCATCACTTCCATAGTCTGTCTATTTGACACTCCCCTACCATGCCATAAAAGAAAAAATCCTCACCATCCTGAATTTGGTTATGACTTGTATCCTATCATGTTTGACAGAGACAGAAAGAGAGACAGAAATTCTATTCAATTGCTGAAACATTTATTAAAACTGTTTCTGCCAGGGCACCTGCAAATTGCCACAAAATGTCATTTTCTAAGAGACTGGGAATGGATTCTTCTTAATTTGTCAATTATGCCTGGAATAGCTCTCATTATAAAGGAGTTTGGAAGTTATCAAGTCATAGCACTCCAATCAATCAAACACTAACAAAGCCTCTCATTTCATTTGTCATCCTGGACCATTAGAGCTTTTTCTGCTATTTTTAATTTGAGGATTTGTCATACTTGGACTGGATTTTTTTTCTTTTGAAGGTTGGGAGGAAACTATAACCTTCTTGTTGCTACATATCTGCACATTTGACATAATAAAATAAAATATTTACAAGAAAATAAAATATTTTCTTGTAAACTGACCAGAGCTATAAACTTTACAAATTGAATAAAATCAACACCAACCAACCAATCAATATAAATTGAAAGTTTAATCCAGCATTTAGTTTCCTATAGTGACCAGATGTTTATAGGAAGTAGAAGTTGATTCTCATTCTACATTGTTCATTATGAGATTCCCTATATAAATCATGAGTAATATTTATCCATCTGATTATGACTACATTTATTAGTGATTTATTATCATTTCTCCCTGTTTGGTTGTTTTACTTTATTTAGGATTAAAGTTACAAAGCAGATGCGAGCTTAAAAATATTCAGCTCTGAAAAGACACATAAAATGACACAACTGCAAACATGAATATTTATACAAAATGATGAAATTGTGCAACTTCTCTTTGATTTACAATTGAGATAGAACACATTTTTTACAGCAGTATGAAATGAAAGCTTGCACGTTTTTCTCTTTCTTGAACCTCTTTTTATTGGAGAATGGAACAGACTGAGCTTTAATGATTTTGTTAACTGGTTGCTTTATCTGTATTCTATTGCTAAGTATCTCGAGCACTGTTTCTACTAGAAAAGGTAATACTTAGCATTAAATAGTATTTATATAATATAATATAGTATTTATATTAATATAATAATATAATACAAGAGATGAGGTGGTGCAGTGGTTAGAATGCAGTATTGCAGGCTACTTCTGCTGCCTGCTGGCTTCCTGCAATTTGGGAGGTTGAATCTCACCAGGCTCAATATTGATTCAGCCTTCCATCCTTCCAAGGTGGGTAAAATGAGGACCCAGATTGTTGGGAGAAATATGCTGACTCTGTAAATTGCTTAAAGAGGGCTGTAAAGCATTGTGAGGCGATATATAAGTCTAAGTGCTGTTGCTATCGCTATAATATAGTGTAGAGTAGTGTAGTGTAGTGTAGTACAGTACAGTACAACATAACACAACACAACACTACACCATATGAAACAACAAAGAAGTTAATGGATTCTTCTCTATCTTCCCCAAAATAGGTTTAGCGTATGAGACTTGGCCACCAGTCCCTTCCCCATAAATGACTGTGAAACAGCTAAAATATCTTCCTTGCCAACCAAACCTTAGAATACATTCTGCATATAGCACTGAGAGCCATAGGCAGTTGACTTTGCCAGATAGGTAGAAAAATATTTCAAAACTCAAAGTCTTACTTATATTGCCCTCGGTACATTGTACATTCAGTACATTCAGCTTTGCCAACTGTTTAAGAAGTGCTTCTTCACTCAGTTTCTGGGAACTTTGAAAGTGCAGGGTTTCAGTATTACTTTGAGCATTTTGTGTAAACCTGAGAGTACTGCAAATACATCAAAAAGCAAAGTATGGATTTGGTGACATTTTCTATTGTATATTAAAATAGTTTTAATGTGTCTCAATGAGTTGAAGTGCTGTTTTTTTTTTAATTAAAGATGCTCCTCTAATTTTGGGCTTTATCTGCTGAATGATTGTTGCCATTGGAAGGGTGATTCTTTGATGAAGTCCAGCATATAAATAAAAATTAATAAGAGAATCATTATAATCACAACTATCATCAATAATCATATATCTGTTTATATAGAAATATGTCCTATTCTATTCAGGAGGGCCTATCTCAGATAATAGTGCATTGAGTTCTCATTTAAGCTTTCTTAGGTTCCATCATGCAAAAGACTTTGTATGATTTGTTTATTGATTGCCCAGCCACTTGTCATTGTCACAGCCTTAGCTTCCCTAGTACATAGAGCAAATGTATTAGTAATGGTGGTATTCAATAAGACAATAAGCAACACTAATCACAATGAATGAAGAATAGCAAATATAAAATTGGCTAATAGACATTCATATTATATTTTATTAAAATCATCATGAAATTTTTAAAAAAGTATTTTGACTTGGCATTGCAAAGATTGTAAAATTATCATTAATTATATACAAAAACTATTTCATACTTGAGAATATGTGACTTTAAATATTAGACTATAAATCATTTAGAGTTTTAAGTTAAGTAACGATAACCATGTCCACTGAAGAATAGCTAGAAGTATTACCCATTAGAACATTAGAGGACTATCTCTTTTCAGCTCAGAAGAACTTCTTTCAGGGGCAGTATTTTTGGAACTGCAAGCAAGTTTTGAAAAGAACCGAATAAAAATTGTGCTTGAGATTAAATCCAGAATGACTGTGTTCATTCTTTTCCCTTTATTCCCAATATCCCATGGGCTCTCTCATTCTCTAATATTCTCTATTCATTCTCCCAGGTAGCATGTTATCTGAGGCATGAGCAGAAAGAACTTACCAACAGTCTGAATTGATTACTTGATGAAGATTTTTGAAATTGTGTTTAAAGCTGCTTGCAATTATATGAAGTAATCTCATTTTTAATGTAAGTATTCCTATATTACAGTAACACATTAGAAAGACATGGGTCCTTGTAGCCTACCTGTACCTATTCAAAATTGGCTATTGGCATCTGGATATGTGATGAGAAAAGTAGTATAATCTGTATATCCTTTTCTTGATATGAATTACATGATACACAATGTTTTTGCCTTGTCAGGATTCCAATTTATTTTATCAGTTTTTATTCAACACTTTACTGAACCAACACATTGAATCAATATTGTATTATTCTAGTGACTAAGACAAATAAAAGTAGAGTTGGGAGTTATCAGTCCAATAGTATTTCATTTAATTGATAATATGAAAGATGACTGTAGGATCAAGGAATATCTTCAAGGTCATAGCCCCCTGCAACACTCTTGATCACCTCACTTATAGAAAAATTAAAATTATTTTAGGAGAAACCTGAATATGAAATGAATCTAGATTCCCTGTTGGCTCGATAGACTTGAGACCTTCTACTTTTCTCAAAGAATCATGCTCACAAAGGCTATTTTAAAGTCTTGGCTATGACTGCTATTTTTGGTTATTTAGAAATAGTAGTATTTCAGTTTGATTCTACTACTCAGAAGCATCCATCAGGGTAGGGTTGAGGGGAAAGAATAATGAAATAGAATCATAGTGTCGTGACAAAAGCCCCTTTGTGCATGGATTGTGATGGTATGAAACTGCTTTGGTCATTTTGATGATACAGCAAACTTCTTCATGCACCCAGGTTACTTCTCATATAAAGAATAATATCTCGCTGTAGATAATGGATTAGTTGACAATTTAATATTTTTTGATATCTGCATACTATAGACTCAGGAAAAGCTAAATGAAAAGACAAGGCTAAAGTAGACACCTCTAAGGTTCATAGTTGGTTCCTCTGTAACATTAGAGAGGACTGTGTTCCAAAGGGTGATATAAGAGAGAGGAAATTTATTTCTATATTCCTGTACAATGTTTCTATCAGCCTCATTATTTCATATATACAATATATAGGGTTGCTCTGCTTTATGACTTTGCCTACCATCCAGGTTTATATCAGGAAGCCAAATGATTCAGTGCTGAAATTGGATGATATTATGGTATTGTAGAGATCCATGGTGGCACAGTGGTTAGAATGCAGTATTGCAAGCTAATTTTGCCAATTGCTAGCAGTTCAATCCTGACCAGCTCAATGTTGACTCAGCCTGCCATCCTTCTGAGGTTAGTAAAACGAGGACCAGATTGTTGTTGGCAATATGCTGACTCTGTAAACTGCTTAGAGAGGGTTGTAAAGCCATATGAAGCAGTATATAAGTCTAAGTGCTAGTGTTGTTGCTTGACAATGACATGAGCAGCATATTAATTTAATAAATAAATATTTTATCCAAGTCAATTATGGATGATATGCAAAGACATAGTTCACACAATGTCATTCAAATAAACTACAGTTTCTGATTGTGGCTAAGGCAGTGATTATTATCTACAACATCTATCATAACCAAGTTTCAGACATCATACTACACCCAACCACAATACAGATAAGCATGATATGCAATTATTTTGAATTCTATATAGGAAAACTTGCAAGGAAGATGGTAACAGTGGTCTATTTATAATTTAGTCTCCATATTCATAATGTAATATTTTATGTTAGTAAGTAGAATTCATCTGTTACTGTCACAACCTTCCACTTAACCTGTTTCAGAAATATTTTCCTTCTGACAGTTCAGACTCAGAAAATACAAGTAAAGCAACAACAGTCTTTCCCCCCTCCGCTGAAGGCACTAAGAAATTAAAACTAGTGGTCAGTTTTTGCAAACCTGCATTTTGGACATTGGCAATCTTGACAAGTGCAATTTACCATTTCAAACATTTCAAGATCCAAAGCTATTTCTTTCACAAATCTAACTGGATTCAGACGTTATAGCTGAACAACCATAGCTGCTGGTGTGATCACTATGCTAGTGCTACTGCTGTAGAGCTTAAGGCTCCCAAGAGAGCATTTGGTGTCACATTAAATTTAATCTTCTGTATCCCAGGAGGCTGGTGTGTTAATAAGATAGTGCTGAATGTTGTGGCATTCACAACAGGGGTCAACTTATATAAGGGGAGGTGGACTACAAAAAGCATTTTCCTTTACAGAACTCAGTGGAACCTGACATCCCATTTAGAAAGTCCTTAACCTATATACTGTCCCTGACTGCTCATTAAGTGGGTTCTGGCTATTGATTGCTGGCATACAAACAAAGAAACTGCTTTGGCTTCAAAGAACCTGGCACAAGTACATTATTTTTTTTAAAAAAAATGCTTATGATCAGAAATGCTTTAGATCCATTTCAGCAGGGCCCCTGCAAGACAGGTTCTTATTTTCAGTTGTAGCATCCTTAGCATGTCAAGGAGAACACACATACACACACATTCTCTCTCTCTCTCTCTCTCTCACTCTCTCTCTCTCTCTCTCTCTCTTTCTTTCTTTCTTTCTTTCTCTCTCTGTCTCTCTCTCTCTCTGTCTCTCTCTCTCTCTCTCTCACACACACACACACACAAGCTGTTGAATTGCTATGGAACTGTGGCTGTTTAAGCATGATTAATACAATCATTATTACTCAAACTGACATGGAGCTGGAATCAATAAATGCAGCCACCAGAGAACAGAGTCTTGCTAAAAGATCTTCTTACCTAAATGAGATAAGTGATTCCTTCCCACTCTTGGCTTGTTGTTCAAGTTCAGTTTGGATTGGCTTGAATGGAGTTTAGAATTGGATTTCCTTTCTCTGAGTGACTCTTGGCTTCTCATGAATCCTGTTTTGAGTTTAATGGTTTGCCATTGTGGAATCCATTCCATACCCAAGATATCCTGGATCTGATAGGGACTGGAAGGCAGTCAAAAGGAAATAACTATACCCATGCAATTTTGGCTATACAAGCATTACCAACATAAGCTCAAAGGATTAAGACATGGCTGGCATGTAAGCTAGGAGAAGCAGCATCTGTTCAAATGGCATGCAAATGGATCATTTGTTAGAGCAATATGCAAATTCTTACTTTTGTCATTGCCTGGCACAGATTGGAAAGAATAAAGTTCAGAGCTGAAAATATATCATTTTTCAATTGATGTGATTTATCTTCATGCCATACCATACCATATCTTGCCATGTTTTGTTTTGTTTTGCTTTTTAAAGAATATTTACAGGATGCTAGGAGCTCAGCCCAAGGGAAAGTCAGCAAATTAGAATTTTTTTTCAAACCAAGTGACATCAATTATAATATTTCTAAAGCTCATGGGTAGTTCTCATGTTTTAGTCAATATAAAATAGGAAATAATCTTGCCTTGGCATTTGAGTCAGCCTTTCTAGCTTAAAAGAACAGAGAAAATAAAGAGTAGCTAATGAGTTTACATATTACATTGTTAGAAGAATAATCCTGGTTTGTTACATAAGCAGGGCTGATACATTCTACTAAAGTATAAACCTCGATTGAGTTTTACATAACATGGTGAATCCAGACCTAGCAAACAATACAACTGGCTTGGATTGATATATGAAGTCTGATAAGATGTCACTACATCATTTTTAAAGAATATTTTATTAAACTCCGAGCAGGTTTGAGATTTCCTAATTTAGGACACTTCCATATGCACAGATACCATTCCAAAATAGACATTGCCACTCTGGACTCTACAATATAATGCACAATTGCAAAACCATCATAAATTCTGTGAATTACTTTTGCCTGAGTTGTTGGTCCAGAGAAAAAACTGAGATAACTTTGCAATATTTCCTCTGGAACAGCAGAATGACTGATTTTTCAAGGTGAAAACTCCTGTCTACCTTTTCCTTCAAATTCTCTCCTCTGAAACCAAAATACTTCCTCCCCATCCTTCCATATTGCTTTGTGGGGCAACTATACTCTTTCCCATGGGTAAAAGAAGTGATAGATGAGTAAGACACAATAAAGAAATAGGCAAGAAGCTTCAGTGAAGAGGAAAAACATATTTGCCTATCTTATTAACATTTCCTGAGTCTTGATCTTAAGATATGGAGGAAAGGTCCATACTCAAAATATTCAGCATCTATTAACTTAGATAAATAACATTGAGAAGAATCAACACAGATTCAGTAAATGTAACTTGTAGGTAACCCTCACATAGTTAAAAGTATGAAACCTCCTCTGAAGGTTATAGAAAAGTTCATTTTTGCTTACAAAGATGTATTATTTCTACCCAAAGGAACCACAATATGCCATCTTTAGTACAAAAAATAAAACATTGACACAGATTGAAAATTTATTGTATAGGACATGACTATGGGATCCTGCAATTTTGATTAAATCACTGTTGCTTGTTTCTATCCATATGGATTTCCATTTAAAACACAATGAAGAACTTTAAATTTTTCAGCCAGCTGAATTATTATTTCTGGGCTTCTAAACAATCTGGCAAAAATCAATATTTCTTTATTTTCTTTTTTTGGTGGAGTTCCTAGCAGTTTAAATGGTGAATATTTAGCCTCCATGTGTATATGCTTTACTCTTTGAATGGTAAACTATTTCCATAACAAGTTTTAGAGGTGTTATTATCACCTCTTACTTTGCAGAGCAAAGAAAATATACTAAGTAGCTTAGTTCTTCAGGTAATAGAATCATCACTTGGGATTTCTTTGGTCCCAAGGCTTCTAAAAATTGTGCTACAAAGACAGATATGATTTCTTGTTAATTTAAAACACAAAGAAAAAAACTGATGAACTAAACTTAATATTGCCCTTTTAAATTCCAGTCTCAATACTTGCGTAATAAATAGTTTTACATTCACTGTAATCTTTAGCTATTCCAAAATTATTACACCCTGACTTATAAGCACAAATGTGTGAATCTCAGATATCTAAAGGATGCCCATTTCTCAGTTATAACTTTGCTATCAAACATTATTTGTAAATTGATTTTGTTATACTTTTGAGCTGTAGATCCAGTGATCCAGAGATGACAAAGCTGAAGTTTTCTAGTAACTATGGTTATTTTTATTGATTTTTATAATGGAGATTTTTTTCTTTTCTTTTGCTAACTTTCAGTCAGTTTTTGACTCCTAACAACTGTCTGGACTACTCCAAGACATTTTCTTGACAAGGCTTTTCAGAAGTGGTTTACCATTTCCTCCTTCCTAGGGCTGAAAGAGAATGACTAGCCCAAGACCACTTATTTACTATTTCCCTGCAACTTGACCATTTTCCAGAATCCAATCTGGGTTGGTCACTGGTACCAAAGGTTTTATATTCCAAGATTTCAGACTTGTGCTGGAGTCTATCTTCAGGAAACTTCTCTCTAACAGAGTGTGAACTGTTCCATGTGTGGAATTTATAATGCCTATTGTATGTAGCTTTTTAGATGTGTTGATGGCTGACTTTTAAGCCATTGGCTGGCATTTACTTGTGCTGTTCAACCTTGGCTAAGTACTTGATAGGCTGGTGGTATATCAGCACTTCTGTTGACTGGTGAGGGGCCTGTTTCCTAGGCTTCAATTCTGGCTGTTTTTGTGCCTACTCATCCAACAATCTTAATAGCTGCAAAATTGAATATGTGTCCTTGGGAAGTGATTGAAGTCTAGGAAACAGGCCCCTCATCAGTCAGCAGGAGTGCTGATTTACTAGTAGCCTATCAAGGCAAGAATTGGGTAGCACAAGAAAACAACAGCTAATGATTTAAAAGCCAGCCATCAACACATCTAAAAAGCCACATACAACTATAAATACCACAACCAGAACTGCTCACACTCCGCTAGAGAGAAGTTCCCTGAAGATGGGCTCTGGCATGAATCCAAAAGCTTGAATACAAAACTCTGGTCCCAGTGACTGATCCAGATGGGATTTTGCAACCTTATCCCTGGACATGGATATTTACCTTCATTTACTGATCATTAGGACCCCATATTTATTTTCCAGCCTGGCGAGTACTGCATTTCAGTCTGTTCATTATCTTGTTTGATTGCTCTTTGGGTGTATTGAAATGTGAAGTCATATTCACATGCAAATGTTAAAAAAAGTTTCATTAACTTTAACATTAAGCTTTTTGTAGTTTTAAGGTTTTTTTGTAATTAATCATTGGAAATCATTATAATGTTAAATGCTGAATTCTTGCAAGTTGTACGTCAAACAATTCTTGCACCAACTTACTGATATACTGCAGTTCTGGAGTTTTGCTTATTTGCAATACTGGTTTGGCCAGCAGTTTGCTAGTTCTCTGCTTTTTGCCAAAAGATGTCAGTATTAAGCTATCAGCTTTGTCAAATAGTTGAATCTCTCCGTGTTACCTCATCAGAATCTTCAGTCAGACCCAGTCACATATAGTTATAGAGTAGTGAAATAATTTTACTTGATAGAATTCATAAAATAGTTCCTTCCTATTGATTATTTTATTTATTTATTATTTATTTATTTATTTATTTTAGGTTTTATATACCGCCCTTCTCCCGAAGGACTCAGGGCGGTGAACAGCCAACTAAAATACATGTAGACAAATATAAATAGTTAAAAAAGAATTAAACCCTAGGCTGTCCCTATAAAAATCTAAAAACCCCAATTAAAATAAATTAAAACTTTGTACACCCATCCCAACTAATCTAAAAACCCCATTTAAAATCCCATTTGAGTCAGCTCAGGCCGGCCTGCTCGAAGAGCCAGGTCTTCAGGTCACGTCTGAAGGCCCTCAGGTCACTGGTCGTTCGTAATCCAGGGGGCATCCCATTCCAAAGGGCGGGTGCCCCCACAGAGAAGGCCCTATTCCTCGGGGTCACCAGACGACACATAGAAGGTGTCGGGACCCGGAGGAGACCCTCTCTGTGGGAGCGCACCGGTCGGTGGGAGACTACTGGCAGAATGCGACCCATGCTCCCAGTACACCTAAACCCATGCCTCATGGTGTAAGGATTTTTAAGTTACTATGCCCCTTAATTGTTTATAATAAAATAATTTTATTATTATTTAGGACAATAATCATAAATCATGGATGAAAGAATAAATCAAAATCCAAATCATATTTAATTTCCCCCTGCAGCTTTTGTGGCTGGCACCAAGCAAATAAAGAAAAGCTGTTTAAAAAAATTAAAACAACTAAGTTAAATATGATATGAAATATCATACTCTGGCAAATTTGGATTCTGAAGACGATGCTTCACATTCAAGAGGCAAAATAAAAAAAACAACCATTCTTGAATTATTTGTGAATTTTTGTTTTATTCTGACTAAAAACACTCTTTAGATGGGAATGCTTATGTCATGTCTCCAGGACGTGCTGGAGCCATGACACCACGCATTGTGCTATCGAGGGGGGAAATGCTGTTAATCACCCGACCAGGAGAGTCGACTGTTTCAACTGAGATAACAAACCATGCTGACATCACATGCTGAGCTGTTACAGCCTGTGGGGGGTTGTAGACAAAAAGATTTAGATATTGCCTGTTGAACTAACAATCTCGAGAGGGGTGATGGGTCACTAAATATCTGTAAATCCAGTGAGAGAATATGTTATGTGTACACATGTGGTAAATAGGGGTGGGTTACTGAAAGCACGGTGTATAGGGTGTTACATGATAATCGGATGTGATGCAGTAGCGCTCACCGGATGGTGGATAAACTCATTAAGTTGTTAAGCGCCAGAGCTGACTTTAATTTCCTCATGGTTACTCGGTGTTACTCGGAATCTGGAGCATTGTGTGGGCAAATAAAAACTCATTTTCTCATTACCTTGAGACGTTTATTTTCCTTCCTGTCTGGATTTCGGTGAAATAGCTGAGAACTTATACTTGCATTAGATTTCAGAATTGATATCTTTTGAAACTGTAATGTGGTTTATCTTGCTATTTATATAATAACAAGGAGATACAACAAGCTTACTGCGAAAAAACAAGGAGCATCACAGGTGATAAACCAAAACTGTGAATTAGTTCAACACTAATTTTATCTTTGGTATCTGTGGGATGCACTACATAACTCATGTCTGTTTGTAAGAGCACCTGCTAGCGCAGTGTTTCTCAACTTTAGCAACTTTAGAATGTGTGGACTAGTGATAGGATTCAAAAAAAAAATTATTACTGGTTCTGTGGGTGTGCTTGGTGGGCGTGGGATGGGCATGGCAGGGGAAGGATACTGTAATATCTCTATTTCCACCCCACTCCAGGGGAAGGATATTGTAAAATCCCCATTCTCTCCCCACTCCACTAACCTGCTTTTCAACTCCGTTCTTCTGTGCAGGGGAACAAAAGAAGATCCAGCCAATCAGCTGGGACTTAGGAGCAGAGAATAGATGGGGGTGGGACCAGTCAGAGGTGGTATTCCAAACTACTCAAAATTTCCACTACCAGTTCTCCGAACTACTCAATATTTCTATTACCAGTTCTCCAGAACTGGTCAGAACCTGCTAAATACCGCCTCTGGTGTGGACTTCAACTCCCAGAATTCCACAGCCAGCATGGGTGGACTAGGGAATTCTGGGAATTGAAGTCCATACATCCTAAAGTTTGCCATGGTTGAGAAACACTGGGTGAGTGACTCAAAAAATAAAGATGGTAGCCACATGTATGTCAAAGTCCTGCTGCTTTTTTATGTGACATATATGGAAAGAAGAGAGACTTCAGCTATGTGGCTGCAACTGCCATCTTGACTTTCTTAAGCATGCCCAGAGATGCTTCTGTGATGCTACCCTGAAAAGGAAACAAGTTTTCAAAACTTTATTGTAGAAGATGAGCAAGACGAGCTGGAGGGCGGAATTAAGTACTATGTCATCATTGCAAAAGCACAAGAGATCCAAGTCCAGTCCCCTTATTTACCCTTATCAAGCACTAATTTAAGTTGACCATTAGTAGACCAGATTCTTGTGCAAAGGTAGCAAAAATAAACTTTTAGTGCTTTGAACTCAACTCCCACTCCTGGTTATTTATGTCTGACATTTATTGTTTAAATAAAGTAGCTCGAAGGACATGTCATTGTTTTAAAAACATGAGAATCCAGAACCTTAGATGAAGATTTTTTTAAAAAAAATGTCCAATGTTAACATTAGACATGATTATTTTATAAGACCAAAATTAGAATTACTCAAATAGCAATTGCCTTTTTACTTGTTTCCCCTTTTGTTCTTATTCTTCATTAGTGAATATCAGTATATAGAGAAAAAAAAGTATATAGAAAAAAAAGTCTTCTTTATATTGTTATTTGGTGAATGCTTGCCTCGTTCACAAAACACAAAAATTCAAAGCATTGCACAAATCCCAGACCAGAAAGAGTGGCTTTTTGCTACAGAGGATTCTTTTATTGGTGGTTCAGAGCATAAAGGTTATGAAACCTAATAACAGATTCAAAGACAAATCATTCCATGAGACCTAATTTGTAGCCCTTTTTTTCCAGTACTAGTAAGGAAACATATGTATGCTAATTGCAGTTCCTATGAATTATTTTAAAATGTTTAATGAATATTTTAAAAAGAGAGAACTAGCCAACCATTGTTATGAGAATCTCCCAGCCCCTTGCAGAAAAGAAGTAACTTTGCATCAAATTCTGCAACTGAAAATTGAGTTTCAGAGCTCGTAGCTGTGTGTCTAAGCAACAACTTGCCTCTGAAAAGGGAAGTTACAAGCTGCCTCCTACTGTGTTTAATACAATAATGGAGACACAACTTGATCATATCTGGAGCAAGACCAAGTCTAAAATAACGTTCAAATCCAACCAATACCTGCTGTGAAACTCCCTAAGCTCTTCATTTACATTTTCTAAATTAGAGAAGAATCTGACTCAGATTTTGGTCTCCTGCTGTTTTGTAAAAAAAACCCAAAACCTTTATAAGTACATTTCAATGGTTTACCATTGGTACTGAAATGAGGATTATTTTTTTCTAGTTCTAATGAGAGATGAGCAAATTACCTACAAAACTGATGCATGGCCTTATGAGAACATGGGCTATGCAGTAGGTTGTTCTTTTCAAAACCCATGTTTGCATGTGTTTGATGGGATGGAGTGGTTAAGGTGTTAGATTAGGAGATGGGATACAGGTTGTAATATATATTCATCACAATCTAGTTTATAGTGTTGTGCTATGAAGAAAAATAGGTGGAGGTAGTGTCACCTTGAACTCTCAAATGAAAAGTGAGAGATAAATTTAATAAATAAACTTAATAAATAAATTGTTTCTCCATGTACTTGGTTTACTATAGTTTATTGGAAGATGGGGAAAGAATAACATGAACAGAATCCTTAATGAACAATATCCTTTCTTATATAGTACTCTAGTTGTAATGGAATTCAACTTTAATAAGTCCAAGCTATAATGGCCAAGATTGAGTTTGACATAGTGGTTAAAGCCCTGGGACAGAAAGAATGAAACTGTGAGTTTTAGTCTCCTTTAGATACATAGTTAGTTAGATGACCTTGTGCCAGTCACTGTTGAAAGGAAGCAATTACACTAATATTATTTAGACTCTTAAACCACTTCTGAAAATCTTGCCAAGAAAACTGCAGACTGTCTCAAAGGCTCTATCTATAATCCCCATGCTTAGAGTCCATGTCCGTAGAGATGTGTGTATCAAAAACTGTAAGGTGACATGTGTATTACTATGATTGAAGCCTTGTCCCTTTTGAACACACTTTACAAAAGGGTCACCAAACCCCACATCTTGTTGATTTTAATCTTGGCCAAGCTAATTAGGAGATTATGAGAGCTGGTCTGCAAAATAAATGAAGACAACCAGGTCCCTAGAGAAGACAGTCAGCAAAGAAGGATGAATTATGTTGTTTCTGAAATATTTATTCATATCACACTACATAGCCTTATTATAAATACTGCTTACAGTATGGATTTAAATGATACAAGTATGAATTTACTAGATTTCCTTGACCCATAGAATTGCAAAGAAAGTGAGAGGTTTTTCTAGTTGAAACTCCTATTTGCTTATAATTTGCTAAAGCATTTCAGAGTGCCAGTGCATGGAAATTTGCCACTTCATGAGACAGCCTGTTCAACTGATTGATAACTGTTACTACCCAGGAAAAAAATTCTTAGAAATATATATATATATATATATATATATATAGTCTTCAGGTTAAGAATATTCTGGTTTAAGGACAATCCATAGTTAAGAATAGAGCCTATCACAGCAAAATTTGAGTTAAGTACACAATGTTTCGAGTTGAATACACAGTGGTTCAAGTTCATTACACAATACTATTTATACAGCATTATAAAGTAATAGTGTTCTGGTTCATATACAAATGGGACTTAAAGACAGACTTGGAGAACAGAGCTTATTCTTAAACTGACAATTACTTGTATAGCAGTTCCATCATTCAGTAAAAGCCTATGTGTTTTTACTCAGCAATATTTTTCACAGTGTTTAATTGGGCTATTCTGTAATAATTTTGCTTAGGCTTGCATCATGACCACAGTCATAAATGTATTTCTCTATAATAACCAAGTGGCCAAAATGAATTTATCATGGCAACTTACATAGGTTTTAATTGGAATTCCTGTGTGTGAGAGTGAATCAATACAAGCTTCTTGATCAACAGCCTCTATTTTACACTTACACATAAATGGCAATAAACTCACAGCTCTGATGCAATTTGGCAAGCCAACCAAAGGAACTTTGTTATGGACACAAAATATTTGTTTATAAAGAAAATGAATAGCATTTCCCTATTCTGCTTTCTTGATGTCATGTGGCAAAGGTATAGATCAAATGGACTACTTGGCCAACTGGAGATTGTCAAGTTTTTCTGGCTTCGAGGATGATGGTATTCAGAGTTTTGCAGATGAAGTTGGCAGAACTGCTTCTTCTTCTGGTGTGTCTTTCTGGATCACAAAAACTAGATACCCAAATATATGGATAGAAGTAGTTGCAAGAGGAAGTGTACAATCATTGAATATGACCAAGCAGAAGCAGGTAAGCTTTGGGTTATGCATCTTTAATTTGCAATCCAGCACAGAATGGGAAATTATATTTGTTATTTTAAATTTTCCATATGAGGTATATAATTTTAAGATTCTAATTAAGGACTTTACTCGACTTTACAGTTTTTCTTCCAACTGTTTACAAATAACAAAGAGTTTGGTTTTGTTTATTGCATGGACCCCCAGCAAAACATGATGTCTATTCAAATTTTTGGAATAAATCTGGGTTCATCCAGATAAGGTGATCTATTTTCAACAGCTACCAAATCAAGATGTCTTATGGACAACATATGCCATATTTCAATTTTTCTAACTTTAATTAATTTCAGTGTAGTACGAAGATCAACATCCCACACAGTTTGCTGTCAATGACCATGCCATTAATTGTAGACAGTAAGTAGAGTGATGCTATAACGGGAAGCATGCTGACTTCTGCACTTAACTATGGCATTAGAAAAGAAGCTAGGAGGGAGAGATGGAGTTATTTAGGCCTTTAAGTTCTCAGCATGTAAAAATCAATCTTCTTCCAACACATTGGAATATCAGCAGTTTCTTTCCAATTTCTTGGACTTGGGCAAAGAAGGGCAAAGGCTTATCCATGAGAACAAATTTGGGGGTGTCAAAAAGTCTATGGAGATGTTCAGTCATCCAGGTCATGATTGTCCCAAAGGTGTATTTTCAAAGGGCAACTGGAGTTACTTTGTTTTTGCTTGAAGACATTTCACTTCTCATCCAAGAAGCTCTGGGCAGGGGTCTTCAAACTTGACAGTTTTAAGATTTCAACTCCCAGAACTCCTCTTCCAGTCATGTTAGGAATTCTGGAAGTTGAAGTTCACAAGTCTTAAACTTTCCAAGTTTGAAGACCCTTGCTCTGGGGTGTCAATAAATTTAGGCTCAATGGTGGGTTATCATAAGCATCTTTTATTGGTAATCTTTGAAGATGGAGTCTATCAGAAAGGTTCTAAATTATCCCCTTTTCTGTAACATTGTCTTGCAAAGCATACTTCCTGAAACTTTCATGTTTAAACTCAAGTTGTACAGAAATCCCATGTACAGAATTTATTCATTGTATTTACCTAAACTTGTCTTTAAGACAAAATAATCAGTAATATAACTAAAAAATATCAGCTAAACATTTTGATTCAGAGACCTAATTAAATTTGAATTTCAACCTTTGGCTACTTTGTATGTGACAATAAAAAAAGAAAACTAATCACAGGTTATTCTAAGTATGTGGATAATAGGAAACAAATATCGTTGAGTTATTCTCACATATACTCTGAAAGTACTTATTTCTCTTTTTTTTAACAGGCATGGTTTTAAAATTGGAGTTTTTTCCTCTCATTGTATAAGACTGAAGAGTGAAATTTTAGTGACTCTATGTGCTCTCTCTTCTCCTTGTGTGAGTTCTCTCCATCTCCACCTTTAATATATAGCATATATTACCTCCAGAGCATATCATCTGAAATCTTCAGATTAATTTATCTATATCTGCAATGAAAAAGATGCAATGCAGTTAGTATATTCCTAGAATACAAGGCCCAATTTCAGCAGTATTATTCTATTTTTTGTTGTTTTTATTAATTAAAAAAATCTTCCATGTTAAGAGTCTTTAGGTTGGAAATAAAATAATACAATGACAAAAACAAAGAAGTAAGGAGATATTTTCCTATTAAGGGGAGTAGAAGAAGTCTTTAATCACCCTTGTGAAAGGCCTCAGCAAACAGGCAAGTCTCCCAGGCTTTCAAAAATAGTAGCATATTTGGGGACCTCCAGACCTCAAGGGAATCCCCATCTCAGTCCTCTTCCCTTGTCATTGACCTCCAGCGTGACTCAATTTTCACCATATCTCCAAGAGCACTTTGACACGGAATCATTCCAACTCTTGAAGAGGATCTGCTGATCAACTCTGACCTCAGGATTCTAAGAATTCAATGCAATGCAATGCAATGCAATGCAACGCAATGCAATGAATTACTGTTCTCTTTCCAGTTGGTCATTTGGAGCTTATTGGAAAAAAAGTTCATGATGTTTTCTTTTTAAATTCAGTCCTGCCCAAGGTACTAGTGGTTTTAAATCATTAAAAAAAACTCCACAAGCCTTCATCTTTGCTATTCACAAGAAGAAAAGGAATCTCTCTCTCTCTCTCTCTCTCTCACACACACACACACAAACATTGCATGTGTTGTTTTACAAAGAAAAATGGACCACTCTAATAATGTAAATCCTTGAGACCTATCAAACTGATATAATGTGTTAATATCTTTGCAGCTGTGTACTTTTTCCAAATTCTCCAATCATGATTATGTATTCCAGTGCTGGCTGAAGGAGAGAAGATAATAAAGACTTTTTTTTAAAAAAAAAAACACCATCCTTTTTAATTGATGATTCTCATTTTAAGGACACTTCCACACTGCTTTTTAGGTCCATCCCAAAAAAGAAGGGAAAGGATAGTAAACCCAGCCAATGTCACGGAGCCAGAATTCCTTATTAAAAACTTGCTAAGGTAGTTTGAGAAGTGGGCTGAGCTAAGGGTTTCCACCTATGGGAAAATAGAATTGTTCTGTTTTTGTAATTTCAACAACATCGTGACTACAGACCAGCAGCTCATGGCACTGAGAAAGTTCAGAACGTTTTTTTGAATCAGCACAGAATTGAGAAATCATCTGGAACCCACCAAAGACATGAGATGACAGGGTTGTTTGTACTCTAGTTGCATTTCTCTTTAAGCAATTGTATTTCCAGTATTGGATTAGGAATAGAATAATAATTAAAGGTAAGAGTATTCTAAAACAAGGAAGGAGCGAAAACAAAGCAGTTTGTTTCTTTATTGTTTTGATAGTAAAACACAATAAAAAATGAGCGAGAGAAATAGACACTTGATAATTTTCCCTGATTCTCTTGGGTCTGATCTGACTCTCTTGGCATCTCCAAAATTTTTTATAGCATCATTGAAACTTAATCTTAGATTTCTATACAGCCTAGACACCCCACTTCATTTTCTTTGAGGAGTAGAGAAATTGTAGCCCTACCACCACATGGCTCCCAAGTTATCTGAATGGCAGATAAACACCACTGAAATTTTCAGAGGGTTTTCTTTGGGCAATCCAATAAAATGCTTTCTTTCCATAAAATGCTTGCTTCAATAAAAACTCCCAGAGGGAAACAATCACAGCCCTTTTCTTTCTGGGAACATTATTAAGTAATTGTTGAGGCTCTCCACAATTTTTGTTTAAGTTTAAAGAAGAGGCTTTAATCTTACAGTTCAGCAATCTCAATATATACAATAATATTGGCTCCATGGAGGTTTTGTTGATTGGGAAACAGTGAGAGTTTTTGGGTAAAGATTACTAGGATTTGAAATTCCAGAAGGAAAAAGTCATGACTGGGATACTGAACAAGGAAAGCAAGTCTAAGTCATAACTGAAGAATGAATCAGGAATTATAAACTTATAATGTTTCTTATAAAGTTCTGCAATTCAGGATAAAAGGAAAAAGAGTGACCTGGCTCTATCCATTAATAGTTCCACCCATTAAACCAATTCCAGTTTCTGCACAGACCAGTTCAAAAACTCCTTTTAAAAGAACTCTCCCTACAGCCTAAAAATATTTCAGATATACTGTGCCTAAAGATAATTTTAGAATTTATACCCAAGTTAAAAAAGAGGAGGAAAAAAATGAGCATCTTCAACAGAAGATGCTCATATTAAGAAGCAATCAGAGTATAAAATGGCAGTAGCACAAGATACATGTTTTTAAGTATAATGAGTAATAAGCATGTGTTTGTTTCTAATTAAAGAGTGACAACAGATTTTGCAGGGATATGTAAATAAAAGAAGAGGATTTGATTTGCTGTTAACATTACATTCCGCTCATGTAATGGTACCCCTAAGGGGGAGGAAACTATCCTTATAGCACTATTTGAATAGTCCTGGTACAAGCAAACTAGTTAATGATTTCTGCTCAAACCTTAATGGGAAGCATAGCTGAACAGATGCAGCCAAATGTCAGCCACTAAAGAGCTTTTTGAATGCAAAAGGCATTGTTTAGAAAGTGGCAGAAACACCATCAACTGAGCAAAATCTATTAAGCAACAAGGCATAGATTCACCTTTGTGGTAAGCTTGGGGAACATAATGAAATTCTAAAGTAGTGATGAAGCATAGGGAGAAGGGCAATTAACTAGTGAGCTCCACAAATTAGCATTCCAGAAACTACTTTGGAATGACACCAAAGAGCTAAATCATTATTCTGATTTAAAACATATGTGGGTATACAGTATCTAACCCAAAGAGCTTCATATTTATTTTCAAGGCCACTCTGCGAATGTTGTTTATGGAATATGTTGTAGAACGGCGGAATCACTCAGGCCAAGACTAAAGCAACAATTCAGCTCACACTTTGTTTCAAAGAATAAAGGATTACCGCTACTGCCGCGCTAACACGGTAGCCAGCTAGAGCAGCAATAGCTGATGCTATTTGACAGCCGCCTTTTATAGCCGGCTGTCAAACGGCATCGACCAATGGGAGAGGTCCGTGCTTTCCCGCTCAAAGCATGGATCTGAGTGGAAACGCAAGTCAATACACAACACTCGTCCCTCCCAGTGAGGAGCATGCGTAGTCCTGCAAATAAGTTGGGCGCCTGCATACTCGTCCAGATCTTCTTGGTTCAGATGGAAATGGCGCCGGGTTGTTGTCCTCCGCCTGCTGCATGGCTTCTGTCAGAGGTGAAGCTGCTGGGATGTCAGGAACTGGGTCAGGACCTTGGTCATCTTCTTCTTCCGGTAGGCTGTCATCCCTGGTGGGCTGGAGGCTGGTTTCTCCGGGTGGTGGTGATGCTTCTGTATGGGGACCATCTAGATGACCTCTGGGTGCCGTGCTCCAACATTTCCTCAAGTGGTCCACGTGGCGCCACCAGACACGCCCATCAGGTAACTGGACTCTATAAGACTTAGGACCAGTTACTGCTACCACACGACCCGGTAACCACAGTGGTTGCCCAGCAAAGTTTCTGACAAGCACTTTGTCATTTACTAGGAACCCTCTGTCTTGGCTGTTAGATCCAAGGGGAAGCATTGGGGCATAATTTGGGTGCAGCCTATCAAGAGTGGTCCTCAGCCGGCGTCCCATTAACACTTCGGCTGGTGATCTATTTGTGGAGGCACAAGGTGTCGTATGTTGGCTCAACAGATATTGGGCCAGTCTAGAATGCCAATTAATGGGTCCCAATCTCTGTAGTACCTCCTTGGCAGATCTGACTGCCCTCTCAGCCAGCCCATTACTAGCAGGATGAAAAGGGACTACTAATATGTGTCTGATGTCCAGGTTTGCTAGGAACATCTCAAATTCACAGGAGGTAAATTGGGGGCCATTGTCAGATACAATGGAATCAGGGAGACCATGTGTGGCGAACATCCTAGTCAGTGCCTTGCTGACTGCTTCAGTAGTGGTGGAGTGCATTAAGGTCAATTCCACCCACTTTGAAAATGAATCCACTACCACCAGGAATGTGCGCCCGTGGAAGGGGCCAGCCAAGTCTATATGTATTCTGGACCAGGGGCTGCCTGCCTCCTCCCAGGTCCTAGGGGTGGCTGCTGGTGGTAATGCCCTGCTGGCTTGGCATGCCTGGCAAGAATTGACCCAGTTAGAGATTTGGGCATCCATGCCTGGCCACCATACGTAGCTGCGGGTGAGGGCCTTCATCCAAACTATTCCCAGGTGACCCTCGTGCAGCACCTTCAGTATTGAGGTTTGCAACTTGGGGGGAATGACTACTCTGGTTCCCCACAGTAAACAGCCTTGCAATGAGGAAAGTTTCTGTTGGCGTAGCTTGTAGGGTAGGAATTCTGATGGATAAGGGGCTGTAGGCCACCCCCTCCCTACCCAGTCAAGGACTTGGGAAATTACCTGGTCCTTGGCCGAATGGGCAGCGATGTCAGAAGCGGTGACCGGCAGCCTGAGTTCTTCAATGAGGAAAATGGCAGTTGCTGGTGCTGGGTCCTCGACTGGAACTGGAAGGGGGCAACGGCTGAATGCATCAGCATGGCAAAGGTTTTTTCCGGAGCGGTGGACTAGAGTGTATGAATACGCAGCCAGAAAAACAGTCCATCTGGTCATCCTTGGGGATAAAATCTGGGGAGTTTGTTTAGTGCCGGATAAAATACCTAACAGTGGCTTGTGGTCAGTTATGAGTTTGAAGTGATGCCCATAGAGAAACTCATGGAATTTCTTTACTGAAGCAACTGCAGCCAAGGCCTCCTTATCAATCTGGCTATAGTTGCGTTCAGTGGAGGACAGTGTCCTGGAAAAGAAGGCTATAGGTGCTTCTGCACCATTAAGCAGTCTGTGGCTCAGAACGGCCCCAATTCTGAAGGGGGAAGCATCAGCTGCTAGAACTAGTGGTAAGTCTTTATTGAATTGAATTAATACAGCTTTGGACGTTAGTAGTGACTTGACTTCCTTGAAAGCAAGAGTCTCCCTTGGTCCCCAGTGCCATGGTGATTTCTTGTCTAAAATCCTGTGAAGGGGCTCGGCAATTGAAGCTTTATGGGGCAGGAATAAAGCATAGAAATTCAGGAGGCCCAGGAAAGCTTGAAGCTCTGTTTTATTAGTAGGAGTGGGCGCGTCATGAATGGCCTTGACCTTTGACTCCATTGGGTGAATACCTTTGGCGTCACTTTTGTAACTTAAGAATTCCACTTGTGGAGTGGCTATGGTGCATTTCTCCCTTTTTAGTTTAAGACCTGACTGTCTAAAACGGTCAAGTACACTTCTGACCCTTTGTAGTAATTGCTATTGACTGGTGGCAGATACCAGGATGTCATCGAAGTATGGCACAACGCCTGGCAACCCTTGCAAAATTCTTTCCATGAGGGACTGGAAAATTCCAGGGGCAACACTAACTCCAAATTGTAGGCGTGTACATTTGAAAGCCTCTCTCTGTGTTACTATTGTTTGCAGTTCAGCAGTTTCGTCATTAACAGGGAACTGTTGATATGCCTGGGACATATCCAACTTTGCAAAAATGGAGCCGGGCTCAAGGGAATGGAGTAGGTGTTGTACCATGGGGACTGGATATGCGCTGACTTGTAAATATTTATTTATCGAAGGTTTATAATCAGAGCAGATTCTTAAATTTCCGTCCTTCTTTAGAGGCGTCACTATAGGGGTCTCCCATTTTGAAAAGTCTGTAGGTTGCAGTATGCCCTGTTTAATTAATTTGTCTAGTTCCTTGTCAAATTTAGGACAAATTGCAAAAGGAACTCTGCAGGGCTTTAAACGGATTGGTACTGCTTGGGAGTCTACCTTGAAGGATATTGGGGTTCCCACATAGCAGCCTAGGCCCTCGCTGAATACGTCAGCATATTCCCTGAACAGGGAATCAACTTCTGAACTTGCAATGGCATGGAATCCACTTATGTTCCCTGCCCATGGCAGGGAACCAGTCTAGTCCCAATAGGCTTGGGAGGGCGCCATCCACTATCACTAGAGGCAAGTGACCCTTAAAACCTTGAAAATGAATTAGAAACTTGCCTTTTCCGATGACAGGAATGGTTCTGCCTTGGTAGTCCCATAGCGTTAGATTGCAGGCTGGAATTTTCTGTCTTGATATCCTGGGGAGTAGTTTCTTCAAGGTGCCCCACGAGATGATGGATAGTGCAGAGCCGGTGTCTACTTCCATTCTGCATGGTCATTCTATAGAAACAGTAACACTAATTTTGTTAGAATTGTTTTTAGGTATTTTAGATTGGTAGTATGTGAAGCAGTCCTCAATTTGTCTTGGATATTGTAAGGGTTTCTGAGGCCTTTGTGGCTGATTAAAGGTCTTTCCTGCCTGACATATTTTAGCCAAATGGCCCTTCT
Source organism: Bungarus multicinctus (assembly GCA_023653725.1). Taxonomy (NCBI): domain Eukaryota; kingdom Metazoa; phylum Chordata; class Lepidosauria; order Squamata; family Elapidae; genus Bungarus; species Bungarus multicinctus. The sequence goes on along the minus strand of CM042842.1, from coordinate 36,065,759 downwards.
TTTGACATCTTAAGCATATGGCATTCCTGAATCTGCAGGATGCCTTGAGATGGTTGACCCCACAGCTTAAACAGGCAGTCTGTATTCGTGGGATTTGGCTTGTACTTTGCCTGCACTCCCTTTGATTTGCGTTGGGCTGTCTGAGGCGGTTTATCTCAGTAGCCTCTTCTAAACCTTCCTCTGTGTAGGCTTCATCAAAATGCACTGTTGGGTTATTTAGTTTGATTGGGTTTCCCTGTATTTCAGCTGCTGAGAGTGCTGATAGTTCAGCAGCCTGGGATTCCTCTATGGCTTGCTTTAAGGTAAGATCCCCTTTAGCTAGTAATCGTCTTTGCAATTTGGGATCTCTAACTCCACATACCAGCTAATCTAGCAACATATCTTCGAGGTAATCCCTGAACCCACAATGTAAGGCAGCTGTTCTCAGTGCTGCCATATAGTCACTAATGGTCTCTCCCTCTGACTGAATGCGCCTTCTGAAGGCATGGCGTCTGGCAATTCTGGAAGGCTTAGGGGAGTAATGATTTGAGAGAATTTCTTGTAATTCCTCCCAGGGAATAGTCTTAATAGATCGTGGGGCCAGTAATGCTGTTGCGGTGTCAAATACCGTGGCTCCGCAAAAGCTTAGGAAGTAAGATTTTTTCCTATGCTCAGAGATTTCTGACAGGTCTATAGCGTCTAAAAAACAGTCAAACCGGTTCCTGTATGATTCCCATGTCTCTGCCATCGGTCTGAAGGGCGGGAATGCAGGATTCGAAGTCATCTTTCTGTCAGCTGTGCTGCTTCTCCTGAGGCGAGTTAGAGATGGCGCTTCGCGAACAGTGACAGCAACTCTGTAGCGATTTCAGCTCTCACCTAGTGATTTCACTCTTTTTCCTTTTGCCTGGCTTGCCTTTACTTAGGATCCTGCCCTCGTCGCCAGTGTTGTAGAACGGCGGAATCACTCAGGCCGAGACCAAGGCAACAATTCAGCTCACACTTTATTTCAAAGAATAAAGGGTTACTGCTACTGCCGCACTAACACGGCAGCCAGCTGGAGCGGCAACAGCTGATGCCGTTTGACAGCCGCCTTTTATAGCTGGCTGTCAAACGGCATCGACCAATGGGAGAGGTCCGTGCTTTCCCGCTCAAAGCATGGATCTGAATGGAAACACAAGTCAATACACAACAGAATATATTACTAATAATCACAAATATTTAGAAACTGAAAAAGGGTAATGCTAAAATCATAAGCCTCTTGCCTTCTAACAGGCATGTACAAGGATTTTGGTCATAATGGTACTGTACAAGTCCTGCCTCATTTTTTACATGCATCATGTGTAATAGATATAAACAAGAAATATGGTTTTGGTCACCATTTTGATTTTTTTGCCCATTCTACCCCAGACCACCCCGACGAAGCCGTGGAAGTGATGACCCGGTGCCTGGAGGCTGTGCGGGGTTGGATGGGGCAAAACAGGCTTCAGCTCAACCCGGCCAAAACCGAGTGGTTGTGCTTTCCAGCACCCCGATACAGCCAGCTAACTCCATCGCTGGCCGTGGGAGAGGAAATTCTTGTCCCCATGGAGAGGGCATGCAATCAGGGTGTCCTCCTGGACATACGGCTGTCGTTAGAAGATCATATAGCGGCCGTAGCCAGGGGGGCTTTTTGTCAGGTCCATAGGATCTACCAGTTGCGGCCCTTTCTGGATCGGGATGCACTTCGCATGGTCACATCTGCCCTCGTCATCTCCCGCCTAGACTATTGCAATGCTCTCTACATGGGGCTCCCCTTGAAGATCATCCGGAGGCTCCAGTTGGTGCAGAATGCAGCCGCGCAGGTGGTTTTGTGGGCTTCTTGGAGCTCCCATGTTATACCACTTTTGCATGAGCTGCATTGGCTCCTGGTGGCCTTCCGGGTGCGATTCAAGGTGCTAGTGGTCATCTTTAAAGTGCTCCATGGGACCTGGGTACTTACAGGACCGCCTACTGCCACCATCGGCCTCCCATCAGCCAGTGCGCTCCCATAGGGCGGGCCTCCTCGGGGTGCCACTGGCTGGACGGTGCCGGCTGGTGGCACTGAGGGTGGGGGCCTACTCTGTGGGAGCACCCTCCTTCTGGAACGAATTACCCCTGGAGATGAGGACCATCCCTGACCTCTTAACCTTCCGGCGCATACTGAAGACCCACCTATTCCATCAAGCCGGTCTGGCCTAGAGTTACTTGTAGGGCTTTTAATTGATTTTAAATTGTTTTAGCTTTTTAACTCCTTTGATTGTTTTATTTTCCAGCCACCTATTTAATCTTTTAAACTTCATTTTAAATATTGTATTTATGATTGTATTTTTTATTCAGCTGTACATCGCCCCGAGTCCCATTGGGAGAGGGGGCAGAATATAAAATTGATTAATAAATAAATACATAAATAAATTCTATAAATGCCTTTGGGTTTAGGGCAAAGTTGGAAGCAACAATAGATACTCATTCTGAAATCTTTATGGCAGTTAAATATGATGATAATCTAATTCAGCTTTACAGCTATAAGAGCTGGAATCGTCTACAGTGCTACTGAAACTGTCTAATTACATTGCACTTCTGTATGGCACCCTATGCAACAAAAATATTTTTTTTAAATAAACTTTATTGAATTTTTATTACATTAAAAACATAAAAAATATATCACTTAATAACAGCTATTTGTGGTGCTTATCATATAGCAATCATTTGTTCAATATTTACAGGTATTAATTTGTGCATAATTATATTCTTATTCTATCTACATTTTATATTTAATAATTACCTATTCTAAATCTGTCTCTGATCTATCCAGCTCAAAGGTGGTATTCAGCTGGTTCGCACCTATTCAGGCAAACCGGTAGCAACATCTGGATGGCCATGCCCCCAATCCAGTCGCCCGGTTTCTGCTCACTCACTTGCCCCACCCATCTGATGCTCGCTTGTCCCAGTTTAAAGGAGGACTGCTCTTCTGCCCTAGCCATGCATTTTCAAGCAGCCACTTGAAAACACATGACTGTGGGCAGAGCAGCGGTCCATTAACCTGCAAAACTGCACCAAGGCTGGATTCTTCACGGACACTAGAAGTATCGCTTCCCCCTTGTGAGTAAAGTTTCTGGAGTGAGAGGGAATGAAGGCTGGGTGGGGGTGGGGGAGGAAATCCAGCCACAGAGAAGATTGAATGAGCTGCAAATGCATGTTCGTTAACTTGCAAAACATCCCCAATGCTGGATTCGTTTCCCCTTGTGAGTAAAGTGGCTGGAGTGAGAGAGAATGGAAGGGGGGGGGGGGATGAAATCCAGCCATAGAGAAGTTTGAATGAGCTGCAAAGGCATGTTCATTAACTTGCAAAACTTCCCCAGTGCTGGATTCATTTCCCCTTGTGAGTAAAGTGGCTGGAGTGAGAGGGAATGAAGGCTGACAGGGGTATTTGTGTGTGTGTGAGAGAGAGAGAGAGAAGAAAGAAAGAAAGAAAGAAAGAAAGAAAGAAAGAAAGAAAGAAAGAAAGAAAGAAAGAAAGAAAGAAAGAAAGAAAGAAAGAAAGAAAGAAAGAAAGAGGAAGGGAGGGAAAGAAAAAGAAAGAAAGAAAGAAAGAAAGAAAGAAAGAAAGAAAGAAAGAAAGAAAGAAAGAAAGAAAGAAAGAAAGAAAGAAAAAGAAATAGGGAGACTGTGTGTGTGGTGTGTATGTGAGAGAGAGAGAGAGAAAGAAAGAAATGGAGAGAAAGACAGAAAGAGACAAAGAAAGAGAAAGAAAGAAAAAGAAATAGGAAGGAAGGGAGGCCGTCGGCCTCTATGTGTCGTCTGGCGGCCCGCAGGAGTAGGGCCTTCTCTGTGGGGGCCCCTGCCCTCTGGAATACTCTGCCACCTGAGATACGCACCAGCATGGACCTGAGGGCCTTCAGGCGCATGTTGAAGACCTGGCTCTTTGAGCAGGCTGGCCTGGGCTGAGATAGTTTTAATTGTCTCCTTAATTCGGTTTTAACTTGGGTTTTAATTTCTGGGGGAGGGTTGTTTTAATTTAAACAGCCTCTATTTAATTTCTTTTTAACTTTTGTATTGTTCTGGGTCTGATTCGGCTGTACACCGCCCTGAGTCCCTAGGGAGAAGGGCGGTATATAAATGTTATAAATAAATAAATAAATAAATAAATAAATAAATAAATAAATAAATAGAAAGAGAGAAAACTGCTATTATTTTTAATTGTTCCATTATTTATCATGTGTTAATATTTTACACTGTCCCTACACCTAGAGTGATTCTAGTGCCTTTCTTTTGCCCAGGGCTACCACATATTTTTCAGGGTTTACATGCATTCAATGTCTACAGTTCAGAACCTAAATACATGTGTGCTTAAAGGGACTTTGGAGGTCTTCTAGTCCAAGCCCTTGCTCAGGCAGGAAAACTGAGGATGCCAAACTCTGAGTAGAGGTCTTGGGAAAGTGTCAGAATAACAGAATAACACTTAGAAGGGATTTTAGGGGGGACCCTATACTATTTCAGAGAAATGGCTGCCCAGTCTTTTAAAAATTTCCAGTGATTGAGCATCCAGAACTTCTGGGGACAAGTAGGTCCACTGGTTAATTGTTCTTACTGTCAGGAAATTTCTTTTTAGTTCTAGTTGCTTCTTTCTTTGTTCAGTTTCCATCCATTGTTTCTTGTTTGCCTTCTGGTGCTTTGGAAAATACCCCCCCCCCTTTCTTTCTAGCAGCCCCTTAAAAGCCTATTGCCTATCACACTCTTGAGCAAAGCATGTGAGCCATTTCCTCCTTTCAGTGGTCCATGAAAATACATCTATAGTATGTAGATAATAAAGTCAAAAAAAGGTGAACAACATTTTTACAGAACTATAGATAAGTTGAGGCTAGGTGTGACAAGGAATGGAGGGGAAGGGAGAAACCCTTGATGTGAGTGACATTAAGTTGGCTACACCCACTCAGTCACATGACCACCAAGCCATGGCCACCCATTCACATGACCACCAAGCCATGTCTACCCAGTCACATGGCCACCAAGCCACACCCACCAAATAAGCCACACCCACAGAACCGGTAGTAAAAAGTTTTGAATCCCACCACTGATCCAGCTATACCATTGTTCCCATATCTTATAAAATATTGAAGCTTCCTTATCTTTTAAACTCAGCATTAATTTATCCATTTCAGCACAATTCATAACTTTTTGTATAACCAGTTCCTCTATGGGTGTATATGGCTGTTTCCAACATTGGGCAAAGGCGATCCTGGCAGCAGTCAATATGTGTAATAATAAGTATTTTGTACTCTTTACGTGTTTTTTTTTTTTGAAGATCCCCAATAGAAAGAGTTCTGGTTCTAGGTCTAATTGTTCATTGGTGATTTCCTGTAGCCAATTTTTGATTTTGAGCCAATATTTTCGAGCCTCTGAGCAAGACCACCACATATGATAATATGTTCCCTCTTTTTTTTTTTTTTTTACATTTCCAACATATAGGACTCATTTTAGGGTACATTTTCGCTAATCTCAAAGTGGATAAGTGCTACCTACAGAATATTTTATATGCATTTTCTTTGTATGCTGCTGATTCATTAATTTGTGATTTCTATTCCATACAGTCTTCCAATCTGATAATTTTATGTTATGACCAATATTTTGACCCATGCGATCATACATCCTTTCACTACTTCTTCTTCTAAATCTACTTCTAGGAGATATTTGTAAGTTTTAGTAATATATTTTTTTATCTGGATCTAATAAGATTTTGTTTAATTGTTGAGATTTCAAGTATATTCCATACTCCTTTACGTCCTTTTTATATCGGCTTTGTATTTGAAGATAAGCCCACCAGTCTACTCGTACCCTCTGTTCTTGGAGCTCCTGTATTGTTTTTAACTTTCCATGTGTATCCAGTAAGTCTCTATACTTTAACGTTTTGTTCAGGTCTAAGTTATTTGGGTGGATTAGCGTTTCCATTGTAGATAGCCAGATTGAGATTTTTATATAGTGTTTCTTTTTAACTTTGATCCAGTTGTATATCAGCAAATCTCTAATCAGATGTCTGTGGAAATATTTTTGTTTGGTGGGTCCTATGTCCCAAAGAAAGGCATGCCATCCTTTCTGAAGATCATGACTTCTATAGCTAATATTCTTTTATTCTTTAAATTAATCAAATCTTTTAGCCAAATTAATGTTGCTGCATTATAATATAATTCCCAATTTGGCAATCCAAAGCCTCCTCTGGTCTTCATGTCTTGTAGTAGTTTCATTTTTATTCTGGGTTTTTTACCCTGCCAAATAAATTTTGCTGTCATTTTATTAAGATTATCGAAAAAGGTCTTTTTTAATTTAACTGGAATGGTTTGGAATAGAAAAAGAAATTTTGGTAATATAGACATTTTTATGGCTGCTATTCTTCCTAGTAATGACAGTTGCATTTTCATCCATAATTCTAAGTCTTTTTTTGTTTGTTGTAATAGCTTATTATAATTATTCTCCTTTATTGCCTTACAGTGTGCTGTCAGCCATATTGCCCGGTATTTAATTTTTCTTGTTGTTTGAAGTCTGAGTACTCTTTCTAATTCTATTGTTTGTAGATCTGTTAATTTTTTTGCAAAAAGTTTCATTTTCTGTCTATTAATTTTCAATCCTGCCACCGCTCCATATCTTTCTAATTCCTTAATTAATATTACATTGCACTTCTGTATGGCACCCTATGCAACAAAAATATTTTAATTCTGTACAATGATTTACAATAGATCAGTATTGTAACTACAGACATAAATAATCATATCCTTGGCTAGTGTATTGGGAAAAAAGAGTTCTAACTGGGAGCCTAGGAATTATCCAAATAATGGATTGGTGTCCTCCAACTGTAATAGAATTTAAGTTCCAGAATATATAAACCACTGGAAATGTATCTGTAAGTGTTATATATTTTATATTGAGGGCAAGAATAAAACTACCGTAGGAGAATAGTATAGTGGTTAAAGGCATGAGACAATGAATTCTAGTCCCATCTTAGAAAAGCCAATCTAGTGACCTTGGACCACACTCCAATTTTAAAATACTGAAATTATTTATATACCACTCAACTTTCCCACATCAATATTCCAATTTCCTGCATGGCACAGTGATTTTGCTGCTGCTGTAACTTTCTCTAACATCCTTTTATGAATGAAAGTTTTTTAAAAAGGTAAAGCCAGTTAATGCTTACAGTGGAAGTCCCAAAATGATGATTCCACTTTCCCTTTCTCAACTTTTCCATTTAGGGAGGAAGAAAAGCTGAAGAAGACATTTCCACATCTCAGTTGCAAAATAGAGAGATTTCCTTGTCCAGGGATGTTCCATTAAATAATCAGTTGAGATGGGTGGCTGTACAAACACGATAAATAAAATAAAAGCAAGCTCTCCAACTTTGCAGAAACTTCTGAGCATAAATGCTGCCCAGACTGTTTTACTTGATGCAAAATTCTGAGTCTAAATGGCTCTAGATGAGAAGGGGTAACACACATCTCCTTTCCTCCTTTCCGTCTCCATGCTAAAACAATGGAGTTTTACTTCTGAATCAATATGTCTAAAATTGGGCAGAAAGTCTTGCTAGTTTCCAGCAAGAGAAATTTAAACAGAAGTGCAAACTGTGCCTAAATGTACAGTACTATTGATCCATAGAGGGCAGCTTGGAGAAAAAAATGCACAAATCAGAAAATGAGATTTTTCTAGCCCTGGTAATAGTGCTTATGCTCTAAAGCTGCCCAGAATTTTGACACTAAATTGGTTTACTTCAAAATAGTATAATTCATCTGAAATTATCCACAGCAGCAGTTACTGTATGGCAGACAAGAAAATGCCCTTTTTTAAAAAATAAGAGTATAAATCACAAATACAAGCATATGAGAAATTTATATATATCTTACACCTTAACAGTATAAATGTAGACCTTTAAAAAGAAATCACATCTGAAGCTTGATGGATAGTTAAATGGACTATATTTATCTAATAGGACTTTGGTTTATTTTCTTATTATGCAATACTATATTCCTTGACAATTCTGAAGACCTTCATAATCCCTTCCAGCCCTAGGAGTCTATGATTCTATGATTTTTTTGGATTGTATCTTAAACAGCTACAGTGCCCCTTGTCTTATGGAATTGCATGTGGCACTAAATATGAGTCCAACAGGAGAACAGCCTTTGCAAATATTTGTGCTGTGGAAATGAGTGCATATTTTCAAAATAATATCTGAGATCTGCTGAAACCAGATGACTGAAGAGAAATGACTTGCAGTGAAAATAATGAACTCTTTGCTAAAACAGGTCAAAACAGGTTATGCCTTAAAGATCAGCAGGTGTTCCAATCCTCCCTTCTGTGCAATAATTTGTCATTAGGCAAATGCAAAATATACATATGACTAAATATAGATATTGTATTGTAAATACATTTTTTAAATTTTTGATTATCTCCTTAACTATATTTTTTAAAAAAATAAAACAACTCCTGCTTTCCAAAAACCTGCTGACAAATTTACAAGAAACATATGCTAAAACAATTCAATAACCTTGCAGACTGAAAAAAATGTCTTTGGAAGAAGGACAGTTTATTGATTGTGACAAACTAACCTTGAAAATATCAAAGGCAGAAACCAAAGGAGCATTTTAAATAGCTGATAGATGAAGGAGCTGAGTCCACTACTCCGCTTTGCTCAAAGCCCAAGGACTTAGATATGATCTGATTTATGACTTGACATGGTACCAAGTTACAAATTAAAGCAATATAAATAATTGTACCAGAATCCCAAACTGGGATAGCATATCAACATTGCAAGTGAGTAACTTTGGTGCAAATACTAGTTATTATTTTATTACCACCTTTCCATTAACTACTATCTAACAGCAGGCATTCTGTTAGGAGATAGGGGAGAAAAGAGAATTAGAATTATTTCATTGATTGGCTGATAGTTTGCACACACTATTATGTCTTGTTTTTTATGTTATTGGAATGTACATGTCTTCCAGTCTGTGGTCTCTGTGTTATTCTCCTGATTTGGTTGGTTGATTGGAATATGGTTAGTTAGAACCATTTCATTTGGTATTTCATCAGTTACGGTAGCCTTCTGGGTAATGAAAAAAGTTCTGAATTCATTTCATTTTCCAAAATGAGAAATTCTTCTAAGTAGACAATATTTTCTAAGGTATCTTAGATGTTCTAAAAAAAGAAACGAGGAAAGGATTTAAAATATGCACTTTGTAAATCTCTCCCAATTTAATTCATGGTTTACGGAACAACATCCTTAATATTTAAAATGCATTTGGCAACATATAATCAGTAAAAAGGATGTATGTCTATGTGTGTGTAATATATTCATATTCAGTCTATTTTGAACTAATGGGCATATTTTGGAATATAGAAATCAATATACTAAACTAGAAAAATCAGACAAATATTTTAGCAAAGATGATTTATTCCTACTATCCCCTTATAAATTGAAATATTTATAATTCTGCAATCCAATCTCTTCATGGCAAATTTCTAAATTACTGAGTATCTTGTAGCATCTTAAAGTAAGTTTATTACTACATACAGAAGTGGACCCCAATCCATTTTATTTCATTCAAGACATGCAGTAAATCAAAGGCTGTGTTGCAACACTCATCCCTTTTTTCCATGTAAAAAATTAATATGTCTACCCATTGGAAATAATTCCAATTTATTGTGAGCATTCTACAAAGGTTACTTTAGGCCATGTTTTCTTTAGGACAGATAAATGATTCCAACTATTATTTTCCTCAATCATATGTCCATTGAGCTTGTATGTTGCACTAAATTATGATGCATTTTAAATAAGCTACAATAATTGGATTTACACTCAACTTAACTTTGAATGATGATTATGACCTATATCTGAGTTTAATCTTTCCTCATAAAGCTTCCCTTTTGTCTTTGTTGACAACTATAATCTCTCTCTACCCTCTTGTCAACCTACTAAATCATGGGTGTCAAACCTGTGGGATCACATTGTCATCACGTGACATTTTACCACTGGAGTAGGCATGGCCTTGTGGACTGTCAGTTTGACACCCTGCACTAAGTAGACTTAACAGGAAATCAACTCTGCAGGAAAACTAAAATTACAACAGAATCTTGTAAATCTAGTAAAAGGGACTCTGCAAATCTTACAAAGAATTAGTCTAGTCTACTGGTTATGGTATCAGGCTAGGAACTGGGAGAGAGTGGATTCTACTTCCACATTGGGTATGAAAGTTGATTGGGGATTCAAGTCACTGTCTCTCACTTCAGAGGACTGCTATTATGAAGAAAACAGGAAGAGGAAGGCATATTAGATATGTTTACTGCTTTGAATTATTTATAAAAATACATATATAAATTATGTTGTACTTCTTTATCCTTCTTATATTCCAGTGAATCAGGGCAGAATCTAAGTCACCTCCAAATGTCACCTTGTTTTTCTGGATTACTATTGCCTATAAAAAAGTTCTTGAATATTTCCACCAAAGTCATCTTCCCCGTTCTATACTTTCATAAGTCCTTATTTTCCTAATTCCAGTGTATGTATGAGTATAGAAAATCCTGGAGCTATAGACTCGATGGGCCTTGGTGGTGCAGGCTGTTAATCATCTAGCACTTAGCTCAATTGCCTGCAATTAGTGCAGGTTCGAATCCCACCAGGCTCAAGGTTGATTCAGCCTTCCATCCTCTCGGGGTAGGTAAATTGAGGACCCAAGGTTGTTGGGGGCAATAAGCTGACTTTGTAAAATGCCACTTGGGGGGGCCAAAAAAAAAAAAGTCCTAGTAATAAGCAGGCATATACAATGGAATGAAGGCTATTGCCGAGCACTTAGCATGGTGCTCTAAAGACTGTAAGCCGCCCGGAGTCTCTGGAGAAGGGTGGCATATAAATGTAAATAAAAAAAAAGTTGTAAAATAAAACACCTTATTGAGAAAGAGCAATGGCAAACTGCATTTCTGGGATTGCCAAAAAGAACAACAAGAATGCATTGAAATTATTACGAAGAGCTGTTTGACTTGGATATTTTATACATTTATTTAAAGAGGAACTTTTTGAAGCCAATTATTGTCCTAAGTTTAGTATCATTGTAGCATTTGATTGTGGGATATTTCCTAAAGCAGGTGTCCCCAACTGGTCTGTGGCCCTTTAGAACTGGGCCACAGAAGCAGGCGAGTGGGTGAAACTTCATTTGTGCATGTCTGAGAACTATGTTGCCTGCACAAAACCATCCTGGCAAGTTAAAACAAAGAGGCACATAGCTGCCAATTTTTGGCAGCTATATGCCTCTTTGTTTCAATTTGTTTCCCCTCCTCTCCCATTGCCGCCACTGCTGCCAGTCCATGGACCTAAAAAGGTTGGGGACTACCAAGGGTGGGATTCAAATTTTTTAACAACCCGTTCTATGGGTATAGCTTAGTCGGTGGGTGTGGCTTGGTGGTCATGTTATTGGCTGGGCGTGGCCAACTCAACATCACTCACATTGAGGCACGTATCTCCTTGCCTGGCCTCTCATGACTGTGGGGATGCTGCAAGTGTGAAAAATGGTCATAAATCACTTTTTTCAGTGCCATTGTAACTTTAAATGGTCACTCAACACAAGCAAAGTACCAGCAAAGGAAGGGGAAAAAACTCCAGAGAAGTTCCTGAGACAGGAAGTCTAGTCCTGTCAAGAATGTAATAAGGGTTAACGGAGAGGCAGTTTCTGTAAGCAACCCCAGAATGTTTCCTTCTTGCCTTCCTTACAGGATTAGGCCAGTAATTTCTTCTAACAACCAGTTCTCCAAACTGCTTAGAATGTTAACAACTGGTTCTAGCAAATAGGTGCGAACCTGTAGAATCCCACCCCTGGGGACTATAGTCCTAAAGAATCACTCTGAGTTTGTGGAAGTACTGCAATACCTGACATTTAAATAAGTTAGGAAAAATATTTACAATTTTTGAGAGAATAAATCTTTTTTTTCTCTTCAATCTGTCCCTTTTCTGGATTAAGAAGTTAAAGGCTTTCAAAATGATTTTTGATGGTTTAGGGAAGCTTACTAGGAAAAGATTTACAACTCTCTTTCCTCAAGGCAACATCATTTATTGATAAACTAGGCAAAGTGTATAAGCCATTTGGGTAATTTGCTAATCCTAGCACAGAGTGTGTACATTATGTGATTCACACATTGATGGTGAGTGGCTTTCATCAGGATTTCTTTCCCTTCCCTTTTACAGCAGGATTTTGACTGTAAATAGGATTCCCTTTCTTTTGTTTTGCCTAACTCATAAGATGAACAAATAAAGCTCTCTGATTCTAACCCTGTGAACTTACATTGTGTGTTGCAGGCATTTTCAATAGCCCTTCAGACATAGTAGTATATTGATTTTAAAAGTACATCATGATAACAAGCCACCAGTTGCTAACCTTTGACCCTGTAATTAACCATTATTGTGTTAGTAGTTTTACAGACAGAGGCAATGTAATTTGTACTAAATGTTGGATCATAGTTGAACTTTAAGAATTCATTTGTATGCAGTTACCTTTACTTAGGCATTTCACCTTCCTTTTTTTCATGTACTATATTTTACCCTTCTCCTCAGTACCAGGGCCGTTTTATATGCTTGTGAGTCACTCATAGAACAATGCCTTTGGAGAGTTGGACTAAAGTTTCTAAATAGCAAATAGCATAAAATAATACATTGCTGGATAGTCATCACATTACTGTAATGGAGGAATAAATATGCCACAGGTTTACTACAGCATATATTTCATGACAAGTAACTGTTCCATAAAGGGGCTGTAAAGAAAGAAACCAAACTAGTGCAAATCTCTCCTTAAAGGGAGAGAAAGAAAGTTATTCAAGTTGATTTCACTTTGGTTTCAGCTTTAATTCAACTTGAGGTTGGCTGGTTGGTTTTTCCTATCCTTGTCTGCCATTACCTTCCCTCTTTCTTTTGAACAAGGTGAACTTGAAGAAAAGCAAATGAACCACTGTATATCTCTCTCCTTCCTTCCTTCCTTCCTTCCTTCCTTCCTTCCTTCCTTCCTTCCTTCCTTCCTTCCTTCCTTCCTTCCTTCCTTCCTTCCTTCCTTCCTTCCTTTTTATTACAGCCATTTATATTTTATAAGGAAAATCCTTTGGCTGAGGCAGTTATTGGTTCTCTGACACAATATTATCTGAGCTGCCTATGATCACCCTGATCCCTCCAGGGTTTAAAGTAAAAGTCTTTCTTATCACCTGCTATCCCATCTTTTTATTGGAACTGCTGACCTTCTGTGCTGCCACAAATATGCTCTGAACCCTCTGCCATTCTCTTTGAAGAGCTGCATATGCATCAGAGTAGATTGTGATCTAAATTAAAAGTCGGTATTTTCTGCAGTAGCACACACTTCACATGAAGTTAGGTATGTATAGCTTGCTGTCAAATAGCACTTTTTTACTCTTACTTTTTCCCTTTAAAAAGTGAGAGAGAAAAGGTAGAATGGACAGTTTTTATTGTTTCTGATTCATCATTTCTTAAAAATGCCTGTTTTCTCTCAGCCAATGACTTTTACTGCTCCAGGCCAAAATGGAACCTATTTGGGTTTTAAACCACCCATAGCTTGTTAGAACAAAATTTGCATAAGAACATGCTTCCATGGCTTGAGAAATCTGTTGAGTCATCTTATCACCAATCATAATGTTCCTGAAAAAAAAAAAAACATCTTCACAGTCAGTGTTGAAAACCCAGCATCATTATAAGAACGTGAAATTAGGAGTTTCAATTTACAATTGCACAAGTTATAGTTGGAGAATTTGCAAGTTTGTTATTAAACCAGAATACAAGTGAGGGACCAGTCCTAAGACTAATGATGCAAATAGATATGCATCCAGTAGCATCTGATGAGAGTGGATGAATAGGTTGGGATGGCAACATCTGCAAGGTGACATGTGGAGCATGATGGTCCAAATCTTTTTGAACATGCATCAACATCCCACAATGTACAAAACAGGGCTTGGATTGTGATGTCCTGCTCACCATATTGCAGATCATGATATACATCTCCCATAGAGGCTATAGCCTTATCTCAAAATTGTTTCAAAACATTGTTTTTGCTGGCTACTAAGTTAAGTCTCTGCACCAAGGCTGATGATTTTTGGAACTGTACAGCATGGCAAATGCTTCTTCAAAATTAAAAGCCAGATGAACCTGTTTATCTCATTGGGATTCTCTAATCTGAACTATTTCTCTCAAAGTAATTATTAAGCATATACAGTTAGTTGGCCACAACCAGCATTGCCCTAGTAAAAAGACTAGCACTGTAGCAGAATGAAAATGGAATGGAAATATTGTTATGGTGCTCAAAATGTCAATATCTATGATGGAGAGTGACGTCAATTGCCACTTTCCAGATTTTTCAAGTGGGAATGTACAGTTTCCCTGTAGCAAATTAGTCCTAACTTCCTTAAAATATTATTTGGGATAAATTAAACATTTTATTATCCCCTGGGAAAGCATCTTAAGAAGAAAACAGTTCTAGATATCGCATCTCTACATAATTATTTCAGAAAAGCAACATTTTCATGTTTTACAATAACATCCTATTCAGGGATAAACTCATTAAACATGACTTGTTTGCTGCTTTTTAATATATTTTAATCTTATTCACAGCTTCTAATACTGTGTCTCTTCTTAGGTTAATCTAGGTGTATCCAATCAAGTGAAACAATAAATATAATTATGCATTCAAACATAAAATGAGTGGGAATTAATTATATTCATATATTCCTACCCGCCACCATATGACAAGCAATTAACAACGCATTACCATACACAATGAGCTCAAAAAGAGAGAGAGAGAAAGAAAAAAAGTGCAGAGTTCAGTATGAATATTCAATGCAGAGAAGTGACTTTTGTCTTATTTTTTTAATAGCTAAATACAATAATGAATAAACTCAGAGCTATGAAAATCACATCCAAGTCTAGCATCCTGATCACAATTTTTAAGAAAAGTAAATTAGTGATCTGCTGTTTCATACCTTCTGACAGTACAATATAGCTTATTGGAAGTTGGGACATTATGAAAAGTTGTCAAATATCAGGCAAATTTTTGTTTGTATCTTGGCTGTCATAGAGACGATCAATGTCAGAGTCAGCAACATGAACTTGTTATTTGATTTTCTTGGTGTCTCTCTGCTTTTCAGATGTTAGGTATATATTAAGGTTCTTTTAAAAAAATTCATCAGTAACAAAAATTGGCAAATTGCAAAATACTGGCCTCCAGCAATTTGGAAATATTTCAAAAAAAATGTCCATAGTTTTGTTTTGATTTTGAAAAAATTATAAATACTGCTCAGTGCTTTGCTTGGAATTATCTATCAATCATCTCATCCAAAATTGAAAATTTACATTGCATGGTAGAGACCATTTGGGGAAAAGTCTAGAGGAAATGGAGTGGAAGTAACTTTACCAATTTAAAATAAGGGGGGCACTCTATTGGATGAATGAATATTTTGATGATCACTAGATGG
Organism: Bungarus multicinctus; assembly: GCA_023653725.1. Classification (NCBI taxonomy): domain Eukaryota; kingdom Metazoa; phylum Chordata; class Lepidosauria; order Squamata; family Elapidae; genus Bungarus; species Bungarus multicinctus. Next base: position 36,050,273 of record CM042842.1, on the reverse strand, counting down.
CACTAAAGTGAGTTTTCTGAATTTCTTTGCTCCTTATACTATAGTGCACGGATGTCCAACTTTGACAACTTTAAGACTTATGGACTTCAATTCCCAGAATTACCTAGCCAGCTGGTTAGGGAATTCTGGGAGTTGAAGTCCACAAATCTTAAAGTTGTTAAGATTGAACACTCCAGCTGTAGTGGTTGTATGGATTCATTTATTTATTTATTTTAGCTCAGTAGTTGGAGAAATATTGATTGCTTTCTGCCAACAAATTACTAAAATAGTGTCCTATCATTCTAGACTTTTCCCAATTTAGTATTCTTCAGGATTCTGGTTTTTAATTCCAACTCTACTAGCTAGAGCTGATGAGAGGCTATGGTGCAAACCTCTTAAAAAGGAGAGAAAAAAAAACTTTTGAAGAGCATAAATAATAAAAACAGAAATAGCTTTCAAAAGCCTGTGTGAATTAAATAGTCTTTTTCTTGGCCTAAAAAAGGAAAAAAACTCAACCAACCAACAAACCGACCAACCATCCTGAAAATGGTTCTTCAATCTAAAAGACATTAAGTGATTCCCAAGCTATGCCTCCATCAGTGAAAATAGTGTGCTATAATTCTCACAAGTGTTGACCTGATACCAAAAATAAACTGCAGGCAAAACAATTCTGTCAAATCTCAGTGCATGGGGAAGTTCAAACTGGAACCAATGTGTCTATGGAGTATGGAGGGAGAGGAGTAAAATTGATAGCCTTGATAGTGTGTTGAAAGCTCCACTTCAATCTTATTGTTATTTTAACTTTTGTGAAACATATCCTGTGGAAAGCCCTAAACTGGAGGCTATATTAGCATAAATATTCAACATCCATATGTTTTTGAGCTGTTCATGGACTGCATCTATACAACAGATGCAAACCCCCCCCCCCAACCCATCTGTATATGGAATCTCTGCACAGCCTAAATGTCCCTCAGGCATTATGTGGGAGTGGGGTCTATGACAATTTGCCACAACCAGCTCACCATGACCAACCTGCCGTAGCCGACTCACCACAGCCAGCTTGCTACAGGACAACTCGTTGTGGGACAAGAGTGACACTAATATCAGTTATATGGTGGAATAGAATAATTAAAGAAAGGATGCAAGAAAGAAGGACAGAATGAAATCTGAATGGCAAAAATTAAAATATTTTTATTTATTTTAAATAATGAAACAGAAATTGTTAAATTGTCCTGCAGCAAGTTGTCTTGCAGTGAGTTGGCCGTGGTGAGTCCAGCCGCTTCAAGTTGGCTATGGCAAGTTGTCCCATTCCTGTGGGAGTGTGCCTTTATGGAATCCAGATGCCTTAACTCTCCCACAGCTAGCTGTATGATCTAGACTACAACTATCAGCAGGTTACTAGCATCAAAACGCCAAAATCTATGCCTGTGTATACAATCCTCTTTGCTGCTCTTTTGGGAGAGCTACTTTTTGTTGTAATATAAGAAAGGGATCATTTCTGAGCAAGGCATTATTTTCAAGCAACTAACTGTTAATAATAGATCTATACTAGGTTTATTTAGTTATACAGTGGCTCTTTTTTCTTCATCTTCCCTTTCCAGCCTCACATTATGTCTTCATTCATATACTATGGTGGAATCTCATGAGAAAAGAAGCAAGGCAGACTTACCTTTTTAATCTTGTATTCTCAATATCGTTCTCTACTTCCCTCGGTTCATACATTTTACATGATGATCTTGTGCTTGGGTAGAAATGGAGTCAGCAATATAGTTTCCATAGCCAAAAATTCAATCTAACTTCACTCTTATATCTCCTTTCTACTGATCTCATTATTTGTTTAACAGTTCTTGCAACAAAAATCCAGTCTTTGAAAATTGATCTTTCATTTTCTAAACAGATCATTGGGCTACAATAATAATGGTGAAGATTAATGAGCTATAATAATAATGATAATCAAGTGCCTAAAAATAATAGGAGTTAGTAGAAATATTATAAGCTTTGTGCAAGAATCAATGGCATAACAGACAACACTGTTGCTGGTCAAAGGTGATACACTGGGTCTGGGAGAGATTAATAGCAAGAGAGTAATCTTTCAAGGAACTCACTATCCTCACTGTTTGTCATTGCACTGATTACTGAATAATACTGAATAAGTTAAACCATGGCTAACACATAACTGCCAGGCTATCCTTTATATGGATCTGAAGTTGCATGAAAAAGCACCTTATGAAATAGAATTGCCTCTCAACACTATGCATATAAATTGTCAAAAAAATGCAATGGAGTTTGGACTGGACAAATATGCCATTGTCAACAGGAGAAAATTAATGAAAACTGAAGGAATCGTGATGCCCTATGGAATGGCCTATGAGTCTGGATGAAGATGATCATTACAAATACTTGGGACATACTTCAAGCTGACAACATTAAGCACACTGACATCAAGTAAAAAGTTAGAAGTGAATACATCATGAGAGTGAAAAATATTTTCCAAACTCAGTGCAAGAAATACTATCAAGGCAATTAATACCTGGGTCAATCCAACCATTAAATTCATGGCTGTAGTAATGGGATTGGATTCAAGCAAAATTAAAAACCCTGAATATAAAGGCCAGAAAAATAATGGCAATGAATTATGTCCTTTACCCATTGGTAAGTAGAGTCTGTTGACAGGCTCTACTTACCAATAAAAACAGGTGGATACTGAATGTTGCAAGTACACTAGACAAAAACGGCATTGGGAGGGCATTGGAAGAATATCTGAAGAACTGTGAAAGAAAGAAAGAAAGAAAGAAAGAAAGAAAGAAAGAAAGAAAGAAAGAAAGAAAGAAAGAAAGAAAGAAAGAAAGAAAGAAAGGAAGGAAGGAAGGAAGGAAGGAAGGAAGAAGGAAGGAAGGAAAGAAAGAAAGAAAGAAAGAAAGAAAGAAAGAAAGAAAGAAAGAAAGAAAGAAAGAAAGAAAGAAAGAAAGAAAGAAAGAGCCAAAGCAGATAGCAACAAGACCTGGTATTGGCAAAGAGCAGGAAAATGGAAGAGACAAAGAGGTTAATTCTGGCTGCATATGTTCTTAAAACCAAGCCTTAAGAACAAATGCATACAAAGCTAGAATTGATAAAGCAGCAGACATCAAATGCTACCTTTGCAAAGAAACTAAAAAAAAAAAGGAATACCTGGTTAGCTGCTGCTTGAAGCCTGTATAGACTGACTATGAACAATGGCATGACAAAGTAGCAACAATGATACATTGGAATATCTGCAAGAAATACCATTTACCTGCAAGCAGTTATATTCTATGTGAAACTGTTCGCAGTTTTCACATTAATTCTCAACAATCACTCAATTCCTGTTTAGTGGCAACAGTTACCTCTATGCATGATGTACTTACATCCTGTTTTCATTACTTGGATGTGTTCTCCTTAAAAAGGAACTGGAAGTTTGGTGTAAAATGTGGTAGAAACTCTATTAAACACTGTAGAAAGGCCATAATGCCAATATTATAAAATCTATACTGTCACTAGTTCCTTATTTTATTTTATTTATATTAGAATCTTTTTATCCCGCCTTTATTATTTTTACATTTAACTCAAAGCGGCAATCATACCTAGTACTCCCTCCTATTTGCACAATTTAATTTATTAGTATTGACTGATAAAGTCATAAGCTGTTTAAGGCCTGATTATCTAAAGGTTTGTCTCTTCCAGAACTGATTTTTTTCAGATCAGCAGAAAAACCCTTAATATCTCTATTGACAGAGGCTCATCTTTGGTGAGTCATAGAGGACATTCTCCTGCATTGCTCCTGAGTTATTGAATGCATTTACTCACACTTTCTGACAGTATGCGTGGCTTTCACTCTCACAGTTCCTGTATAGACTGTAAAGATGCACCTCTTTTTCAGGATTTTGCCAAAATTTGTCAATGTTTATTTTAAGTATAGGTGCGAGCAAGGAGGCAACAAGTGGAAAAACACACAATATAATGAGATAAATGTGTCAGATGTTGGGCTAAAAAGGGCAAGGGTAGGATTTGTATTACAATCTTGTCTGGATCCTCATGTTGATGTAATTTCTATTCATTGCAAATGCCTGTGATTTAGGATTAATTTCAGTTTGTGCGGTTAATTTCTTGTATAATGTTTTTTTCGTATTAAAGTTTGCTAGTTGTTCAGAATGCTTCCCAGAATAAACTAGGGATGGTAATGAATACTTGGTAAATCAATATTATGTTGTTGCTTTTTCAAAGTTGATGTCAAAACAGATTCCACAATCTGCATTCTGGATTCAGACTCTGCAAACTGAAGAGAAAAATACTAAAATGAAAATATATTGGAAGTTTCTCAGTTTGAAATCTCTGGCCTTTCTAATGCAAACAAGTCACAATGATGTCAGGCAAACTAAAGACTAAAGTTGATTTCCATATGTACCATATAAATAATATAAGCTTTGGGGAGAATTACTTAAATAATATATTTTTCAAGAGCGTAAGCCTACCCACATTAATATTTCATGTACATCTATACTGTTTTCCTGATGCAAGGAGAGAGAGTTTTGCCAAGAAGTTTAATCATGCAAAATGAAAAGCTATATATCTGTTTTTTACCTGACTGTTGCTTTCAATGCACATTTCAGCTTGGCATCCATAACACTCCTAGAAGCTTATGGAGTGATGCAAGCAAAATGAGGAGAACTTATCCCAAACCACTTTCATTTACATTTATGTACCAAAAAGGCAACAAAAGTAGAAAAGAGAATAATAATAAGAAAAGGCAGTTATGTATCACCCTACCACTACAATGGAAATTTAGCTTTTATAGATAGTAGAGAAAGAAGTTGTGCTACTATTTATATGTGGTGATATTGGAAATCTCATGCTGTTCGTGCCTTTGGCCTCTTGCATTCTCAAGCTGATGGAGAGCTTTTTATTTATAGCTGGAAAATTTTCACAGAATCAATGTATTGTGGTCATCATTAAACTATCAAAAGTAACTGCCAAACATGCTAAGTATTTTGACATTGTTTGCTCACAATGGAAGCGGTATTTTGTTATTATTTAAAGCAGCGGCTTTTGGGCACCAGGGACTGGTTATGTGGTAGGTGGATTTTCTGAATAGGAGGGGGCATGGTTTTGTATAGCCTGGTTCCGGATAGCTGTGAACTGGGGCCAGGCCATGGCCCAGAATTCAGGGACACTTGATTTAAAGGAGTTAGTTTGTGTATATTGGTCCAATATGTTATAAATAAGTTCCTCTAAATCTGTTGTGGTTAGCCGGCAGCAGGTGCGGATGGTGGAGGAGAGCGAGGACTCAGATGAGGGACCAGGACCATTAGGGAGTGGAGTGCTGCCTTCAAAGATTGTGGGGGCTGGCAACAGCAATGAGGAGATTCCTGAGGAGCCTGTGCCAAGCGCGCATGCGCACAGGATTGCTTGTAGGAGAGAGCAGTTACAGCAGCACAGGCAATTCAGGAGTAAGGCTGCAAGGTAAAGGCCCCTCCCTCAAGAGGATAAAAGCCAGGTTTGAAGAAACGTTCTTTGCAGAAGGCAAAGACACTCTGAAACTCAGCCTCATGGACATTATAGTTAGTATTTGAAAACACTTGTAAGCTATTTCTTATCTGTGGGTTTTTGGCAGCCTTGAAGAACAACTTGGCAAGGCTCTTTCTTGTCGGAGCTAATTAGTTGCAAACAGCCTTTTATCTGTGAAGAAATAGAATTTGTGAATGAAACCTTAAAAGGTGGGGGCTGCTGCCTTTGTCTTGTGTTTTGCTCTCTTGGAATTAGGTTGGGTCAGAACAAAATCTGCCTTAAACATCTGAAATGTGTAGATACCAACTGATGTATATACATCAATTTTTAAAGCAACCATGCTATCTCAGTCACCGTGGGGCTTAAAATCCAAAATATGGAGGTGTCTCGTTTAGACATAGCTGCTCTAAATTACAGGAAATAATTTACTTAATTGGAAGCAAAACAGTGGTTCCTTCTTTAATAAGCAGTGTTTTTTTGGGGGGGCGGGTTGCTTGCTTCTTAACATTACATGAAAGTTTATAAGTGCTCAGCTTAAATAAAATGTGAAGAAGCAATTATGTGTCCAACTATTAGTAGATAGAACAACTAATATAGTCAGCAAGAAAATGTGAACAATGAGAATTTATCTTGCAATCCTTTTTTTAACCAAACAAAAAATGAGAAACATTCCAGCTGGGTGAACTTTGTATTGAAAGAACCTGGGTGATTGGTCCAATAGGAGCCAATATTCTGTAATGTCTTCAGGGTAACACAAAGCGGCAAAGCAAGATCTTATAATAAACAAAGGGATACAATGAATATTAGTGATTGGTTAAACTTGTATGCTTCCTGACTCATACCAATTCTGGGCGCATCACAACAAACAAAAACATTACAATAAAATGGCAAGATGGCAAGCATGACATATACCTGATGCAATGAAGGTTGTATGTATTTATCTTTAAATAAATTGATTAATCAGGAGAACATCTGATTTCTGGCTTAATCTTCAGCCAAAATTTAATCTATTTAATCCAAAGTAAGCTTTATTTCTAAATGATACCACCCTTATTTCATGCAGCAACCAACCATTGTCACACATTTCATAATTCAGGCTGATTCATATCATCATAAGCTTTGTCTAAATCAACAAATGCACAGTCAACATTCTTTCCCATGTTCATATACTTCTCAGTGACCTGCTAAAGAAAAAATCTGGTCTTCACATTCATTATCTGACATAAGGCTACACTGTATCACCCTTATTTTGTTCACTGTTGTATCTCAGTGGTTCCCAAACTTTTTCAGTCCACTGCCCCCTTGGTGCTACAAACTCATCCTCAATGCCCCCCCACCCAGGGGCGGGATTCAAATTTCTGTGGGCGTGGCCTAATTTGGTGTGGTCTGCTGGTCATGAAACTGGGTAGGCATGACTTGCTGGTCACATGACTGAGTGGGCATAGCTTGGTGGTCACATGGCCGGGGAGGTGTGGTTTGGTGGTCATGTGATTGGGTAAGCCTGGCCAGGTGACTGGCAAACCAAATACAAGTGGTCCTCACTTAATGGATGGTTGCTTAGCAAGTGTTCTAATTTATGACTGGCCTCCCCAGAGCTACTTGACCTGTATTTGGAGTTTTGACAGCCATGCACACAGATACATACACACACCCTTCTAACCCTGCTGGAGCAGGTCATTGGACTAGAATTGGCAAAGCATCTCTGATTAGATTCTAATCACTGCCACTTTGTATCACCCGGAGCTGAGCGGGCAATATTCCCGGCATCTCCGTGCTGCTGCCACCCCTGGTCATCCGCCCCTCCAGCCCACCGGTTCCTCCGCTGCCTCCGTCTCCTCCTCCTCTGTCCAATGTCCCAGCAAGTAAGAACTGGTACAAGGCTTGCGCCAGAAGGAGGTTGAGAAGCTGGCAGTGCTGGTCCAGAGCATGAACCGGCAGTTGCAGGAGCATCTGTGCGAGATCCGCAACCTGAAAGCTCTTAATGGGTGGCTGTAGGTGGAGAACCATGAGCTGAGCAACCTCTGCTGCTTCCTGGACAAGGATCGGCTGAAAGCCAAGTTCCTGGCCCGCCACTGGCAACTTTTCTGGCATCATGCAGCACAAGTCCTGCGCGACGAGGTGGCCAGCTGCCTGCACAAGCTGGCCAGCTTGGAAGGGCTGCTCACCCCATTGAGCCCCTTGCACCACTCTGGTGCAACAGTCAATGGAGTAAGCCTGAGAGAGGGAAAGAGAGAGAACTGGTAGAATCCCACCCCTGAATTGTGCCCTGTGAGCCCACCTCCAGCGCCCCCCTGCCACTTCTTAGTGCCCCTCTGCTGGCTCCCTTGCCTCTTAGCTCCCCCCAAGGCATCCCACTGCCCCCCAGGTGGCAGTAACGCCCACTTTGGGAACCACTGTTGTATCTCATAGCCTTTCAATCAGAAATCTACCAAATACTTTCCCAGGCATCATTGGAAAAAAAAATCCTTCTGTAGTTGTCCTGTTGCTACCTTTGCCTCCATGTAGGAGAATGGTAATAGCTTTCTTGCAACCATCATGCACAGATACAGTCATAACACACATTTAAAACAAAGTGCACAGCACTCCAAAAGCACACTAAATCCTTGCTGTAATTTAATACAATTACATTATCTATATGGACAATGTTGCCTCTCTTCAACATTCCTCACAGCATTTATCATGTGCTTTTTCATCAAAGAAGCTAATATTTTTAGCTTTTGTTTCAATTGATTCTTCACATGTTGCTGTCTCCCATTTCACAAATCTCTACAATATTCATGCTAGGATTATCATACATCAATTTCATTCTGAATAATTTAATCACTTTTTAAAAATTCCATTCACACTTTTGGGAGCTTCACATTTATTCCTTTCCATCTACTTCCAAAGCAATATCTTATTTCCATCAAATTTAATCTTATCCATTCCTTCTTCTCTTTGACTACCGCCCTGACAACAGTATTCTTCTTTCTATACCTGTTGTGCAATATCTATCTTTCATTTTTTTTGCACAATTCCATAATTTTCTTAGATATGTTTTTTCTCATTCTATAGCTGCTTGCACTTCATTATTCTACCAAAGATCTTTTTCATATTTCCTATTAGTGTAACTCTATAGTTTTATGGCCCACTGTATTGTTATGCTTTTTATTTTGTTTCAAGTAACTTCTGCATTCTGTTTCCTTATGTTTATTTTCTATTTATTCTGTTTGGTAGATCTAGCTATTTACAGCCTCACTTTCTCTCTCTGTCTGTCTATCTACTGTAACCATCCGTCCATCCATTCATCTATCTGTCCAACCATCCAGGATTCTCACTGCAGATATTGTGCTTTCACTCTTTTCTTTCACATTTTTTTCTTCCATACGCATTTTTTAGAAAGATCTCCTCATGAGATCTTTAAATAATGATCTCATATTCAGAGCCTCTTTTCACTCTTGTGTGTCTTTCATTGATTTTTCAGCCATTCAGTATAAGCAATCCAATCTGTCATACTTTTATTCCTTTTCCAAACGTAGGTAAGAAGAGACTTACCCTTAAATCACCTATTTGGAACAAATTTTTTGGGCACCTAGCAGAATAATTTTTATTTTGGAATGTATGCATTCAGGATATTCTATACATTTCCTCCTAAACTCACCTGCAGTACTTTCATTAGCACCATTCATTACAGCTTGACATGCAATATTGCCCGACTCACAAAATTCTTGCTTTCATCTGCACTCACTATAACCTAGATGATACAAATTCATGCTTTCAAATCTGCAATGTTTAGTCTCTTTCTTCATAGTTAAGGTTATGCCATAGATATAGACATTTTCTATTTATCATAAATTTGGTAAATTGAGATTTCCAAGTCGTCTTTTCACAGCAAAAGCATTTGGACTTATATACTACCCCATAGTGCTTGACAGCACTGTCTGGGCAGTTTATAATGTAAGCATTATTTGCATATTGCCCCCAATAATCTGGGTCCTGATGCTACCAACCTTGGAAGAATGGAAGGCTGAGTCAACTTCAAGTCCTACCAGAATTGAACTCTTGGCTGTAGGGAAAATTTGCCTGCGATGCTGAACTTTAACCACTGTACCATCAGGGCAGGGGTGGGATTCTACCTGTTCGCACCTATTCGCTAGAACAAGTTGTTAACATTCTAAGCAGTTCAGAGAACCGGTTGTTAGAAGAAATTACTGAGCTAATCCTGTAAGGAAGACAGGAAGGAAGCATTCTGGTGTTGCTTACAGAAACTGTCTCTCTGTTAACCCTTATTACATTCTTGGCAGGACTAGACTTCCTGTCTCAGAAACGTGTCTGGAGTTTTTTCCCTTCCTTTGCTGGTACTTTGCTTGTGTGGAGTGTCTATTCAAAGTTATAATGGCACTAAAAAAAGTGACTTATGACCATTTTTCACACTTACGACTGTTGTAGCATCCCCACAGTCATGAGAGGCCAGGCGAGGAAATGCGTGCCTCGATGTGAGTGATATTGAGTTGGCCATACCCAGCCAATAATATGACCATCAAGCCATTTCCACCCAGTCACATGACCACCAAGCCACACCCACCACCTAAGCCACACCCACAGAACCAGTTGTTAAAAATTTGAATCCCACCCCTGCATCAGGGTTCCATAATCAGGTAGGGAAGACTTTGATTAGGTTTCCTATGCGACAAACAGGATTCCCTGGTAATAGGAAAGACAATGCCTTTTAGAGAAACAACCTAGCACTAAAGTGAAAACTCCTAACAGTGATAAAAATTAACCAATGGTTTCAAAAACTGTGGATGTCCCAACATTGGAAACTTTTAAAAAGAGACTGGAATAGCAATAGCACTTAGACATTATGTACTGCTTCATGGTGCTTTACAGTCCTCTCTAAACTGTTTACAGAGTCAGCATATTGCCCCCAACAATCTGGATCCTCTTTTACCAACTTTGGAAGGATGGAAGCCTGAACCGGTTGAAACTAATCGCTGAACTGCTGGCAGTGGGCAATCAGCAGAATTAGCCTGCAATGCTGCATTTTAACCACTGCGCCATCACTATAAGAAATAGCATAGGCCTTCTGTGAGAGCAGAGGGTTGGACTACTATATGACTTCCAAATCCCTTCCAACTCTGTTACAGTTTTGGACATGGTAACTACAAACAATTCCCCACCATCTGTTTCCACCTGGATTGGTAGTACCTGCCATAACCTGGCTTACACCTTGCCTTTCTTTTTCTGCCTATGTGGCATTTCTTGTTCATTATACCCTTTTTCTCTGATGATTTTTCAAATTTTTTTTAGAACTGCACAGCTAATGCATATGAAACTGCCATCCTCAATAGTTGCTCCTGAAGGGAGAGGTGCCATTTTTTTAATGCAGGATCATTGAGTATGTCAGTGGTACTCATTATTTAATCCTGTTATTTTTTTTATTTAATGAACGAAACTCATGTTTAATATTTTAGAAGTTGCTGTGCATGGCAAGATATCCCTACTAGATACCCTGAAGCAAAAAGAAGAAGAAAGAATTTGGTATAGTAATTGGCACATGCTGAATCATATACTACAAGCATGACTTGAATAGTAAATGTTTTAAAAGAAAGAACCCTCCTTCCTTACTATGAATATCTCTACAGCATTTTCAACAAACAGCTTAATCTGAAAATTAGAATAGCAGCTTTCCTTCAGTCTCCATGCCTAAATCAATCCCCCCCTTCTCCTCCCAGTCTTTGAATTTTCATTTTATTTTCAAGTGTATTTACATAATTACATCCTCAAACTTAGGATCAAAAAGAGAACCACCCTCTCTTCATTCATTTACATGGAATGAATAGAAAATCAATCCCTGCAATAACCATAATATAAAACAAAGAAGTTAAAGTTCCCTGAACCAGATCTTTAAAACTGCAGCACAAGGAAAAGAAATAAACTTTAGGTCATTCCAGGGGTGGGGTGCTGGGGGTTCACAGGGGTTCTAGCTAAGATTTTGCACAGTTCAGAGAATCCCCAAATCCCACACCCACAGGCCCATTTTGGATGCAGGTACGTGCAGGGTGCATGGGGAAGCTTGGGGAGGCCGAAAAACGGGTCTCCTGGAAGTTTGGGAAGGCTGTAAATGGGCCCATTTCTGGCTTCCAGAGAGCCTCCGGAGTCCAGGAGGGCAAAAATGTCCCCTCCATTGTGGTGCAGGAGGCCGATTAGGGCACGGCCACCATGGTCATGCCCACCCAGCGACCGGGCAAAGAACCCATTGCTAAAATTTTTGAAGCCCATCCCTTGGTCGTTCTAATCTCCTCAAAGAATAAACTTCTTTAATTTCTTTTGACTCTGCAAGCCAATGGTCCACATTTACTTTTTCTGGGAGTGTAGGAAGTTATCATCCACCCCCTCTCCTAGAAAATTGAAATAACCTAGGAAATATTTTAAAAAGGCAGAATATTTCCCCTAAAAAGAGTAGAAATTCAGAAGCAGAAACTCACCTCAGAAGCAAAAGCTCACCCCCTTTGTTAACAGATGGGCCATTAAGGCCCATCTGTTAATATTTTACATAACAAAGATCTCCAGGTAACTATAGCAATTGCCCAAAGCATGATCATTCAGTAAGGCTCAACCAAGTCTGGAACTCAGGACAGCCTACAGAGTTGCCCCTGCATGGCCCCATAGGAGTCTGACAACCAATCAGAATACAAGCTCAAATTCAAATCTCAACAGAGGGTACAAAACCAAGTACTTTCAGCCCTCCTCCTTCTTCCTTCTCTTTTCCTTCATCTTTGAAGCATGTGATCATCCTCCTTTGGAGCTCCAAGCCATGTGGTCCTGTCCACCATTAAACCATCTTTTCAAAAAGCCCCCAAGTTTCCATTGTCTTTTTCCCCACTTGGAACTGAACCCAGAAGGATAATTCTTCCAAAAGGAGGAAAAGCATTATAGATTTGTAGATGTTTCAAACTGTGTGATTAAACATATGGGAATATTTTAAAACTGAGTCTGCACTGTACTGATATACTTTCCCTACTGGTTTGAGCCCTGATACAGTCCATATACAACAGATATCCATGTTTCTCTCTTGTTTGGAAAAAGATAACAAAAATCTTCTCAGAATGTCACACTATGCTTTTATTTACAAATGTACAGACTGAACATACAAATTGTACAGTTTTTAACAGAAAACTAAAGTACAGTAACCTGCATAACATTTTAAGGCAGATTCTTACAGAATTCTCAAACTCAACATTCCACATCTCTTTCTCTGCCTTTGTATACATTATCTCATCTCACACACACAGTTATATGTATTATCTTTAGGGATATCCTTGGGAGGGGAACATTGCATATTGTAGGTTAGTTTAATCCTTTTCTCCTAATCAGAGGTTTCTCAAAATGGCCTTCAAACGATTCAACCTCGAATTGGAACCCTGACAATGGCCTAATTATAACAAATAGTTGTCTAAGTACCTAGTTCCCAAGGCAACCAATCACTTGTACTTTATGAAATATTAGATTGTAACCAGTTAGACCCTGACAGCAGGTTTGAACACTTTTTAAGTATTCTTTTTTTCTGAATTACCGGTCCTCTCTTGCAATTTTGTACCTAAATCAAAAAAAGGTTTATGATTGTGGTTTCACAGGAAAGGGAAAATATCATAGTTCTCTGTCCTCTGTATTTTAATTTACAGTATCCTAAGGAGATTTAATCAGGCCTCAATTCCCCTACATTCTATAAGATTTATTGTTTTTGGTTATGTGCATACCTTCAAGTCAGTATTGACTCCTGACAACAGTATTGACTCCTGACAACTGGAAAGGTCCCTCCAGGTTGTTTGGGAAGGTTTTCAAACATGATTTATTGTTGCCTGCTTCTTAGAGCTGAGAAGCAATGACTGGCCCCAGATTACATGACAGGTTTCATCGGGGGTGGGATTAAAATTTCTTAACAACTGGTTCTGTGGCTGTGGCTTAATTTGTGGGTGTGGCTTGGTGGTCATGTGGTTGGGTAAGTGTGGCTTGCTGACTGGACATGGCTTGGTGGTCATATGACTGGGTGGACATGGTTGTACGTAAATATTATAAATATTTATATAAACATTGATTTTTTTATAAAAAAAGAGCAACTTTTACCCAAAAGCAGGCAAAACAGGCAGGCAGATTGAGTTGCTTACAGAATCACAGATTCACTTAGAGATCTATCTGCAATCGGCTATCTGAGTCTGTCACATAAAATTTGCTTGCAAGCAAACTCATAAAATTTGGTAGCAAGCAAACTCATAAAATTAACTCACAACACACCATGTATGTAAATATTGAATTTTTTTTATAAAAAAAGAGCAACTTTTACCCAAAAGCAGGCAAAGCAGGCAGGCAGATTGAGCTGTTCACAGAATCACAGATTCACTTAGAGATTTACCATTCTGCAATCTGCTGCCTTAGTCTGTCACATAAAATTTGCTTGCAAACAAACTCATGAAATTTGCTAGCAAGCAAACTCACAAAATTAACTCTATCTATCTATCTGCAATTGGCTATCTGAGTCTGCACTGAAAAACTTCAGTCCTAAGGAAGATTCGGCTCTGCTTTTAGATTAGATAAAAAGCAAGAAATCCAAGTATTTCCTGCTTTCTAGCTAATCTAAATCTCCCAGCAGAGCAGAACAGCTGATGGTCGGGGAAAAAAAAGGAAAAATAGCAACTTACCAAACCAGGCAAGTTTGATGGCTCGCATGCCAGGTAAGGAGTGAGTGGGTAGGGAGGGGAGGCTTCAGCCAGTGGAGCTATTTGCCAGTTCTCTGAACTGCGGACAACCGTAATGTGTGTGTGCAGCGTTTGCAAGAAATTATCAGCTGTGCTGCCTGGATAGCTGACAAGCACTGCACTTGGGTGCACAGTGTTTGAAAATCCTCTTGTTACCTGCTTTTTCAACCTCAGCTATGCTGTGCAAAGCAGCTGAGGAGGGAAAAGGAGGGAATAAAGGAGAGCCTAGAGCCCAGGCAGGCGGGTAGGCCAAACACCAAACCAGTTCAGTGTCAGCAGCTCTTCACAGCTACAGATTCTATAGAACTGGGCTGAACTGGTAACATCCCAACCCTGGGTTTCAAGTTTCAGCACGATTAGAACTTGTGGTCTTTCAGGTTCTGGCCTGATGCCTTTACTATTATACCAAACTGAATTTCTAAAGAGTTTATCCTAGGCATCTATATTTCTTGTTCCTCAATTTATTCAACATTTTTCTAGGTCACATTTAAAATCAAACTTCTGACGATGTGTTTATTCCTTCTAAATTGTTGAATGTATCTGTTCACTCTTTCACATTGGGTAGCATAATGTTGAGCATGAATATTTTCACACTTTACCCTGTCTGAAAATGTGAAATATGGCTGCATAGAATATAAAGAAAGCAAACTGTTAGATCTAATGTTTGATGAATAATGCTATCTGATGTTCTTACAAAAATCATTCCCACGCTGTAAGACGCAGGATTTCCCTGCTGTAATGTCACATAGTGTATTTGGATTTTGTACACAGTAAACATATTTGTATTTATGTCTGTGCATGTCCATGTACATTATTGTTAAATGTGGTACTGTTTATTGGGAACTTGACCTTCACAGTATTAGGTCTACTATACATGAATTGGAGAAATACAGATAATCACTAAATGGCAGTGAAGAGATATAAACTAACTCTTTGTTCCTCTTTAATGATCATCTAAATTTTTGCAGCTCAGAAAGGCCTAATTTTATAAAGAGTATCTGAGAATAAAAAGTTCTTGGCAATCCATGCAAAAAATGAAACTGAAACCTTTGGATCATCTACAAGTAAACAAAATAAAATAAAATGGAAACTATTCTGTTGGTTCTATGATAACTTCCCTTATCGAAATTATTTGAGGCAATGATTCCCCTTCATTGGCATGAAGATCAGTGTCAAAGAGAAATTAACTTTTACAGCCAGACAGCAAAATCTGGCTGGGCATCTTTGAAGTCATTGAAGGTAAAAGAACGTGATCTCCGTCGAAGAGCGGAACAGCCTAAAGGTCTGCCATGGAGTAAGTCTAAGTAAAGGTTAGACTTTAAGAAGCGTGGATAACTGTCTTGTTCCATCAGGGCATAAATTTTGTTTTGTGCAGCATCAAAGGTATTGTGCGTTGGATGAACCATATTCTGATTTACAGAGACTTTGGTATTAAAATCAAGGTTGACCTAGAGAAAAAAAAGAAACCATTTGATAAAATAGATGGTTGTTGATTGTTCTCAACTCTTTCCATATAAGGTATTGACTTCCTATCCTATACATTCTTATCCAAGTATTATAAAGAAATCTGCTACATTCAAATTTTATGAGAAGCCTGGTCAAGAGATATGATGGGGATATTTTTAGTCTCATCCATGCTGAAGTTTCAGTAATGAGTCCTCAGGGAGTCATATGTCTCATAGGCTTATGTCAATTGGTATCTATTTGAGAAACTGTAAACACCTGCCTACAACACCTTGACAAGCTGGGTCTTTGCCTGGGATCACATGGCAGCTCTAACATACTATAGACAAGCGCAACATCTGCATTCTATATTCTATTCTGAGGCACTTTCTGGAAATAAAATTTAAAGTGCTGAGCATCCATATGACAAGCATGTTCAACAAAACTGAAGTGGGGCACAGTAGATTTTCAGTGACTAGAAGTGTGTGCTCCAATTTCTTTATTTTTTTTTCTAAAAGTTGAACAGAGCACAATAAAGCATTAATAATGTTCATCACTCATCTAATAGGATTTAAAATTGATACCTCCCCAGCTGTACTAATGTTATATTATTTTTGGAAGATGAATAGGGTTAGTTTTAATCTGTGTTAACCTTCACAGGGAGGGAGAAAAAAGTATTTCCATAACTTAGCTTGTTCAATTTATATGATCACCTACTTGATTGGAATGTTCTAATCATTGCACAAATCATATAGTCTCTTAACATACTTTGACATACAGTACTATGTAGCTGCTTTTCTTTCTTGAACACATTTCACATGATGGACATTTGATAGTTAACTATAAATGGCATCTAAGCCAATACATGAAGTATATGTGTATCAGTGGTGGGATTCAATTTTTTTGTACTACCGATTCTGTGGCATGGCTTGGTGGGTGTGGCAGGGGAAGAATACTTTAAAATCTCCAGTCAGAGGCGGTATTTGCCGGTTCTCTGAACTACTCAAAATTTCTGCTACCGGTTCTCCAGAACTGGTCAAAACCTGCTAAATACCACCTCTGATGTGTATATTTATTTACCATTACATGTAATTAATATGCAATCCTTAACTCTTTGCCTTTTGAACAAATCTGTAATTAATTTTTTTTAATCTGCTTAAAGCATCACAGTTATTATTCTATTTAAATTGGGGATTTCTTTTATTCATTTGTCTTATCTGAAATCTTGCCAATGTGTTAATAATAACTTGTATGAACTAATAACCAAACCAGTAATTATTGCTTCAGAGGACTGATGAAGAATAATTCTTATCCAATACAATAAAATAAAAATTCTTATACAATAGCAATAAAAATAGGCAGATAAAGTTCTCGGCAAGTGAATATCTTCATTCTTCATTCTCATTTCACTTCTGGGATACTCTTGTACTAAATAATCTTAAACCTTTTCAAAGATTGCCTCATTCCAAATGACATTCAATAGTACAAAATACAATGCTATTGCAAATTTTCTTAAAAGTAAGTTTCCCTGTGTACACTGATTTTTGTTGGGAGCAAAGGCTGAGATTTGGGGTGGGGTCAGGGGTGAGCTTCAAAAATTTTAGCAGAGGGTTCTCTGCCCAGTTGCTGGGTGGGTGTGGACATGGCCTAGTCAGCCTCCTGCACCACAGCGGGGATGTGTGTGTGTGTTTGCCCTACCCTGGCTCCGGAGGCTTTTCTCGAGCCTCTAGGATGGTGAAAACAGCCTCCCCAGGTTCCAGAGTCCCTCTGGAAGCTGGAAACAGGCCCATTTCCGGCCTTCCCGAACTTCCAGGACACCCAGTTTTCACCCTCCCCAAGCTTCCACATGCACCCTGCATCCAAAATGGGCTGCGTGGGAACTCCTGGGAGGGGTGGGGTGGGATGGGTGGATCCAGCCAGGAGTGGGGTTTGGAGGTTCTCCAAACTATGCAGAATCTTAGCTAGAGGATCTCCCTAACCCCTGCGAACCCCTAGTAGTCCACCTCTGGGTGGTGTGGAGGGCAGAAAAGTCATATCATGGACATTACCTTAACATCCTCTTCCTGTAGACATAATCTTTAAGGATTTAAAAGACCAATTGTGTTAAGAGAACTCCTTTCTCTGTACCTCTTTTGGTGATTCCCTTTCAATAAACGTCTCATAAATTGTCTTTGCTTTGAGTGGAAGTTGTGTGGCATCTTTGCTTTTCTTATACTCTTCACATGCCATCCAAAACTCAATGTTCTCTTCACTAAACTCACTTCTTAGAAACTTGATGAATGCATCTAAGCCAGCTACAAAATAAACAATACGTAATCAAAGAAACAGAAAATAAAACATGATGACATTTTCTTTCTACCATTTTTGGTTAACTCTGTTACCAATTAACTCTCTCTAAATTACATATTTTTGTTATTTTTTTTTTAAAGTCAGTCCTGGAATAATAACTCTGATTTGCATGGTAAAGGATAAGCAAAAATAGTGTCCCCAACTATTCTTTCACTGTGTGGAAGTTCATTTTGAATAAATAAGAAAAGGTTTTGGAAGAATCAGCGCTTAATTTGAGAAAAGTAAATGCAGTTTTCAGGTTAAAAACATCGAATTTAAAGACAAACCCTAGATGTGAATGGACTACCTGTTAGTAAATATGGCAGATGATATTCCCCTTCTTCAGGCTAACGAAGTGCTGAAGCTGTGCACTTTTTCATGTACCGCCTGTTTTCAGTAATTTTCAGGAAACTGCATTGTGCAGTTTCAGCACTTCGTCACCTTGAGGAAGGACAATGCTGTGCACCAGTTTTAGCAATAGGTAGTCCATTTATAAGTATGACTTCCCATTTAAATATAAGTTCGGGTTAAAGATAGAGGTAGGGGAAAAAACTCCTTCTTAACTTGATGGTTCCCTGTAGTAGGTATGCCATATTATTTCCAATGTGCCCCTTGTGTGTAGTCTAAAAATGGACGGATTAGACTATTTAGATCAATGTCAATTTCAACTGGATTCATTTATATATTAATTATATATGCATACTCATTTGTAATTTCAAAAACATCCAGCTTGACATCCAGCACATATTTATTTCAACAACATTCAGCTCATATTTAAATATATATATATCTCCAATTGTAGTTTATTGCAACACAACATTTGATATGCACTGCATTTAGAATTTATTTATTTATTTATTTATTTATTTATTTATTTATTTATTTATTTATTTATTCGTATTTCTATACCGCTCCCTCTCCCAAAAATGGACTCGGGGCGGTGTACACACTAAACAAATAAGATAATACAGATAACAGAATTTAAAATCAAAATTAAATAAATATGTGATTAGGTCTCAATTAGCTAAGAATAAGAACCCTTAATAAAAATTTAAAAAACCCCAAAGACCCTGATTTGGCCATACCGGCTTGTTTGAACAGTAAGGTCTTAACTGCGCGCCGGAAGGTTAGGATGTCTGACATGGCTCGTATCTCCGGGGGGAGACAATTCCAAAGGGAGGGGGCTCCCACAGAGAAAGCACGTAATCTCGGGATCACCAGCCGACAGCGATCGAGTGGCGGTACCCCAAGCAGGGCGACCCTGTGGGAGCGTACTGGGTGGCGGGAGGTTGTTGGTGGCAGCAGGCGGTCCCGTAAGTATCCAGGTCCCGAGCCATGGAGCACTTTAAATACTGTTAGTACCACCTTAAATCGAATCCGGAAGGCCACAGGAAGCCAGTGCAGCCTGCGGAGAAGAGGTGTTACATGGGCGTCTCGAGGGGCGCCCACGATCATCCACGCAGCTGCATTCTGAACTAACTGTAACCTCCGGAGAATCTTCAAGGGGAGCCCCATGTAGAGAGCATTGCAGTAGTCCAAGCGGGAAATGACGAGGGCAGAGGTGACTGTGCGAAGTGCGTCCAGATCCAGAAAGGGTCGCAACTGGTAGATCAGACGAATCTGATAAAAAGCTCTCCTGGCGACGGCTGCAATATGCTCTTCCAAAGACAGCCGCACGTCCAGGAGGACACCCAAATTGCGCGCCCTTTCCACAGGGGATAATATCTCTCCTCCCACGGTCAGCGAAGGAATAAGCTGACTGAATCTGGGAGCAGGAAACCACAACCACTCAGTTTTGGTCGGGTTGAGACGAAGCCTGTTATGACCCATCCAACTCTGCACGGCCTCCAGGCACCGGGTCATCACTTCGATGGCTTCGTTGGGGTGGTTTGGGGTGGAGATGTACAGCTGAGTATATTGCACCACAATTCACAAATATATTTCAATCTTCACATTGATTATAGATTTGGTTTTATCTTTAGATACTGGCTCTAGATAATATTTTGACTGCAAGATTTGGTTCCACTTATATTACTGGATGAGAACCATTTTGGTGCAATGATTAAGACATCAGGCCAGAAACTGGGAGACCATGAGCTCTACTCCCACCTTAGGCACGAAGCCAGCAGTGTGACCTTGAGCCTGTCATTCTCTCTCAGCCCTAGGAAGGAGGCAATGGCAAATCACTTCTGAGTAACCTTGTCAAGATAACTGCAGGGATTTGTCCAGGCAGTCTCTGAAAATCACACACAATTGAATGGAAGAAAAAAAAATAGAA
Organism: Bungarus multicinctus; assembly: GCA_023653725.1. Lineage (NCBI taxonomy): Eukaryota > Metazoa > Chordata > Lepidosauria > Squamata > Elapidae > Bungarus > Bungarus multicinctus. The sequence goes on along the minus strand of CM042842.1, from coordinate 36,029,990 downwards.
ATACTGTTTGCAATATTTCATAGACTTAGAAGAAACTTAGTAAAACTGAAAAACATATAGATATTGGCAACAAAATAAAAGAACTGTAAAATGCAAAGAGCTGCTGTGCTGGTTCAGGCTAAAGTCTGAAACCATAAATAAAATATGTTCTGATTTCAGTCAAGTCTTATCCATACATTTATTTTATTGCTTCTTATCACCAGTTATCAAGCACTTTAGTTTTTATTACAGTGTTTTGTTGTAAAGTTTACTTTAGTATAGCACAGTGTTTAAGTATGTTTCATCACTCTTAATCCAATACAGAGCTATTTTTTATATATCAAAATATCCTATACTTTATAGAAAATCTTAATACATATTATAGACATGGAGAAATATCTTAAAATGAATACATTATTTAGAATACAGAATATAGTACATAAAAACCTGTATAAAATTGCACAAACACATGTTAAGGACTGATATTTTCAGTGCCATGGAAAGAAAACTTATGGGAATCTAAACAATTAGTCTTTGCTCAAAGGTAGGAACAACACAAAACCTGACCATCTCCCTGGAGGTTTCTATTGGCTGGTCAGCAAAAAGAAATAGTATTTCCTTCTCCTTTGACCCAATGGAGCTTATGTATAGATCCTACCAGTCCAAACTTATGCACAGTGCAATGGGCAGGAATCAAGTGTTAACTCAAAAATTGATTGCATGCTGGTTAATTCATTTGCAGTGCCACTTTTTAAAGCCAGATTTCATCAGGTTGTTCAAAACTCTGTCTGAGGCCCAGCAAGGCAGCCTTTAGTTAATGCATATTGAACTATGGGCCAGCAAAAGATCAGTAGACATGGTAATGTATAATATTATAAAGTTATTAAATAAGCACTGCAGGCATATTTAGAAACTGAATAATGGAAAGCTGTACTATGTCTTTGCTTGGAAGACTTGAGAAATGGGAAAGGAAGATGATTGGTCAGTTGACTCATGATATCACAATCAACAGCCATTTTCATTGAGTAATTTTTTTCCTTAATTGAACTTCAAAAATTGTATGACTTTTTGTTTCATTTTCAATGGTGTACTCAACTTTGGATTAAAAATAAATAAATAACACAAAAAAATTACAAAAAATAATTTTGTTTGTAATATTGACATCCTGAATCATAATTGATATTGATGGAATAGCTAGAAGTTCATATCCAAGTTAATAGTCACAAGTTCCATTTCATAATGATTCATTGTGAGTTGCATAACATATTTAATATTAGTCCTTAAGGATTAATAAAATATCCACTTCTTCCTTAAATAATTTTCTCCACTACTGAAGCTTCAATACTTCTAAGCTTTTATGGTAGTGATCAAAATTCACGGCCATTTTTCACAGCAATCTGGCAGTCAAACTTAATAGACTTCTTCTCTTTACACATGGTTAATCTTTCATCGCAGAAGAGTAATAATGAAAAGATATTTTGCATGAAACAATTGAGCCTTGCTGTAAGATGCTGAACTGTAATGAAGCATAATGCTAGTTAAAAACATCAATACCAACCTTTGTGAGAAATCAGCTGGTCAAAAGATTCAGCCCATTTTTTTACAGTTTCAGGGGTCTCACTGCAAAAGATAAAAACAGAGGCATCACCTGTTGTATGCATACTTTCATATTTTCCTAACGTATATTATCTCCAGTTAATTTCAGTCTGTCATATTTCTCATGGTACTGAATAAGAATTTCTTAGAAGAAAAAAGCTTCAAAAAGTTTCTATCTAATTTCATTGATGTTTTTCCTATTAAATTAGGAAATGAATCAATGTGTTGAAAAGAAGTGCTGTCTTCTGAGTCATTTTATTGTACACCCTTAATCTTTTTAAATAAGTAAATGCATGTTTGACATCTTTATTTTTTAAAAATATATAAACAATCAAACAAACTATTTTGTTTGTGGCAGGTGAAATGGTTTTCTACATAAAAGCTTGGGAAGGAAAGAAAATTGATATGTGGTTTTGAACACTGCCAAAGACACTATGACCCACAGGCTATTTTTAACATTACACAGGAAACTTGATGGTATTCAGAAAGAAGGATGCAATAGCAGTGGTGCCGGGACATAAGCACACAATTAGCTTATTTATTTTTTTTTTTAATTACATTTATATGCCGCCCTTCTCCAGAGACTCAGGGCGGCTTACAGTCTTTAGAGCACCATGCTAAGTGCTCGGCAATAGCCTTCATTCCATTGTATATGCCTGCTTATTACTAGGGCTTTTTTGGGGGGACCCAAGCGGCATTTTTTTACAAAGTCAGCTTATTGCCCCCAACAATCTTGGGTCCTCAATTTACCTACCCCGAGAGGATGGAAGGCTGAGTCAACCTTGAGCCTGGTGGGATTCGAATCTGCACTAATTGCAGGCAGCTTGCACTAAGTGCTAGATGATTAACAGCCTGCACCACCAAGGCTTACAGCAATATAATGACTTTTTCACCAAATGCCATGCTATTTTGGGAGGACTTGTATTTAATTTAGGAGATGAGAAGGAAGGTTTGTTTTTCTTCTTTTTCTTTAAAAAAACACAACAACTATGTCAAATTGTCCATAGTGGTCACTGGTCTTTGACATTGTAGCTCGGAGAAAGATGCACCAAAAAGTCTCAACCATTCTTCTGCTAAAAAGTCTGGGAAGTGACCTTTTCAAGTATGTGCTGGGCTGCTTTCACAAGCAGTTGAGAAAGTTCAATTTTAGATAGATCATATAATATGTGGTGCAGTCTTGGAGAAGTATGCAAAATAAATTAATTTAGAGGGAAATTAATTTGCAGAGGGAAACAAATATAGGATATAAAGACAATAGCAGGCAAGGTTGATAACGTAGCTGAGACAGAGCAGATTACCTTTTGAACCTTCTCAGCTGACTTCTGACAAGCAAAGTCAATGAGGAGCTGCATTTGCTTTAGTACTGCATGACTTGTTTAACAATTGCAGTGATTCATTTAACAACCATAGCAAAAATGTTCATAAAATCAGGTAAGATTCCCTTAACAACAGCTTTACTTAGCAGTGGAAATTCTGATCCTAATTGTGGTTGTAAGTGGAGGACTTTTTAATGTCTTTTTAAACATAAATCAGAAGCCAATTCACAAATATTTATCCATTTTATAGATGGGGACACTGAGGTATAGACTAGTCTTCAGAATGTCAGTGAACCTATAGCTGAAAATATACACATATAAAAAGCAGATTTCATAAAGTTATGTACACTGAGAAAAATAAGCCTATGCAAAGAATATGTGACAATTAATAAATGAAGACAATATTTCTTAATATCAGAAACGTTAAGATGCAAGGATTTCAACTACCAGAACTCCCGAGCCAGTATTCTGGGTGAAAAATGCTTTGAGTTGAAGTATTAAGCCAATAAGAATTTCAAAAATTCTGTGAGATCTCATGTATCCATGTTTGATGAGACCATCATCACTAAACTGCACAATGGCGCAAAGGAACTGAAAAATGTTCCTAATCTCTATCAAAACATGGTGATGAAGCATCGTATCAGTATTATGCTGACACCTCTCCCCCACTTCCCCTCAAATGTTTCAGTTCTTTAGTTTTTCTATTTTTGCCTTTTTTGCTAGCAAGTTCCTTTCGCATTTTGGAGGCGGGTTTTTTGAACATCTTTCATTGTAGTAAAGTGATACTAATAGTTGTTGAATATACCCTATCTATGCCAATCTGTTCTGGTGGAGCTATGCTATCACCATATCAGGAAGTCCCATGTGATTAAACTTGGAGATTTAGCTAAAAAGAAACCGTCCCTTGATGACCATCTTATTACAATAAGTAGAAGCAAAATTTATACCTTACTCATTCCAAAACAAGTCTCACCTTGATGCTTTTGCTAGTTGTTCAAATTTGTCAAAATTCATATTTGGGTGCAATTCAGACTTATGCAAGAGACTTAGCCGATTCCTCTTTTCAAGAGACCTACAAGAAAATGAATATTACTGCAGTAAGATTTTCAAGCATTTCTCTTTTGCCAGCTTAGAGTGCTCTGCAAATCTCATTGCTTCCCTTTCACATATGATTCCATAAACGTTGATGTTATTTTCCCATTTGCAGGAGAGAATAATAGATTTCTCACTCACACCTCTGAATATTTTTACATACAGAATCATCTGCAAAAGGTAAATGAACATCTTTTCATGTTGATAGTCTTTCACATTTACTTTGGTGACAAGATCAGTAGGGACTTGAGAGAGGGAAGGAATAGGCTTAATCTTAGTGAAGCCAGGCTGAGATCATGAGCTTCTGATACCGTGCTGTATAAAATCAGATAACAAAAGAGGAAATTCAGTAGCTGAAATGATTAAAATGAAACACATTTCATGATGCATTCAATGACATTTGAATGTATTAGCTAGTATATCACTGCCACAGAAAGTGCTGCTTTCTTTGATAATATCGAATGATGCAAAGTGGGTGATAATGTGGTTTAATAATGGCTTTCCATTCCTCTGTTCTGATTCCTTGGTTGCCATATCATAGGATTTGTACAAGTAGAATGCTATCACCTCAGGAGACAACAGCAAAATGGAGGTGGAACTTTTAGCCAAACCATCCATCCATTAAAACTAGCATTTTTTTTCCCTTGCATCACTAATTTTTTTTATGCTTTCTTGTCAGCATTAACTCCTGTTGACTTTCTGAACAAGCCCCTGAAGTTTTCTTGACAAGATTTTTCAAAAGTAGTTTGTGATTGCCTGCTTTGTAGGACTGAGAGAAGGTGATTGGCCCACGGTCATCCAGCTGGCTTCATACTTAAGGAGGAATTAGAACTCATAGTCTCTCAGTTTTTATCCTGATGTTTAACCTTAGCTCTCTTGTACCATACATATTATTTGTATTGTATTTTAGTTACTATAATGAATATAGAAAAAGAGAATTAATGTATTCCCAGGTGTACACATCTATTTTTATGGAATACAACATTTGGCATCTGAGTGGCATCCTTGACCTACAAAAAGGAAAGTACAAAAAGCTAAACCTCAGTTACAGTTAATCTGATGACATTCAATCTAATGTTCAAGCATTTCGGAATTTCATCCTTCTTTTTCATTATAAATAGAAAAGTTTTCCGGAGACCATAGTCAAAGTTTGGAGAGTTGAATACAGGTTGTGTATTTAACTGGTACAACCTGGTTCTCCCCAAATATAACCATGCAGCTTGAGAATTTGAGGTATTGCATCCAAAGCTTCTAGATGGCATCAAATCTCACTTATTTATTTAACAAATGTATATGGCTTTCTATCTAAGCAATGGAACAATGAACAGTGGATAAAAATACAATGTATATTCAAATCCAATCTATTAAGGTCCTTGTAAAAATTTTCTTGCCCACATAGCACATGCACAATACTGGGTCCAATAATAATCTAGCCGCAATGCCTGGGGGTGGGAGAATCAAATATTCATGGCTTTCTTGAAGCCTATCAAGTCAGGTCTATCTCAGTGGGAAGGGGAGAAGACTGTTTTATAACATGAAACATAGAGACAGTCTTGATGGAAATATTAAGAAACTTACAAAAAGAAGAAAAGACAAAGGTATTCATTAAGTTTTAGGAAGAAAACTAAGGTATAGATTCAGCAAAGAGCCAGCTTGAGTCACTTCCTAAAACTTAATGAATATTGAGAGAGGAAAAGCACACTCTGTCCATAGAGTGTATCTCAATTTATTTATTTATTTATTATTTATTAATCAAATTTATATACCGCCCTTCTCCCAAGGGACTCAGGGCGGTGTACAGCCTATCTAAAAACCCACAAATATACAAAAATTAAAAAAGTATTAAACCAATTTGGCTGATAAATAAAAACTAAACAGGTCCCACCCCCCCCACCTTAAAACCCTAATTTAAAATTTAAATACCATGGAGACCAAAATTAAAACCATTATCTCAGCCCAGGCCGGCCAGCTCAAAGAGCCAGGTCTTCAACGCACGCCTGAAGGCCCCCAGGTCCGTGTCAGTACGAAGCTCCGGTGGCAGAGTATTCCAGAGGGCGGGGGCACCCACAGAGAAGGCCCTACCCCTCGGCGCCGCCAGACGACACATAGCGGCCGACGGCACCCGGAGCAGACCCTCTCTGTGGGAACGCACTGGCCTGTTGGAGATCACCGGCAGAATGCGGTCCTGAAGATAACCTGGTCCTATGCCATGGGTCGCCCTAAAGGTCAAAACTAGAACCTTAAAGCGAACCCGGAGAGCCACCGGCAACCAATGCAGCTCGCGCAGAAGTGGCGTCACATGGGCGCTACGCGACGCCCCCATAATCATCCGCGCGGCTGCATTTTGCACCAGCTGGAGTCTCCGGATGCTCCCCGCGGGGAGCCCCATGTAGAGGGCATTACAATAGTCCAGGCGAGAGGTGACAAGGGCCTGAGTGACCGTGCGCAAGGCGTCCCGATCCAGGAAGGGCCGCAACCGGTAGATCCGACGGATCTGATGAAACACCCCCCTGGAGACGGCCGCGATGTGATGTTCAAGCGACAGCCGTACATCCAGGAGGACACCCAGGTTGCGAGCCCTCTCTGCGGGGGGCAAAACTTCCCCCCCGATAGCCAGCAAAGGTGTCAGCTGGCTATATCGGGGCGCCGGAAACCACAGCCACTCGGTCTTGGATGGGTTGAGCCGAAGCCTGTTCCCGCCCATCCAATCCCACACGGCCTCCAAGCACCTGGACATAGCCCCCACAGCATCATTGGGGTGGTCTGGAGTAGAGATGTATAACTGGGTGTCATCTGCATATAGATGACACCTTACTCCAAGACCACGGATGATCTCGCCCAGCGGCTTCATATAAATGTTGAACAAGAGGGGAGAGAGGACCGACCCCTGAGGCACCCCACAAAGTAGGGGCCTAGAGGTGGATCTCTCCCCTCCCGCCAACACAAATTGCGAACGGTCGGAGAAGAAGGAGGAGAACCATCGAAGGACGGTTCCACCCATCCCCAACCCCTCCAACCGTCGCAACAAGATACTATGGTCGATAGTATCGAAAGCCGCCGAGAGGTCTAATAGGACCAGGACAGAGGAGAACCCTCTGTCACGAGCCCTCCAGAGATCATCGACCAACGCGACCAATGCCGTCTCAGTGCTATGTCCAGGCCTGAAGCCCGATTGGGACGGATCGAGGTAAGTAGCTTCCTCCAGGTACCAGGGGAGCTGACGTGCCACCACACTCTCAACAACCTTCGCCACAAAGGGAAGGTTGGAGACCGGACGATAGTTGTTTAAAATAGCCGGGTCCAGGGAAGGCTTCTTGAGGAGGGGGCGCACCACTGCCGCCTTCAGGGCGGCCGGGAGCACCCCCTCTCTCAAAGAAGCATTGACAATCCCCTGGAGCCAGCCTCGTGTCGTCTCCCTGGCGGCCGAAACCAGCCAGGAAGGGCACAGGTCCAATAAACAGGTGGTGGCATTCAGACCCCCCAGCAACCTGTCCACACCCTCGGCGGTCACAGGATCGAACTCCCCCCAGATAACACTCACAAGACCTGCCCCGGACACCTCCCCCGGGACCACCCAATTGGAGTCGAGCCCCTCCTGAATCTGAGCGATTTTATCATGCAGAAATTGGGAAAACTCCTCTGCCCTACCCTGCAAGAGGTCATCCCGCGCTCTCAGTTCAAGAAGAGAGCGGGTCACTCTAAACAGGGCGGCAGGGCGATTTTCTGCTGACGCAATAAGGGCGGAGACATACGAAGATTTCGCCGCCCCTATCGCCACAAGGTAAGTCTTAATATGAGATCTCACCTGTGTTCGGTCAGACTCAGAACGACTCGCCCTCCAAATGCCCTCTAGACGTCTTTTCCGGCACTTCATCTCCCGCAGCTCCTCCGTATACCACGGAGCCAAACGGGATCTGTGCCGGGTCAGAGGTCGCAGGGGCACAACTCGATCTAGAGCCCCGGCGGCCAACCCATCCCAGGTGGCCACCAGGTCTCCAGGCGAGCTGTGAGCCAGAGACTCAGGAAATGGCCCAAGCTCCCTCTGGAACCGTTCCGGGTCCATCAGGCCCCTGGGGTGGAACAATCAATGAAGCGTAGTTCTATTCTAGGCCCTGTGGTGGCTCAGTGGTTAGAATACATTATTGCAGGCCACCTCTGCCCACAGTTTAGAATTTGATCATGACCAACTCATTCTTCCAAGGTCAGTAAAATGAGGACCCAGATTGTTGGGGGTAATATGCTAACATTGTAAAGCATGCGGAGAGTGCTATAAAGTGCTATGGAACGGCATGTAAGTCTAAGCGCTATTGCTATTGCTATTTTGTGGAGTTTGTTTCCTGATGTGGACAGCCTCAATGGGCTGAAAATAAGGCAGGCAGCATGGCAGAGAAGGCACAGTTTGTAGGTTCTACCGTCTTCACCCAGAAGACCCAGAACATGCCAATCTGACAGATTTGGATAGACCACCAAAGATAAGCAATCCTGAAAGTGTTTAGGAAAACATTTAGCTTTATATACATAATACCCAACATGACACTTTACAAACTAATTTTTAAAAAATAATCAAAGAACTTTGAAATTTTGTAAGTATTCAATCAATATTCATTATTTATACATTACATTACAGTCTAGCATAACAATGTAACTAAGGTTTTGTGTTTGTGTATGTGTGTGTGTGTTTAAGTATTATTATTAAACATCACAAGACTGACGTTTGTCTACTACTTTGCATGTATAGATTCTTTGTATTTATTCAAATCATCATACATATAAACAAGAAACCACTTCCTCACTTTCTAGTGTTAAAGATATGAGTGCTGCTGTTTACATAACCAAAATGCACCAGCTATCAGTTGTGCCCAGTACGGAAGTGTTAGGAGGCTTGCAGGAAATCCAAAATTTGCAAGAGTGCAAATACTTGAAGGGGAAAAATTGACTAAAAGAGAATCAGTATGATGATATCATGAGGCCTGAATATGTGCGTCAGGCATGGAATAATGAAAATTACTGGAATCTTGAAAATAGAATACTTGCATTGCAATTATGTTGCAGGTTGCATTTGCCACTCTATGCTGACATTCTAGGATCTGTAAGGATGATCCCATGTTGGCATATCTTTTTAATGTTGATAAACATTAACCTTGATAAAACCTGGACTACTCCAAGGCACTACTGTAAATGACCATTTAATACAGCCAAGAGGTGTACAAATTTTTAGAAATGTTGTGCTACCAGAGTTCATAGTGTGAGAAAGGGAGCAAAGTTTTGGAATCACTGGATCCCATCCATCACTACAGTTTGCAAGGGAGATACGGGACACCATAAATACAATACAGTAAAATAGACTGGCAGACAAGGAAACATCATCACGTATTGGGTCTATATACTTGGGGAAAAAAACAATGCTCAATTGCCATGCAGGATTTTAGAGCAGCACTTAAAGAAAATCAAATGGTATTGGAGGATCATTAAATTAACTAAATTATATCTTAATTGTGTTTCAAAGAACTGGTCCTTCAATAGGCAGAAGTAATATGATGTCCACTTCATTTTCTCAGTATTGTTGGCAGTCAGAATGGAGACTAGTGTTCTGAGACAGATTCTTTAGCAAATACGGATGACTAAAGTTGAATTTAATCAAGATAGGGAATGTTGTTTTCTGCCTAAAGAACACATTGAACTGAGTTGATAACCACTTATTTTGACTCTTACCAATGTTAACATCCATATTTTTATTTTAGGAGAGGGGATGCTTTTGAAATCTGCCTCCTTTTGACTGTGGGCAGATACTTAGTCATGCTTATCCCTGATACCAGATCTTATGATAGTTTTGTAGAAATATCTTTAGTTCTGATTATGAATTAGCTAAACATCTTTCATTTTGGCTTCAAAAGGAGGAACACATATTTTATATATTGAATTCTGATCTCAGTGATTTGGAACCATTTAAACTGTTTACTGCATTGTCTTATTTTGCTCTTCATCAGAATGATATACTGGCCTCTTTATAGAACAACTTCTAAGCCAACTAACTGAATTGCTTGGGTTTGCTTGAAAAAAACACAGTTCAGTTTCATTCATATTTTTATTTAAACATTTTCTACTCTGTCAGAGTCACATTGTTGTAGTTGCGAAGCTATACAAACATTCAAAATAAATAAATAACATTCGGATTTTAACAGACCCTTTCAGTAGTATGCTTTTTCTGTGGATTGGCAAACCCCCCCCCAAAAAATAAAATCCTAAAACATGTAGATATTTTCAAGTTTTTCACTTCATGCTATGCATTTGACCAAATGTGTACCAGTTTCTTCATTTGTCAACATTTGTTACCTGCAATAAGAAATAGTAATTTTTGCATGACTGCAGACTCCTCACTACATCTTGATATATATTTTTTGGAGGGGAGAGGATTGAATAAAGCTTGCATTGAAACAAGAACATACTCTTATCTTCTCTTTAGCTGCAAAAGGCTCAATAAAATTTATTCCTTCCCTCACCATTTCTTTCCATTCTTTGAATTGTAGGTCAGTGCTCGCCTTTTAAACTTTTGGCCTTCTCTCTTCTTTTCAAAGCTCTATCCTGCATACTATTTCTTCCCTGAGTAGTGGAATGCAATCTGGACTCAGGTATTTTGTTGTTTTTCACACTGAGTAAGAAAGTAAAAAAATAATAATGAACATTCAAAACCAAATCCTTCAATCTCTTACCTGTTTCCTGTGTCTGGCTTTGCCCCTTCTCTGTTCAAGGATTTCATGATTTTACAGAGAGTTTTCACTCTTGATGCCGAGTTGAGCTGAGAGGATAAAACCAGCGGGTTCTCCATTTTGTGTGTAAGCACTCCGTCAGATTAGATCTCCGTCTGATCTTCTTTCTGTTGCACGTTAATAAATCCTCAAGGACTGGTTTACTCTTTGTTATGTTGCACTTACTTTGAAACTTGATTATTTAGCATGGGTTATTCAATTTGTGGGACGTTCCACCAGTCCTAGCTGCTGTGATAAGCACACGTGACCTTTTAGAGAAGTTCTTTTTTTTTTCCACCCAGAAGTCATTTCTTCAAAAGAGAGATTAGAAATAAGTTTATGTTTTGCAAGTTGGAAAGATAAACATAGGCCTTCCCTCAACTTGTGGTTGTAGCTTGTGGTTAGCAGATATGAATGCGATATTTGATCAAACAAGATGGCTTTTAGCACATTATACTGAGAACTAAACAAAATCAGCCACACAGAGCAGCAAGAGGGAACATTGATATGATTTCCTCTTATTACAGTTTTTTTAAACAGAACTTAAAATAGCTTAAAGGGCTGCAAGTAGTTCTTCAGTTAGGCACTGATGGAGTCACATGTTAACTTCAGTTGTGCTGTTTTGAGTGCTTTTTAAAAACTATTTTATTTATTTCAGAGACATCCAGACCTACTCCTAAGATGTCAAGACCCTGTGAATGGGCTATTGTTGTCTTTATCATATGAGAACTCTGTGAAGGAGGTTAGATTGAGTGGCAAAGCACAAGTGACCCTTGGATGGTGAATTTTTGATTGACAGTCTTTCACCAACAATTTTCAAATCAAAGTCTGGCTTGTACATATATTTCCTTCAAGTACATATTGTACCCACTTAAAATAAACCACAGCTACCATTCTTTATCCTGTCTGAATTACAGCTCTACAAAATGTAACCAGAATTTGAGTCAAAAATTCATTGTGAATTTCTACAGTTACTTTAGAACTACGAGTTGGACTGTGTAGCATAAAATCCAGCTTTGAAAAGTTTGTATGTGGGAAAATGCATTTTATGTTGAACCTCAGAATCCTGTTTCACATCCTATAATTTCTAACTAGCCATGGAAACATTTAGTAAAAATGAACACTACAGACATGCATATCTTGTTTCTCTATTTTAACATTTTGCATTCTAATTTTTCTCACATAGTTCTTTTCAAGTAATATAATATTTGCACAGAAGATATGTATATTCCTTAGTTCCTATGAAATGGAGCTTTTAATGGGCTGGTGCAACAGCATCTGCCTTTTATGTCTAAACAATTTGAAGAGCTTCTATTTTATTAATCCATTTATGTTAGTTTGTATTTTAATGCTTGTTTATGACATATAATAAAAGTATTTGTAAAAATAATAACCACCTCTATCAAATTAAATATAAGCAAATCTGCATTTTACTCAGGGCAGAAATAGCATGCAGGATAGAGCTTTGGAAAGAAGAGAGAAAGTCAGAAGTCTAAGAGGTGAGCCTGGACCTACAGTTCAAAGAAGGTCTGTAATATTTTTACAGATTTTATTCAAAATAGCAATAGCATTTAGACTTATATACCACTTCATAGTGCTTTACAGCCCTTCTAAGTGGTTTACAGAGTCAGCATATTGTCCCCAACAATCTAGGTCCTCATTTTACCCACCTCGGAAGGATGGAAGACTAAGTCAACCTTGAGCCGGGTGAGACTGCCAAACTGCTGGCAGTTGGCGATCAGCAGAAGTAGTCTACAGTACTGCATTCTAACCACTGTGCCACCGCGCTTCTCAAAATTCTATTTTGTTCCAGAATAAGCTGTAGAGTTTTTGTTTGTTTGTTTGTTTTAATTAAAACACTTTCTCTAAAACACGTTAATATATATGTAATTGTGTACTTGCAAAATAAACATTAAATATCTGTCTTTTTCAAGTTATGTTATTTAAATGTGCATTTAAGTCATTGAAATAGACCAAGCAAACTTTATATTATCTAATTGGGTGGATTGTGAATGTTGGAGTAGGTCTGTAATATGATGGCAACTATTACTACCTTACTTACATTAATATTGTTAGTATGCAGTGCAAATGTGACTATTACCCCAAAGACCTATGAAGTTCCTTTCATTAGAAGCTAAATATACAAGTGAAGTGAATGATAAGACGAGAGACTAATGAGGCTGAATGAGACAAAGAAAACCCAAGCCTATATCAGAAATAAAAATGCTTAACTCCAGGAAGACCGAAAATAATATCAGGAAGGAAGAAATAAAAAAGTAGCAAAGAAAGCTTCCAAGATGAAGCAATGGTGAAAAAAAGAATAAGGGGGAAAGTGTAAATAACAAAAGAAATTAGTCCACTTGGTATGAACTTTACTGAAGAAAGTGCATACGCTGTTTTACTTTCTATTGCAGACAAGCCCAGGGCCAATCCTACAGAAGAGTGAAGCAACTGCCTTAACCATCAGATGCTGGAAACCACATGCCATTCCATCCGAGCCTCTGAATAACAGAATAACAGTGTGGGAAGGGACCTTCCAACCCCCTGCACAAGCAGGAGATCCTATACCATTCCAGACAATTAGCTGTCCATTCTTTTCTTAAAAGCTTCCAGTGATGGAACACCTGCAATGTTTGGAGGCAAGCCATTTCACTGGTTAATTATTCTCTCTGCTAGGAAATGTCTCCTTAGTTCTAGATTGTGCCTCTCCTTGATTAGTTTCCATCTATTATTTCTTGTCTGCTTTCTGATGCTTTGGAAAATAGAAAATATGCTCTAACTAGGAGCAGAAAGCCTCACAGCTAGCCCTGCACTCAAGTAGCAAGATTAAAACACCAGCACGATGGACATCTGTGGATAAAGCACAGGAAGGCATCATCTTATTCCTTGCTTCTAATAGCACAGTATTTTACATTGGCCTAATTTTTGCATGTAAAAATATGAACTTGCATAGGTTGACCTTTTTGTTTACATCATCATTTTGTATGCTTGCAAATGTTTTATTTTCTTCCCATTCATTTCCTTTAACAAAGCAATATTGATTGATTGGATTTTTAAAAGGTAAGATCCATATAGTCTGGCTTCATATGCCTTCATCTGATATCCTCTTAGATCATTTGGAGACTAAGAAGCATTTTAAGAGGACCTTAGGAAAAGCAATACTTAGGATGGCTGAGTGAAATCATTTCCTTGTATGCAAAACACTAAATAAATTCAGGCAGTCTGCTTCATTATCTTGCTTTGTGTCTATTTGCAGGAAAATGTGGACTAGATGGATTTGGTTTGTTTATTTATTTAATAAAAAGGGACCACTCCAGAGGGTACTCGCTATCATTTATACTCTCTGCAAATATTTTCATTATTCTCATACCTGAAATATATATTTTTTAAATTCATTGTTACGAGAATTTTATCATACACAGTAATACAGTGATGCCTGTACTAAAACCATATCAGAACCAGGCTTGCTCAGAGATGGGAATAACATGAACTTGTGCTACTGAGTGCCTCCCTCCCTATCACAGGAAGTCCCAAGAGGACAGCAGCACAGACTGGCTGCCTATGGTTCCTCTGTCTCGCTGCTGCTCTGAATCCAGACACAGCTAGGCTTACTCTGGCTTGGTGATCATGTTATTGGCTGGGTGTGGCCAACTCAATATCACTCACATTGAGGTATGCATCTCCTCACCAGGCCTCTCATGACTGTGGGATGCTGCAACAGTCATAGTGTGAAAAATGGTCATAAGTCACTTTTTTCAGTGCCATTGTAACTTTAAATGGTCACTCAACACAAGCAAAGTACCAGCAAAGGAAGGGGAAAAAACTCCAGAGAAGTTCCTGAGACAAGAAGTCTAGTCCTGCCAAGAATGTAATAAGGGTTAACAGAGAGGCAGTTTCTGTAAGCAACACCAAAATGTTTCCTTCCTGCCTTCCTTACAGGATTAGGCCAGTAATTTCTTCTAACAACCGGTTCTCCGAACTGCTTAGAATGTTAACAACCAGTTCTAGAGAATAGGTGCAAACTGGTAGAATCCCACTCCTGCATCAGATCAAATAAGACATGAAGTATACAGTCACTAGGGCTTTGTTGCTGAATGGTTTCAGCTATCAGGGGAAAAACTCTCTACAGAACAAAAGGAACTATGGATTATAACCATAGGTGCAAACTAAATACTGCCATCAACTGGCTGAATAATTCTGTAGTTGTTGCAATGCAGAATACCTTCTAATATGTACGCCAATGCCCCCACTCAGCAACTACTCCTTATAATAGTTCCATTTCTGCTTTCACTTTTGTTTCTTAGGATTCTTCTTGTTCTTCTTCCTCTTCTTTTTGCTGCCCTGACTGTCCACAGAGCTGCTGTTGCTGTGGCTTTAGCCATGGCTCTCTAAAGGGCTGACACTGGAGCTGCTGAGACTCTAGCTGGGCTGGTGGATCAGGGTGGTGGCTGCAGTATCTACTGAATTCTCCTTCCCATCTCTGGGTTTTAATGCTTTGCAAGCAATATAAGAGAGACGTTTGGCTGGGATGCCTTGATTGCTTCTGGAGGATCTCCTGATTGAAATTTCTTGTGCCCTGGTTTCTTCTTTTATTCCACTTGGATATTCTTTCTCAGTTAATTTTTTTATTATATCAGGACTTCTGTGCCCTAGTCATCTGCCGTATACGAATGCAGTTTGAATGTGTTTCCTCCTTGGCAGTATTACTGATTACAGTTCAGCTGATACACTTTATCTATAATTTCAGCCTTTACAAGTAAGATATCCTCTTTTGTGAATAAACATCTGCCCCTTTGGAGGTCATTATATTGCCTGTTTTGTGAGCTTCTTCACTGATAAAAAATGAGTTTCAATAGCAGGGACATACAGTACATTCTTCACAAGAATTTTCCTGGTGACAGTCTGAGAAATAGGAAAGTAAAGAAAACCATCTCCCATTCCTTATGATTCTATTATTTGCCCACTAGCTGTGGTGATTTTTTTCAATTTTATTCTGGTCAAGGTGAGTAAAGAAATTTCTGTCTTTGTCATGTGACTCATAGCCCCTGAATCAACACACCATGCTTTCAAAGATGAGGTTCAACTTTTGGATTGAAAAACATGTTCATTGTCTGAAGAAAAATCAGATTCTTTCTTCACACTTTTGGCTCTTTGTAATTTTTGCATTCTCGCTTGCCAGATTCTAAGGCTGCTTTTAAATTACCCCTTTTTTTGCACACAAAGCGTTCACATGGTTCTTGCTTCATGTAACTGTTTTTATTCCTATTTTTCATCTTTAAAACAGACTTTGTGATAGAAGCATAGATACCATCACTATTAATGCTTTCTGTTTTTTCTATATTCATCTATAAGCTTGCCCTTAATATATTCCAATATTAGCTCATCATCTGGACATGCATCAAGCGCTGTGACAAACATTTCATAATTTTCTGATAAATCACTAAATGATAGTGCTGCGACATGAAAATCTTTTATTTCTTCTATATCTCTCAGGCATTCAACCATTTCCAAGGTATGCCTTATGTAATTCTGCATATCTGGGTCTTTCTTCATTTTGATTTGGTTTTCTAATCAAATATAGTTTACTGCTGAGAATAGCTTTTTCATGAACCTTTTGTAATCCTTTAGCAGTTACACACACACACACAATTTGATAATCTTCTATGCTAAGAGAGATTATGTTCTGAGCTTTCTGAACTTTATCTATTCACTCATTTGAAGGGTGTTTTGGCCTAGCTTCATTTCCACATTTTCATGTATCTTCCCTTATTAGCAGCATTTTATATTTCTCCTATAATCTGAGTTTATACTGGGTTCATCTTTGGTTTTATCTCTGGATTGAAGCTGGGTTAATCTCTGGGTTACTAGGTACTGTGTTGAAACTGGGCTGAAGCTGGGCCCATAACCTCTTAGAAATTCTATTTCATTCTGTAGAAATAGTAGCAGAGGATTATTCTATAGCCATACAGATTGGTAGCAGAGGATGGTTACACAGCCATACAGATCAAATAAAATGTACAGTCCATGGGCACCATGGACCTTGCTGCTTAATTGTTTCAACAGTCACAGGAAAAATTCTCCTCAGAACAAAAGAAATCATAGATTATAACCACAGATGCAAACTAAACATTGCCATCTACTGGCTGAATAATTATGTAGTTGTTGCAATACAAAATACAGTCTAACATGTATTCCAACAATAGGTTCTCTTGCTTAAACAGGGTTTTGGACTAGAAGATTTCCAAGGTTTCTTTCAACTATGTTAATCTGTGTTTTATGTTCTAAGATATCATATCACTTTTGTTGTTGTTTTTTGTTAATGTCAGATATTGTAGGAATCATATAAGCCCTGGAAGAGTCCATCTGTAAACAGTGAGTTGGCCTGTAAGAGTTTAGGTGTAGTGACAGGGACTCATATGATTTATATTTACATAATCCAAACTAGGGCATCTGAAAATAGCCAGAAAAGCATTTCTGAGTTTTTCCTAATAGAGCTATTTCAGCTTCCAGAATTCCCAAGCACATGAAAAAATGGAGAGAGTTGAAATCCAGGAGAATGTCAGGATAGGGGAGATTAAGTTAGAGATTCACTATCTGCCAGTGTCAATATGTGATAACAGTAATATTAATGTTCTAGTAGGATGAATAACCTGACTTAGTTGAAACCAACTTCCTGTGTTTTTAAATGATGGTTCCAGGTTATATGGGCTCCAGGCAAGGTATTGTCAATGGAGTAGGCACATCTCTTTGCTACTGATGCCATTGCCTGCTTCTTCTGCAGGTTGGTTCCATCTGTTTGCATTTTTTTAAATGTATACATTTTATTAAAATATTTAAAAGAAAAGATAAAACCTAACACAAATTAACAGGAGAAAAAAAAGAAATTAAATAAAAACCAAAAGGTGCAAGAAAAGGAAAAACAGTTAAAGAAAAATATAAAAAATATAAAACAGAGTTTTTCATTATTCATTATACAGCTTGAATGTACAAATATATTTGGACTTCTCTCTCTAAAGTTACATCATCTGAGTCTTCTTACTATAAACTGCCCTGTCTAATCATCAAAGCCATAAATCACAAGTCTGTCATTTTGATTTTTATGCAAAAAGTTTATAAGAAGTTCCAAGCAGCAAAGCGTTTGCACCTTTTGAAAGGAAAATAAACAGCAAAGAGGAAAAGGAGGTAGGGTTGTTATAAGGCAATGGTGTCAAACTCACACCATCATGGTGGTGTCACATGATGTATTGGGACTTTTTTTCCCATTAGCTAAACCAGGTGTGGGTGTAGCCAGCAAAATGACATATCCAGCCCATGGGCCTGGATTTTGATAGCCCTGCCTTCGTGGATAGCAATGAAACCCTTGGTAAGACATAGCCTATAGTATGCTACCCTTTTGTAACCATACATAGATTACCACCTGAAGAGATCCAAAATAAGGACTAATTGTAAGATGTTAACATAATGCATGTAATGTAATACATGTTTCAAAACATGCATTTTAGAAAAGACAAATACTGTATATTGAATGAATGCATTTAATGTATTTATGCAAGCAAATTTCTGAGGAATCTCTTTATGCATTATTTGGTAGCATTCAAGCAAAGCTGGGGTCTCCGTAACTTAGCTGACACTAAAAATGATATTTTAAAGGTATTTAACTGTAGTAGATATTTGATGAATATCAGTAGTGTTCCTCATGTGCCACCCTGAAATGAACAATAGCCATTTTTAAAAGTAGGCTCTAAAGGAAAACAGACGAGGACGATAATAATAATATCTCAAACAAATTAACAGATGGTGGGTTAAATTAAAATTACTGCTAAACACTGTGAATAAACTTTACTCTCTTGGAAAAAACTTCAAAAGATTTCTCTCCCAGTGTTCAATTTAGACTCAACATTTATGGGCTAAATTACCACCTACAATTTATTCTGCTCGCTGCAATTTTTTTCATTGTAAGTGTCTTTCCGTGATACTCAGATGTTCAGCTGGACCAGAGGTGGTATTCAGCAAATTCTGACCAGTTCTGGAGAACTGGTAGCAGAAATTTTGAGTAGTTCGGAGAACCGGCAAATACCTCCTCTGACTGGAGATTTTACAGTATCCTTCCCCTGCCATGCCCACCAAGCCACGCCCACAGAATCGATAGTAAAAAAATTTGAATCCCACCACTGAACTGGACCAGTTATCAAGGTCAGAAAAAGTGGGGAAAATGCAATCTTAACACATACCACAATTTGCTCATGTGCATAAACACAAATACGTAAGCACACAAATATAGGTTTATATATGTCATGTATTTCATTTTGTTTTTTATTCTTGGCTTGTGCGTGTGTGTGTGTTTTTCGTGACATACTCTTTTGGTTTGATTTGGTTACTTTAATAAAAAAGAAACAGAAAACTGAAATTCTTCATTCTTTGTTAATTTGAGAAATAAATTATTTGCATTTTAGTCTACAGTAGGACACTTTTTCTTGAAATTAAGGTTATAAGCCTTGCCCAAACAAACACTCCCCCCCACACACAAGCATGCATTAATAAGAGACATATATAATGTAACATTGACATATCAGCACTGATGATGTTTGGGTAATGAAACATCTGCAAGAAAACAAGCAAGCTCAGAGAGCACCAATGACCTTTCATTGATAACAATGCAACTAACAAAGTTGTTGAACTAATTATTTTGTAAAGTACTTCTGATGCTTGAAAATGTTTGCTTCTATGTATGGCTTTCTTATTATGGAGCAATTATTTTCTTTTTAACATATTTTTATTTTCTCCTAGGAGTTTCACAATCCATTTAATTTAAGAAAATCCTAGAAATGCCTTCCTGGCTATTTCTTCTTAATTCTTGCTATCATAACACAAGCAGGCATGTAATTGGTGCTGTGTGCTAGTAACTGTCCTGCAATATTTCTTAGCTTAGCATTTGCCTACAAAAATGTCAATTCTATTACAGTCATTTTGTGAAGATGAGCAAGCCACTCTACCTGAAGGAATTGCACTGTTGCTGCATAAAGATGATTTAAAGGCTATGAATAAACTCCATTCAGTTGCCATGCCACCACATCTATTTAAAACAATCTGTGTTATTGGGGGAAAGTGCTGAATAGAACAAAGTCATTTATGTTTTTCCTCACTATATGTTCTTTGCAGGGTTCAGATCATTGTTGTGTGTGAGAGAGAACAGAAATAGAAACTAGGAAAGGAACTGCTGCTTGATAGCAATTCCTCTTTGCCTCTGGCAAATGGATTCCAAACTGTATATATGTTTGCAGTGTGTTATTGTACGTAAATCTCTGCAAAAGCTTTTTGACTGGAAGTGATAGAGTATGTGCACAAGCAAGCCTAATTTAAAAACCTTTTTATTATACTTTTAACCTTATAGCCTCTGGCAAAAGCAACCTATTTGTCTGGCAGCCTATAGTGCAAAGAAGAGAAAAGTGGTCCAAAATATGGGTGGAAAAAACAGGGAATGTTAGAGAGTGAATGAGGAGCTGCCCACGTTTGGCTCTTTCTCTTGTCATGATGAGTAGGTGGTTTGATAATGATGACAGTGTCATTGATGTAGCATGTCCAGAATTTTGGTTGGATGGTATGTAGAACTATTGATTCAAGTCATTGTATGATTCTTTCCTTTTATTAGGCCTCATGAATGACCCGCATCTGATGTAACCTCCCCATCACAAGACCCATCACAAGACTCACTGGTTATTCACACCTGACCCATCACAAGACCTACAGACCCTCACTTGATACACCCACATTTGACCCAACATCACAAGTTCTATCACAAGACCCTGACCTGAGCCTGACTTGATGTGATTTCACCTTCACAAGACCTGCTAACTACATGAAGCCCTTATAAATAGAACAACACTGACACAGACATCTCCTAAACTCTGCTGAAGATGTTACCTAGCATGGTAATGAAATGTTCAGAAACCAAACCACAAGCTTAGGTTAAACTAACTACGGCATTAGAGAGCCCTTGAATACAAATTTAATTTTAAGCTAGTTCAAGTTCATGTCTTCTTTTCAAGATGGAATATATCAGGGATATAGACCTCATAACTCTTGACCAGCAGAGTGATCATTTCCATCTTAGTTTTACAAGTATGTTTCATTAATTTTCTAAAGAATGGAATTCTGTGTTAAAGATCAGATCTTCTTTTTGCCGTCAGGGACATAAGTACTTCAATATTATAGAGGGGAGAACTGCAAAAGACTTTAGTGTGATTTTTAGAGGCCTCTGAAGTCAAATATCCATGTCTCATGGTGAATATCTTTCTTTGTTTTGGTAGAGGCAATTATTATATAACATGTCATTCCAAGGACAAAAGGATCCTATCTTAAATCACAATAATTTAAAGAGGAATAAAACCAGACACATTTTTGCTAGACTTTTTCCCTCAAGTTGTAATTGTAGGGAACTTTTGAGAATATATTTTTTCTATATCAGGCAGAATCAATGTACATGAAAGTCATGCCCTCCTATGACATACAAACCCCATATTTGAATTATTGATAAACCATACTTCTTTTTTTGTACTTATATTAAAAATGAATGTACCTAATCTCAGCTCTTTAACTAGTTTTTCTCATCTGATGTTTAGAGGATCTGATAATTTCAAGTACAAGAATGGAGCCTCTCCTACAGAATGAATCTAGTTTTGTTGAGACTACTCTTTCTTTCTTTCTTTCTTTCTTTCTTTCTTTCTTTCTTTCTTTCTTTCTTTCTTTCTTTCTTTCTTTCTTTCTTTCTTTCTTTCTTTCTTTCTTTCTTTCTTTTCCTTCCTTCCTTCCTTCCTTCCTTCCTTCCTTCCTTCCTTCCTTCCTTCCTTCCTTTTTTACAATGTATTGTATACATCACCAAATGAGAAAGCTAGGTGTACTGTCGCTTTAAAAAGTCTAGTCAACCACTCTAGACTCCCAAGATGATACTGATCTCCCAATTTTATCTTTCTCTGGTGGTTTGGGGCAACAAGCACTTCTCAACAAAGCACTACACTGCAGTCACTCAACCAATTTACTGCAAGCTTCATATAATCTCAGAGGAATCATGATAGACAAAAATAATGCCAATTTGGCCTTCTCTCTGTTGGTAGCCTTTTGTTTTTCAACATTCTGTCTCCTGTTTATCTATCAGGATCTTTACAAAGTAAAATTACAGCTACCAAGATAGAAATGCACAGGAATATTGATCACCATAGATTTTATGTGCTTTACTCTTCCTAGTGTTGGTGGGTGGGGAGGGCGGGGTAGGAGAGAAAAAAAGTCTCTTTATAACTGTTTAAAATTATGTAGTAATTTACAGGCTTGTATTGATACATAGTGATGCACACAGCTTATTTATCTCATTGCAGTTTCCTTCTTTATCACAAGTTCAATCTTTATTGGTTAACCCTAAAACCCTGCTATGAGCATATAGAAGAGTCTAGCAAGTCTATATAATCCAAATTCTATTTTTTAAAAAACAGGAATCTTGTTGCTTGCAATCTTACAACGCTAGGGCTTCTCCCTTCCATTACATTTCTTTTACCACTTGCATTATATTTTCTAATCATAATAGGAAAAATGCATGTAGGGCAGAGTCCTGCTTTTCCCATAGCTAGATATGAAGAAATCTATAATGCACAGCTAACCAAATATGATGCAGACATGGAGATTCCAACAAGAAATCATATTCCAAAACCATTTCGTTAAATGTTGAGTTGCCTAGATGAGTGCAAAGATCTTTCATCAACTCATTAAGGAGCTTCATTTAAAGATATTAGAAGGACAACTTCCAAGACTTCTTTTTCTTCATACTACAGTGGAAGATGAAGTGTTGAAAATTAAAACTGAATGCATTTGCATGTGAAAATGAATGTGGTGGCTCACAGGAGGCATTTCCACATTTATCAAAATTGGATGAATATTTATGATGAGTTTGCTCACTCTTGGAAGAAATTATAATTGGACCAATCATTTTCCTTGATTTGATAACCAATGAGCTGCCAACATATGGCTGCTTTATTTAGCCTTGGAGGAAATCCATTTCAGTCTCACAGAAAGATATCTGTGTAAAAATAAATACTTGTACAATATACCCAAATGAGACAAATTTTACTTCATGTAGATTTGCTAACCAGGGAATATAATCTGTCATGAAGTTTGAAATAAATTCTAGGTTTTGGTTTAAGCTATATACATCAGCTCAGTTTTCCCAACTTAGTTCTTTTCAAACATGCAGTGATTAGATCCCTCAAATCTTTTGGCCATATGGCCAAGTCATCTTGGAGAATTCTGGAAGTTGTAGTCCCATTATATCTGGAGGGCACAAGATGATGAAAAGCATCTTGGGGTATCTTGTCAATCTTTTGCATTTTTCACATTGCCACAATTTTCAAACCATGCTTGGATGTCTGATAGAAATAACAATGATAGCATGTGGTTATGGGTGTGGATATATATATATATATATATATATATATATATATATATATATATATATATATATATATATATATATATATATATATATATATACTTTGTATTACAACACCCTGTTAAGCCCCAATTAAGGGAGAAAGCATACTGCTTTCTTTTCTGTCTTTCGGCTCATCACCAGAGACCATACCGACAGAAAGCTATTTGTTTCGTTGTCTTTTCTTTACATGTGTGTAAGGTTTTATATATATATATATATGGGTGTGGATATGATATATTAGCAGATATAATGTGTTTGCCACTGCCTTTTCCCCCAGAATTTATAAAAAATGTCCTAGCCTGCTCTATTGCCCTTGTATACAGGGTGGCTTTACTTGCTTTTGTTAAAATAGACTGATGTTGTTTAGTAGTTTTTCTATTCAGAGTATTGCAGCGTAAATTCAGTGCCAGAAAAGTAAACACAAATGGCTGAGGCTTCTTTATAGATACAACTATATATAATGTAACTTCTTTATAGATACAAGAAGTAAATTTTACAAACCAGTTGTAGATTTCTCCAACATGGAGCAAACTCAAACAGAAACAAATATCAGTTTTACTTTACTTCAGCAGGCAAGTAAGATACACAGCAGAGGAGAGAAGTGGTTTCATTTCAATAGATGGAATCAAAACTTAACATAGCTTCAGATCTGCAGAGTTTAATATAGAGCCATGCCTAGGCTACTTCTAGTTTCAGTTTCCAAACAGTCTTCATTGGCTGACTTAGTTGCTATGCCTATTCATTGGCTGACCTTGTTACCATGCTCTATTCCACTTCATGAATATACTCTGACATTTTCAAGTTCAGTATTTCCTCTTAAACACTTGCTGACAGACAGTAGCAGTAGAGAAAACCCCCTAATCATGTTTTTTTGGTCCAGATAATAGTAGTTGGCTGAGATATCACCAAATACCATTTTTAAAAAACTAAATATCTGTCATGGTGGTAGTGTGAAGGCTTGCATGTTAATTGGGTTTCTGTTGAACATTGTTCAATGCTAAGAGTGCAGATAAGAGCTGGTTGAGAGAGCTGATGTTTGGCCTATTCTGTGTTGATTTCTGAGGATGGATGCTAACACTTTATTTATTTATTTATTTATTTATTTATTTATTTATTTATTTATTTATTTATTTATTCATTCATTCATTCATTCATTCATTCATTCATTCATTCATTCATTCATTTATTTATTTATTTATTTATTAAACTTATATACCACCCTATTTCCCTAACAGGACTCAGGGCGATGTACAGCTGCATTAAAATACAAAAAACAGTGCAAAATTAAAAACTATTAAAAGACCAAATATAAAAGGCTGAAAGCTAAAAAATAGAGGGCTAAAAGCTAAAACCAGATGAAACCGAATTAAAAACCCCCTAAAAATCCTAGGCCATACCGGCTTGATGAAATAAATAAGTTTTCAACGCGTGCCGGAAGGTCAAGAGATCAGGGATGGTCCTCATCTCCGGGGGTAATTCGTTCCAGAGGGAGGGTGCCCCCAACGAGAAGGCCCGCACCCTCGGGGTCGCCAGCCATCCAGCCAGCGGCACCCTGAGGAGACCCACTCTATGGGAGCGTATTGGTTGGCAGGAGGCCGATAATGGCAGGAGGTGGTTCCGCAAATATCCTGGTCCCAAGCCATGGAGCTCTTTAAAGATGGTAACTAGAATCTTGAAGTGCACCCGGAGGGCCACCGGGAGCCAATGTAGCTCATGCAGGAGTGGCGTAACATGGGAGCCCCATGGAGCTCCCAACACCACCTGCGCGGCCACATTCTGCACCAGCTGGAGCCTCCGGGTGCTCTTCAAGGGAAGCCCCATGTAGAGAGCATTGGCATAGTCTAGGCAGGAGATTACGAGGGTGGAGGTGACCGTGCAAAGTGCACCCCGATCCAGAAAGGGCCACAACTGGTAGATCCTATGGACCTGACCAAAAGCCCCCCTGGCGACGGCTGCCACATGGTCCTCCAATGACAGCCATATGTCCAGGAGGACACCCAGATTGGGAGCCCTCTCTATGGGGGCAAGGATTTCCCCCCCACACAGCCAGCGATGGAACCAGCTGGCTGTATCGGGGCGCCGGGAAGCACAGCCACTCAGTTTTAGATGGGTTAAGCTGAAGCCTGTTCCACCCCATCCAACACCGCCTGGCCTCCAGGCACCGGGCCATCACCTCGACAGCTTCATCGGGGTGGCCCGGGGTAGAAATGTACAGCTGAGTATCATCAGCGTACTGATGGAATTCTACCCCGAAGCCACGGATGATCTCACCCAGCAGCTTCATATAAATGTTGAACAGAAGGGGCGAGAGCACCGATCCCTGAGGAACTCCACAAACCAGGGGCCTCTGGGCCGATTTCTGCCCCCCCGCCAACACAAATTACGAATGGCTGGAGAGGAAGGAGGAGAATCACTGCAAAACAGTGCCCCATACCCCCAACTCCTCCAGCCGTCATAATAGGATACTGTGGTTGACAGTATCAAAAGCCGCTGAGAGATCTAATAGGATCAGGACAGAGGAATGACCTCTGTCATGGACCCTCCAGAGATCATCCACCAATGTGACCAAAGCCATCTCCGTGCTGTGCCCGGGCCTGAAGCCCAATTGGCGTGGGTCTAAATAGACAGCCTCATCCAGGTGCTGGGGGAGCTGTCGTGCCCCCACACTCTCAACAACCTTCGCCACAAAGCGAAGACCGGATGATAATTAGATAACAGAGTTGGGTCCAGGGATGGTTTCTTGAGGAGGGGTCTCACCACCGCCTCTTTCAAGGTGGTGGGCAGATATCCCTCACTCAAGGAAGCATTAATAATACCCTGGAACCAACCTCATGTCACCTCCCGAGTGGCCAACATCAGCCAGGAGGGGCATGGGTCCAATAAACATGTGGTAGCATTCAGCCCTCGCAGCATCCTGTCCACGTCCTTGTGGGTCACAGGATCAAACTCTTCCCAAATGACTTCCCCAAATTCCGCCTCCGACCCCCCGCCCAGAGTTGCCCATTCAGAGTCCAGCCCATCCTGGATCCGAGCGATTTTAACCAACAGGAAATTCGAAAAGTCCTCAGCCCATCCCTGCAAGGAGTCCTCCCGTGCTCCCCCTTCCAGGAGGGAACGGGTCACTCTAAACAGGGTGGCTGAGTGGTTTCCCACGGACGCAATAAGTGCGGAAAAGTATGAATGCTTTGCCACCCTTATCGCCACTAAATAGGTCTTAATATTTATTTTATTTATTTATTTATTTATTTATTTATTTATTTATTTATTTATTTATTTATTTAAATACTTATATACCACCCTTCTCCCAAAGGACTCAGGGTGGTGCACAGCCAATCAAACCCCAATACATTGTACAAAAATTAAAATGAATTAAATAATTTAGTCTGTTTAAATTTTAAAAGTTTACCCGTCCCTCATGAATAATTAAAACCCCAAATATTCGGACCCAATTAAAACAAGAGACAAAGTTAAAATCTTGTGTCAGCCTAGGCCAGCCTGCTCAAAGAGCCAAGTTTTTAACGCACATCTGAAGGCTTTCAGGTCTGTGTTGGTGCGTATCTCTGGGGGCAGACTATTCCAGAGGGCGGGGGCCCCCACAGAGAAGGCCCTACTCCTGGGGGACGCCAGACGGCACATAGAAGCCGACGGCACCCGGAGAAGGCCCTCCCTGTGGGAACGCACAGGTCTGTTGGAGATCACCGGAAGAACGCGGTCCTGCAGATAACCTGGCCCAATGCCATGGATCGCTTTAAAGGTCAGAACCAGAACCTTAAAGCGAACCTGGAAAGCCACTGGCAACCAATGCAGCTCGCGTAGGAGAGGCGTCACATGGGAGCTTCGCGACGCCCCCATAATCACCCACGCGGCTGCATTTTGCACCAGTTGGAGTCTCTGGGTGCTCCCCGCAGGGAGCCCCATGTAGAGAGCGTTACAGTAATCCAGGCGAGAGGTGACAAGGGCGTGAGTGACCGTGCGTAAGGAGTCCCGATCTAGGAAGGGCCGCAACTGGTAGATCAGGCAAACCTGATAAAAAGCCCCCCTGGAGACGGCCGCAATATGGTCTTCTAGAGACAGCCGTGCATCCAGGAGGACACCCAAATTGCGAGCCCTCCCTGTGGGGGGTAGAATCTTTCCCCCAATAGCCAGCGATGGGGTCAGCTGACTATATCGGGCTGCCGGAAACCACAGCCACTCGGTCTTGGATGGGTTGAGCCGGAGCCTGTTCCTGCCCATCCAATTCCGCACGGCCTCCAGGCACCGGGACATAGCCTCTACAGCATCGTTGGGGTGGTCCGGGGTGGAGATGTAAAGCTGGGTATCATCTGCATACAGATGACACCGCACCCCAAGACCACGGATGATCTCGCCCAGCGGCTTCACATAAATGTTGAACAGGAGAGGGGAGAGGACCGATCCCTGAGGCACCCCACAAATAAGGGGCCTAGAGGTGGACCTCTCCCCCCCCCGTCAACACAAATTGCGAGCGGTTGGAGAAGAAGGAGGAGAACCATCGTAAGACAGTTCCCCCAATCCCTAACCCCCCCAACTGCCGCAATAGGATACTATGGTCGATAGTATCAAAAGCCGCCGAGAGGTCTAACAGGACCAGGACAGAGGAAAACCCCCTGTCACGGGCCCTCCAGAGATCATCAACCAATGCGACCAATGCTGTTTCGGTACTATGCCCGGGCCTGAAGCCCGATTGGAATGGGTCGAGGTAAGTCGCTTCCTCCAGGTACTGAGGGAGCTGACGTGCCACCACACTCTCAACAACCTTTGCTAAAAAAGGAAGGTTGGAGACTGGACGATAGTTATTTAAAACAGCCGGGTCCAGGGAAGGCTTCTTGAGGAGGGGCCGCACCACCACCATTTTCAGGGCAGTAGGGAGCGACCCCTCTCTCAGCGAAGCGTTGATAATCCCCTGGAGCCAGCCTCGTGTCACCTCCCTGGTGGTCGAAATCAACCAGGAGAGACACGGGTCCAACAAACATGTGGTGGTATTCAGCCCCCCCAGCAATCTGTCCACACCCTCGGCGGTTACAGGGTCAAACTCTTCCCAGATAATATTCTCAAGACCTGCCCCAGACACCTCCCCCGGGACCACCCAATTGGAGTCCAGCCCATCCCGAATCTGAGCGATTTTGTCGTGCAAGAATCGGGAAAACTCTTCTGCTCTACCCTGCAAGAGGTCATCCCGCGCTCTCGGCTCGAGCAGGGAGCGGGTCACTCTAAACAGGGCGGCAGGCCGATTTTCTGCCGACACAATAAGGGCGGAGAAATGCGAACGCTTCGCCGCCTCTATCGCCACAAGGTAGATCTTAATGTAAGACCTCACCTGTGTTCGGTCAGAATCAGTGCGGCTAGCCCTCCAAACACTCTCTAGACGTCTTTTCCGGCACTTCATCTCCCATAGCTCCTCCGTAAACCACGGAGCTAAGTGGAATCTGTGCCGAGTTAGAGGTCGCAGAGGCGCAATTTGGTCCAGAGCCCCAGCAGCCAACCTATCCCAGGTGGCCACCAGGTCTCCAGGCGAGTTGTGAGCCAGAGTCTTGGGAAATGGCCCAAGCTCCCTCTGGAACCGCTCGGGGTCCATCAGGCGCCTGGGGCGGAACCATCTACATGTCTCCGCCTCCCTACCGTGGGTGGTGGCGGTACAGAAGTCCAGTCTAAGAAGAGAATGGTCTGTCCATGACAAGGGTTTGATGACTAAATCCCCAAAATTACAGTCATTCAACCACTGACCGGAGACAAAAATAAGGTCCAGTGTCCTCCTATATGAGTAGGGGCAGAAACTAATTGGATCAGGTCCATGGCTGTCATGGAAGCCATGAACTCCCGGGCTACCCCAGAGGTTTCACCGAGCGATGGCAGGTTGAAATCCCCCATGACTAAAAGCCTAGGGGTCTCAACCGCCAGCTCGGCAATCACCTCGAGGAGTCCGGGCAGGGCCAATGACACGTGGCAGGGAGCCAGGTACGCCATCAAAAGGCCCATCTGAACCCCCTGTCCCCACTTCACAAAGAGAGACTCACAACCAGCCGTCTGAGTGGTTGAGTGGCCTCCCTAGAACAAAGGACCTCTCTAATAAGCACCGCCATCCCTCCATCCCTTCCCTGAGCCCTAGGCTGATGAAATGTAATAGTGTTTGGTCGGATCCGAAGTGGGTAATCCTCCAAATACTCTCCAGGTGTCCTTTCCGGTGCTTCATCTCCCTAGACCCTCGGAAAACCAAGGGGCTGAGTGAGAGCAGCGCCGGGTCAGAGGCCGCAAGGGCACGACCCGATCAAGGGCCCCAGCCACCACCCTGTCCCAGGTGGCGACCAGGTCCTCAACCAAGTCGTGTGCTCGAACGTCGGGACAAGGCCCAAGCTCCATCAGGAACCTATCTGGATCCATCAGTTGCCTGGGTAGTACCATCGTAATTGGTCCGCCTCCCTGCGACGGGGAGGAGCAGCCTGGAAGTCCAGCCTAAGGAGCGAATGATCAGACCATGACAGGGGTTCCACCATGGCCCCAGTTGATGATGCCTGGGCCGCGGGGCTGGTTGAGGTCGGGCCCAAGCCTCCAAGTCACCCCCAAATTGCTGCCAGCCCCAACAACAGCAGCAATCACAGACACCAATGACGGAAGGACCAACCTCGCCCAGCCCCAGGTGGCAGCCTCGTCAGCGCCACCGGCCGCGCCAAAACGCCGACCTGAGCCATCGCCCTCAAAATATCCAAGGCGAGGCAAGGGAAAATAGAATGAAGCAGCAGGATTAGTCCAACTTTGAGCCAGACCCAACACTTAAAAAGCGACAGGAACAAGACGCCAATGAAGCGAAGCGTGATGGGGCATGGCAAGATGTTAAAACGCCGTCAGCCCTGACTGCCGCCTGGACTACCCATGCGGCTGCCCGGGCAACCCTGCCAACCACTCTCACACCCTTGCAGTGGTACCAACCCCCCCCCCAGGCCCCCCGATACCTACACCAAAGGGCCCAGGGGAGGAGCAGGCCAGGCCTAGAGTGCCGAGCGGTCAACTTTAAATCAGCTATAGAGAATATCCCTTTAGTCAGCACATTCTATGTATCATAAATCACATAACATTATATAAAAATAAAAGTACAAACAAGGAATGGAAACCTAAGAGCTATCTGTCCCTTTTCAGATCTGAAAGGGGACATGCAGTATTGTTATGTCGTAATATGAGAATCAGATCAAGTTTAAGAAAAAGATATGCAATACTTCCTCTCCTTTTTTGTTTTACAGATTATGGGCTTGAAATGCTGATTATATTTTCACAGATGCATATGAAATTTTGCAGCAAATTAATAATAATCTGAAAAATTGGGCAATTTTCCCTACAGCTGAGCCAAGTATTTTCAGTGCAGATCAAATCCCTTTAATCAAACATATTTTAGTATCCTAATTTTGACTGGACATTTTTTTTCTTGTTTTGCATGCAATGTAAGCACAATTCTCTTGGGTCTCAGTTGTCAGCCAAGCAAACTAGATAATATGATCAAATAGCTAAATGAAATAAGTAACTTGCACCTGCCAGCAGAGAAATTCTAATTGGCTGATAGTGTCAAGGTCCCTAAACATGTGATGGCAGTGTGACATTTTGCCAGCAAGTACATAAGGGAATTGGATTATAAAAGTATACAAAATGTCTTAGCAAGGCAGAATGTGAATTTAGATTTGACAAAATGTTTTTAGAAGTTACAAAATAAGATATATTGATTTAATTCACCAACAGATGCAACTTTGTATTGGATCCAGAAAATGGAGTTGTATTGGGAGTGCCCGTGCAAATTAGTTGCAGTAATTCATCAATCAACTAAAATGTGATGGATTCATCAATGAATGACAATATTAATTTAAGAAACCTATAAACTGGTAGATAATAGAATTAAATGAAAGCATTCATTACTTATGCTGTTTTTATTCTTATGTATTGATATAATCAAAAAAAGAAGTTGCTTATTTGATTTTTGAGATTTATAATTCATCTTTAGTTCAGGAGGTTAAGATGGAGCACATGATGCTTCTTCCTCCCATCAATCTCCAGAACAATCACTCTCTGATGTAGATGGGGCTGAGCAAGAGCGACTGTCCAAAGTCACCCATAGTGAGTTGAAGATAAACTTCACTACAATGAAGTGCACATTTTAATAGATATTAAAATTGGCACACTTGGACCACATCCAGGGAAATTGTGTCTAGATAGTTTGTCTCATTTTCTGACATCATTTCTGCTGCCCTTGAATCTTTTCCTATATAGAATCATGTTCCTAGAATGTTATTTTATTTATTTATTTGATTTGTCAATCGCTTACAAGATAATAGGTATAAGTATAAATATGAATAAGAGTACAGGAAATAGGTATGAATAAATGGGAACATTAGGACAGAGACAGTAGGCACTTATGCATGCCCCTTACAGACCTCTTAGGAATGGGGTGAGGTCAATAGTGGTTAGATTGAGGTTAAAGGAGTGGGGGTTAGAGGATGTAACAACAGAGTCAGGTAGTGCATTCTTGGCATTGGCCACTCTGTTGCTGAAGTCGTATTTTCTGCAATCAAGTTTGGAACGATTTACATTGAGTTTGTATCTGTTGTGTGCACTTGTATTGTTGTGGTTGAAGCTGAAGTAGTCATTGACTGGTAGGACATTGTAACAGATAATTTTGTGTGCTATGCTTAAGTCTAACCATAGGCGACATAGTTCGAAGTTATCCAAGCCCAAAATCCAAGCCTGGTGATATAGGGTATTCTGTTGTGAGCAGAGGAGAGTAGTACTCTTCTCGTGAAATACTTCTGGACTTGCTCGATTGTATTAATTTCCGATATGCAGTGTGGATTCCAACTGATGAGCTGTATTCGAGTATTGGTCTGGCAAAAAATTTGTATGCTCTAGTTAGCATTGTTCATAAGTTATCAGAACCTTCTCCTTTAGTATCATCTGTCTGGGTAGAATAGACAGATGAGAGGGCTTTTCAGAGAGGGCCAAAATGATTTTTAAATGGTAGGATTAGGATCTAAAAGTATCTAAAATGCTATTGTATAGAGTGGAAAACTAAAGCTGACAAGGTAGGCAATGAGAAGACAGTGACAGACTCCAGTATGGGTACTATCAAGAAATCAGCAGCAATCAGTCCATTACACCAAAGAAAGGAAGATCAAAATTCATGATTTAACCTCAGAAATCTCAAGAACAGATACAGAGAGACAGCTAGATACTTAGATTGTTATAATTCCTAAGGTTACTTATACAGGTAGTTTTATTAATGATCTATTCAAGCTATTCTATATCCTTCCATTCCTATGTAGCTTGAGTTACAAAATGCAATGTCCCAGATGTAATCCTTCACTAAGAGGTATCCAAGCTATTGTAGATTGCCATATCTGGACTGCAAAAATACAGACAATCCCACTATATTGTCTCAAGAAGATAAAGAAACTCTAAATCTTTGTTGCATCTGGATTTTTGCAGACCAAAAACAGCATGTCTGCGAACAGCTTTAAATTGTCTTGTACTTTTTTCAAACCCAGAGTGTAACTCCTAATATCTTTTGAAATTGTAATTTTTATTGTGATAGAATTCATTTTAGAAACAGAATTAAATGGAACCCAGACCTTAACTCTGTTAATTATTTTACCTTGGTCTTGGAGAAGGTAAAGAAATACAAAATCATAAAGGTAAGAAACTTTCTCATACCATCAAAATTAGAAATTACTTTTTCTCTTGGTGAATAAAGTAGACTGAGCTCATATGAAGCAAGCATTTTGTTCAATGGGACAAATGAAACAATAGGTCAGGAATAAATAGTCAAATCTTTGAACTATAATGTCTGTTAATTCTGATTACAATCCATCTCCTATATCGGAAGACCATAGCTATAGCTTGTGCATAAGTAATAAATCTAATCCCATTCTTTTGATCAGTCTTCGTGTGCGAATTTATGAATTGTGAATTGTTCAGAAGTTGTACTATTTTTCAAATTTGTCTACTTGGTTGCAGTTCTTCCAGCTTATTTCCATAATTATGAGCAGGATCCCATACAGCTGGCATTTCAGAACTACTGCTGAGAAAACATCCTTATATTCCATTATTCATTATACAGGCAATACTACATTTTTCATCATTTCCATAATTTATGTGATGCTCTTCAAGCCTCATGATAAGCTGAGTTAGTCAGGGTGGCCATTTTATTTTTATTTTTAATGTGTGACTAACCACTGGGGTGGTTTTTTTTCATCCATGAAGTTTGAAGATCTTATATGTATCCTGAAGCCATCTTACTGTGTAGGACAGCAGGGGTTCATGACTTTGGTTTTTGTTTGTTTGTTTGTTTGTTCATTTATGCATGGTGGAGGCTGAGTATTGAGCCCAGGGCTGCATTCCTCAAAGTAGGTGATGGGATTAGGAGATAAACTAAACCTAATTTCATTTAATGAATATTTAATGTAATCGATGGTATGATGTGTTTAACATTTCTCCTTCAATCACACTATGTTACAATAGCCATTTTAGGACATCTCCAACTCAAGGCTTTTACATGGGATGCTGGGATATTTTCAAGTCCAAGAGGTTTGGAGATTTCACATGGCCTCGTCTTTCATATCTCTGATTTACATGCTTGATCACTTAGAAAACTTTGTGAATCAACCCAAAAGAATATTCTCTCTTTCCTTCTGAAGCACCAGGTGATATTAAACCTTGATTAATGCCATTTAATGTGCATCAGTTAATGAGGAGATTTAAATTATATCGCTTAATGAGAAAAAAGCTTATCTTTATGGTAGTAATTGCAAAAGTGTATCAAAATCTTTTTTTACCTTAAGGTAAAGCAAGACAGCCTATAAATCTGTCTGGAAACAGGTTATTTTCCTCCCTGTATTTTAATAGCTAATGTACTGTGTAACTCATTATTGAGGTGTGAATATATCAAAGCACTTTATGGGAAATAGTGACTGTGGTTTTACAGCAATCTACAACTCTACAACTACAACTATAAGATTGGCCATCAAAAGGGTTATAGGAACAGGGACAGGAAACAAATGTGATGAGGCGTTGCCAGAATGCAAATTTCATTCTTTTCTTTTAAGGGAGTGAGTCCACTGACTTTCTTACTTTTCCGCCCTTATTGCATCCGCAGAAAATTGCCCAGCCCCCTTTTAAGGGTGACCCGCTGCCTTTTAGATGTGGGAGTGCGGGAGGATCCCTTACAGGGGTGAGCTGAGGATTTTTCGAGATATCTGCAGGACAAAATTGCTCAGATTCGGGACGGGCTGGACTCTGATTGGGCAACTCTGGATGGGAAGACTGGGGTGGATCTTGGTGAGGTCATGGGGTGAGTTTGATCCTGTGACCCTGGAAGACATGGACAGGATACTGGGTGGGCTTAATGCCACCACATGTTTACTGGATCCGTGCCCCTCCTGGCTGGTTCTGGCCACCCAGGAGGTGACACGAGGTTGGTTCCATGGTATCATTAACGCTTCCTTGAGTGAAGGGCTTTTGCCTGCCACCTTGGAAGAAGCAGTGGTGAGGCCCCTCCTCAAGAAACCGTCCCTGGACCCAACATTATTATCAAACTATCGTCCGGTCCCCAACCTTCGCTTTGTGGCAAAGGTTGTTGAGAGTGTGGTGGCACGACAGTTCCCTCAGCACCTGGATGAAGCTGTCTATTTAGATCTGCTTCAATCGGGCTTCAGGTCCGGGTACAGCACGGAGACAGCGTTGGTCACGTTGGTGGATGATCTCTGGAGGGCCCGTGACAGGGGTTGTTCCTCTGTCTTGGTCCTGTTAGATCTCTCAGTGGCTTTTGATACTATCGACTATAGTATTTTATTGCAGCGGTTGGGGGGGTTGGGAATGGGGGGCACCGTATTACGGTGGTTCTCCTCCTTCCTCTCTGACTGTTTGCAATTTGTGTTGGCAGGGGGGCAGAGGTCGGCCCCGAGGCCCTTGATTTGTGGGGTGCCTCAGGGGTCTGTTCTCTCGCCCCTGCTGTTCAACATTTATGTGAAGCCA
This sequence comes from Bungarus multicinctus, assembly GCA_023653725.1. Lineage (NCBI taxonomy): Eukaryota > Metazoa > Chordata > Lepidosauria > Squamata > Elapidae > Bungarus > Bungarus multicinctus. Next base: position 35,994,765 of record CM042842.1, on the reverse strand, counting down.
TTGGATGAGATCATCTGTGGTTTTGGGGTAGAATTCCATCAGTATGCTGATGATACTCAGTTATACATTTCTGCCCCAGGCCACCCCAACGAAGACGTTGAAGTGATGACCCGGTGCCTGGAGGCTGTGCAGAGTTGGATGGGTATGAACAGGCTCTGACTCAACCCTACCGAGACCGAGTGGCTGTGGTTTCCTGCACCCAGATACAGCCAGCTTATTCCATTGCTGGCTGTGGGGGGAGAAATTTTGACCCCCACGGGGAGGGCGCGCAATTTTGGTATCCTCCTGGATGTACAGCTGTCACTGGAAGATCATATAACGGCCGTCACCAGGGGAGCTTTTTATCATGTCTGTCGGATCTGCCAGTTGCGGCCCTTTCTGGATCTGGACGCGCTTCGCACGGTCACTTCTGCCCTTGTCATTTCCCGTCTCGATTATTGCAATGCTCTCTACATCGGGCTCCCCTTGAAGAGCATCCGGAGGCTCCAGTTGGTGCAGAATGCGGCTGTGTGGGTGATTTTGGGGGCTTCTTGTAGCTCCCATGTTACACTGCTCCTGCACGAGCTGCATTGGCTTCTGGTAGCCTTCCGGGTACGATTCAAGGTGTTGGTGATCATCTTTAAAGGGCTCCATGGCTTGGGACCTGGGTACTTACGGGACTGCCTTCTGCCACCATCGGCCTCTCGTTGACCTGTGCGCTCTCACAGGGTGGGCCTCCTTGGGATGCCATCAGCTGGACGATGTCAGCTGGCGACCCCGAGGGTATGGGCCTTCTCTGTGGGAGCACCCTCTCTTTGGAACGAGCTGCCCCAGAGATACGGACTATCCCTGATCTGTGAACCTTTAGGCGCATATTAAAGACCCATCTTTTTCAACGAGCCGGTCTGGCCTAGTAGTATTGTGGGATTTTAAATTTGTCATTTTACATACCCTTGTTTTTATTATTTTTATAATTTTAAACTTCAGCCACTGATTTAATCTGTTTTTAAATTCTAAATTTCTTTGTATTGTTTTAATCTGGCTGTACACCGCCCCGAGTCCCAAATGGGAGAGGGATCAGTATATAAATTAAATAAAACCTAAAACCGAAACCTAAACCTAGTATTTTTGTGTCTTTCTTTAGATTTTCAGATATTTGTACAAATGGATCCTTTGCCACATTATTTGTTTTCATGCAGACCTTCATCTGGTTCCCCGCCCCCTTTATAGTACCATCACACTTTTGAAGACAATAGTCAAAGCAGTATATAACAGGTGGATCCCTGAAACTCTTTAGCAAAGAAGAACTGATAATTCAGCTTTATAGAAACAAACATGTTCCTATGATAGAATTCAAATAAATTTAACCAGATGAAGCGAAGGGAAGCTTTGCATTATTGGTCACAAGTTCAGAAAGCAAGAAAAGTGAGTTTCATTTTCTGACTTCACTTTTTGGGAAGCCAAAGGATGCCTGCTGGAAGATAAAAAGAGTGAAAGAAACATGAGGGTTGAGGATAATTCACTTAAGCACCAGGATCAACTGCAAGATATACAGTAGACAGAGACATACATACACACATATATACATATATATATTTTAAAAGCAACTGTGGACCAGCAGAGTCAAAATGGTTGCCCAACTCAAAGGGAAAGAGCATATTAGAGACTGCATCTAATCAGAGCTGGTATCAAACAAAGCATTGGAGAACATCTGCTCTGAAGAGTTTTAACTAGATCAGAAACCAGCTGTTTTCAATTGAAGCTGAAAAACATAAGAATGTGATGCCTTTGCAATAGGCTGGAAGTAGTAGTAGGATGACATCATATCTTCCTGCACTCAGCAAGTGAAAATGGCCCATACTAGCAGTGGGTCAAGTTAAAAATGCAAATTTGCCCAAAAAGATACTGTCAAAAGATTGAATATTTGATACATAACAACAAAAAGCCTTACTACCTGGCTACCTACACTTCAGAATATAGAAAAAAATAGAACACCTTTTAAGCTAATTAATAAGAATAGTAACATTCATCCTTCATCTTATTCATCTTATCTTCATCTTATTTTCAGGGGGGCAGGGACACAGTTGTAATTGTGTAACATAAATAAAACTTCCTAATGAAAATTTAGCATCCCCCAGTAGCAAAATGTAGGAAGAAAATGATACATGGAATATGGCTACTTCAATTGCCAAAAACTAACATATATATTGGGAATTACCAGACAGACATAAGCACATAGTGTTTCTATATCCATAACTTTTATGACTATCAGTTGAAATACATAGTTCACTCTTCTATCTCCTTCTCCAGAATACATTTTCTATTGAAAGAATATGAAGGAATTGTTGAGGAAACAAATAGAAAGCCATTTGGCCTGTTCATAAAATTATGGTAAATAGAGAAATTTCACAATATGATAGAATGTTCCCTGAATGGGTGGAACTATTAAGCATCTTCTAACTATTACACAAAGTAAAATATCTTGATTAGAAATATAAGGCACAATGAAAATCCTGGAATTGTAGGACATAGGATTTGAATGAGTTAATTTGGGCATTGGATTAAATAATACAATACATTTGATCCACAGTAAGGTGCCTCTTATTCCATAAACCAGACTATGACATTTTTAGAGCTTTTGATATGGCTATAAAAATTTTTTGGTTGCCCTGAAGACAGCCTGAAAATCGTATCAGGCAGCATAAGCTCTGTTTGTTTGCAAAGGTTGCTACTATTTCATAGCTGACACATAATAATGCTTCTTAATCCTTAATTCCACGCAGAAAGCAGACTCACACCCACACAGAAGATGAAACACGACCACGGACCAGAAGCCGTACCACAGCTGCATCACTACCTGCTTCAAACCCCCCCAACCCATACATGAAGGGAACTGATGCCCACCATGAAGATGTGGCACGACCACGAACGCGAAGCCAAACAACAGGATCACAGCTCACCAGCTCAAATCCCCCAGCAACTGAGTCTAACCTGAGTACAATCAAACTCCCACCAGAACAGAACATACCCCCAGCCAATCAGAACACAGCCAACCCCCCAACCAATCAGAACACAGCCAAACCCCCAACCAATGAGAACACACCCCCACCCAACCAGAACACAGCCAAGCCCCCACCCAATCAAGTCACACCCCCACTAGTAGTTAAAAGGAAGAAGCAGCTGCAAGCTCACATCACTCTGAGAAGCACAAGACCGAAGACACAAGCCTGAAGATGATGAATGAGACTTCATCGAAACGTCGCCTAGATATTTCCAACTCTACGCGGGAGAAAACCCGAAGAACCAAAGATCCACATACAAATACCCGCGAAAATCTCCGAAAACAAATATATATATATATATATATATACAGTTACATCATTTTATTCCTCTCTCTCTTTTTTTAGTTCTCTAAGGACAGTCTCCTACAAATATATTCACCAGGGTTCATCATCATATTGATTTGCTTTCAGTTATAATGTACAAATAAACCATCACATTCAGATAGAATGTTTCTATTGCTTAAAAATACTACTTTTCAAAAATCAATGCAAATGTTCAGCTGCTGATCATTATGTGTAAAATAACCATAAAATGTACAAGCTTCAATTAAACTTACATTTTAGTTTCACTTCTTGCTTTTTATTCCACTACCACTCTTGAGTAACCATACTCAAGCATACTTTAATGTATTATAACCCTGACTTCGAAAAGATTTTAAATACTATACTTTATTTTTTAAAAATATGTATTTTTTTCAAGTAGTCTGATTATGTTTGTTGCTTAATGATTTGACATAATTGTAAGCCTGCAATTGCAAGCCTGGTCAGATGGTCAGATTAAAAAAAAAACTGAACTCAAAGCAGGAATAGAATTTGAGAGTGTTTCAGACTTGATCCTTCATGTCCTCTTTAGAATAAAGGCAGGAAGGGGAGAGGTAAATTCAGAGTTACAGGATTCTGTTTTTCTAACCCTATATAATAAAAGTTGTTTTACTATTAATTAACTTTGGTGTTTGTGTCTGCTCTACCTCAAAGGGTTGACACGTTGGTTTTAGGATTTTGAAAAGCTAATTTTGGTTAATGGAACTTTTCTTACAGGGCCTTTTCTAATATGACCTTCTGTATGCTTGATAGATTAAATAATAATCAGATAGGGGTTTGTTTGTTTGGATATTTTAAGTCTTCCAAGCAAGAGCATCTTTCAGCAAGCCTATTCTTCTTTGGAAATAGCATCAACTATATTATTATGGTTGAAACAGAGTTGTGTAGGCAATCGAAAGACAACATTCAGCTCTGCTGGAATATGATTATTATGTGATACTATTATCTTTGTTACTATAGAAACTCTGTGAAATGTCAACTATTTTTAGCTGTGTAGCTGAGGAAGAACAGCATATTGCACTTATAAGGGATTCAAAATAAAATGGAATATAATATACAAATAACTTATTAATATTTGCAGATTGGATGTTTTGGTTCTCAAAGACACTGAAGAATCATATGAGTTGTAGCTTTCTTATATGTCCCAACTAGCTCAATACATTGGAGACAGTCTTGATTTTTAGTTAGCTGCCATTTAGGGATATGTTGGGGATCTTTTTTAAACATGACACTCAATTAAGTTGTGTACTGGCTCCTTACCAGACAGTGGTGGAATTCAAATTTTTTTACTACTGCTTCTGTGGGCATGGCTTATTTGGTGGGTGTGGATTAGTGGTCATGTGGCTGTGGGTGTGGCTTGGTCATCATGTGATTGGGTGGGTGTGGCTTGATGGCCATGTGACTGGGTAGACATTGCTTGGTGGTCATGTGACTGGGTGGGCATGGCTTGGTGGTCATGTGACTGAGTGGGTGTGGCCAACTTAATGTCACTCACGTCAAGTGCTGCCTTGCCTGGCTCCTCCCTTCCCAGTCATTCCTTGTCACACCCAGCCTCAACTTATCTATAGTTCTGTAAAAATGTTGTTCACCTTTTTTTGACTTTATTATCTACATATTATAGATGTATTTTCATGGACCACTGAAAGGAGGAAATGGCTCACATGCTTTGCCCAAGAGTGTGATAGGCAACAGGCTTTTAAGGGGCTGCCAGAAAGAAAGGGGGGGATGTATTTTCCAAAGCACCAGAAGGCAAACAAGAAGAAATGGATAGAAACTGAACAAGGAGAGAAGCAACCTAGAACTAAGAAGAAACTTCCTGATAGTAAGAACAATTAACTAGTGGACCTACTTGTCCCCAGAAGTTCTGAGTGCTCAATCACTGGAAATTTTTAAAAGACTGGACAACCATTTCTCTGAAATGGTATAGGGTTCCCCCTAAAGTCCCTTCTAAGTGTTATTCTGTTATTCTGACACCTTTCCCAGGACCTCTACTCAGAGTTTGGCATCCTCAGTTTTCCTGCCTGAGCAGGGGCTTGGACTAGAAGACCTCCAAAGTCCCTTTAAACACATCAGATGCAATCCAATTTAGACCTCCAACTCCAAAGAGAAACCAGTTTCGTCCTTTGCACCACACTTAACATTCGCTGAACAGGTGCCAGGGGTTTGCAGCGAAATCCCTGACCAAAAAGAAAGAGTTGATAAAAGAGCTCCAATTCTGCAACAAGTGTTGGGAATCCAAATATTCGCCCAATACTGCACAGCCAAAGTGCAATGTAATATCTGCAAAAGTGACACGCACCCGACCGTGCTGCATCCAGACGCTGATCCACCACGGCAGACATCTCATAGCCCTCCTTTAAACAAGAAGTCTCAGCATGCTACAGAAGCACACCCAGAGCTAGTGGTGAGTGTCAATTGTTTTCTGTGAATATGAAGTTGCTGTCAGGATTCTGGCAGTTATCCCAGTTAAATCATGAGTCTTGAGCCAAACTTCCATTGGGAGTTAAAATGTTTGGCACTGCCTGGGTGTAGCCCACTCTGAGACACATAATTCATTGTCACCCTTGACCCTGGTTTTCCCCCACCCCCTGGGTTTATCATAATTCATATTCTTCAATGGGACACATCCATAGCCAAAAATCATCAATCAGGTCCTCCAGTTAGAATTTTCTGCAGCAGAAACTTCAGCCAGCTGGTTACTATCTTTGAAAACTATTTATGGAATGCACTTTCGGTTTTCAAGCTGCCGCACTGCTTCCCCCTCCCTTTCTATTGGCAACTCTAAAAAAACATATAAATATTTTATGAGTTGACAGTTATAACGTGGTTGCTAAATTGTGTAAAAGTCACTTATGATGAAAATAAAACAAGCATAAGAAGAAATGAGATGCTTAGCAAATATGTAATCATTGAGCAGGTAATAAATCAACAATATGTAACATATTGTTGGTTGTTTAATATATTTTAAATCTTCATAACTACTTATGATATTGATTAGAGATGTCAATATATGTGAAGTTTTGTATGTAGATAATAACATTGTTAGCTGAACATTTAAACTATTTCCATTGAATCTTAGTATTTATTATGCAATATGATGCAAGAAATGTGGACCTGAAAATTAATTAAATTATGGAAAATACAATGAATAATTGCAATGTATGTAGAAATGATTTTAAAAACTAGAACAAGATTTTGCATGTTAGTAGAGTGTTTATATGGATTGTAAACTTGATGTGCAACTGATGTGCTGTAAGCAAAGAATATATATTGAAAAAAGCTAACATGTCTGCATTTTGTATGGAAATGGGAGTTCAGCATTGTAGAAGAAAGATAAAAATAATTTCAGTATAGTGGAAATATAGTACTTAAGTGTGGGAGGTAAAAATGAAGAGAGAGGGTTAAGAATGAACAGGTGCTAAATGAAGAGTATGGAGATGGAATTGATGAGATCCTGAAAGATCAAATGTTTAAAGAATAAAAGCAATCTCTGGAGCATTGTAAGAATATATTGGGGAGCAGGAATGATTTGCAAGAGAGGAAGTATGGAAAAATATAAAGAAATTTGTTGATGTAACTATTTTTTCTTTTTTTGTTATCTCATGCCTTTCATTTTGGGGGCTTAGTCCTTATTATTTGTGTGTGTGTGTGTGTGTGTGTGTGTGTGTGATGCTTTATATAACCATATTCACCTAGAAGAGAATTACATGATGAGTTGGTATAATTTTGCAATTTTGCAGGTCACATATTATAGTTTTGTAGAGAACTTGAGTGAAATGATTAATCTGTGATATTTATTACTTCTTTGGAATGTCTGGAGGTTCATTTCATTTGTATTTATTTAGGTTTCTTTCTGTTTAATTTGAAATGGTTAAAGAAAAGATTATTGCATGTTTGATTCAGGCAATTCTATGTCACTGTTTTAATATACTCAGTTTAAGGTACTTTGTGAACATCCTCCTTGTTTGATTGTTAATTCCACTGAACTTTTAATAATACATTTGCTTTTTTCTTTTAGATTTTGAAAGAAGGCCTTGCTGTTGCTCCTTAGTTGATGTATCAATCTAAGATTTTGGTGGGAAAAATAGTCACATTTAAAAATAATTAGTGCAAATCATTTAGCATTTTCATTATTTCCCCCTTTTAATTGAACTCATTTGCAGAATTACACATGACAAACACCTTAGCTTCACATGCATACAGAGTGGGGAAATACCCAAGTAGTTGTTTTCCTGAACTGAAGGGAAATGAACCGAATCACAGGGTATAACTACAGTAGGAGAACGTAGAAGCAGTAATGTCTGTCTTTGCCTAACATGTAAAAGAAAATGCATGGCTTGTTTTGCTGTGCTCCAGATTTTTGAGGGCAATAGAAGAAGGGGACAACAGAGAATGAGGTGGCTGGATGGAGTCACTGAAGCAGTCGGTGTGAGCTTCAATGGATTCCAGAAGATGGTAGAGGATAGGAAGTCCTGGAGGAACGTTGTCCATGGGGTCACGATGGGTAGGACATGACTTCACCACTAAGAACAACATGATTTTTACAACTATGTTTGAGATCCTTAGGCACTGCTATGAGTCAGAAAAGGAGGTGGTTTGTTTTGGAAAATAAACCTCACTTTGCATTCATTTTGTTTCTGATGGACAACCCACCAGGCTGCATGTGGCTGGTATCCTTTATTCCTCCCAGCAATTCAAAATGGCAAAATTTTCATGGCATTATTTTTGTGCCATGGACTGCTGTTATTAAAGTTGGAATAAGTGCAATTTGGTTCCAGAGCAGTTTGCCTCTTTAATCCACCCAAAAAAAGAGCCTCTCCAAATTTAGCCAAACCCATTTTGGTAATACGTGTGTTGATTGAGTGGCCTTCTGCAGCCCTCCAAAATATAGGAATTATATCCATTCAGATACTGACTTTTTCTTGATATTACACCATGCTTAGAAGAGAAGAGCTTTGTATCCAGGCATTCTATTTTACCATCCTTAGGGCATCAAAATGTTCCAGATACAAATTGGAACTTAGTTTGCAATTGGAAGGAGGACTTGAGATGGGCATAGAAGTGTCAGCAAACCTATTCAAAGTGAATATAAGTGTGTTTAAAGTGATTTTAACTGGTCACTGTCTTCATAATTGCTAGAGAATGCTTATGAACTGCATATCTTCTTCTCATTTATTTGAAAATTTATACTATTTCTGATTGTATCATATGAATGCAAGTGCAATGCACCTATATTTTATGATCTCAATAATTTATGCTTATGAAAGAATCTAACTGATATTTTTCCAAGCAAGATTCCCAGTAGTAGACTCTCAGATAAAGATGTCACCTAGTTTCCCTTCCCTGGATTTTGGATTGGGGTTTCCTTCCTTCCTCCTTTCCTTCCCTCCCATCTGCAATCCAAATACACACGCACACACACACACATATGAGTACACACACACACACACACTCACTCACACACTCACTCACTCACTCACACACACACACACACAGATAAATGAAATAGGAAATTGTAAAGTCTTTTGAGAAGGAAGGAAGGAAGGAAGGAAGGAAGGAAGGAAGGAAGGAAGGAAGGAAGGAAGGAAGGAAGGAAGGAAGGAAGGAAGGAATATGTATATTAAGGATTTGGTTAATTTTCTTAGCTGGGATTGATTTTTCAAAAACAGCTTCCAAATAGCATTAAAATCAAATGCCACAAGTCAGGAAAAATCCATTATGCATTTTGTTGACTTTCTTTGTTGCAATGGAAATGCAAAGTTCATGAGATACAAAAAAAAGCATAACACTTTGTATCTTGCTTCTGGAAATGAGAATATATTACAAAGATATATATGTATATATCAAATCTGAAGCAAAAGATCAAATTAAGGGTTTTTGCTTGGGAAAAAAAAAGATCATTCAATACTTCTCAAAGTTATCTCCCTAGAGATCAATAGACATTCAACGTTAGATTTTCTTTGATTTAATAATCAGGATTGACAAGAAATTGCTACCTAATTGAAGCAGGGCAATAAGTAAGATTGAGTTAGCATGGAGATGCAATCTGTCTGACTGGCCTTGCCACCTGCTTTGGAACTGGAGACGCAGATGGGGTGTGGTGAGACAAGCAATTTTGTTGGCTCCCCTCTTCTTCTATCTTTTGTCATTGCTGCCTCCCTGTATATACATTTTACTTTGCATTCCTGGCATTGCTGAAATCAGAGAGATACAATCTGAATGTCACCATCTGCAATGACTAGGAAGTTCCGGAAGAATGGCAGCAAAACACTCAGAAGAAGTACAAAGTGATTGGAAATGCAGCAAATTTTTTCCATCAGGATCAGGGGAGTTGTAATAGACTGACTCCTTTTCTGGAGGTAAAAGAAACATCACAAAAATATTTACTGTCATGTGGATGTGTTTTAAAGTGAGAGATAAAGCCTGCAAGGTTATCAGCTTTTATTTGAGAGGTCATATTGAACTCAGGGGGCTGATTTAAGATTATATATGCACAGAGGTATACAAGCTGTCCTTCTGGGCATAAGGCCAGAATTTAAGATGGATGATCTTTCTAGTGCTGAATATATCTTCAGTATGATGCCTTATATCATTAAAAGTTAGGGTGATATTCCGGAAAGGATGGCTTTTCACAGGACAAATGTGTAGAAAATGTTATTAATATTTGAAAGATTTGTAAGTTTCCTGTTTGCCTTGGGCAGCTGCTTTTTTAAAAAAAAATAAGAATAAAGAAAGAAAAAGGAAATACATCACCATCACCAAGAGGAGTAACAGAGGAGCTATATACTTATGCTATATGAGAGAAAAAATATTAATAACCACTCTTTTATTATTTTGATTTTGATTCTAATAAATAATAGAGCACAATTATGACCAGATATTCCATGAAGCAGTTCTGTGTACTGTCATATCTGCCTTTCCCCCTCTTATAATGATTTAACTCATGAGTGGATTGGACAATTTTTCCCATATATATCTGCTTCAAGGATCTGAGAACCTTGCTGTGTCTACTGCTGGGGGGCTCAATGGAAGCATCCCATTCTGGAGATTTCTAGTAGGTTAGAAGAAGATTCCCATCTTTGCATTGGGACCAATTTAACTCCCTTTCTCACTTTTCTTTGTTGCATTCAAGCACAATGGAATGGAGATGATCATTTGCAAGGTCAATTGTGCAAATGCTAAGAAGGGAGGCCAATTCCAAATTGTTCCAAAAGTCCTTAACTAAAGTTTAGTTCTTCTCCCCATTCAGGGATATGGAGCAGTAAAAGCAACTGCACCCAGGAACAATAATAACAGCATGGCAATTCAGAGAAGAAAGACATGTACAGTATTCTTCTAAACTGTCTTATCTAAGCATACCAGAAAGATGAGATAGCAACAATTTCCCTGTTGGCATTTTCCACAATACTCCATGAAACATATTTGTCTTACCTATATTATATTGTGCACGTCTTATAAAGCTTTAACTTCATATGTTTATTATGATAGCTGATAGATGGCTAAATAGATTAAAAAGAGAAAAGGGGAAAAACATTTGGATGACTCAAGAAGAAACCTGTATAATTACAGCTTTCCAAACTGAGCACAATCTATTCACGTCTAAGGTAGGCTAGCAAATATTTAAACAACTTGTTGCTTGTCTGGAAATTGTCTCAACTCCAAGTGATCAAAGATTTAAAGATTCCATTTCAAATACCATGAATCAAAAAGCAAAACACTAAAGCATACAACTCCATAATTAGAACTGATATTCAGAGAGATGAGGTGCTTTAATCCTTTGTGCCTTAAAACATTTGTACCTGGCTCACTACTCAAATGAAATTTCAACTGAGGAATTTTCATTTTTCAGGTGTTTTTGCAAATGGCAAAACTTCCCCATCAAGATTGGAGCTGTAATGGGAGATAAAAATATACACTCTTCTATCTGTGTCATGGGTTCCAATACAGATAGATATCAGGCTGCCAATATCTTTCTAAAAAATAGATATACAATTATTAGTACATCCTGGTCACAAAGAAGTATCTTTGGAGAGCACTGGCTCAATGGTTGTTGAAACAAAGATGAGTACTGCCCCCTATCACTTATGACTAATGGAATAAAATCTATAGAGACTCCCTTTTTCTTTCTTTTCTTTTCTTTTCTTTTCTTTTAATGGCTTGCAATCTCTTGCTTTCAGGTGGGGTTGGGCCAACTGATTGGAGTTGAGGATTTACTGGCCAGATGCCTTTTCAGATGTCTAAGTGGAGTTCACAGCAGACAATTACTCGTACCCAGAGAGAGAAATATTTGTCCCTACCTAAGAAGTGAACTCAGAGCCTCCTGATTGTGAGGCAAACACTCCACCTCTAGGCCATTATGGCACCACTACTGAGATTCCTTTATCTTTGCTTAATTACTAGTAGCATGAATAGATCAGATAGAGTTTGCCCTTATCTACTTTGGTGTAAATATCACACTTAAAAGTCTTCCTTGGACTATATAAGTAGGATATTCAGTTAAAGGAGTTCTAGGAAAAACTTTGGAGCAGAATAATTTCTTTCACATATAAATAGTGTTAAAATGGATCCATCTCTCTGAAAGAAACCATTATTTTCACTAAAATCAATGGAAACGTCAACTTTTCTTTGGTTGAGCTCCCCTTCTATCTTCAACAGGATGTACTTGCAACAAATGTTTGATGGATTGTCTTCATCAGTGTTTTGGGTTAATGCACTTCCACTCCTGCCATTACATAGTAAGAATTATGAGTTTGTCTTCCCTTTAACTACCAGGACAAATATTTCATTCATATTTGCACATAAAAGCAATATTTTCCCCAGAGGAACCTAAAGCAGTTTTGAACCATTTCAAATGCATTTTAAACCATAAAAATAAAACCAATCATTGAAACAAGTAGCACAACTTCAATTTTATATATATATAAAAGACAAAGGCTTAGAACTATTCAGAATTTTGCAAAACTGGGATATCTGTCCAAAAGAGTTGAGTCTCTCTCTCTCTCTCCCCCTCCCTCTTTCCTCCTCCCTCCTTTCTCTCCCTCCCTCTCTTCATTGCCCTTTGAACTACAAGGTTTTATGAAAGAAATTTACTCCTAGTATATCATAGTATGTCCCTTGGACTGCAAGGCAATCAAACCAGTCGGTTCAAAAGGAGATTAACCCTGACTGCACTTTAGAAGGACAGATCCTGAAGATGAAACTCAAATACTTTGACTGAGAAGAAATGAGAAGGAAGGACTCACTGGAGAAGAGCCTAATGCTGGGAAAGATTGAGGGCAATAGAAGAAGGGAACGACAGAGAATGAGGTGGCTGGATAGAGTCACTGAAGCAATAGGCATGAGCTTAAATGGACTACAGAAGATGGTAAAGGACAGGAAGGTCTGGAGGAATGTTATCCATGGGGTCGTGATGGGTCGGACACAACTTCGCAACTAACAACAGCAACATATCATAGGGAAAGGTGTTTATGGTTCTGAAGCAGACGTGGAATTCAACAGGTTCTGACCAGTTCTGGAGAACCGGTAGCGGAAATTTTGAGTAGTTTGGAGAACTGGCAAATATCACCTCTGACTGGAGATTTTACTGTATCCTTCCCTTGGCACGCCCACCAAGCCATGTCCACAAAACCGGTAGCAAAAATGCTTGAATCCCACCACTGTTCTGAAGCTTCAATATAGTTACACTTATTATTGTCATCCAAGTGATCCATCGTAGTTAAATTTTGATTAGATGGTCTGTGTTTATCTAACATTGGTTGATAAACTGGCTATAACAGCATCAAGAATCTTCTTCTTTACTTACTCTTTTACTGCTTTGGTGCTGAGAGAAACATCAACAAAGCATGCTCTTATTCTGCAATAAAAAGAATCTTTATTAAAAACTATGTACACTTGTCAATTTTCCCTCTATCATAAACCAAAAATATAATAAAAACAATTAGAACAAAAATCATTTAAGTAAAAATAATAGTTATTGGTACTATTTTTATATTTTGAACCATTAATATTTTTCAGTTTTTGAAAGTAGTCCTATGTATAACATACAATACATTTAATATGCACTGAATCCACTCAACTTATTAAGCTGGATAACCAGACCATTTTAACTGGATAATTCAAGTATGCTGCTTGAAATGAGTAACAATAAACTCTATTTGAACTGAAAGCTAAATGTTTCATCATCTCACATATGATTTTTGTTTGAATCAACTCATTGAAATATTAGTATGTGAGCCATTAAGACCTTTGTTAATTCTATTTATGATTCTATAACTTTGCACCAATAATTCCATGCAAGGTGAAACAATAACCTTGTGCTCAAAATGATGGCTGTTGAATTACATGTAAAAAGTGTAAACACTTTTGGTGTTCTGTCCAAGCAGTAACAATTTCTGACTGAGCAGCAACAGTGGAATTTATCAAAGTGTCAGCTGAGGCAAGAGAGTTTCCACTTGCTCAAATTCTATATAAATGTTAAACAGAAGAAGTGCTGCTAGCATGCTAAATGTGTGGCCAAACTCTGGAGGTCCTGGCTTGAAGAAATTTATGATATAGTTTGTACAATCTTAATATTTGATTAGAACAATTTGAGTTCCAATCTTTATTATTTGATGAAGCCAAAGTGGTATCAGTTAATCATTGTCTTCAATCTATAATTCTTGGTAAAACCGTTGTATGAAAATTATATGATGTATACAGCTTCTTAGAAAAAAACAAAGAATGCAAGTGTATAAATACAACAGCTATATCACTGCTTTCTTGAGAGGAGTCAATTTGATCAAGAACGCTACTTATTATTCAATTTAGATATATGGGTGCCCTTTCCCCAAAGTATGGTCTTTTGTTTAAAGAACGGTATAAGATAAATATAATTTAAAATTAAGAAAGCATAAGAATTGGGCAAAAAAAAAAAAAACAGATTTCCTAAATTTGCTTTAAAGCTTCAAGATTTTTTTTTTTTTTGCAAGAGGAGACAGATATACATTTATTAGATCAGCCAGATAGTAGCATTTTGTTAAACCTGGTTAATTTGGAAAAGTTAATTAGATTGGATCTGATAAGTTGAATACGGGATCGTTAGAGAATCCCACTTTACAGGCTAGGTTGGAAATAAGGGGAAAAAAACATTTTGGAAGAAGGCAATGGCAAACTACTTTACATTATTGCAAAGAAAACTACAGAATTGTGTCTATGAGCTCACAGAAATATAAGTTTGATTTGAATGGACATTTCACACAAGGTTCTACCAATTGAACATTCTTCTGTTAAATAAACCCTTTTACAGGAAGAACTAATGGCAAAACATTTTACTGCTTCAGGAAAACTAAGTCACCAAGAGTTCCCTTAAGCCATAAAATGAATGGCATATAACAAACAAAACAAAACATTACTCCTTCCCACTTCAGAACTAAGGCTACTGGTGATGGAAAATTCATTATTTTCATAGAAGGGAGCAGACTTTAGGGAGCTGATGACTACTGTAATTTCCTGTGCTACTTCCAAGCAATTATAATCTAAACTGATTTGATTCAGTCCTGTACACATCCTTGTATTTCATATTTTGCCTCTTTATATTGACAAATGGACCTTTGGGGCAAGGGTGGGATGCTATCGATTCTGCCCGGTTCTATAGAACCTGTAGCTCTGAAGAGCAGCAGACACCGAACCGGTTCTGTGTTTGCTGCTGTTTGGCCCACCCGCCTACCCGGGCTCTTACCTGTCTTTTCTTTCCTGCTTTTTCAACCTCAGCTGCTTCGCGCGGCACAACTGAGGTTGAAAAAGCAGGGGAAAAGGCTTTTCAAATTCTGTGCGCTTGCGCACAGCACTTTTCAGTTGTCCAGATGGCACAGCCTAAGATTATTCTACATGCATGCGTGCTTTGCACACATGCGCGCACAAAACATAAACACCGAACCAGTAGTAACACTGGTTGAATCCCACCCCTGCTTTGGGGGGAGTGTAATACAGATCTGCTGACATCAAGAGAATATCTTTCAAGTATAATATTTGCATGCTGATAAGATCAGTCAAGTATTGCGTATTTAAAATCAGATCAGTCAAGTATTGTGTATTTAAAATGGAAATATGTAGAATATCAGTCAATTTAAGATGAGTAAAGAGATCATTGTTCTTCTCTTTGAAATAGTTTTTTTTTTAAAAAAAATATACTTAATGTAATTTAGGCTGAATATAAATATCAGGACAAAATGGTTTAACAAGGTTTTTTTTTTTAAAATGCTGCTACTGTGGGACATATTTAAGGCATTTCTGTCATTTTAAAACTCTACTTGGAGCCAGTCCATCTCTATTCCATGCATTCTATTGGGCATTGGAATAGATGCTGTAATCCATAGTAATTATGTCTTCTGAATAATCCTTGTTCATTTCTATCTAGCACAGCCCTGTCTGGATACAATCTGCCTCAGACTCTGTCTACCTCTTTCAAATTGCTGTAAAATATTGTTTGAACAGCTAGAGTAAATATTGATTTGATCTTAGGGAGCGTTTCTTTTCACCCTGAAGTGTAAAGTGCCTTCATTGTGGAACATGCTGCAGAAAGTTAGATATATTTTCTTCAATGAATTGTAATGAAAAAAAAAAAAAAGAGTTAGAAGAGATAAACTTGGGATAGGAGCCCTCAAGCATTCTCTATGAGTTCATTAATGTGGAGTCTTTTTAAAGTTCTTGAATGTTTTTTTCCCCTAGAATGCTTGTTTGACAGACCAAGAGCTTATTTATTCCACATTTACTTGGTAACAGGACCATGTATCTGCTGGTGGTTTGTGTTAAGAGATACTTTTATTTCTTTCTGAGCCTCAACACAATCTCTTACAAAGGGAAACTTACCAAGACTCTGCGGGAAGCTAGTACAACATTACTTTTATGCCCTTTATTCTGTTTGAAAAATGATAAAATGCCAAGGTATATTAGAAGAACCTAAGTGTTTGCTAACAACCCTAAGAAGTAAGTGTTGAGGACCCTTCAAAACATAAAAATAAACAAGTTGTGAAAAGACAGATCTACTGTTTAAATCAATACATCTAACTTTGATATAAGTAGCTTCCTCTCATTGAAAAGAATAGGATTTATGTCTCCTCTTTCTAATTGTAATGTAAATCTGTATAGGACTGAAAGTGGAAAAGGTGTAAGACAAAGGCAAGGCAAATGTCAAAGTTCAAAGTCGAGGGATAATTTCTTTATGAGAAAGATCCATTTTTCCCCTTCTTTGCGAAAAGAAAGACATTTCTCTTGAGGGAAAAAAATAAGCACAGGAGAATGAGAAAGGTTTATTCTATTTATCAATACACTCTTTTGTAAATCTGGACTTTTCTGTGGCATCTAATTGGCAACCATGATAACAGAATATTGGGATAGAATGTGGATTTGATGTTGACATTCTTAATTATTTTAATTGCAACCTTTATTGTAGAACAGGGGTGCTTAAATCTGGCCCATGGGATTGGCCCATGATGCCCCATTTTGGCTGGTAAGGTGCTGCAGAAGACCGTCCAGGCCAAAAATGGGGCACAGGAGGCCTTTCCCTTCCATTTTGGCTGGCAGGGTGCTGCAGGAGGCCATCCAGGCTGAAAACAGGGCTCATGGGGGCCCTGTGTTGGATGGCAGGGTGCTGCAGGAGGCGTCCATTCCATTTGTCCACTCCCTCAGCCGGCCTCTAGAGGAAAACGACATTGCTGATCCAGCCCTTGAAGAAATCCAGTTTAACAACCCTGTTGTAGAAAAATGAAAAGGAATAAATGTTTCTAATTTAGAGAAAACAATTTAATGTGATTATGAAACATTAGCAATAAGATGGTAATGAGAAAAAAAAAGACATCTTTTCTTGCATTTTCACAAAATATGATAAATTACTTTTTTTTTTTTTAATTTGCATTTTATATGCCGCCCTTCTCCGGAGACTCAGGGCGGCTTACAGTCTATGGAGCACCATGCTAAGTGCTCGGCAATAGCCTTCATTCCATTGTATATGCCTGCTTATTACTAGGGCTTTTTTGGGGGGACCCAAGCGGCATTTTTTTACAAGGTCAGCTTATTGCCCCCAACAATCTTGGGTCCTCAATTTACCTACCCCGAGAGGATGGAAGGCTGAGTCAACCTTGAGCCTGGTGGGATTCGAGCCTGCACTAATTGCAGGCAGCTTGCACTAAGTGCTAGATGATTAACAGCCTGCACCACCAAGGCTCAAGTATAATATTGTTTATACTTATATGGAGTAATTAACACACACACATACACATTCTTTACTACATTCTTTTTATTTCTTTTCTATTTTTCTTTTCTGCACTTTCAATTTTTTTATTCTTTTATTTTTTCAGTTTGTACTAGTTTTTATCATTTTAATTATAATATTTAATAAAAGTATTAGTACATGAAAATAGTAGAAGTAAATGGCATCATTTTAGTTGTTATTTGGTCAATAGAACTGTCAAGGGATCTTTTTAGTTGCATGATGTGATTTTAATACTTCTATATAGTAGGATGCCAAGAGAGCTTAAACATAAACATCAATTCTCCCCTGATGATAAGAGAAGAGCTAGGAGCTGATCTCATTATATCTGTATGTATTGTATACTCAGGGTTAATTTAAAAAAAACATCTATGCTTGGAATGGAAAGTATCATTACAAATACAGAAAAGCAGCTGTGGATAACACAGTATCCCCACTGCTTATAAGTTATACTACAAAACAAAGTATTAGTGTTTTTTTCCTTACAAAAATATCTGCATATAGCTCCACATGCTTCATTAGAAATAAAAATAGTATATTATTAAATTGAACTTATGTCTGCCTACTCAGATTAAATGGATACATCAATTGAACTGGAGTTGTTGAGAAGTTCCAAAAGATTATGGGGTGTGTGTGTGTGAGAGAGAGAGTGTATGAGTGTGTGTGCGTGTGTGTGTTTGGGATCACTTTCAACAATAGGGTATTTGGTAAATGCTGATACCTACTGCTTATAGTATTTTAAGAATAGGATAGCCATTTTATAAGACATGAGATACTGCCAAAATTCAGAATGCAACCCATTCCAAAACATATGTCAATACCTATTTTAACTTAATCTTGACTCCTCATTCTATGAAATGTTGGCCACAGACTCTCTTATCATTCAGGGGAGAGAGGGGGGAGGGGGGAAGAGAGAAAGAGAGAGAGAGAGATGGAAGGAGGGAGGGAGGGAGAGAGAGAGAGAGAGAGAGATTTCTATTGGAGAAGCTATATTGATTTATTCAAAAAGTTGTTTAAGTGAAAGAGTAGCCCAGAAAACAATTCAGGTTCCAATAGCTCATCTGCATCTAAACTTCTTTTATATTAACTAATATGTCAACAATTAACCAGTATGGCAAGTCATCCTATGTCTCTTGGCCAGAAATCCAATTATTAAAAAATAAGCCCAAATGTCTTGCAATATACAATGAATTACAAGAAATAAATAGAGGCAGTTTAGTGCTGCTGCTTCTGTTGCTGTGAGTGCTGTTTACCACAGTGTGGTGCAAAGTTATGCATTAAAAGCTGAAAACAAAAATTGCATCCTCTTTGGTAATTGACCATTAAAATGATGGAGGTGTTGAAAGTTTGCAACGTTTCCTTGAGGACTTGTTGATGTGTTAAGAATATTTAAGACATCTGTAATTTTTATCAGACCTAAACAGCAAAGCACCAAGTATTCTCCTTTCAGCATTTTTAATGTGCTACTGAGTATGGCTATCTGTGTGTGTTTCCTGAGTTACGGTGAAATGAAATCTTTCAGGAGCTGTCTCGAGAGTCAACAATTACTTAACTGTAATTACATTACTACACTTCTTTATTATTAATACATTATTATCCCTAAATCCAGAAATGCTGCTATTTTTAAAAAAATAAATAAATAAATATTGTTTAAGTCACTTTCTGGCTTCCAAAATGATAAGCAGTAATTGGTTTCTTTAGCTGAGCCTTGGAATCTAGTGGGTGGATAATTAGATCAGTATGTGAAAATTAAAGGTATAAAAGGACCCTCTTTGGCAATGTTCCCCCTGGATTTTAAATTAGGTCATTATTTTACCCTGCATGCATCTTGTGTTTCTTTTTTTTTAAAAAATGTATTATACCAAATCAGAAGAAAATAAGGAGAAATTATAGAGAAATATAGTTTAAATTTATGAAGAAAGGAGACAGCTTGAAATATTATTCCTATGCTGTTCTCCAAAGCACACTTTAAAATTTGTTCCAAATCTTAGAAGTAAACAATAGTGGTACTAGCATGCAAAATGATTCATGTATTATTTTTAGGATTGAAAAGAATAATCTAAATTCTTCAACCTATCATAATCTTTTAATGATCCCATAATCCCTTGTGGGGTGGAATCTGGGCAACTGAATGGAGCTGACTGTTTACTGGCCAGATGCCCTTCCTGTTGTCCATGCGGAGTTGTATTCAGCAGATATAATCTCAAAGTGCCCAGAGAGAGAAATATCTGCCTCTACCTAGGATCAAACTCACAGCCTCCTGATTTTGAGGCAAGAACTTCACCTCTAGGCCACCGCACCTCTCTAAATTCATTAATCTATGCTGTCATGAATATAAATATTTGAAATACCCACCTAGGATGGTATTAACACATACTTTTCTGACATATAAATTTTACAACAGAGCTTTCTGTAATATATGGATTTATTCTTTATTTTTTTTAAAAAAAGATAAAGAACAGAAAAAGTAGCCACTCAGACCATATGTACCTTCTATAGGGAATATAAAGTGACCTTAGACATAGAAAATGGGATACTTCATGTTAGAAAAATATCAGTTTTGATTTTCATTTTGAAATGAAACAGTTTTCATTAATAATGAAAGATTATCAACATCAGATCCTAGAACAACACAAGAATAGAATGGTTCTACTTTATGTTCAAGGAATATGGAATATAATGGAATGGAATGGAATAGAATAGAATAGAATAGAATTAGAAGGCACTTTGGAGGTCTTCTAGTCAAATCCCCTGCTCATCTCAGGCAGGAAACCCTATACCATTTCAGACAAATTATTCTCCAATCTCTTCTTAAAAACTTTTGGTATTGGAGCATTCACATATTCTGGAGGCAAGTTGTTCCACTGATTAATTGTTCCAACTATCAGGAAATTTCTTAGTATTATGGTGATTCTTAGTTAGTATTATGGTGATTGAAGTCCATGCTTCAAACACAAAGGCTGCCAGTTCTATAGTAATCTGCCATATCTTCAATGCTCCAAAACACATCATGCCAATTGTGAGAGATTGACTAAAGTACAAAGAAGATCATATATGTGTATGACACCACTGATGGTTAGAAGCAAGGAAGATCTAAATAATTTTTTTTTGAAGATGAAAGAAGAAAGTACAAAAGCTGCTCAATATAAACAAATGGAAAAAAAATCAAAATACAATATTAACCTATTAAGGCAGATAGGTGGAGAAGATGTTGAAATATTAGACTTCTTAGAATTAAAAATTGACTGAGATGTGGCTTATTGTATTATGTGTTTAAGCTATGAATTAGAGAACTATTATTTGGGGGGGTGGGGGAAGACTGCAGTATGATGGAGATAGACACAATATTAAAAGGGCAGAGACATATCCCAACAAAGGTTTGCATTTTCAAGGGCACAGCTGTCTCATCTGTAATATAAGGCTCTGAAAACTGGATTAGCTGAACAATGAAAATGGATGCCTTAATATTGTAGTACTAAAGAAAATATTTGTGAATAACTTAGATGGCAAGAAGAATCACTCATTCAGTACTAGATAAAGAAAATACAGAATGCTCTTTAGAAGCAGTAATAATGAAGTTAAGATGTAGATATTTTGGATACATGTTGCTAAGACAAGAATAATTGAAGCTTATTCCTAGTGTTTACAAAAATTGAATAACAACAAAAAAAGGCTGTTGGACACAGCTGTTTATGATACAGAACACAGGTGTCAAACTTGATCATGTCACGTGACATATCATGATGTTTTTTGCCTTTGAGGAGCAGGGGTGGTGTGGCCTATGCATCTGGGCAGAGGGCCGCCAGCTTGATACCCCTGATATATAGAGCCTGAGTGTTTTTATCTGGCCATAACACCCAAAACAAAAGCAACTTAACCATTCCTTGTAGTACAAAATTAATGGACTATGTAGACCACCTTCTGCATTTCCCATTTTTTGAAGAAGCTGTGAACAGTCGTTTTTTTCACCACATACAGTATACATGTATATATATGAAGTCTTTCCAATTTCTTTACCGGATGTAACCTTCAAAGTGTCTGTCTTTTCTTCTATATAATGTGTGTGAATTTTGTCCTCAGATCCTAATCAGGATGTATGCATATCAATTGTCTCTGGATGCACTCATGCAGGGGTGGGTTTCTACCGGTTCTGTCCATCTCTGTAGAACCGGTAGCTCTGAAAAGCAGCAGACATAGAACTGGTTCTATGTCTGCTGATGTTTTGCCCACCCGGGCTCTTACCTGACCTTTATTTCCTGCTTTTTTGACTTCAGCTGCCGTGCGAGGCACAGCTGCAGTTAAAAAAGCAGGAAAAAATTACTGTTTCAAAGGCTGCTTCTCCACATGCAGCACTGCTCAGCTGTCCTGGCACCAAGCTGATGATGATTTACAGGCGCATGCACAGCATGCAGGGAAGCACATCATAAATCACCGAACCTTGTAAATCACCGAACCCGTAGTTAACCCTGTCGGATCCCACCCCTGCACGCATGCATGCACACACATTTATGTTTTGCCTTTATGTGTTTTTGTGTGTAGACAGGGGTGGGTTGCTGGGAGTTTGCAGGGATTTGGGAGAGCCCCTAGTTAAGATTCTGTGCAGTTTGGAGAACCCCCAAATCCCATTCCTGACTAGCCTTGCCCGCCCTGCCGCTTCCAGAGTCCCCATGCAACCTGTTTTGGATGCAGGTAAGTGCAGAGCACCTGCGGAGGCTTATGGAGGGCAAAAAATGGGCCTCTCGGAAGTTCGGGAAGGCTGGAAATGGGACTGTTTCCAGCTTCCAAAGAGTCTCCAGAGCCCGGGGAGGGCAAAAACAACCCCCCTGCCATGGTGCAGGAGGCCAATTAGGTCATGCCCACCATGGCTAGGCCCACCAGCAACCAGGCAGAGAACCCATTGCTAACATTTTTGAAGCTCAACCTTGTGTGTAGGTATATATTGGAAAGCACAGGATGAACTCCAGATTCTCCACTGTAGATCAGGTGACCATAAAGAAATGAAATTTAGAAGAGAACACTCAGCAACATTCTGATCCATTACTCAATTGCCTGTCCCATATTTTTCCAAAATAGCTGAATCTGACCCATTTTCAAATTGTATCATTTATTTGTTGATTTCTTCCATAGCATCAGATTTGGTCCTTCTGCTTTCAAAATGTTAGCTTGCTGTTGTTCAGACAGATGGACAGAAAGATTTTACTAATTGCTTTCCAACATTTTGTTGAAATTGGAAAAATAAAAAACTATCATAAAATTATTACCTCAATAGCTCTTTGGGGAATGTTAGCTGACATATTGAGCTAATCATTTAATCATTTACAGTATCGTAATGTAATGTATTTGTAATTATATTAGCCTTTTTTAAAAGGCTTGCCAATCATCAGAAAGCTACATTAGTATTAAAGTATTCCTGAGAGATTATCTCTTCCCCTTGGATTGTTTAAAGGGCAAATAGAAAAATAAGATAGCATTTGAAATTTACAGCACGAGAACATTTAGCAGTCATGATTAGTATAATGTGAAGAGTCATTCAGAGGTAAAACTGCTGTAAAAGTATTCAAGATTTTTGTGATGTGCATTTTGGGTGAGGTAGGAGCCACAGCTAAAGAAGCTTCTTAACTCAGATATATGTGTTCAAGTCCTAGCAGAAACTACAAAGTGCAAAATGACCTCACTGGATCTGATCTCTAGATCTAATCATTATTTCCTTTAGTCTTACTGATTCTTAATACATCTGTTACTGCTACAAGTTCTTTTTCTCACCTTTCAAATCCCTGTTGACCTTCAATACTGTGATGGAAATCAAATTTCTTCTTGCCTTCCCTACATTTTCTGCCTCTTCAGTATAAAACAGGTATTTGGGCTGAACAAAGGGAGAAGTGAGTCATTATGGATAGTGAAATGGATGATCCCTCAGTCTTGGAAAAGAAAAACATCCTATTACAGAGATAGTTGGATTGGAAATTGATTGCTTTAGCAGCAGATAGAAATTAAACAAAAGACCATTTTAATTTGCTGATTCCTTTTATTACTCTCTCAGAAGGGTTCAAGTTCATATTTGTCTTCTTTTGCTCAAGTATAATAGTGGGAAAGAAAATGAAGTGGGTTGAACAAAGGATTATTATCATGCACAAGTGTTTATATAAACACACAGTGGTTCAGAAGTTCATCTGGATCAGAGGTGGTATTCAGCAGGTTCTGACCAGTTCTGGTAGCAGAAATTTTGAGTAATTTGGAGTACTGGTAAATACCACCTCTGACTGGAGATTTTGCAGTATCCTTCCCTGCCACACCCACCAAGCCATGCCCACAGAACTGGTAGGAAAAATATTTGAATCCCACCACTGATCTGGATCATTTCAGCAGGTGGTGGTTTGGCCAAACTAAAACCCAAAACATTTTGGTGGTAAATGTCAAAGATTGAGTATACTAAAATTTTTGTACATCTTCCTACTCCCGCATGGTCCCCTAATATTGCCGTTCCTTCTTTCTCTTTGCTTTGACTTTACTGCCAGGTTGCTGTTAATAAACCACTTTTGAATCCAAGTATGGCAAAAGCAATTCTCTGGCCACTCTTCTGCTAAAATAACTGTGCTTTCTTCTTCCTTATCACCCCCCCCCCCCACCCCTTATCTACTGGTCTTTCAGCATTTCCACTGATCTTTCCATGTTTTAGAAAATCCTGTTTTATTATATATAAATGGTAGCAGAGGATTATTATATATCCAAACAGGTTGGTAACAGAGGATGATTACATAGCCATATAGATCAAATAAAATATACAGTCACCATGGTTCTTGCTGCTTAACGGTTTTCAACTGTCACAAGAAAGTCTCAGAACATAAAGGAACCATAGGTTATAATCCTAGATGCAAACTAAAAACTGCTATCTATTGGCTGAATAATTCTGTAGTTGTTGTAATACAAAATACATGTTTTCCAACACTCCCACTCAACAGCTACTACTTATAAGGTTAGGTTAGGGCTTCAGTTTCAAATCTTAAATCTGTTTCTTGTTTCTTATGATTTTTCTTGTCCTTTTTCCTTTTCTTTTTGTTGTCTTGGCTGTCCACAGAACTGGAGATGCTGCGGCTTCAGCCTTGGCTGTCAGAAGGGCTGGCACGGGAGCTGCTGAGACTCTGGTTCCTGGGGGACTAGGACAACGGCTACAGACTTTTTTGGATTCTCCTTCCCATCTCTGGGTTTTAGTGCTATGCAAGCAACATAGGACAGACATTTGGCTGGGACGTCCTTATTGCTTCTGGTCAATCTCTTGATTGAAGCCTCTCGTGATCTGGTTTATTCCTCTTGGATAGCTGCTCTCAGTTAATTTCTTTATCTATATCAGGACTTCTGTGTCCAAATGATCTGTGCCATGTGTGAATGCAGTTTCAATATTTTTTTTCCTCTTTGGTAATATTAGCCACCTGATTGCAATTCAGCTGCTAGAGTTCATCTGTAATTTTATCCCTTGCAAGTAAGATATCCCCTTTTGTGATGACACAACTATTCCTTTGAAGGTCACTAGTTTTGTGAGCTGCTTCACTGACAAAAGATTAGTTTCAAAAGCAGTGACGTACACTACATTTTTCAAAAGTAGTATCTTTCTGGTGACAGTCTGAGAAATAGGACAGTAAAGAAAACCATCTCCCATTCCTTATGATTCTATTATTTGCCCATTAGCTGTGGTGATTTTTTTTTCTGTTTTATTCTGGTCAAGGTGAGTAAAGAAATTTCTGTCATTTGTCATGTGACTCATAACTCCTGAATCAACATACCATGCTTTCAAAGATGAGGTGTAACTTTTGGATTGAAAAATATATTCATTATCTGAAGAAAAAACAATTTCTTCCTTCACAACTTTTGACTTTTTGTAATTTAATTCATTTTTGCATTGTAACTTTCCAGATTCTGCAACCTGCTTTGTGTTTCTTGCTTCATGTACCTGTTTTTATTCTTATTTTTCATCTTTAAAACAGACTGCAACAGAAGCATTGTCACTATTAATGCTTTCTGTTTTATGCTTATATTCATATATAAGATTGCTCTTAATATATTCAAATGTTAGCTTGTCATCTGGACATGCATCAAGTGTTGTCAAAGCATTTCATAACTTTCTGCTAAACCACTACTAAATGATACTGCTGTGACATGAACTGCAACATGAAAACCTTTTATTTCTTCTCCTATACCTCTGAGGTGTTCAACCATTTCCAAGGTGTGCCTTATGTATTGAAATTCTCATCCATTTATTTAAAGTCTCAACTCTGTTGTTGCATTTCTGTAAATACAGATCTTGGAATAAAATGTTGCCAGAATATTATATCACTCTGCCTCGAGCTCCACATTTATTGCAGATATGTGTAAATGATTCTATTTTTTTATTCTTGATATTATGGCAGATTTTGTATTTATTTGATAAAAAAGGGGTTTAGTACTATTCTACATCAACATGTTAATGGAAGAATTAATAGTATTATGTATTAAATACATGAAATAGTCCCCATTTATTTCTCTCTACAATGAAGTTACTACTTTTTCAATGAAGTTACTACTTTTTTAAATGTTTGAAACTTAAAGTAATGGGGGAGGGGGAAAGAGACTAAAGATTCCCCTTAACTACTGTTGACTCTGCAAACTTGTGAAAAATAGACAACTGAGATATTATCATATTATTGTTTTCTCCCAGCACTTCACCTGATAAGAGATGTAGAACAATATTGCTTAAAAATGATAAACATTTTGCAGGGTAGCCCATTAACCAAATTTTACACTGCAGCCCATTAACTCTGTCTTGCTGTTTCCCAATCTGGCTCCTGCCAAGATAAAGCAAATGAGGTGCCTCCTAAAATCTAAATGAGGATGACAGAGAGCAACTTCCTAACTATCTTGGAAAATGTTTGTTTGCACTTTTTAATCCAACAAGAAACCCTAACAAGGAAAAACATAATAGGTGTGTTGAATCCCAAAGATGCCTTTTCAAACGGCAGTTGGATTTTGTTTTTCCTTGAAAATATTTCACTTGCCATCCAAGAAGCTTTTTCAGTTCTTTTCATCCAAGAAACTTCTTCAGAACTTAAGAAGCTTTTTGGATGTGAAGTGAAATGTCTTCAAGGAAAAAACAAAGTTTAGTTGCTTTTTGAAAAAGCGCCTTTGTGACACCCATGACTTGGATGACTGAGAATCTCCATAGACATAATGGCTACCTGAATTCACTGTTTCCAGCTATGACTATAATGGATATATCTTTATTTATCTATGAAATTCATTAGGCAGTCAACAATTAATAGGTTATAGAAAATAAAGTCCATGTAAATACAAAATGCTTCTGTAATACAATCAATTAAAAGTAAATCAATTAAAAGCAGCAATATATAAAAGTAGCAGAAGCTAAAATGGACACCACCAGAAAAAAAAATCTAAAAATAACCCTGAGGGAAAGCTACATAAAAAATAAATTGTGTAATATTTACTTTAGTTGATGTTTGAGGAAACCTTTTTCAGAAGCATTTCTTTTGTTTTGGCAATGTGGACAATTTATGTTATTCTACAGGGATCGTCTTCAAAATGTAATTACTCAGACATCTTATTGAGAGGATTACTAATAGGATTTTATCACTTTAGAAAATGCATTAACTTACAAATTTTTGATCCCCAACTTTCTTCCAAAAGTTGGTACTTTCAGCAACCAAGTGAAATTGGACAGGTTTTTGCAAAGAAATTGTGGCTACCACCAGAAATAGTCACCTTCAGTCAGTTTTCATTCTCCTAACATTATATTCATTTTATCCCAAATCCTTACATTATTCTGTATATCTCTTCACTGCTGCCTCTGGGAAGAGATAGCCAGCAACAATAAGGGAAAGAAAAATAAATCATTCACCAGTTTCATTTTTTCATGCCTGTCTACTTTGTCCAATGCGTACATCAACTTCCATTTTAAAAAGGACAGCTGCCTTAACGTGCCTATAATGCATACCATAATATTTAGTTTTTCCAAAAGAAAAGGATTTAGAATTCAGGGGAATTGGCAAATACTGGTTTTGTGCACTTGTCTTTTTGATGTTTATACATTAAAACAGCAGTATCTAAATAAACAGAAAATGCAACCCTATTTGTCTCCAGAGCAGGCAGTCTCTTCTCCTGATATAACTGAAAAAATTTCCCTCCTCCAACCATCAGCAACTCTTTACCTGAATTCAATTTCAATTGATTTATCCTCAGAGATGGCCTTTTATTTGGTCCTTTAAAAAGGAGCTAGGAAATGAAGTATCATGCCTTGTGATCCCTCTAGTTACGCTTCAGGTGTGACAGATGATTAAACAAACCAATATATCTTATTCCTGTCCAAATACATCAACCTTGGACATAGCCTGCTTCAATTACTTGAAGCCTCAATTCCGGAGAGCAAAATCTTTGGATATAATTGGTTTTCTCTTCTAAGAAGATCAGTGTCCCTGTAGTCTGATTTAGCCATTAATAAACAGCAATAAGTTTAAATGGCTAAACAAGTCCTGGGGAGAGTCAAAGAAATGACTAGAAAGCCAGGACAGGTGATGATAAATTACCACTAAATTATTTAAACTAAACAAAAAAATTCCATGTATGGTATTCCTTAATTCACTTCAAAACCTAGCCCACCAATAGGATGCTTTCTTTAAAATCTGCATCTATCAAACATTTCCCAATGAATCTTGCCTTTTTGTTAGCTTTAGGGAATAGCAAGGATTTTTTTTTTGTATTAATTTTCATAAAGATTTCAATATTTTGAGCTTGTTTGAAATTCCAAGGCAGCCTTTGTTGAAATCAATTTCCTTGTAAGGAAAGTATGCTTAAAGTATTTTCATAAACCCGGTTTACTTCACAGCTTTTGAAAAATTCATTCATATTTGAGGAATAGAAAAATTGGATGAATTCCCCCCTTCTGAGGAAAGGTGATTTTTTTTCTAGCAATTTCTCAAGGACAAGATACCACTCTAAAACTGCTACTGAAAAAGCCCCAGGGGAAGAGCTTTCTCTGAAATTGCTATACACTGAAGGACAATGACAGCCCCTTCCTGTTTACCTCTGAATTAAATATATGTTAAAAAATGCATTGCTTCCAAAATAATTTTTCTGACATGCTCTTTTCCTTTGAAATAATTTCTAAACTGAATTGTGTTCCATAAAATAAAATAGATCTGGCAAAGAAGATGTTATTTTCTGCCTATGAGTTTATTTACAGACTGAATTGCAGGAATCGGAAGTGTTGTGAACAGAAAATATTGATTTAGAAAGCAGCACCAGTTTTCCACAAACACTAGCAAATTTCTTGGAATTCTATCAAAAGACCGGAAGGCATTAAAAATTCTGGCCTATTTTTCTCAGGCTAAGAACTACCTGCATACAGCAAATTCAGTCAAAGACCAGTAAATAAGTATTCTGCCTAGAAAATACAGTACATGCTTCATTTAGAGATTGGGTCAATTATGTTCGTCGTTAGGATTCTTTACCTGTGAAATTATTGTTTTTTGTTTTGCAGTTGTAAACAGCAAGGCAAGAGACATAGTTAAATTCCTAGGATCAAAAACTGTCACAGTGCTCACAGAAAAAAACAATAGAAAAAGCATGATCAAGATTCAGTTCAGAAATCAAGGCTGGAGCTCAGGAACAACAATTAAGTATAGGTATCTAGTTACAAACTACAACGACACAACAAATTACTATGTCATACACAAATACATAGGTTGGATAGTGTGTGTCACAATGTAATAATGCACATTTCATTACTTTTCACCTTCCTCTCTGTAGCTGCCCATTTCCATCTGTGTGATGAAAGGATCAACTCTTTAAGTGAATTGGTGTCAGCATAGATATAAAAGGGGTGGAATTTCAATATGCGGTTGGGATTGCCGTTTTGAATTTTTTTCCCCTATTCCTGTGGGCACTCCTGTTATACACTTTGATTGATTGATTTCTTCTTTTTTGCATGTTGTAATATTTTGAATAGTCATTCAGCCAAAATGTGTATGTGTGTGTGTGTGTGTGTGTGTACAGTGATGCCCTGATAAATATGTAACAAGTGGCTGGCTCCATTGCCACATCTAGCTGATGATAGATAGATAGATGATATATGATGGATAGTGATAGATGACAGACAGACAGACATACAGACAGACAACAATCTTTCTCTTTCCTTTCTATCTCCTAGTCTCCATCTATATCCAAATATTGGAACTGCTATTTACATAGCAGGCATTAAAGATAACTGGACAAACATCTTCAGTTTTCAGATATCATTTCACAGGAAGATACCAGCAATTCTTGTCTTAGAAATCTCATAATGATAGACTTTCTACAAAAGCTGATAGTTACTTTTTCATTTATTTTATTACTTAAGCTAGTAATCATGAGAATGTGACAACTTCTACTTTTCAACTGATGGTGCCATATAGCTAAACAATTGGGAGCTTCTTCACTTGAAATGATGGAGTGCTATTGAATTAATAAGAAAAGTGGTGGATTTTTTTAAAATTATCTTTTTCATTAAATATGCTTTATATTGTATATTGCTTCTTATTAATGGAATTGTCCAAATTTTCATTAAAATTAATACAAACCTGGAAAATCCACATATGATTTGTCAGTGGAATACACGAGCATTCTTAATCTGCCTAAAAAACAGTTCCCTAAATCTGTCTCATAATAAAATGTAACCAGATCTTAGACTTCAAAAGTTGTCTCCCCTCTACTAAACTTGAATATTCACTTCCAAAACAGAAATGAGGACACCAATATGCTGAGCTAGCAAAATGGAAAATGTTTTCCTTCTCTTCCCTCTATAAGGAGAAAAAGCACTCTTAGAAAATAAAAATAATTTAGTTTTCTCTAAGGTGTGTGTGTGTATTTATACACATACAATGATATGCTGATAAATATATAACAACTGCTTCTGCTGTCTCCATTTCCACCACTAGTAGATATATGATAGAGATAGACAGATAATAGATAGATCACATACAAATATTTAAAATATGTGAGTTGGTACTGCAGCTATTTAGAGGGGTGCTTTTTGTGTTTTGCTTTTTTTGCTCAACTATTGAAGAAAATGCAAAGGATCTGAGAGAAATTGACTTCACATTTTCTTTGATTTTCCTGCTAGGTTCTTATAAAGAAACTCATGTAAGTGTCTAAATTAAAATGAACTCATTGTCACCTGTTTAATTAGAATGTATGTCCACTTACTGCAACCTAGTATCAAAAAACTATAATAAATTAGACCCAGTTAATGAAAAGTATGCCTTTTCATTTCACAATGTACCAGCCACACAAGTAATTAATTTATATTATGGTGTATAATAAAAGTAGGTTAAAATTAATTTTTCAGTTTGAAATCCAGTGCTGGGCCTAATAATTAAGGCTCATAATAATTCATCCAGCTAGAAAAAGCAAGACCTTGATGTAATCTATTTTATAAATAATTACAGATGGGCTCCTAGTTCATAATTTCTTAATTAATGGAACAGCTAATATAAGCAGAGAATTTCTATCATATTTTCTTTGTTCTTTTAAGTATCTACTGATGACCAACTTCTTTTAAAGGTAAAGATTCTATTTCCACCTTAGGAAGTAAAAGCAAATTGAGTATCTCTAGGTTTTGTTTTTTTTTTATTTCAACATTTATATGCCGCCCTTCTCCGGAGACTCAGGGCGGCTTACAGTCTATGGAGCACCATGCTAAGTGATCGGCAATAGCCTTCATTCCATTGTATATGCTTGCTTATTACTAGGGCTTTTGCACCCCTCCCCCAAAGCGGCATTTTTACAGCTTATTGCCCCCAACAGCTTATTGCCCCCAACAATCTTGGGCCCTCAACCTACCCTGAGAGGATGGAAGGCTGAGTCAACCTTGAGCCTGGTGGGATTCAAGCCTGAAAGGAAATGTACAGTATTGTAATATATAAACAAATAACAGTTAATTTTTATTTGAAAGCTTTTACTTCTTTCCAATTTAAGTCCAGTTTATATATAAAAAGTCCAAGATTGGAAAACATAAATTTTGAACTTGCCCATCTATGCTTGTTTTCTGATAATATTCTTCCCATAATGAATTTCAGTTATTTCTTAATGTCCATGTACCCTTCTAAATTAACGAAAGCAAGGCTCTGTCTTTTGTTTTTTTTATGACATATTTTTTCTCTTTTTGGAGGGCTGGGGAGAATTGTGTAAATTGTTGTCATAGTTAGTGTCAGGATTCTGGATGAGTTGACAGTTAGATTGGGCAGTGAAAACATTTGGTTCTATTGCAATCAAATGATTCTTCACATATATAAGCCCAAAGAAATACTGTATTTCAATTCATCTAAGAATCTGATATATCTGATTCTTGTTTGTTCCTTCTTAGTATCCCAATATCAAATGAGGACATTATTCTTTAATGGAAGGGCAAGTGCTCTCATCTAATCACTTTCTACAGCATTAAAAGCCAGCAGAAATGATGACTGCTATACTCCAGCATATACCTGTCTTACAAAAAAAAAAAAAAGAGAGGAAGATTTAAGAGAACCAACCTATGGTTTGCTGTTTCCCTGGGATGAAGAGTGGGTTTTGCTGAGAAATAAAAAAGCTTGCAGAATTAGAATGGCATGACATGAGATTTGGGTGGCATGGATAAGGATATATGGATTTTAAAGATTACAATGTTAGATGTGCCATGCTGAAAATATGGAGTAGGTAAAATTTCCATCCTCCCTCTCTCCCTTTCTCAAATTCCTGCTGGTTCTCCTTTTACTTTGCTTTTGGGAAATGTGCCTGTAGAAAGTCAGCAGGAAATTGCCAGTCCAAAGCCAGCAGGTAAAAGTAGCTGCTGCTCGGTGGGAAAGGGGCACGGGTCAGAAATGCCATGAGCTAGTGCACGAGAGATGCTGCTTGAGTTGTGAATGGCATGCAGGTCTGCACCAGAGATGGTTGGGGAGAGCACTCAAGTGACAAAGATTGGGGAAGGGTGCCCAGGAGTTCATGAGAAGTGCTGTGCAGGTCAGTTAGGGTGCTTGGAGATGGTAGAGGTCAAGAAGAGTGCATGGGGAGCATGTAAGAAGTGCTGCGTGAGCCACTAAGGGGCAATACAGTCAAGTAGAATGTATGGGGTCCTAGTGTATGTGAGAAGTGCCCCACCATTTGAGGATGGTGTGCCAAGGGTATTGGTGACATGAATTAGGAAGGGTGCCTCCCCCAGGGTGCTTGGGAGTGTGCAAGAGGCATGGCTCAGGTCTTTTCATTTTTCATTTTATATTAGTTTGTATTTTTTTCCTTTTATTTTTTTAATAACATTCGGCAGATAAGACCTAGCAACCTATGCATCTTGACTAAAATCAAGACCAAGTGAGTTAAGTAAGACAGAGGACCTGAACTGAAAGCAAGTTCAAATGCAGTTTATTTCAAGAAGAAAATCGGTATCACTAGGAAACAGACCCCATTGGCATAGGCAGGATGGATGCAGCTATTTTTCCATGTCAAACTAGACCTCATGTTGGCTGGGATTCTTGATAAGCTTTCAATGTAAAGTTGCTTTAATTAGTCTACTGCATTGATTTCAAGGCATTTAATTGCATTATGCTGGAGGAGCTGTCATTTCTAGTACAGAGAACATATGGCAAGACTAGGAAAGAAGGTATTTTGATCTCCATTTTGCAGATAAATAGGCCTTTGCCACTGACATTTTGGGGGCAGAAACTCAAATAGAATTTAATCAATTATGTTCTGTGCCCAAAGCTAGTTTTCTCTATGTCTATAATGCTGCCAAAATGATTTCACTTATTAATAATGCATTTATTACTAATTAATTGTAAACATTCATTACTTTGCAGTCTTTGCACCATCCTTAAATATAGAGTAATAGTTACCAACATATCTCAGAAACATATTTGAAGTTTGGAGAAAGTCACCCAATATATCCTGTGGCTGAATAGGGCATGAACTAGATAAATGATAAATAGGCTTTGAAGTACAGACATAAGAGAGAAGAAGCTGGAAACTGTGTACAAAATTAGAAAGCTGAACTCTTTAGAAGTACAATTCATATTTGTGCTTGAACATGCAGTTTGTGTTAGTGGAACCTAATATTAATCAATCAATCAATTCAATTTATTACAGTCAAAGACCAGCTAAGATACTAAACAAATAAAATTTAAGACAGATTTAAAATACATATATAAATAATCTAGCTAGCATCTAATATTTGAAATCCAGATATAGCCTATATTAAATTATAAGGTAAACATTAAAATTATATTATGATACCTAAAGTTTACAGCAATTAAAAGTATCTATTAATATCCATGAAGTGCTAATATCTAACATTTCAATGACTTCTAGTTATAGGGAATCATCTTCATCATTATTTCAGCCAATGTCTATCCACTGCAGGATGGCTTCTTCCACATGTTTCCAACCAATACGGTTCTGAGCTTTTTTTTGCCAATTGAGCCCACAATACTTGAATTGATCGTATTGTTTAGCAGTCACAATCCTGGTAATCCATGTTGCCATTGCTAAGTGAATTTTACCAGTCATTAGCCAATGACTCATTTCAATCCAAGCCATTCTGGCCTTGGTTTCCCCCCAGCCCTGAGTCTCAATAAGGTAAGGGACTGTCCAATCCATCCATCTATCTCTGTGCTTTTGACTGCCCTTCACCTTGATTTGTGGAATGGCAAGCCAGCCCTAAGACCATGCAGCTCTGGGGCTACTTGGCATGGGCTGATGCAACCTTAGCTCAATCCCAGTTATTCTCATCAACCTGCATTATGCATTTTAAAATCCTAGTCTTCTTATGCTTCACCAGTCTGGTTGACCTTCACTATTTTCTTGTTCCCATGGTGGTGAGACATGTCTAGCCCAGCTGCTGGACTAGGTTGATGCTAAGCTTCATGGTATACTGCAGCTTAGGGGCTGCTTTTAATACTTTTTTTCCAACTCAAGAACTTTTTACCCCAAGGAGTTGTTCTTGCAAAGGGACATCTTGGCTGTTTTGTTTTGTTTTGTCTTTTACAATCCCCCTCCCCATCCAGGTAATCTTTGCAAAGTAGTGCTTTGTTGTGTTATAGCTCAGGGGCTTAACAGATAACAGATAATCAGAGATGGAAGGGACCTTGTAGGTCATCTAGTCCAACCCCCCACCTAAGCGGGAGACCCTACACCATTTCTGACAAATGGCAGTCCAATCTCTTCTTGAAAGTCTCAAGAAGTCTCTCTCTCTTTCTTTTATTGTTGCCCAGAACTTGGTTGGACATGTCTTGTAAGCATGAGAGGAAAAAGATGAAGAAGGTCAGCTGGAAGAGATGAAGCACTGGGTGTCAGGGGTCAAAAATGGCATAGATGGAGGGAGATAGATGGATAGGGTATAGCTGAAATGCCCCTGCAGCCATAACAATGAATGTCATAACAGTGGGTGCACTGCAAAGCCCCCTAATTTGGGTCATATGACTGTAGGGCAGGGATCTTCAAACATGACACCTTTAAGACTTATGGGCTTCAACTCCCAGAATTCCTTCTCCAGTCATATTTGTTCTGGAAATTCTGGGAGTTGAAGTCCACAAGTCTTAAACTTGCCAAGTTTGAAGACCCTTGCTGTAGGGAATAATTATACAATGTCCATAACTTCAGAAATGGATTGTAAGTCTCTTTGTTCAGCACTGTTGTAACTTTGGTCACTTAATGAATGGTTGTAAATATGTAAATGTAAATGTACATTTACAGTGTACATATGAATAAACTGAAAATTTTAAGTCCAATCCCCCAAATTGGATTTGGTTTACCTGCAGATGGGTTTACTACATTTTTCAACTACCTGTGTATCCTGCATATACTCTTGTAGAAGCCCATCCACACTGAAGTTCACATTTTTAATCCAAAAAGGGGAAAATATAAAAAAACAGTGTGAAAAATGGATAATCCATACATTACCCAGAAATAAATCATATATGAAAACTAGAAAAATACAAACATTTTGAGAACTGGCTTATCCATAGGAGGGATACTTTTCATGGTACTTCGATTTTTTAAAAAAATCAAGGTTTGGATTATCAGCACATGGGCTTGTTCATAAGCATATTCAACAATAAATCAATGAATAAAAATGCAAGTTTTAACAAAACAATGACAAAATAGCTGTAATGCTAAAGAATGAATTTTAAAATAAACCCTAGTTACCTGAGTTTCTGTGTAGGAATGCATCTAAATCATGGATGTCAAACTCACCATGTCATATTGTTGTCACGTGATGTTTTGTGACATTTTTCCCCTTCATGGAGCTGGGGTGGGCATGGCCTGCATGTGACACAATCGGTCTGTGGGCCGCAGTTTGATACCCCTGATCTAAATTGACAACTATGCCTATTTCATCTTGCAGTGACTGGAAAACGGTCTGCTTGCAGGAATCAGGAATTGGCTACTCTCCAACATTCTTATTCTATGTAAGAGTACAATGCTCCTTCAATATTAATGCTGATAATATTAGATGAGAGTTAGTTCTTAGGTTTAGGAAATGCTGAAAATTCTAACAAAAAAAGTAAGCAATTGTTCCACTAAAAGCTTACTTTTTTAAACTCTCTTCAATATAGTCCAAGAAGAAAGGCAGGAGGAAAATTGATGTTGAAGGTGGTATTTATTTATTAGGAGCCTCTTTGGCACAGTGGTTAGAGTGCAATACTGCAAGCTACTTCTGCAGCCAGCTGCCTACAATTTGGCAGTTCAAATCCCACCAGGCTCAAAGTTGACTCAGCCTTCCATCCTTCCGAGGTGGGTAAAAGAGGATCCAGATTGTTGGGGGCAATATGCTGACTCTGTAAACCGCTTAGAGAGGGCGGTAAAACTATAAAGCGGTATATAAGTCTAAGTGCTATTGCTATTTAGGCAGAAGCTCAATGACTGTAATAGGCATAGCTTTATCAAACTGTCCCACAATATCTTCAAAAAGGAAGGAAAGAAAGAAGGAAAATGAAAGCATAATTCCCAAAGTAATGGAATCAAAGGTTGTTCCTATTGCCTAGCTTTCATTCTTTGTTCACTGAACCACTGAATGATGTACAACCCCTTGTGTTTGAATTCATACTTCAGGCAATCATGATTTGGAAATTTTAGTGAATCTCTGAAGCATCAGAAGTGTTTGCTTTTTTATATTTTATTTTATTTATTTATTTATTTGATTTGTCAATTGCTTACAAGATAATAGGTATAAGTATAAACATAATTATGAATACATGAAATAGATACATATGGGAAAAATAAAAAGAAACAATAGGACAGGGATGGTAGGCACGTTTGTGTGCTTATGCACACCCCCTACAGACCTCTTAGGAAAGGGGTGAGGTCAATAGTAGACAGTCTAAGGTTAAAGTTTTTGGGGTTTGGGGAAGAAACCACACAGTCAGGTAGAGTATTCCAGACATTGACCACTCTGTTGCTGAAGTCGTATTTCCTGCAATCAAATTTGGTGTGGTTTACCTTGAGTTTGTATCTATTTTGTGCTCTTGTATTGTTATGGTTGAAGGTGAAATATCCATTGACAGGTAAGACAATGTAATGTATGATTTTATATATTATACTTAGATCGGACCGAAGGCGGTGTAGTTTTAGGTTTTCTAGATCTAGAATTTCAAGTCTGGTGGCATAAGGTATTCTGCAACAATTAGAGGACTAATATTTCTGGACTTTCTCAACTGTGTTAATATCAGATACGTAATGCAGGTTCCAGACTGATGAGCTATATTCAAGTATTGGTCTAGCAAATGTTTTGTATGCTCTAGTTAGTAGTGTGATATTACCAGAGAAAAAGCTACGTAGAATTAGGTTAACAACTCTTAATGCCTTTTGGGGCATTAAGTTACAGTGGGCTCTAGCACTTAGGTTATTAGAGATGAGTACTCCAAGGTCCTTGATAGAGTTTGGATCCTCAACAAGATCTTGACTATTCAGCTTGTATTTTATTTTCTGGTTGTTGTTTTTTTTGCCAAAATGTAAGAGAGATTTGTTGAGATTTGAAGTTGCCATTTGTTTGACCATTCTGATACATAGTCAAGAACTTTTTGAAGGGTAGCAGTATTTTCTGTGGTGTTGAATAGCTTTACATCATCAGCGAAGAGAACACAGTTGCTCTTGATATGATTACAGAGGTCATTTATGAAGAGTATGAAGAGAGTTGGTCCTAGAACACTGCCTTGGGGGACACCACTGTTGACAGCTACAGAATTTGATAGGACACTCCCAATATATATAACCTTATTCAAATTTCAAGATGAAAGATAAAGACTAACAAGGACTAATATTTAGAATGAAGAGGAAAGAAAAAAGGAAACAAGGGGGGGGGAGTCAAAAGTGCAGAAAAAAGAAAAACAAAGAATTGACGTTTACAGTCATTTACAAGAGTTGAGAATGAATATAAGAATGAATGTAAATCAAGTTCTTAATCTATGGCTACAACATTTTTTTCCTACAATCTATTTTTTCCTATTCATCAAAACCATCCGTCATAATTTCATTTTTTGTTCTCTTTCACATAGAAAGTCTATAAGGGTTTCCAATCAATGTTAAATTTAGACAAAGTGGGTGCTTCATCACTGAAGTTTTTTAAGAATAGACTGGATAGTCAGTTATCTGAAATGATATAGGACCTCCTGCTTGAGCAAGGGGCTGGACTAGAAGACACCCAAAGTCCCTTCCAGCTCTATTCTGATTTTGATTCTGATTCTAGCTGTCAATTTGGCTACCTCAGCAAGTTCTACCATCTTCATCAATCACTTCTCTATTGCAGAGAAAATCAAATCTTTGCGTATAAGACAATCTTGATGCAGTTGACATATACAAAAACAAAGTTCAATCCCCTCCAATTGTTTATCCATCAGTCCCAAAATAAAAGAGGGTGTAATTGCCTAATGATTATGATGCTGGGATGTTGATTGAATGGTTAACAGTAACAGATACCCTGTAATGGAGTGAGCTCCCATTCTTGCCCCAGTCCCTCCCAACCAAGCAGTTCAAAAGTATGCAAATGTAAGTAGATAAATAGGCACTATTTTCATGGGAAGGTAACAATAATATATGCACCTTGGCATATAGTCATGCTGGACACAAGATCACAGAAGCATCTTCAGACAACTCTGGTTCCTTGGCTATGAAACAGAGATGAGCACCACTAGATATGACTGGACAGGGAAAACCTTTACCTTTTACCCAAAATAAAAATATCTGCTTTTAATTGTATATCAATTCTTAAAATCTTCTGTGTTAAATGTAATCGAGTCCAAAAATTTCTAGTCATTTTAGACTTACAACAAGCATAGTAAATTGTTCCTTCTTGTTGATTATATTTCCAGCATAAATTTGAAATATCTAGACAGTTTTTTAGTGATATGCACCAAAGATACATCATTTTTTATAAACGCTATCATTTAAATTTTAATCTTTCAACCATATAATCCCCACTATTCCATTTATATTTTGTAATCAACATTTTCCCCATTAATCACATATTCTTTCACTTGTTCTTCTGTTTCAAATTCCAATAATAGCAATGATATGTTCATCATTTCTATACAGTTCTATTCCAAAGTTAGTCTTATAATGTTCAAAACCATAAACTCTTTTGCATGCTTTAAATCTTTCTAATAATTATAAATAAGAGATCAATTGACAACTGTATTCCTCTGCCACCAGTTGTTTGCTTGATTTTATTTTATAATCCCCTTGATAAAACTCTAGTATCTCACAATAAGTTGCTATCTTTGTTTGCCTATTATTTTTCATCTATAAAAGACTTCAAAAGTATTTTTGGGAACATGCTAGGTTTATATCTGTTTCATATACTAAGTATAGCACATCTAACAGAATGATTGTTCAATTCTACATTAACTTTAGCCTTCATGTACCATAAATATTTGTGCCAAAGAAATTTCAAGTTCTGTCCTTCTAGCTCCAAAAGCTTTCTATTTTTCATCAACATCCATTATTTCATCAAGACAAAACAGCAAACTGCAAAGAAAATTTCTAATCAAGTAAACCCAGTTCTTCTCTTGCTTTTACATCTTGTAACACTTTATATTTAGCTCATGCTTTCTCATCATGTCCTACACAAATTTAGATGTATCTTTTTATCATTGTTTAATTAGTACATCAGATGTCAAAATGGGCATTGTCTGAAATAAAAATAACATTCTAGGTAAAACATTTGTCTTAACTACGGAAATTCTTCCCAACAATGACAATTGTGTTTTCCTCCATCTTAACACCTCTTTTTAAATTCATTCCAAATCTTAACATAATTATTTTGAAATAACATACAATTCATATTTGTCATATGAATAGCCAAGTACTTTTGTCTTTTTTTCAACCTTACAATTCATTTTATTCATCAATTCTATTTGATCTTGTATTTTTATACCTTTTTCAACAACTTTGTAAACATGATTGTTAATCTTAAAACCTGCTAATGCATCACATTCTTCTAATTTTCCAGTTAATAGTTCAACTAATATTTTAAAGGATCTTCTAAAACCAACCCAGTTCATCTGCAAAAGCTTTTAGTTTATAAATCTCTTTTTAATCTTAATGTCCTAAACTGTTCGTATTATCTTATGATGCTATTCAATGTTTCTAGAACTAAAATGATCAGAAGAGCACTCAATGGACAAGCCTGTCTTGTTCTTTTTTTGTATTTCACATGGTTTAGTTAACAAATATTTGTGACTTTTGTGAAGTATATATCAATTTTATCCATTTTATAAAATGTTCTTCAATATGTATTTTCCAAATTTTAAATAAAAGTGTGCAATTTATACTATCAAAAGCTTCCTCTACATTGAAAAAATAATACCACTTGTTTTTCATTATGTTGTTTAAGATATTCTAAAATATCCAACACAGTTATAACATTATTTAGTATTTAGTTTACTTTATTGTCATTGCAACAAAATTAAATGTCATCTTCAGTGTACATTATAACTATAAAAATAAAACACAAACATACTTCCTTCACATCCTATACAATTGAATTGAAAACCCAATATTGCATTAATATTGCACTATACAATAGAATTCAATAGAGTTACTGCCCTGGGATAGAAGCTGTTTTTTAGCCTATTTGTCCTTGTTTTTATTATCCTGTAGAAAAGTAGGGACCATTTTGGTGGGAAGGTAACAGTGTTCCGTGCACCTTCGGCATTTAGTCATGCCAGCCACATGACCACAGAGACATCTTTGGACTGTGCTGGCTCTTCAGCTTTCTATTGGAGATGAGCATCGCTCCCTAGAACCGGAAACGACCAGCACATATGTGTGAGGGGAACCTTTCCCTTTCCCTTACCAGATAGTAATAGTTCAAAAGAAGGGTGCCCAGAATGAGATGTTTTGAACATTCTTAAGGCAGTGGGAGCTATAAAGCTCTTCCAAACAAAGGAGAGGGCAACCAATGATGCTCTAGGCAATGATGTTAACCCTCTGGAGTGCTGTCCTATCTGTCACTGTGCAATTGGCAAATCATATAGAGGTGCAGTAAGTTAAAATACTCTATGGTGCAGCGGTAGAAGGTCACCACTAGTTTTTCATTTAGTTGTTGTTTCAGATAAGAGATAATCAGAGAAGTCTCAGGTAGTATAATCTCTGCTAGGCCCTTTTGACCAGTGCTGCAATGTGAGTGCCCCTGGTCAGATCCTCTTTTATGATAATACCCAGAAACTTAAAACTGGTCACTTGCTTCACTTGGTCTCCATTGATAGGCAAGGGCTGGATGTCTGATCTATTCCTTTAATAGTTCATTATAAACTCCTTGGTCTTATTGATGTTAAGAACCAATTATCTTTTAGTTGTACTTTTTTTTGGGAGGGGGGGAGTGTTAAAAACCCTCATGGATCTTCATGAATAAATTATTGTAAAATTATTTCACAATTTATATTGTGAACAATTTATAATCAATATTGAGTAATGATATTGGTCTATAATTTCTCATTGAAGTCAAATATCCTTAGTTATTACTATTATATTTGTGATTTTCCAGGTCTCTTTGGCATCTTTTCTCTCTATAATATAAAATTAATAGTGTTTTTCAAAGACTGTAAAAATAAATCATTAAAGCAGGGTCTTCAAACTTGGCAAGTTTAAGACTTGTGGACTTCAACTCCCAGAATTCCCCTTCCAGTCATGTTAGCTCAGGAATTCTGGAAGTTGAAGTCCACAAGTCTTAAACTTGCCAAGTTTGAAGACCCTTGCCTTAAAGCATTTATATGAACCATACAATCTATCAAGTCCAAACACTTTTTTTGGTTTAATCTTCTAAACGTACTAAAGACAGTAGAATGACCATTTTGCTTGGGATTTCTTGTCAATTCCACTTCCGAATAGAGAATTATTGATTTTAAGGAATGAAGAAGATTCTTCTGAAAATCAGAGTTTGCTAT
This sequence comes from Bungarus multicinctus, assembly GCA_023653725.1. Lineage (NCBI taxonomy): Eukaryota > Metazoa > Chordata > Lepidosauria > Squamata > Elapidae > Bungarus > Bungarus multicinctus. The sequence goes on along the minus strand of CM042842.1, from coordinate 35,952,733 downwards.
TTTTATGACACTTCAACTATAAAGTGAAAACAGAAAAGGAGATTCACATCAGCACTCCTTGCCAGATACTTTAAAGAGAACCTAAAAATTAGTTTCAGAAAGCATTGCTAAGAAGAACTAAGTGGTAATTATTTCTTTAGCAGAAGAGTCAGGAAGACAAACATCGACCTTAATTATTGGAATTGCCAAGAGTAATTGCAGACTGAAGCCAAAATGTGGATGGCTGCTTTTATGAAGTTTGATTGTACAGTAAATGTTACTATAATATTTGATGAGCAAATGTTACTTATGAAAATGCAAGGATGGAGGATGGGGCAAACATGCTTCATACTAAAAAACTTAAAAACAAAAAGCTGCTATAAGTCTTGCTTAATGTCCCCTGCAATTCCCTTGTTTTAGGATTGCTGTTGTGACATTTAATAGCACTCTGGGGAGGTGTTCTCTGAGAACTGTAATCAAGAAAAAGAGATGAGTTGGATCTTTGAAAAGGAAATAGGTCACTGGAGAGGGATGGACTTTCCAAGGTAGTGACAGTTTAGATGTAGAGTCTCTAAGGACCATGCTTGATCAGAGTGCAAGAAAAATATCATCACAATCTTCACACTGATTTTGAAAAAAATGAGATTTCTAATCCCTCTTTTTTATTACTGTGCCTGCGGTTTTTTTGGACAGAAACTTTTTGAGAGATCAAATTAGCAGACAACTTTGTCATATCAAAGTGACCCTAGAGATGAATCCCAAAATTGTTCCTTTAGTATGAACTGATTTATTTTTATTTTTTGCTAAATTAGATGAAATGCAAGTACAGCATGTCTTCCAATTTTGGAACCTCTCCAAGTTTGTACTGCAGTTTCCTGTTTTTTTTTTTTTAAAGGACAAAAATGTGTTATCTAAGGAAAATGGCATTTCAGTGATTTAAAGTAAGGGCAAAACAAAGTAAAAGTAAAGTAGAGGATGGTATTGTTGGAATTAGGTGAAAGGAAGAGAGTCTGTAACCTGTTGGTAAGAGTGACATGGGAAGGGTGAATGTAGGAGGGAGGGTACTTGTGTGTGTGTGTCTGGTGATGTCTGTGTGTTTATCTATATTACATAACTGCTAGTAGATGTTCCTGATCACTTCAGACATTTTTTATACATCTTTTATATTGCCTGCCAAGAGTTCCGCTATAATGTATAATGTGGTGGCATGTAAAATCTGAAAGATGCTAGTTCCTACAAAATATTAGCAATAAGTTTTTTCTTTTCCACTTTTTCCTTGTGTTTTAAATGTATTGTTTAATTTGCTTGATATATATAATAATTTTATAATGAGAGTCAGTTTGATGTAGTGGTTAAGTCATTAGGATACACACATCAGGATCCCTATTCTTTTCTTTTCATTTCATATCATTCTATACTGATCTTTGGCTGTAATACTTTTTTTGTTGTATTGGATTTAAATAGAATTCACATGTTTCTCACCTTGGCTACTGTGTGAAGAGGTGATCTGTACTTCTACAGAATTACTTTGAGTTGACCACATGGTTACATTCAGAGGTGGTATTCAGGAGGTTCTGACCAGTTCTGGAGGGCCGGTAGCAGAAATTTTGAATAGTTCGGAGAACTGGCAAATAACCACCTCTGACTGGCCCCACTCTCCATCAATTCTCTGCCTCCCGAGTCCCAGTTGATCGGCTGGGTCTTCTTTTGTTGCCCTGCACAAGAGAACGGAGCTGGGAAGCAGGTTAGTGGGGTGGGGAGGGAATAGGATTTTGCAGTAACCTTCCCCCAGGAGTGGAGGGAATTGAGATTTTACAGTATTACATTTCTTATGGAGTGGGGTGGGAATGGAGATTTTATAGTATCCTTCCCCTGCCATGCACACCAATCCATGCCCACCATGTCATGCCCACAGAACCGGTAGTAATTTTTTTTTAATCCCACCACTGGTTACATTAAGCTATCTATCACATTACCCTGGCTCTATTTTCATCTTGTCCAGCATAACACTAATAATGGAAGAGTTAAAATGTTTAATATTTCAGTCCAGAAATTTAATATTTTAATGGGATATCTGGGGGAGATAATGCTTTAAAAATACTAGGATAGGCAAGAATGCAACATTTCTTTTTTTGGATCTGAAATACAAGACTCTACTTTTTGCAAGAGAAGTATTGAAGAGGTAGTGGAAAGCAGTGCCAGAATGGTTCAGGGGTGATCAACCTCTGATATGCCAGATGTTGCCAAGGTATAAGTTTCAGCATAATCAGTTTTAAAGGATATTCATAGCTCAATTCAAAACATTTAGAAAGGCTTGAATTCCCATCTTGGGAGTGGAAGAAGCATTGAACTTCCCTAATACGTATCATACAAATATGTATCAGTGTTTATAAAACTAGCAAATTAATACTGGACCATATAAGATGATAATCAGGGATTTCCAAATAACAAGCATTCTGGTGCAATCCACATTAGGAAATGTTCTTTATGCTTTCAGTGGCAGTTTGAAGTAGGCTACACTGTATCACCATTGCATCTGGAGTGAGGAAGTAAAGAATCACTGCAAACACACAGAAAGGTCCATCTTTGAGATATGGAGTCATATGAATGAATCCTAAATTGGCCAAGTTTCCTGACAGAGAACTACAAGTCATCTCTTGGTATCTTTAATCAATCATTATTTCTTCTTCATATTTAAATGCTTGACCCAATGGCAGCCCTAGCTAACCTTGCCTAAATTCAAAAAATTAGGGATTAGATGTTAAACCAGCAACAAATCTCAGGACTGTGGACTAGATTGGGAAGTTGAAACAAACAAACGAACAAACCACCTGAGAAGAAGTGGCAAACCAATTCCATATTGCTGCCAAGTAAACTACATGAATTCCAATGAGAGTGTCTGGGATAAAGATGGGATGGAGTAAAAAAAGATTAATGCGGCAGATACAAACGTAATGAAAATCTCAGTCTTTCTTCATATATGAGACATATACCACATGTGTTTAAAACAGGATGAGACTTTGATCAAGTGATACCCACTATCTTTACTTGTTTGAATATCTCTCTTCTTATATATCTGTGATAAAACCTTATTTATTGTAAGGGAAGAAGAAGAAGAAAAACAGAAAACAGAAAATCAACCAATTTCTTGGGGGAGAATTTTGGTTGGTTTACAACTATCAACTTTTGTGATCTTTGGGAAGGATTAAGGATTTTCTCTAAGAAACTCTAAACCCATTTATAAAATTACTACTCCAAGGATTCCCTGTGGAACCAGAATGAGTAATAAACCAGCTTAAAACTGCCCTTGGTTTCTTATTTTTGCCACAGCTTCTCTATTTTTAGGAAGCTGGTCTTTTCCCAGGATACTTTTTCAAGAATGTAAGGAGTTTAGTTTCTACTTTTGCTCAGCTCTGTGATGTTTTGATGGATGTGGCTTGAATCTTAGTGGTAGCATATGGTCTTTCAAATGTCTGGTAATATGTTTTTCTCATTCAGGTCATAAGGAGTAAGTCCTGATAATGATTGATAAGTCTGGGATAAAAGCCAATGAATGTGATATATAGGAAGTGAAACACTTCTGTGACTCTTTTTTAAATAAAAATCACAGTTTATCAAAATATTTTTTGAACTAGATTTTTTATTAAAAATCTGTCTGTGTCCTTGTTATGTCATTTCTTTTTTTAATAAATATTTTTATTATTTACATATAGGTATGTCGAATACAGTGTGACCATTTTGGCATTTCCTCCGTCATACACACCCAAATGAAATACAAATAACATATATACTATTTATACATTGCTAATCTTATACAGTTATTTCTGACAAACATACTCATTCTAATACATATCTAATATGTCATTCTGGGTCTACTTAAACTAGTTATTTCATGTTCCAACTCCCACCTCTTGATTCCAGCTATTGGTAATACCTATTCCATGTATCATAGTATTCTGTCTCCCTTTTGTTTTTTTAATTCTAACATTAATCTGTCCAATTCTGCACAAACCAATATTTTATTTATTATCTTCTTTTCTGAGGGGGTGTTTTCACTTTTCCATTGCTGGGCATAAACCATTCTCACTGCCATCAGGATGAGCAATATTAGATATACTAACCTTTTATCATAACCATCTGTTATAATTCCTAATAGAAAGAGTTCTGGTTTGAATTCTATACGTTATCCAACCATTTTTTCTAACTACATCTGGATTTGTCACCAAAATTGCCTTACTTTTTTACACATCCACCACGTACCTGGTGATTGTTTACATTTCCAACACTTTGGGGAGGTATTACTAAACATTTTAGTCAATCTTGCTGGAGGAAGGTTCCACCAGTAAAACATTTTATACAGATTCTCTTTGTATGATGTGGCTAATGTCAATTTCCTATTTCTTTCCCAAAATTCTTGCCAACTGTCCATCTCAATGTTATATCCAAAGTTTTTAGCCCATACAACCATTGTCTCCTTAACTTGTTCTTCCTCCATTTCATAGTCTAGTAAATATTTATATATTGTCTTTATCAATTTGTCATCGGTCCCTACCAATAGTTTATCTAATCTCATTAATTCTCTAATGAATGCCCCATGTTTCACATCCTTCATATAACATGATTATATTTGCAGGTATGACCACCACTTCAATTCCACCCCTTGTTATTTTAATTGTAGTCTAATTTTCAGTTCACTTTTTTTGTTTAATATATCCTTGTATGAGACATCTTTTTCCATGTTTATAAGATTTGGGTGTACCAGCACTTCTAGTGCAGAGAGCCAGACTGGTGTTTTCGTACAATTTTGTTGTTTGATTTTATTCCACATTGCCAATAGAGCATCTCTTATGCCTTTGAAAGTATTGATGTACTGTGCTTCTCCCATACAAAAGAAATGCATGCCAGCCTAGTTGGATATCATAGCTCTCCATTACTAATAATCTCATATTACTTAAAGTTATCCACTCCTTTTACCCATGTGTGTACTGCAGCTTAGTAATACAGTTCCCAGGCAGGCAGGCCAAACCTCCTTTCTCTTTTGATTCTTGCAATAGTTTCAATTTAATTCTCAGTTTTTTCCCTGCCATATAAACTTGGATATTATTTTGTTCAAGTTTTTGAAATATTTTTTCTCTAATTTTATGGATATATTTTGAAATAGAAAAAGTATCTTTGGCAGAATACTCATTTTTATCACAGCTATTCTGCCCATTAAGGAAAGTTTCAAATTCTTCCATCTCCCCAGGTCTGATTTAATTTGATTTATTAGTTTTGTGTAATTATCCTCTTTGGTTTTTATACATCTTGCTGTTAAATATATTCACTTTTTTCACTATCTGAATATTTATTCCCTTTGTTAATTTATCCTTCTGTTTATTTGTCATAGTTTTAAAAGGTTGTAGAAATGCTCATGCCCTCTGTAAAAATAGCTAAACCAGAATTTGCCAAGATAATTTAATTTAATTCAATTTAATTCAATTATATGAGTTTTGTTCTAATGATATATTTTCATTAGAAGCTTATGAATAATTGTTTTCTCAAACTAAAAGTGACAAATAATTATAATCCTCTTTAATCAGCTAAGAGTTCTAACCCAAACTGACATGGCATTTACTTATAAACCTGACAATTCCAAAATTCTGTCTATAAAATCCATATGATGCACATCCAGGAGACTAAAACCATTCAATATTTTTTTTTAAAAAAAGATCCCACTTAAGGGAAAATAAGATTTTCTGTCAATGTAGTGTTTTTCTTTGTTTAAGCTCTTGCTGCAAATATTACTATAAACCATTTCTTTGTTTTCCTTTCCAAATTAGGCACACCAAGACATTTTTTATAACTATTACCAAAAGTAGACATTGGATTAGGACTACCCAAACTGGACAGCAATCTTAGATGAACATTAGATGGAGGCAAATATGGTTTTCTGTATCTTTACAGTTATCTAGTGATGATCATTTGACATTTTACAGCCCAGATGTGCTAGTCTGGGTGAAGCATGGTTGGAAATGTTAAAGTTTATAATAAAATTGCCACTCCTGAATATTTTCTGTTGCTGCTATCCCCTCCCCATTAAGGTGGCCAAATTCTAAACAAAACATTGAGTTACAGTCACCCAATAGTTTAAAAAAAATCTTTCAAGAATGTGTATGTCTCTTGTTATTGGTGATGTTACAAAGGCTAGTAGTTTAACCCTCATTAACCCATATTCTTTTACTTTAGATCAGTTTAATTACAAATATCTAAAAAGCCAGATAAGTTACTGAAATTGAAAGGCACCAAAGGAAATATTCCTGGACATTTCCTGTTCATAGCACTCTGTAAACTATCATTCATAGGTACCATAATTAACCATAATTCTGCTATCATTTCTGCTAGTTTTGAGGATTTCAGAAGAGGAATTTTTTTTAACAAGACTGGATTAACAGTTGTCTGAGAAATTTGTATTCCTAATCTTCCCATCCATATTTCTTGAAAATAAGGTGTCTTTCAACCCATATTTGAAACCTGCCTTTTCTTCCCTTGCTTTATTCATTCTGCTGGCCTTAATCTGTTGCAGCCTTCGCATTCATTTATTTTGCCTGAATTTACCACCCACTGATCCTGATCCTATTACAGATCCATTCCCCTTTAGTTAATTACCCTCATCCATCATTAATGCCCATGTGATCAATCATTATTAAATAAAGAAATCCCATTTCAATTAATTCATTCTCCCAAATATCCAGCTCAAAGCCAACCCAAAATTAATTGGCCCAGCATTTTATCCATTGAGGTCTTGGAATGGGGCTGAATTTACATTTCTGAAGCGTAGGGAGGTAGAATATAAATTTGCTCACTTCACCTCAGTTCTCAGATTGTGTAGCTGCTGCTCATTCCTACTCCTTTGATGAAAGCCTTATCTTCCTTTCCCTGAAGAGCTACCACTCATCAGCATCTTTTTTTTCTTTCTTGTCCCATTATCCAACTAGATGCTGCTGTTCTTTGCCTCTTTTCAAAATGGTGTCAAATGGGAAGTAGTTATATACTTGAAAACAAATGCTAGTCATTTAGAATAACACAATAAAAAGTTGGAAGGGATCTTGGAGTTCTTCTAGTTCAACTCTTTGCTCAGATAGGAAACCCTTTACTATATCAGACAAATGGCCATTCAATTTCTTCTTAAAAATCTCCAGTGTTGGAGCACCCACAACTTCCGGAGGCAAATCATTCCATTGATTAATTGTTCTAACTATCAGGAAATTTCTCCTTAATTCTAAGTTGCTTCTCTCCCTGATTAGTTTCCATCTATTGATTCTTGTCCTGCCTTCAGATGCTTTGCAGAATAGGTTGACCTCCTCTTGTTTGTGGCACCCTTTAAATGTTGGATCATTGCTATCATGTCACTCCAAGTTCTTCTTTTTATTAATCTACACATACCCAATTCCTGCAACCATTCTTCTTATGTTTTGCCTCTAGTCCCCTAATCATCACTGTTACTCTTCTCTGCACTCTTTCTAGAGTCTCAACACCTTTTCTATATCATGGTGACCAAAACTGGATGCAGTAGACCAGGTGTGGTTTTCTGATTTGAATGGAGGCAATGTAAGAATGAGAGGTCTATGCTTTTATGAAAATCTATTGGAGAAATTCAGGTATTTCTCACTTTACCATTGCTATTGGGACTGGTGACTCTGTGCTAAGTGATGTGGTCATTAAGTGAAACATTACATGGTCACAATTTGCAACTTACTGCTAGCTTCTCCATTGACTTGGCTTGTTGAAAGTTGGCTATGAACAAATGGCAATCAGTTGACCAGGAGGATGCTGCAATATTTGTAACTTGAAGGACCAGTCATAAAGCTGTTTTTTTCAGCTTTTTTTTTCATTGTAAGTTTGAATGATCACTAAATAGAGCAATTGTTAACCAAAGACTACCTGATATGGTGAATATAAAACTGGCTTCATTGATAATGTCCCTCTTTCAGAAAATATCAGCATTATTCTTTACTTTACTTTTCTCTAGTAAAAAGATCATTGCAGGGAGGAACCTAATCTAAATGTTCTTTAAGAGCCTTTAAAAAAAAAAGAATGAATTTTGGCATTGAAGATAAGGTGGACTGAGTGATGTGTTTTCTCACCCAAGGCAACCGTAAATGGCAGGTGTGAGTTAAATATATACATGAATCATCATTAATTTTAATAGCGCTGGCACAGATAATGTGAGTTTCATTCTAGCGTGAACAGACTGTCTAAAAACAGATGCAAAATGGCTTTTAACTTATTCATGTGCTTCACCATCAGATGTAGAACATATTATAGCATTGCAGGCTACCAATCTGCCAGCAGTTTTTTTTTTAAAAAATTCAGATGCACCAGATCATTTTTCTTGTGTCTGAAACATTGTATATATCACTATTCCTCGACAGCACTTTACCTTTTACAAAATAATATATACATCCTCCCAATTCTGTCCCTCCCAGTTAAAGATGAGCCCTCACAAAAGCAATGACTCAGAATAAAATATGGGTGTTTTGTATCACAGAGCACATCTTCTCCAAGTTTATCATTTTTCTGTAACACTTTGCTGGTCTTTATCTATGGTCTCTATGCTTAATTAAGAACAAGTTGTTTATTAATGACAGGCAGGTATGTCCAAGTTAAACAATGGCTCCTTTTTAGATTTAGATTTTTATATATTTTATTTTTTCTTAACGTGTGTCTGTGTGTGTAGCCACAGCCTGTGATGGGGTGCTATAGTCCAATATGATATTAGTTTTATGAAATCTAACAGGTCTTAAGTTTGAAGGCTCCCTGCTACTCTCTGAACTTGGTTATTTTCTTGCAGACATTTCATTTCATCCAAACTATATACCTCATTACATGGGCAACTTAAAACCTGAAGTTGCTTTTTTATCAGAAATGAATGCTTTTTCATAAAAGAGGGATCTTTTATTTAAGAGATGGTTTAGACAAATGTACATTAATAAAAAATAAAAACCTACTAGAGCTGTAGTGATTTTGATTAAGATGTCAAAACTTGTGATATAACAAGAAATAATTGAAATAGAAAAAGTCCGTGTGTGTGTGTGTGTGTGTGTGTGTGTGTGTGCAATTAAATGTTTTAATAAACATACTGCACTTATTATTATGGCCCTACTGAGGATTTTCAAAATATACTTATTTCACAATGCTTTGAACATCTTTTTTTCTTTGACTAAAGATCAAATAATTATGGCTGGAGATATTAATGGAGTTTTAGATTCTTTATTAGATTGCAGTACTACTCTGCCTAAATCATTCTACCATTCTCATATGTGGAAAATACTGAAAGCTTATGTCTCAGGGTTCAGTTTTATAGATATTTAGTGACTTTTAAATCCTCCTCAACAATAATATACTTAAAAAAAAAAAAAAACCTTGCCAGCAAAGTTTTTCTTGACTTGATTATTTTTAAATATTTTGATCCTTCAGAAACAGTTCGACATAATGCTTAAAGGCACCAGGCTAGAAAGTGGCAGACTGTGAGTTTTAGACACAAAGCCAGCTGTGTGACCTTGGGTCAATCAGCCCTAGGAAGAAGACAATGGCAAACCATTTGCCAAGAAACAGGGACTTGTCTGAACATTTAGTAGATAGACTTGAAGATAGAAAGAAAGAAAGAAAGAAAGAAAGAAAGAAAGAAAGAAAGAAAGAAAGAAAGAAAGAAAGAAAGAAAGAAAGAAAGAAAGAAAGAAAGAAAGAAAGAAAGAAAGAAAGAAAGAAAGAAAGAAAGAAAGAAAGAAAGAAAGAAATATTTAGCATTAGGTGAACTGGTTAATGAACAGATTCTCATACCTGATCATGCCCCAGTGAAACCAGTTACATACAATAAAGAAACCTATTTTTTTAGATGAAATGTAAAATTTTAAAGGATAGGTTTTTGTATAAAACACATGCAGTAAGTATTTGAAGAATGTTTTGTTTTAGACATTCTATGAATGTTTGCTCTGTTTATGATACTATTAAGATATAAATAGTTTTATGCTTCATGGGAAAAGAAAGAAAAAGTTTAATTAAAACTTGGGGTTAGAAGGGGTTTCTAAGCAGTTATGAAATCTGACCTAAATAGAATTACACAAAATTTGAATGTCATCTAAAGGAAAATATGGAACAGTATAAAGCAGTGGTCACCAACCAGCTGGGGACCACTGGTGGTCCGTGAGAAAATTTTGGTGGTCCGCAGAGAAATGTGCCCCCCAAAGCACTACCTCCAAAGCAATTAATCCAGGCTGTGCAGGAACACAAGGCTGCACTGCCCACATGACCCGCCCACCCTAGCCCCCACCCTTCAGCCGAGCGCAAACCTTACCTTCAGTAGAGCACACGGAACTGGAAGGTAAGACCAATGGTGGGGGAGGGAAATCCACCACAAGGTGGCTTGCTGACATTGGTGGGAAAAATTGGTCCCATATTCCAGAGCTGCAGTAGTCACAGAACTGATCTTTTGGTCATCCCGGAACAGCTGATCCTCCACCCAGGTGCACCAGGCCTGCCATGGACTGGAAGAGCAGATGCTCTGGGATGACTAAAGGGCCAGTCCTGTGACTACTGCAGCTCTGGAATATGTGACCGACTTTCCCACCAATGTCAGCAAGCCAGCGTCAGTCAAAATTCATATTAGTAGTCCGTAGGATTTGAAATTATGAGTTTGGTGGTCCCTGAAGTCCAAAAGGTTGGCGACCCCTGGTATAAAGCAATCATACTGGGAGTAAAGTCAGTACCACATCAATGAAAAGTCCCCAATCCCAATAATATCACATTATTTCTACTATTATACTAAACAACTGCTGACTGCGTGAAATTATTTTCCAATTTCCTTTTTAAATGTCAGCGCAAAAAATATTGACAGCAATTCTGGCATGGAGATTACAGATCATATTAATTATCCATTCTGCACAATCTGTTTCTTTATCAAAGGTCAAACAAGTATCTAACAATATTAAATTGCTAATTTATATTCTGGATTCATAGTATCAGAAAAAATGAAATAAGTAGCAGTAGACTCGCTGAATTTAGAAAAGGCTAGACAAATCTATTTGACAAAATTAGTGAATCAAGTGAGTACTATGTACGATGCATATAGTATACTTAGATTTCAGAAAGGCATTTGATAAAGTAGACCATAGCACATGTATGTATGTATGCATGTATGTATGTATGTATGTATGTACGTATATATGTATGTGTGTGTATATTCACATGTGTGTGTGTGCATGTGTGTGTGTAAGCTCATCAGGCAAATTTGGAAAACTGGAAAATTATATTTGGAATCCTTTTTAAAATGTGGGATTAGATATGCAAAAGAAGCTTTGTTTGTTGGAAAATATATCAATTTGGGTTTGGTTTTTTAAATCAAATTTAGCTTAAATTCTACCGTATCTTATAAAATAATAGTAGTATCAAAATATAGTATCAAAATATAAATGGCTTTGAAGTTATTATCAGCATCTTGAATTGGACCTGGAAAGAGATTGGTAACCAGTGTAGTTCATGAAGTTGAGGTGTAACATGTGTTCTACCACAGACATAAATAACTGCTCATAAATAAAGGAGGCACATTTTGTCCCAGCTGAAGTTTTTGGTGTTTCAGTCCCTTGTAGAGTGTACTGCAGTAGAGTAAAGAAAGTGACCAGGAGCATAAATGACCATGACTAAGGCCTTTCAAACCAGGAATGGGAGCAACTGACATACAATATAAACAGTGGTAGGATTCAATTTTTTTTACTACTGGTTCTGTGGGCATGGCTTGGTGGGCGTGGCAGGGGAAGGATATGGTAAAATCTTCAGTCAGAGGTGGTATTTGCCAATTCTCTGAACTACTCAAAACTTCCGCTACTGGTTCTCCAGAACTGGTCAGAACTTGCTGAATACCACTTCTGAATATAAATTTCTGCAAAGGGTCTCCAAGCTACAAATGCCACTGCCTCATTGAGCAGGAGTTGAGAGTCCAAGAGGACCCCCAGATTGCACCAATGCAATCCCATCCTGCATCAGGGAGTGTCATCCTAGAACCAAAGTACAAATAACTCAATCTTGCCAGGGTTTACCTGAAAACTATTGTTTCCCATCAAAACCCAGACAGACTCCACATGATGAGATAAGAGGTACACATCTTAATTCACTAGAAGCAAAGATATACAATTGTCTATAGTCAACCTATTGATGATACCTCACTCTGTGGTGACAGGTGAACTAACCCAGCAGTCTCATGTAGATGATAAATAGGAACAGAGAGATTTCTAATTTCTGCAGTTGCCCACAAAGTAGAGGCTAATGATCGGACCTCTTCTACCCAATCACATTGATTGGAACTGATCTTGAAGAAAGGAGGTGAATCAGCATTATATCATGCCACATATGTCATTGTTTTCAAGGCATATGTGAAATGACATCCTTGTAAAATGGTCAGGATGAGCCCTTCCTTCTGTTAGTTTTTTCTTTCCCCCTGGGAAAAGCTTGGCATTTTATACAGACTTATACTTGATGCTTGATGGATTGGTGAATAGGATTGTAACTATGTATCTGGTGTGCCCAATAATGAAGAAATGACTATTGAATTTACTAATAAATTTTCAAGAGATACGGGTGGCATATATGAGAGTATTCCTTCTATTCAGCTTTGGTAGAGTGGAATGGCACACCTGGAATCTTTGGGATAATAAAAAGATGTGTAGGACAAAAGTACACGTGACAACTGTGAATACTGGAGAAGTGGCTTAAAATATCTGAAGCATCCTTAAAATTTGTAGAAATGCAGAAGTCTCTTTCACAGGGAAATTGCAAAACAGATTGCAAAATGCTGTATAAAAATGAATAGCATCTACATTATATGTGAGAAGATTTGTATTCATTTAATGCAAAAAATATCTCTATGAAGTAGATACAAATCTTTTCCTTTCTATACTTATACATACTAAGTTAGGGAAGGCTTTGAAGCTGCAGCTTCTTTTCTGTTTCTTTCAATAGTTCTCCTCTTTCTTTCTTTTTTTCCAATGTGGCAATTTACTCATTCAATCTGCCATCATTGTGAATTTTTAGGCAAAATATTTTGACACAACTGTTATGAATAAGTAATGTTATCAGATGCCAGCTTAATCACAGAGCTAATTTGTGCTTTTTAATATTTTTTTAACCAATGTAAATTCGCATATTTTCTTTTTCTAACTGTAGTACTGTAATAAGAGTAACAAAGGGGAATTATAATGACTCAAGAAGCTAAGGAGGGTAGCAATGCATTCTATAAATATTAGAAATGTTTCATAGATAGTTTCTTCAACAGTTCCTCCTACAATTACCAAGTTGATTATTTCACAGACAGATGAAAGGAGCCCAACTCTACCTCACCACACACACTTTGCTTTATCTCTGTTGTGAAGTTTTATCTGACAATTGTAATCTCTGGAAGAGGTTACCAGTGACTGCAATATGTGAAATATTTTTTTCCAGCTTAGACAGTGAGGTGATGCCTTTATACTGAGGTGAGCTCAAGCTGGCTGACATAGATGTAAGATCTGTGATTTCCCATGAATCTGCAAATTGCTAACTTTAGGAAAGTTCCAAATTTTATCTAGTCTCTTTTGACATACCCTTTGTCTTAATAAATATGCAATAAGTTTTAATAATAAAAGTCAATGGGAAATTTACTAGCTATAACTTTTTTCCAATATGATTTATCAACTGATAATGTACACCAAAAATTAAAACAAGGAAGAGGAAAAAGTGTTTTCTGTCTGAGCCTGAACGTTTCTGGATCTTTCCCTGAGAATAAATCCCAATGGCTTCAGAATCATAGCATCATAATTAATTAATCTAATAAATTAATTCAATGCATAATATTGCAATGAGAAGGGAAATGGATTAAATGATCTCAAAGGTCTTTTAAAACAAAGGGTGGGTTTCTGGGGGTTTGAGAGAGGCCTAGCTAAGATTCTGTGCAGTTTGGAGATACCCCCCCAAATCCCACTCCCAGCTGGCCCAGTCCACCCCACTCCACCCTCCCAGGAGTCCCCACACGGCCCATTTTGCAGGTAAGTGCAGGGTGCATGTGGAGGCTTGGAGAGGGCGAAAAATGGGCCTACCAGAAGTTCAGGAAGGCTGGAAATGGGCCCATTTCCAGCTTCCAGAGATCCTCCAGAACCTAGGGAGACCGTTTTCACCCTCCTGGAGGAAAACCTCCTCAAGGAAAACCTCCTCAAGGAAAACCTCCAGAGCCCAGGGAGGGCAAAAATTCCCCCCTGCCATGGTGCAGGAGGTGGACTAGGCCACACTCACCATGGCCATGCCCACCTAGCAACCAAGCAGAGAACCCCTTGCTAAAATTTTTGAAACCCACCTCTGTTTAAAACCCTATGATAATAATAAATGTAATAACTGCAATAAAGTACAATGGAACATTTACCATTCACATAGCAAAAATTGAATAAAGTAGAATGCAGTACAATTATACCAGTATCAACTTATTCCCAATTGTAAATAATAGTAAAACATTGTTTAGTACCAACCTATTTAAATCATCAGCTCAAACATATTTAAATATATTTAGCTCCAAGACACTTCTAAAATTTGATCAGAGAAACAGAAAGCCATATACTCTTATGGGTGTGCATTTTGTATTTGCCAAATCGAACTGATATTAAAGATAAGGCTCTTGTGGCGATGCAGTGGTTAGAATGCAGTATTACAGGCTAATTCCAATGACTGCAAAATATTCCTTGCAGGAGTTCATTTCTGACTGGCTCAAGATCGACTCAGCCTTCCATCTTTCCAAGGTCAGTGAAACGAGGATAAAGATTGTTGGGGACAATATGCTACGCAGCATCTGTAAACCATTTAGAGAGGACTATAGAGCACTATGAAACAATATATAAGTCTAAGTGCTATTGCTATAAGTTGATAAGCAAGATGGATGATTCACAAAGGGAGCAACACCTGCAACAACAATATCATAGCATTGTGACATAAGCCTGGTCACTCTTGCCCAAGCCTAGAACTTAGGGCATGATGCTGTAAAATTGCTTTAATCAGATTAATGAAAGCAGATTCTGTAGCTGATTCTGTGGTTGATTCTACTCTTAAATCTGATATAGACTCAGAACTGGGAACATGGAGGTAACCCTAGATTAAAGGAGTTGTTATTATCTCAGTCTTTTTGGTATTATGAAAAAAGCTTGGACCCTATTTCATAATTCTATTACATTTCCAACATTAAAGGTTGCAAGGCATATTTGTAAGATGCTGAGATGGAAATAGAGCATTGATTGTAATAAACTGAAACTGAAACTTTATGTGCATGATAATGATATTTTGGGATAATCCTTGTTTGAAAATTGCACGTAAAACTTTTTTTATAAAATAAAACATATGGGATAATAGAGGTATTGATATTCTAGATCACCTTCTTACCAATCAGGTTTTTTAAAACATTTGATTTATTGCAAAAGGAAATGGGATTCTGCAAAACTGCAAAATGTTAGTATATTTAATAAAAACACCTTTTGATTTCTCAATTTATTCCAGACTTATTAGAAACATTTGAAACACTTAAGTTAATATCACAACTGAAATGTGTTTGGGATCATTCTATTGTAGCTCTACATCTACTGCAATTTTACAGACAATTAAAGAAAGCTGTTAAAATGCACATCATTTGCAAGAAGTTTGGAATAAAGGGTTGGAATATCTGATTTTAGTAAAAAAAAAACATGGTACGCTTATTGTTAAATTAGAACAATATCCCACCTTATTCATATTTGTTGGATACGTCAGAGGAAAAAAGTGGTTGGCTGTGCTGGAAGTGTAAAATGATATAGGGGACATTTGCACATCTAACATTATTTCCCCCACTTTTAGCCAATAGTAGTTTAATATTCATTTGTTTGTTAATATTGTTTTGGGAAGTGTAATGTTTTTTAAATATGTTGATCTGTTTTGTAATTAAATGTCAGAAATTTGGAATATATCTATATATATGAAAAAAATGCATTCACTATTTCCTGGTCCCATCCCACATTTATAATATTAGACTAATGATATGCTTAGCTCTCTGTTTATGAATGGGCTTGTTCTAAATATAATGCAGATTGATCAGTATTGTTCTATGTGGTTTAGGATTTTAAATGCTATCTTTTAAAAATGGAACTTTTAAAAATATGCATGGACATACCAATAAGATTGTCCTCCTGTCTGTTTCCCTGTAAATATTAAGACAGTGGATTTGGTTTCCATTATGCCATAGGCAGTGCAAAAAGAAAATTTATGGTAACCCTTTTGTAGCTACTGGCTAAGGAATTCTGTGAGCTGAA
The DNA here is from genome assembly GCA_023653725.1 of Bungarus multicinctus. Lineage (NCBI taxonomy): Eukaryota > Metazoa > Chordata > Lepidosauria > Squamata > Elapidae > Bungarus > Bungarus multicinctus. The sequence continues at coordinate 35,936,429 of CM042842.1, read as the reverse complement.
GTTCACATATTTTAAAGCCACCAAGTTTGAAAAATACTGGTTTACATTATTTCCCTCCCATGGGATGGAAATCAGCAAAAGAAGTAAGAAAAATCTTCTCTGCCAGAAGGACATTGACAATATTAGAACTTCTGAAATCAGAACTGGAGAAATAGAATTGCCCTGCTTGTCAGTTCTAATTTAGTTTTCTGAACTGCAATGGTTTTTTTTTTTTAAATAAGCATGACATTGATAAGATGACAGGACTATTTCAAAATCCCAATCAGGAAATGTTTTTTAAAATAATGAAACATTACACTAAAGTCAATCTACCTGATAAGAAACCTGACAAATTACAAACCAAAACAACTGTCTGGAAAAGAAACCCAGCAAAAATTTAGTTCACTAATCTGCAGTGACATATACAAATTAGCTATCTTTCTTTACCTTGTCTTCATGTTTCCCTTCTGCACAAAGCTAGATCATGTTTCATATATCTGGCAACATTGTCGAGGAAGCTTGGATGCATTTTGACCCTTAATCAAAATGTAAATGTTCCTTGCTGAACAATGCAAGGTTGCGAAGGCAAAGCTGACTTGAAATTAAAAAAAAGAAAGATGCTTGCTACGGGGAAAGGGAGAAATGTGTGTTCAAACATGTTTCTTTCTTGACAGGGAACAAAGTGCAGCATTTGTCTCAAAGTTCCCAAGGTGGCAGCTGAATTTCATACTTTCATTATCTTGGGCTACATATGAGACAGCAGATCTGCATTATAATGTTGGAAAGTAGAAGACTCTTAGTAATAGATCTGTCCTTAGTTTGTTTTAGATTGTAATGGCATGAGAGGATGACCTTGGGAGACAGATGAAAGATCTGCAAACTAGGCAATGTTAGACAAGAGGCAGCTGAGACTACAGAAGGAATGGGGACATGGAAAACTTCACAGAAGGAAGCCTTCTTAGTTTGGATTAGATTGTAAAGGCAATGGGTAGTGGTGGAGGGAACAGATGTACTTTCAGACTTGCAAGACTCTCTTACAGTAACTGTACAATAAAGTTAGAGTAAGTATCTCTAAGTATGATTCCAATATGGACTTCTTCATAAGGATGACACATTTAAAGGCAATAGTGGTAGGTTCTCTTTTACTTCTAGAGCCAAATACAATAGCCTGGTTTTCTCTGGAGAGAAAAAAATGGGGAAATAGAAATTGTCCCCTATAGAATGTATTGTAGTTTATTATACAGATTTTGGCATGCAAACTGTTTATATATTTAATATACCTGAAGAGCAACCATTCAGTAAAGCTGAGTTGTATTCAAGATTCATTTAACAAATGAAACTTTAGATCCGAGACAATGGATGTTGTCTTGATTCTCAGTTCTCTCATTTTTAATAAGTATAAATCAGGGCTTATTTGAGCTTACTATCACATGGAATGTAACTAATACGTATATTCTTGATTGTTATAAGAAGTATTTTTTAAAAAAATACAGTGAATTATGGACACTGGGGTAAAGTCCAGATCAAATATTATACTTTTGGAATTTATACTTAGTGTATATTCATATTACACTTTTGGAATTTAGCAGCCTTGCTCCTTTATGGTTATCTTGAATAGAACCTACAACTTCTATGGAACAAATATGGAAGATATCTTCACTTTAGCCTATTCATGTGAAGTTTATTTTTCCTTCAACGTGAATTACCATATGATTGGTGCAACCCCAATAATGACAGAATGCAACGAACATATGAAATAATCTATATGAAAATGGATTGCACTTATTCTTTTCAATACCAACTTGACTGGAAACAACACAGAGAGATCAGTACTTATTTTTCAGTTAAGTAAATTTGTATTGTCCTTTCTCTCTGATATAGCCAAGGGAGATAGTCCTCCTTTACATTCATATGGCGATTTAGATAACTCACCACATATTGCCAAAGCAATCTATTTTCAGACTTGCAAGTGTAGCAATGGTAGGCAAAATAATTATTCTTAAATTGCAGATGGCAACAGATAATGGCATTCTGTGTCCCCTATTCAGAGGTGAGCTGCATTTTTTTTTAAACAAGTTTTATTCAATTTTTCCAAAACAACATAAAAAAAGCTCTTTTCAGAATGCAACATAATTCCGAGTCACCACTTTTACATGCAAATATGACAGTAATTATATATTTATTTTTGCATTCAACATTCTATCTTGTCCATTTTTAACTTAATTCTATTATTACTTCTCCATTTCAATTTTTACATAAGAAAAGGAACAAACACATTAATTCTGTTAAGTGATATTACTTTCATTCTAAGCATCTTCTCAATTCATTTCAATTTATTTCAAATATATTTCTTAAACATTAACATTTCTTTTAAGAGTGGCCTTTTCCAAAGTACTTTTTTCTCATTTTTATTTTTTATTTTATTTGGTTTGTCAATTGCTTACAAGATAATAGGTATAAGTAAAAACATAGTTATGAATATATGGATACATATAAGAAAAATAAAAGAAACAATAGGACAAGGACAGAAGGCACATTGGTGCGCTTATGCATGCCCCCTACAGACCTCTTAGGAAAGAGGTAAGGTTAATAGAAGAAAGTCTAAGGTTAAAGTTTTTGGGGTTTGGGGAAGAAACCACAGAGTCAGGTAGAGTATTTCAGACATTGATCTCTCTGTTGCTGAAGTCATATTTCCTGCAATCAAGTTTGGTGCAATTAACCTTGAGTTTGTATCTATTGTTTGCTCTTGTGTTGTTATGGTTGAAGCTGAAGTATTCATTGACAGGCAGGACATTGCAATGTATGATTTTATATGCTATACTTAGATCAGACCGAAGGCAGCATAGTTCTAGGTTTTCCAGGTCTAGAATTTCAAGTCTGGTGGTATAAGGTATTCTGCAACGAGTAGAGGAGTGAAGAACTCTTCTTATAAAATATTTCTGGACTTTGTCAACTGTGTTAATATCAGATACGTAATGTGGGTTCCAGACTGATGAGCTGCATTCGAGTATTGGTCTAGCAAATGTTTTGTATGCTCTAGTTATTAGTGGGAGGCACCGTGTTATGGTGGTTCTCCGCCTTCCTCTCTGACTGCTCGCAATTTGTGTTGGCAGGAGGGCAGAGATCGACCCCGAGGCCCTTGTGTTGTGGGGTGCCTCAGGGGTCTGTGCTCTCGCCCCTGCTGTTCAACATTTATGTGAAGCCGCTGGGTGAGATCATCTGTGGTTTCGGGGTAGAGTTCCATCAGTATGCGGATGATACTCAGCTATACATTTCTACCCCGGGCCACCCCAATGAAGCTGTTGAAGTGATGACCCAGTGCCTGGAAACCATGCAGAGCTGGATGAGAGTCAACAGGTTTCGGCTCAACCCGACCAAAACCGAGTGGCTGTGGTTTCCTGCACCTAGATACAGTCAGCTTATTCCATCGCTGACCATGGGGGGTGAAATTCTGGCTCCCATGGAGAGGGCGCACAATCTGGGAGTCCTCCTGGATGTACGACTGTCATTAGACAATCATATATCAGCCGTCACCAGGGGGCCTTTTTATCAGGTCCGTCGGATCTATCAGTTGTGGCCCTTTCTAGATCAGAGCACATTGCGCACAGTCACTTCTGCTCTCGTCACCTCCCGCCTAGACTATTGCAATGCTTTCTACATGGGGCTCCCCTTGAAGAGCATCCGGAGGCTTCAGCTGGTGCAGAGTGCGCAGGTGATCTTGGGGGCTTCTCGGAGCTCCCATATTACACCGCTCCTGCGCGAGCTGCACTGGCTCCTGGTGGCCTTCCAGGTGCGATTCAAGGTGTTGGTGACCATCTTTAAAGCGTTCCATGGCTTGGGACCCAGGTACTTGCAGGACTGCCTACTGCCGCCATCGGCCTCCCGCTGGCCAGTGCGCTCCTACAGGGTGGGCCTCCTCGGGGTGCTGCCGGCTGGACGATGTCGGCTGGTGGCCCCGAGGGTGCAGGCCTTCTCTGTGGGAGCACCCTCCCTTTGGAATGAACTACATATGGAGATGCTAGCCATTGCTGACCTGCAAGCCTTCCGACGCTCACTAAAGACCCATCTTTTCCAACAGGCCAGTGTGGCCTGAGAAGGGTCTTAAATTTTTAATTCAATTTTAAAATTTTTATGGGGTTTTATTGGCTTCAGCCATTTATTTAATAACTTTTAAATTTACTGTAACTTTTCTAATTGTATGTTTTATTATGGCTATTCACCGCCCCGAGTCCCTTTTTGAGAGCGGGGGGCGGTATATAAATTAGATTAAATAAATAAATAAATAAATAAATAAATAAATAAATAAATAAATAAATAAATAAATAAATAAATAAATAATAGTGTAATATTACCAGAGAAAAAGCTACGCAAGATTAGGTTAACAACTCTTAATGCCTTTTTGGCTATGTAGTTACAGTGGGCTCTAGCATTTAGATCATTAGAGATGAGTATTCCAAGGTCCTTGACAGAGTTTGGATCATCAACAAGGTCTTGACTATTCAGCCTGTATTTTATTTTCTGATTTTTTTTTTGCCAATATGTAAGACAGAGCATTTGTTTGTTGAGATTTTACCTCTCAACTTTTATATAAGAAAAGGAACAAACAAGTTAATCCTATTCATTAATATTACTCTCATTCTAAACATCTTCTCAATTCATTTCAATTTATTTCAAATGTATTTCTTAAGCCTTAAAGTTTCTTTTAAGTGTTGCCTTTTCCAAAGTACTCTTTTCTCATTTAAATCACTAATAGCTTCCATATCTTCATACTTATTCCATTTTAATTCTTTTTTATCTTGTCAAATTTGCAATTCCATTGCACATTCTTTTCATAAAGTCTAGATTAATACAAGTTTTTCACATAAAACAAAATGGATTCCCTCTCTCCTTTTACTAGTTTGGGGTGTCACCTCAGTGGTTTAAGTATGCCTTAATTTCCTCATCTGTAATTCTCAATTAAACATCTATTTTACTTAGTTATAGCAATAATCAATCCCTAGAAAAATAAACTACTTTACATTTTCAGTCAGATTCCGCAATGTATTTTCTCTCTTCCATAAAATTTTATTTATGATATCAAGAAAGTTTTAAAAAAATAAATAAAAAAGAAAGTAACAATCAATTTTGCTTGGTCACTGATATTAATCTCATTTTTAAACCTCCTCACAATTCATTTCAATCATTTCAATATATATAATAAACATTAACCTTTCTTTTAACAATAAAAATAAGAAAATGTATTCATCTTCTAAAAAGATATCAGTGCCCCTCCTTCCTCTGAATAGCCTATATTCTATAATTTATAATTACAAAGTACATTATTATTACCACTCATATCAATGCGGAATCCCCTTTCTTAATTCATTAACAATTGTCCCGATGTATTCTAGGTAAAGAAAATTTTTCCTTTATTTTACAATTCCCATATTTCTTTCTTTCCTGTTCCTGATTACCTTTCTTCCCTTTTATTTCTCCAAATCTTTTCTCCCTCTGATTTATATCCCTCTCTCTATATATATTTTCTTTCGCCCTTTTACTTTTCTGCTGTTTCTTTCTGTCTTTCTGATTTTTATAAATATTCCCCATTTTAGTTACTTTTTAAAATCTCCCATTTTTAACCCCCCTTCTTTTTCCTCTTCTTTGTGGTGTTCTTTGTGTTGATTGTCTATTTAAGATGGGTTCTTCTTGAACTAACTCCTCCTTCTCTGAGGTTTTTTCTTCATATTCTTCAATTGCCATTTCCATAGCTTTTAACTCAGAGGCAAGTGATTCACCTCTTGCATGCAGTAGTTCTTTCAAATTTTTAAGTTCCATTTTTAGAACCCACAGAGATATCATCATTACATGCTTTTATATCTTACAGTCATTAAAATCCACCAATCACCAATCTTTTTCTTTTTTCTTCTTCAAACTTTCTGGATCAACAGCTATTCCAAAACTGGGTTTTATAGCAAAATCACCAATCAGTCCAACAATTCATATTTTTTCTTTTTTTCTAATTCAATTTTCACTTTTACTTGTTATATTGTTTCAATATTTCCTTTTCATTGTATCAAATCCGATTTATAGAGAAATAGGAACTTTTCCTTTTTCAGCTTAAATTTTTGTCCACCAGATGGCACTCTCCATTATACAATGTCCTCACTGTTTCTCTCCATTTTATTGTTCGGGGCTTTCCAAACCTCAGTATTCCAAACCAATAAAATCTTCAATTTAAATATTTTCCCCTTCTTTCTGAAAACTCCTAAGTCCAGTTTTAAATTGTGCCTGCCCTGCTCAGCTGTCAAAGATATTTTCACTTTTTTTTCCTTTCCCTTTAAAAATCTGCCGCTTTCTTATTCTTTCATAAAAATTCTTAAAATACCATCCTGGGGTACCTTTTAGTTAATTGTTGCGCCAAGTTATCCCGGTTCTTATGTTGTCCATCTCTTTCTTCTCTCCTGCACAAAATTTAGTCCAGCTAAGTCCTCCTCTTTAGGGTGGCCATTTTAGACCACCGCTCGGTCATCTTCAGGGGGAAAAATTGCCTAGCCCAGGGAGGGGGAATGCGGCTCTCCTTAACCTGGCTGATGGCTTCCCCTTACTCCGTCGCCCCTCCAAGGCAGCTTCAGCCCCTAATCACAGTGATTGGGGCTCTCCAATGACAGAGCATGGACCGAAGCTGTGGACAGTCGCAGTCCCAGGTCCGTCGATGAAAAGGGCTTAACCTGGAAGTCAGAGGTGGGCTGCACTTTCAAGGGGCTCGATGGTAGCATACGCATGCTCGCTTCATTCACACTTGCTCTTTGCGGCTGAAACGTAGCTTCAAACAGGCAGCTAATCGACTCAGGCAGCTCTGGTGAGTGCAGCAGTGCGATGCAGAACTCACATGGGCAGCCTGGGTGGGGAGAAAGTTCGTTTTTAGGGAAAGCATAGAACAAGGGTGAATGGGTGGGCCCAACCAGAGTTCACAGTTAAGGGCTCGCCCGTACCTCGCTGATTATCCAACAGCCCACCATTACCCTTATTTATGAATGCAAATTTGAATCTCAACTAACACTTAGTTGCCAATCTTTTCAGAGAATTTATAGGAATATCATCTATGAATACATTACGGCTATGTCTAATTTATGATGACATTTTTGAGTATATTTATCTTTACACCAAATAAGAATCTCCTAAGCTACATTCACATCCTTCTCTTCTTCTTTTCTTCATTGTCACATCAAGGGAAGTGTAGAGCAGGTAGCTAGGATCAAAGAAACCTCCTTAATAATGGCATTGTGGCTATGAGATGCCTTTCCTTCTCCAGAAAGATCACTCAAGTTCCTTCTCTGATATCTTTTTGGCATCAGGCAACATCTATTTCCTTTCCCAAACTGGTTCAACCTGAGGGCAATTTTAACACTGACACACATATTTTGAAAGGACATTTAAATGCAAGTACTAATCTGTTTCCATTTAATGTGGAACTGGGACATTTTATGGGTAAATATCTGCAAGAGTGCATGGACTGCTAATGCATCTACAATTATTCTACCAACGTTCTCCAACAGGCCGGTGCGTTCCCACAGGGAGGGTCTGCTCCGGGTGCCGTCGGCCGCTATGTGTCGTCTGGCGGCGCCAAGGGGTAGGGCCTTCTCTGTGGGTGCCCCCGCCCTCTGGAATACTCTGCCACCGGAACTTCGTACCGGCACGGACCTGAGGGCCTTCAGGCGCGCGTTAAAGACTTGGCTCTTTGAGCAGGCCGGCCTGGGCTGAGATAATGATTTTAAATTTGATCTCCATTTTTAACTTTAAATTGGGTTTTAAGGGTAGGGGGGGGGGTTTCCTAATTTTAGTCTGCAGCTGATTCAAATATTTAATTACTTTTTAACTTTTGTATTTGTGGGGTTTTTAGACGAGCTGTTCACCGCCCTGAGTCCCTAGGGAGAAGGGCGGTATATAAATGTAATTAATAAATAAAATAATAAATAAAATAAATCTCTATGAAGTATCTCTGTATTATTATTTTAGCAGTGTAAAGAATCACTCATCAATGCCTTTATTAGTGTAAACCCTGTAATACTGCCTGTTCATATTAGAACGTTAAAAAAAAAAAAACCTTAAGAATAGAATACATTTTTTGTTTTGTTTTAAAAAGCTGGAAATCTTTGTCTCCATTACTTACAGTATCCCATTATATGAGATATTTATGCATTTAAAAAAGAAGTCCAGAGCCTCCTTTAACAAAGTAGCAAACTATACATGTCAGACTAGATTTCATGGGAATAATTGTCACTGACTGTACTTGGAGGAGCAAATCATGGTGAAAATACAGCAATTTTAAACATACTTTCCCACTAGTAAATAAATGATTTGCGTGTAGACACCAAAATAGGAATAAAGAGGGTCTAAATGTAGTTTCTGTAGATACAGGATAGTAAAGTCCTGATATATGCCTTGGAAATATTAGTTTTATTTTTGTTGCTTTTAAAAACGTTTGAATTTCCACCTAATTTTAAAAAAACAAATGGCCCAGAATAACATATTAGTATAACAGAACAGTATAACATGAGCAGAATCTGCTGCTCATGTTTTCTACCAGTTGGATTCAAGATTCAACTAACTCTAATATTAGGTTACCTATATTAATATGTGTGTGTGTGTGTGTGTTTGTACACATACTTCTGGACAAGAAAAACAATCTCATACCATCCTATGATGTAATGCACTGTGAGAATAATCTTGAGGGACAGGAAGAAGAACTGTGCCCAAAACAATGGTCAAGTATTTATTTATTTATTTATTTATTTATTTATTTATTTTTATTTGTCCATTGCTTACAAGATAATAGGTATAAGTTATGAATACATGGATACATATAAGAAAAATAAAATATAAAATATAAAAGAAACAATAGTACAGGGACGGTAGGCACATTGGTGTGCTTATGCACGCCCCTTACAGACCTCTTAGGAAAGGGGTGAGGTCAATAGTAGACAGTCTAAGGTTAAATTTTTGGGGGTTTGGGGAAGAAACCACAGAGTCAGGTAGAGTATTCCAGTCATTGACCACTCTGTTGCTGAAGTCGTATTTCCTGCAATCAAGTTTGGTGCAATTAACCTTGAGTTTGTATCTATTGTTTGCTCTTGTGTTGTTATGGTTAAAGCTGAAGTATTCATTGACAGGTAGGACATTGCAATGTATGATTTTATATACTATACTTAGATCGGATGAAGGCAGCATAGTTCTAGGTTTTCTAGGTCTAGAATTTCAAATCTGGTGGCATAAGGTATTCTGCAACGAGTAGAGGAGTGAAGAACTCTTCTTGTAAAATATTTCTGGACTTTGTCAACTGTGTTAATATCAGATACATAATGTGGGTTTCAGACTGATGAGCTGTATTCGAGTATTGGTCCAGCAAATGTTTTGTATGCTCTAGTTATTAGTGTAATATTACCAGAGAAAAAGCTATGTAAGATTAGGTTAACAACTCTTAGCGCCTTTTTGGCTATGTAGTTACAGTGGGCTCTAGCACTTAGGTCATTTGAGATGCGTACTCCAAGATCCTTTACAGAGTTTGGGTCATCAACAAGGTCTTGACTATTCAGCCTGTATTTTATTTTCTGGGTTTTTTTGCCAATAAGTAGGACAGAGCCTTTATTTATTGAGATCTGAAGTTGCCATTTGTTTGACCATTCTGATACGTAGTCAAGGTCTTTTTGAAGGGTAGTGGTATTTTCTGTGCTGTTGAATAGCTTTACATCATCAGCGAAGAGTACGCTGTTGCTCTCGATATGATCACAGAGGTCATTTATGTAGAGTATGAAGAGAGTTTGTCCTAGAACACTGCCTTGGGGGACATCACTGTTGACAGATATAGAATTTAATAGGACTCTCCCAATTTTGAGCATTTGTTGTCTGTTTGACAGGACTGCTTCTATCCAGTTATGCAGGTGTCCAGAGATACCATAAGATTTTAGTTTTAGGAGTAGTTTGTCATGTACCACTGAATCAAAGACTTTACAGAAGTCTATGTAAATTGCTTTGCCCTGATCAAGTTGTGTAGTCCATATGTTTTTGAATGTAAGAGTTGCAGATTACATGATAGTTTTTTTTCCTAAAACCAAATTGTTTATTAGAGAGTAGGTTGTTTGTTTCTAAGTGGAAGATGATGGATTGATTAATAATTGATTCCATGACTTTACAGGTGATGCAGCATAAAGAGATTGGCCTGTAATTTTCTACTAGGCTGGGGTCTCCCTTTTTGAAGATGGGGATGACTGTGGCTTGTGACCATAGTTTTGGCAAGGAGCTGGTCCTGAAAGATTCTTCAAAGATTATACTTAGAGGTCCTGCTATGGCAGTGGATAGCTTTTTTAAGAAGTAGGCACATATTCCATCCGGTCCAATAGATAGAGATGGTTTTAGATTGTGTAGTGCTTTTTCAACATTGTCTTCTGTAAAATCGATATGTATTAGATCATTGTAGTTGTCTGTGGTTCGACTAGGAAATACTGGGCATGATCCATTGCTGTTTACAAATACTGAGACAAAGAATATGTTAAAGAGGTTGGCTTTAATAGTGTCGTCATTGCAGTCTTTACCATTAGGTCCTTTCAGGGGTGGGATGGACCTTGAGTGTAAGTAAGGGAAATCTGATTCCAAAGGAGAAATGTAACTTGATAACATGTCTTAGACTTGACCCTTCCTAGTCATCTTGTAAATAAAGATGGGGTGTGGGGGGGGGATAACCGGTTTTGGATCTGCATTTGCCAAGCTAATCCCACCTCCGTATGAACTTGTGAGATACATCAGATTACACCTATGGGAACATTTTCTAATAATATTAAGTTGAGTTTGGTATGAGTTGTGGATGAAATGAAAGCAACTTCTTAAGGTCATGCCAGAAAAAAGTGGTTGTTGGAGTATGTCCATTGCATGATCAAGTACTGAACATATGGGTGGGTTCCTAATAGCTCAGCATCCATTCTGTTTTCAAGATACTTTAACTTCCACCTGCATTTTCTCTACTTTCCTATTATTATGTATAATTTGGGAGTGTACTCGGTGTTATCTACCTTTGTAATTCTTAAGCTTACAGGCACAACCATTTAGCCAACTCATCATTTATCTGCCAAAGTAAACCAGAAAATTGAGCACAGAGAATGAAAACAAAGCCGTTCTTACTTTTTCAGCTTCAGATTTGCAAAGTGATTACATCTCTTTCTCATTTGCTTCCAACATTCTATTAAATAATATCAGCCCTTTCACTTTGCCTCATTTAAAAAAAAAACATTGAGTGTCTCGTTCCCAAACAGATTCATACATTTGTCCATATATATCTATATGCATGTGTCTGATGGTTTCTATAGAGCTGGTATGGTGGTTATGGTGCTGAAGTAGGAATAGGAAGACTCAGAAACCAATATTCTTTTAAGCATGGGAGCCAGCAGGATAATCTTTAGCTGGTCACTTTTTTTCAATCCCAATCAATATTGGGCTCTGAAACAAGTTGGTTGAGAATCAAAAGCACGTCACTTCATGATTTAATATCTTCATTATAAAACCTAGATGAATGCAGTGCAAATACTAGGGAATTCAGTAAACACCAAGAAGAAGAGTAAATGTGATGGTTTGCAAAAGTATTTCAATTTTTGAAGATGATCAGCTGCTATGTGACTGGCTGGAAAGAAAGACTGAATTTTGAAAATATTATATAAAGGAGCCACAAAGTATTATATTCACTATGGTGCTGAATCAGCAAGATTTGTAAAGCATATTAGGATGAATCCTGAACAATGGTGATGATCTTGCAACTACTCAAGCTTTCTTTAGGAATGAGAGATGCTTATACACTCAGAAAGAATAAAGCAAATTGCTTGTGCAATCCAGGAGAGAATGAGAATGAGACCAGTTTTCCAAGACCAATAATTGGAAAGGCTGTGTATGAGTGTCTGTTTGTGGATGTCTAGGATTAGACCTATGTCAGTGTTATAGATAGTTTGGTAATGGTATCATACCAGAGAAAAAGATATTTAAAGATAGAAACCTAAACATCTGAATGAAAAAGAAAGAACAAAACAAGGGAGATAGAAAACTATAGATTACATTCTCAATTTATAGTAACAATTTGCAACCATAAAAATGCAAGACAATTTAATATGAAGAAGAAAGGCACAGATACAATTGAACAACAACAAAAATATTGTTAAAGGCAAAGTCTCACAGCACTGCTGATGCTTATGAAAAAGTAAAATTTGGAAAAGGGAGATAATGTAGAATAAGAAGAGAATGGAATCACAGAACAAAGTTTCAAACAGAAAAGCAGGAATTGAAGCCCAATAAACATTGCATTAAATTATCAGTTAAAAATGGAGGTGACACAAAGGCAGATGGACCAAAATAATTAGAATTATATATAAAATGGAGTAACAGATATAACAGAAGATATGCGGAATAGAAAAATGATGTGAAAGTGATGAGAAGGACAGCTGAAAAATGCATATGCACTGACAAATGGATAAAAAATTGTCCACATAATAACCTTAAAAAGACAGGAATATAAATCAAAGGCAGCTATAAGGAAATGGAGAAAATGTTGTTGTTAGAGTTAGAAAAGAAGCCTTTTTTCTAAAGGTAAAAGGGAAATGATTATTCTTTTACCTGGTCAGATTTCAGAATTTGAAATGTATTTGTTTGTTTAGATTGCAATTCCTTCTTTCTTTCATGAACTAAAGACAGCAAACACAGCCCTCCTATTTTTTCCCACAGTGCCTATTTTATCATTGAATACCACCTCCAGGCTAAAAGAATTTTGTTTTGATAAATTAATGTTATTCCAACTTTAGAATTAAGCATATATGCATATACACCCAGAGACATACCAGGCTTTTAAACAGAATTACTAAAGATGCTACTTGCACAAAAGAAAGATATGACAGTCTTTAATCCCAAACCCTCATCAGAGGGTTGCTGAGGACATGGGGCTGAAATCTGCCCTGAGGCTAAAAAAATCAAAGAATTTGAAGTACATAAAAGAAAGCAGTTATTCTGGATATCAACAATGGGATGCTTGCATAGAAGACAATGTCTTTGATTTAATAAATATCCGAATTGCCATCAGGATGACTCCTGAAAACTATAGCAATAAAAAAACAGAGTAGAGAATATTCATGCAATGTTTATCTGACATGGAAGAGAACTATACTGAGCTGCCATCCTTATTTGAGCCACTGTTCTATAAAGCTAACCTCAGCTTTGAAAAAAAATAAGTTTCAGCTATAATGAGAAACAATTTCTCTGTTTGCTGAGACGGGGATAATTTTAGGATCCTGGTGCACATAAATGATCCTTCCCAGTCTGGAGATTTCAGAGAGTCTGCCAGTCAAAGCAAATATTCAAGCTCAAATGGAATAAATTCCACATCTTCTAATTTTCTTTTCCACCAACAGGAGAAAATGCATCCTTTGGAGAGCATCTTTGGGGACTGCTTACAGCAGAGATGTATAGCTTTGCATGGCAGGGGGCATGGATGCACTTGATATTTTAATTATGTGTTAGGAGAGGACTGCACTCCAAAATTGGATGCAGTCTGGATCAAAATTAAGTTTATATTTAAATTCAATTTAATTCCAATCAAGTAAATGCAGCATTTAATGCTTTTAGTAAATTCCTTCTTGGTGCCTCATTAAAAATATTATTTAATGACAAATTCTGAGAATTGAAGAGGGCCCAAGATCTCCAGGCTTTGCACCTTTGCTTCCAGGAAAATCAGTATGCTGTTCCATATCTATTACAGCAAAACAGATGTAATTACAGGTAATTGTAGTCTATATCATACTTGAAGTGATTTTCTTTTAATTCTCCAGCTGTAAAGCTATCCAATAAGCTCAGGAGACCTAATTAGACTATAGAGTTTGCTTTCCTGGTGGGCTTTAATAAGCACAGTTTGTTCCAGAACTTTACCAAGATAAGTCAAAGGCCTACAACTGTGTAGGACTGATGCTTGGGGCATGTAATGCGTAGTTGCATCATATAATTGTGTCTTACATTTCTATTATTATCATCGAAACCCTGCTGGCACAGGGAATGGCATCTATAGTTCTGGAGGTAATGGTTCTATTAATTCTGATCTGTAGGGGTCAGAGTGATAATGGCAGGTCTAAAGGCTGAACGTGCAAGCTAACTGCAGATCGTGGTTTTATGGAAATTACATAGAAGGAAACTCTTTTGTGTTAACCATATGTTTATTTAAGTGCAACAGCTGGGAATAATCTGAAATAATTGCTTACAAATAACATCAAAGAGGAGGGGAGAAGGAATTTCACATTACAGTTATTTTTTGCTCTTTGCTGAATCTAACAATGACTAGTTGTATGAGATCAAGGGCTTTAACCTGGAGGTTGAGCATACATTATACCTGAAGAAAGTTCCACCTTTAGTTGCCAGCAACTCCATGTAGGGCTGGAAGAATTCTCTCTCTCTCCAAAAACTCTGGATAGCTACCACAACCCCATGTAGGCAATCTTGAGGCACTATTTTATTTGTGCTATAGGGTATCACTGAGATACATTTGACTTGAGAAGATTATTCTGCAGATTGAACACTTTCAGTATTTTACTGGGTTAGATGGTCTACTGTCTCTATTGATACAGTAAAAGTAAGTTTCTCTCATGCTGTCTGGTATCATAGTATGTTCTACTTCCTTCTTGCTGGTGGTGTGGTTGCTTTTGTGTGGATTTCTGCTGCTTGCAATCTGACAATATTTCTACCATGAGTAAGTCACGTATGGGGGTCACATGGGAAAAAAAACACTGGTTGTTTTTTGGGCAGGAAAGAGAAGCAGCACCATATTGACTGTAATATAGATTTCCAGGCTCTCTTCTTGATGGTTTGATTGCTGAGTTAAGATTGCCAAAGACATCCCACAGGTTGGGTTGAAACTTCTTTGTACAATGCTTCTGTACAGACCTCAGCAGGAACTTACAGCCCTATTGAATTGTTTTCACCGAAACCACAAGATCTACTGGTTGAAATAAAAGAACACCTTCCCCCTCCTTTGTGGCTCTACCCCCCACCCCCACTGCACTTCGTCCGTAACTTGGATGATTGAATGTGCATTGTGGCAATGAAGATTTTGAGAGAGAAGATAAAAGGTTCTGCGTTTTCATTCCCTGGTGTGAGAGTTTGAATCAATACCTGTGTTAATCAGGGATGAGATGAAGTTGAGCATCTGAGGATGGCAATGCTATATCCCTGTTTTCATTTAAAATAAATCAATGCATTTAGCATATGGGGGAATTTGTGTTTTGGGACTCAGTTTGGGGAGTTTGGGGCAAAACAGCATGACTTTTTTTCATACCTGCTCTATTGACCTAGCAGGAACCTCAGAGAAGCAATAACTAGGGAATGGTGTGTATTTCAAAGATACATCAATTCACTTTAATTGAGCTCTTCTATGGCTGACAAGTTTGAAGATAATTTTGCTTTCAGTTTCCTGACTAAGCAGCTTTCTTGCTACAGCTTTTTACAAGTTTCCACTAAAAACCACAGGGATGGGGGGAGGGAGAGAAAAAGAAAATGCAAATGCATGGCACAGTGTTTCAAAATACCTTTGTTGCTTTGTCAGTGATAGCTTTCTATTTTATAACAGGGTAACTGTATATTCTTTAGGTCAATAAAGATGAACCACATTATGACCTCTCTCTGTCTACCAGGAAAAAAAATGAACTAACAATACACTTGCTTGGTAGAAGACATTTGGCTTTAAGCTGGTTTATTAACTCATATTCTAAGAAGTTCTGATGTTTTTGACCTGGAATATTGCAGTTTGGTTAATGAGTTCAAAACAGGTTAAATGTTTTCTTCATCCATTTTTACTTCTGTTTATTGATTGTCTTGAAGTTACCTAGTAAACTTCATATGTCACTTTTTAATTTATTTTAACTGCCTTTAAAGTAATACAAAAGAAACAAAACATTTTTGATTACATTACATTATATACAGTATATTATATATTATTGTTGAAAGAAATATCCTTCTGGGTTCAGTTCCAAGTGGAAAAAAAGACACTAGAAACATGGAGGCTGTTTGGAAAGTTTAATGGTGTACAGGGCCACATGGCCTGGAGCTCCAAAGTGAGAAGGAAAGATGATCACATCCTTCAAGGTGAGGAGGTCAAGAAAAAAGGGAAACCCAGATGCTGAGAGACCCTTATATAACCTCTGTTGGGCCCCATCTTAGTGTTCCTGTACAAAAAATGAATCCCATTGGCTGTCAGACTCCCAGGGGCAACTCTGTAGGCTGTCCTGAATTCCAGGCTTGGTCTAGCCTTGCTGGGTGATTATGCCCTTAAAAGGGCTTTTGGCAATAGCCTTACCTGAAGTTCCTTCTTATGTAAAGTATTCTGGCCCAGGCCTTAATGGCCCACCCGTTAACAAAGGTGGGGAGAGATTCTGCTTTTGGGTGCGTTTCTGCTTCTTGAGTGAGTTTCTGCTTCTTGAGTTTCTACTCTTTTTTAGTGGAAATATTCTGTCTTTTTAATATTTTCTAGGCTATTTCAATTTTCTAGGAGAGGGGTAGGTGCTAACTTCCTACATTATAATATTATAATGTAATATTAAACAATATAATATACTGTATATTATAACATTATATACATTATGATTATAATACAATACATTTCAAAGGGAAAAAACTGTATAAAATGCTTTAAAAATAAAAAAATACAACAGAAAAAAGAAAAATATATCATTATAAAAATTAACAGTTACAATGTTTTTCTAATGTAAATTGTATTTAAGTATGTCTATATTAATTTCTGATACATTCATTCATGTAATCCTAAATATCATTCTTTTTTTAACTACTGTATTTTGTATAAATAGATTCCACTTTTTATTACACTTATCCATACAAAGTCTATAGCTATAGGTGATCTGCTCTTACGTGATAAATGTAATCAGATCTTAAATCCATAGAGAAATACATTTATCTTTCCAATGTTGCGATATTAGTCTTTTAGCCATATTAGGGGTACAGCGAATCCATTTACATTGTCCATGTGTCAAACTCCATGTTCACAATTTGGAATAATATCCTCTGAAAATTTTAGCTTTTATCGTCCAGCCGTATTCTACTTTCTCTCCAGCTATTTATTTATATTATATGTCACTGAATTATATCTTTCAGGACATACTTTCCCAGATATTTCATGGATTCAGTACAAATACTGAACTGATATTCCTTAAATGTATGAGTCATCACATTTTCATCTATCAGCATCAATTCCAATTTGGACTCATTAATATAGCATCCTGCTATATAAAAATATTTTTTACAATATTTTTTACAATATCTGTTATTTGTATCAACATTGGAATATAGTATGAAATAGACTATTTAAGTCTATTTCTTTTTTTTTTTTAAAGAAAACTTTATTGAATTTTATTACAAAAAGAAAAGAAAAAAAATTAAAAAGTATTCAATTCAATAACAACTGTTTGTGGTGCATTATCATATAGCAGTCATTTGTGTGATAGTGATAATTTATACATAACTATATTCTTATTCTATCTATGTTCTATGTTTAATAATCATCTATCCTTAGTCTGTCTCTGATCTATCCAATTGTACCATTGTTCCCATACCTTATAAAATATTGAAGATTCCTTATCTTTTAAACTCAATTCATAACTTTTTGTATAACCAGTTCTTCTACAGGTGTGAATGATTGTTTCCAACACTGAGCAAAAGCAATCCTGGCCGCAGTCAATATATGTAATAATAAGTATTTTATAGTCTTTACATATTTTTTTTTGAAGATCCACAATAGGAAGAGCTCTGGTTGTAAATCTAATTGTTCATTGGTAATTTCCTGTAGCCATTTTTGGATTTTTAGCCAATATTTTCGAGCCTCTGGGCAAGACCACCACATATGATAATATGTTCCCTCTTTTTTCCCACATTTCCAACATGTGGGATTCAGTTTAGGGTACATTTTCGCTAATCTCGAAGGGGCATAAGACATGAGATATAGGTAAAAGAATGTCATCACTATATAAAATCTATTTGTGTTTACCTGTATTATCTACTAGTACCCAATAATACTATTACAAATTGATCTTTATTTTTATTCAACTGTATTAAATCTGCACCTAATCTAATGTTGTCGGTCACTTGCCTAGTTTTATAAACTTCTCTTGATCATTCTTAATAACAAGCAATATCACTTGCTGCGATCTATTTGCTAATAGTGCTTAAAATCTTTGTATCAACATTAATCAGCAAGATTGGACACACACTGAGTATGATATTTACCTGTTTTAAATACAACTGTAATATAAGCTTGATTAAATATTGCTGATAGAATCCCCTTATCAAATATCATACAATTGGCAATGTTTTGCCATCAAAAGATCTATAGATGTTTTATACCACTCAATAGGAAATTCATCCAGTCCTAGTGTATTACCATTTGCTATTTATAAAACTCTTTTTTAATGTTTACCTCAGTCAGCATAGCAAATAAAAGTTTGTATAACTTAGTGAGATTATTTCATCATACAGACAGAAGATTGATTTCCAAAACATTCCACATGTATTTATCTGCACAAAAAAAGATAAGAATGAACTGAAGAAATTGAAAACTTCAGCAAACTGCCTGCATTTTCTGCAAGTTATTCTGAAAATAACCTGAAATATGTAGGAAATGACCAGGCTGAATCTGAGGGAGGGGTCAATGCATCATCAGTCTGGAGTCCCTTCATACTCACAAGAGATCTAAGTCCAGCTCACCTTGAATTCCATTGACCCTTATCACTGCCAATTTACTTTTAACCATTAGTAGTTTTGAAGCTTGCAATAGACTTTTATATTAATTTGAACTGCCTGGATTTCCTGATTTCCTTGTTGCTTGACAGGAAATATGGAATAAAGAGAAGTATATGAGATATTCAGTTGTGTATTTATAGATGTTAGCATTTGGTTTGAAGAACTTTCAGTATGAAGTACTCTATAATGTTCAAATCAAAAGCATTATTTGCTTTTATATGCACCCAGAAGGAAAAGGCTTCCCAGAAGAATTATTACATAGAAGTAAAAATAGAAACTAAGTAGAAACTAAAACACAGCACTTATTGGCTTGTATAGATATGTGTGCATGTGTATGTGGGCATCACACCACAGAATAACTCGTTTGTATTATTTTTAGTATGATTTAACCAGAGGTGATATTTAGTAGGTTCTAATCAGTCCTGGAGTACCAGTCGTGGAAATTTTGAGTAGTTTGGAGAACCGACAAATGCCACCTCTGACTGGACCTACCCCCATCTATTCTCTGCCTCCTGTGTCCCAACTGAGCAGTTGGTCTTCTTTTGTTGCCCTGCACAGGAGAATGGAGCTGGAAAGCAGATTAGTGGGGTGGGGCAGCAAAGGGATTTTCCAGTAACCTTCTACCAGGAGTGGGAAGGGAATGGAGATTTTGCAGTATCTTCCCCTGCCACACCCACCAAGCCATGTCCACAGAACCAGTAGTAAAAAAAATTTGAAGCCTACCACTGGATTTAACATTGCATATGATAAGGAATTTAATCTTGCAATCAATTCTCAGCAGGAGAGCCAACTTTAATATGGCTGAGAACAGGCAGAGTGTTTATTCTTCATGTTTTACCTAGCATGGTCAGAGAAAGGAAAATATCTGTGCATCAAATATTTTCAAAAGACAATCATTACATTCTAGTGATGAGGAAGTTCTCTGGGGTTTGTTTTGGACTTGGTCATGTATAAACTAATTCACACACACACACAAAACCAAAACCTGGCAAAAGCATGTTTTTATGTTTTAACTAACTTGTAATTCCTAATCAAATCCACTGAATGGACAAAGACTAGTTAATGCTGCCAGTAACATCATACAGAAGATTCAGTTTCTACATTAGTCAATCTTCATTTGGACAAGATTTCTTCAGTTTGAAGAACCTTGCTTCCTACAGTAAGAAACATTTTGTGATTTTGTGGATCTGTTTTGTAGGTTTGTTTACCTATAGGATTGGTTGTTGCTGTTCTTTTGGCAACACAGAGGAATAGCCTTTTCTGTCTTGAATTATATAAAGGGTTAATGCCTTTCCTAGAACATTTGAATATTTAAAAATGGGTATGAGTTGGATGACCACTTGAAAAGGAATAGAATTTGAATATCTTATTTTGAAAGACATTGCCAAAAAAGAATAAAAACAGAAACAAAACAAAAATTAGAAGATAATGGATTGCATTAGAAGAAAACTGGAAAAAATAGTTATGGGTGAAATAATACTTGTTTGAAATTATTTGAAAATATATATATAAAGATGCCTGTATATAGACTGTGCATTTGAATAGTCTAAAGAAGTAGCAAAATAGTTGGTATTCTGTTACAATCAAAAACATGCCTATTGGGAAATAAACCACAATGAAATCAATTGGTTAAGGTTGGATAGGTCAGGCAATTGTTCTTCAGGAGTCACTTTATCTTTTCTAACTGCCATGAAGTGGTTAAGTGGAGGAGGCTTGTCTTGTTCCTTTAATACAGGGGTGGGATTCAAATTTTTTAACAACTGGTTCTGTGGGCACGGCTTGGTGGGTCTGGCTTGATGGTCATGTAATTGGGTGGGCATGGCCAACTCAACATCAATCACATCAAGGGCACTTCTCCTCACCTGGCCTCTCATAACAGTGGGGACGCTGTCATGCCAAGCTTGCATCCTGACTCTTGGAAGTACACCCCAAAAGGACAGTGCCAGATATCACTAAAGCAGTGAAGGAAGATCTCCTCCCCAGATAGAAAAAGAAACCATGATGGAGGAAAAATTCAAACACAATACAAATAATTAAATGACAACAGTAGTTGTTGCTTGTTAATCCAAAGCTGAATATGGAAAATTAACCCATCAATAAACATAGTATTAAATGTTACCAAGGACAGAATTAAAAAACCAGTTTTAGACCAAAACTCAGAAAGGGTATGTAAACTCAGGTTTGAATGTCAATCTTTCTAGCTAGCCAAGAAGCCTTGCTGAATGACACTCATCTTGGTTCCTTGTCATTAAAAAGCTTCTTTCTTTCTGCAGCTCTGTTTCAATATTCAATTATTTCTTCAAAGTGCTGATCATTACATGCCAGTTGGAAGTATTTCCAGGAGTGGATTTCCTCCCAACAGCAGTGTAAAAAGCTTAAAACAACCCTTCCCCTTTAAGAAAGTACCAAGAAAGAAAAAAAAAACCTCCTTCAGAGACAGTAAGTCTAGGCATACTGCCAAGAATGTAATAAGGGTGATAAAAACCAAAAGGAGATTTCTTCCAACAATCGGTTCTCCGAACTGCTTAGAAAGTTAACAAGGGGTTCTATAGAACCAGTCAGAACTGGTAGAATCCCCCCTGCTTTAATAGTATCCCATAATATACTGTAAACAAAGATGTCAGAAAAATGTCAATTAACTGAGTTGCTGCTAAAGGCATGGAAAAAGTAGATGCACAAGGCATAGGCATATATTTTGGAAAGAATTTGGTGGGTTAGAAGGTGATTATCATATATGGAATAATATTTTCTCTTCTTTCCAGAAGTAACGATAGGACACTAAATAATAATAATCCCATTTCTGGGGAATGAAGAGAGAAGTCAGCATTATGCAGAAGTGAAAAGGAAGTAAGGATACATTTTTAAAAACACCACCTGCTAATAATAGTTGTGCTATGAAGAATAAAGGCTGGGGTATAGAGATATTGCTCAGAACAAAGCTAACTTCTTGACAGAATTTCTTAAAGCTACTAGTACTTTATAAATTGATATGGTATTTGGGGCCTGATTTATCAACTACAGGAGGTGAGAGATTACCTTTCTATAGCAATACAAAAGTGTTCCCGTTCTGTGACTAGATCAAAGACAAAGCACATACAATCACTGAAACATCAGTTGTCAGGATATCTTTCAAAAACACTACAGTAAATACTTGTTCAGACTGAAATAAAAATGGGATATGGTTTCAAAGAATTTATAAATTCAGTGAGGAAGAAAATCAGCTTCTGGCTGTATGGTCTGCTATAGTGAATACTGTATATATTTACATGCCTTTATCTCCATCTCTAGCTATATTAATAGTCACAATCTGTGTGACACTAATCTTTTGACAATCAAGTGAATATCAATCAAATGAATATCAAGTTTGGCTGTTGATAAATGGCAAACACAAAAGTTGTTTGTTGGCTTCCAAGAATGATTATGTTTGGTTTTAATAGCTATCATTTTTCCTTGTTCATACAACTCTTCTCTTGAGAAGAAAACAAAATCCCCTTTCTCCATCTATAATGATATTCAAAAGGGGGGATAAATGCTGCATTAAATAAAGCAGCACTCAGTTATATTAGTAATTGCTTGCTCAGCTTGCCAAACCAACATAAATTCAATATGTCAACTCAGAGGGGTGTTTGTTACTTATTAAGCATTTGTCCAATTAATTTATTGGCACAATGGTAAGAAAACTGCTCAAACTGGCATTTTTTAATATGAATGAGGCATACTCTACAGTGGAGGAAAAAAGATGATTGACCAAATTATTTCTTATGAGTACAATTAACTTTGTTTTAAAAGTCTGAGTCAGTACAAAACATACAGTTATAAATAACTGTTCAAGTAGATCACTTTTACATCAAAATGAGATTAATTGCATCCCCATTTTGGCAGCCTTGAGAGAATCAGGATTTGTGATAAGAGTGTAGTTAATTTTGAAAAGAACTTTAAAGATAAAGTGGGTTTTTTTGTGTTCCACATTTACAACAATTATATTAAGATAGTTGACATAGTCGGGTCAAGATAGCAGCTTCCATGTATCTGAAATCTTAACATTTTTATGTGTGTATTAATGTTGCATAGATTATACATATTAAAAAATTTGCAGCTTTGATAGTATGATTGTAATCATTTTGACTTGTTTGACAGTCCTTCCCAAATCTGCAGATGTTGCTATTCCAAGTCCACTTAAATACTATGTATAGGGTTCCACAATATATGTTTATGTAAGGGGAAAATGGAATAAATGTTTTCTATCAAATTTCTTGGCGTGTATGAAAAATGAAGTCAGTTTATCAGCAGTTTTGGCTACAAACCTATCTCCAGATCCTATCCCGGTAAGAAAAATACAGGAAGCTAAGAAGCAGATTTAATGGCAAGTTATATTATATGCTTATCTAGCCCATATGAAAGAGTTTATTTTGCTACTTTTTTTTCTGGTCATTTTAATTTCAGCAGGAAAGGACAAAGCAAAATAATAGCTAATCATTGGGGAAATATGATAAATTAACAAATGCACAGAAGTTCAAAGATTTATTTATTTATTTTATTTATTTATTTCTGAGTTTTATATACTGCCCTTCTCCCGAAGGACTCAGGGCGGTGAACAGCCAACTAAAATACAAGTAGACAAAGTATAAATTATTTAAAAGAGAATTAAACACTAGACTGTCCCAAATCTAAAAACCCCAATTAAAATCAATAAAACTTCATACCCCATCCCAAGTAATCTAAAAACCCCATTTAAAATCCCATTAGTCAGCTCAGGCCGGCCTGCTCGAAGAGCCAGGTCTTCAGGTCACGTCTGAAGGCCCTCAGGTCACTGGTCGTTCGTAATCCAGGGGGCATCCCATTCCAAAGGGCGGGTGCCCTCACAGAGAAGGCCCTATTCCTCGGGGTCACCAGACGACACATAGAAGGCGTCGGGACCCAGAGGAGACCCTCTCTGTGGGAGCGCACCGGTCGGTGGGAGACTACTGGCAGAATGCGGTCTTGTAAGTATCCTGGTCCGATGCCATGGAGCGCTTTAAAGACCAAAACCAGTACTTTAAAGCGAACCTGGAAGGCCACTGGCAACCAATGCAGCTCGCGCAGGAGGGGCGTCTCGTGGGAGTATCTCGACGCCCCCGTAACCACCCGCGCGGCTGCATTTTGTACCAGTTGAAGCCTCCGGGTGCTCCCCGCAGGGAGCCCCATGTAGAGGGCATTACAGTAGTCCAGACGGGAGGTGACCAGGGCATGAGTGACTGTGCGTAAGGCATCCCGATCAAGAAAGGGCCGCATCTGGCATATCAGGCGAACCTGATAAAAAGCCCCCCTGGAGACAGCCGTAATATGATCTTCCAAAGACAGCCGTACATCCAGGAGGACACCAAGATTGCGGGCCCCTTCTGTGGGGGTCAAGATCTCATCCCCAATAGCCAGCGACGGAGTCAGCTGACTATATCGGGCCGCCGGAAACCACAGCCACTCGGTCTTGGAAGGGTTGAGTCGAAGCCTGTTCTCGCCCATCCAGTTCCGCACAGCCTCCAGGCAACGGGCCATAACCTCCACAGCATCGTTGGGGTGGCCTGGGGTGGAGATGTAAAGCTGAGTGTCATCAGCATAAAGATGGCATTTCACCCCAAAACCACGGATGATCTCTCCCAGCGGCTTCACATAGATGTTGAACAGAAGAGGGGAGAGGACCGACCCCTGAGGCACCCCACACATGAGGGGCCTAGGGGTGGACCTCTCCCCCCCCGTCAACACCAATTGCGAGTGGTCCGAGAGGAAGGACGAGAACCACCGCAAGACGGTGCCCCCAATTCCCAACCCCTCCAACCGCCACAATAGGATACTATGGTCGATAGTATCAAAAGCCGCTGACAGATCTAAGAGGACCAGGACAGAGGAATAACCTCTGTCACGGGCCCTCCAGAGATCATCTACCAACACGACCAATGCTGTTTCGGTACTGTGCCCGGGCCTGAAGCCCGATTGGAAGGGATTTAAATAGGATCTTAACCTAGAATCCTTAAGGAAGTAGTCCAAATGGATAAACTCTGAATCAATGCTAAAAGGTTAAGTTGCTTAAATTGAAAATGGGAAATACAATATGAAGGCCAAAGGCAAAAGTAAGATGGAAAAGATTAGCAGAAATATCTGCAAGTACTTTCTTGTGTATCATTTGCATGTGAGATCCTCTATAGATTAAATAAGTAACTAAGTAATCCACATTAACACACATAAAAAGTGAGGCTTGCATTACACTGTTCTGTCCACTGCCTTTCCAGTTAGACAAACAAACATCTATAGACTCCACAGAGAAAGAGAAACAATCAAGAATTTCAGAGATTAAGAAGATAGAGATAAAGATAAATAAATCAGACTAACATCCCAAATCTTTGGCTATAGCCACTCAAGCTCAACCCTCCAAATCCTTGGATATAGATGTCAGCATATGTGAATACAATAATAAACAGGAAAATAAGAAAGTATCCCATAGTTCTCTTCTGTCTTTTCATAAATATATTATAAATATTTCAGCAATTCTCACAATAGGCACAATGCTACAACCTTAATCCCTGCAGGAAATACTTTTTTCATTCATTTTGTACAATGAAACAAATCTGTTTAGATCTCCAACAAATAAATATTTGAAGTATATTTGCAATAAAAAAGGGAACTGAAATGAATTCTTATCAGAGTGACACCAAAACTCCTTGAGCGAACCTGATTCATCTAATTGTTAACCAAATTTATTTTACATAGAAACTACCCTACAGAACAATAAGATATATGCTTGACACCATTTTGATGGGGATAGGCAGCCTCAGATCCCGCTGAAACCCAATTAGTTCAATCACTTTGGTGTGAATGTGTTCAGAAAAAGTATATCAGTTGTTTGAGATGAATCTTCAACTTATAAGGTTGGCATAAAACTTTAAATAAATTTCCTATGTAGGAAGATTTTTTTTAAGCTAATACTATCACTGGAAGGTTAGAAGAATCTTATACTAAAAAACACCAATTTTTTCTCGAGCTAATGATTATGATGTTTCAAGTTGATTAATTTCCAGAAATATGTGAATCTGCACTTTTTTCTTTCCTATAAAATTTTAATTGTCATATGCTTCTTCAACAGATATACAGATAGTCAAGAGAATCTTCAGAATTGAAACTTTTCTTCTTTTCTACTCATTCTAATCAAGTTTTATCATCTTGGAAATAGTAATGCTTCATTTTCCTAATCATTCTCCACTTTTACCTTTTGTCTCTAAAATATGGCTGTCATATCTGTTGATATTTTTATCATCCATGTTTCCTGTCTGCACTAAAAGTTTATTCAAATTTATTTGAAGCAAAATATATGCCCAGAAACTGAAAGATTTGGGTGAGGAACTTAGAATCTTTAATAGCATGGACTCTGAAAACTTTAGAATTTCTGGTAATGCCAATTAGTCATTTTCACTGCTACTGATCAGTGATCAATAGCAAATATCTTATATATACATATATGGGTGTATAGGTGTGTGTATGTGTACTAAAATTATCAGAAGCTGCTTATAAAAATCTACCTTGTGTTTGCAGAAATGTGTTCATAAATTCACAGGTTTTTAACTATAAATTGTGTGACCAAATCTTAAAAGTAATATGACTGAAGTCCACAAGATGGAATCCAAGGTGCCAATGCCGTCATAGACACCTGTTTTTTGCCTAACCAGTTTCTTTCTTCCAGGTTTTTACAATAAAAAAAGTTTTAATGTTTAAACAAGTGATATATCGGCATGTTGCACAGCAAAGGCCCATTTTTATCCCCATTGTACTCCCAATGGGCATATAAAATAAAAAAGAACACAGGCATGGGCACTTCAGAAGTACATCAATCTGCCCAGAAAAGGAAAGCCAACGTGATAAGTATTCTGGGGATTGAGAGGGTGAAGTGACAATGTGGCAGGTAATCTTCTGATAAAATGGCAGCCATGTTTTAAAGAATATGACCTGCCCATTCTGTATAAGACAGAATCTTCAATGAGCCCTAATCTTCAATATCTCATCCTCCTCATCTCTGATATAATGGACATCTTCCAGAAATGTCAATTTTACATGAAAAGTCTATTTTAAGGAAGTGTTTAGATATAAAATGACTTAAGAGTTAAAGTTGTGCAATTTTAAGGGGGAGGGGGAAAATCACTTCATATTTGGGGGTATTTTTCCACATTTTTGCAGTACACAATTCTCTTTGGGGATAAACAACATTGTAAACAACAACATCATAAAGGAGAATAAGAAAGAAATGAAGAAAGGAGAATAAAATTGTAAGGCAAAAAATGGTAAAAGCTGATGATGAAGAAAAAGGCTCATAAATCTAGTTGTCAGCAGAACTGTGGGTAACTTTTTATCCTTGAAAACTGTCCTTACTTCTATATTGCATTCATATGCTGCTTCAGACTTTGATTTCTGTTCTGTAAATCCTTCACCCTCTCTTTTTTTCTGAGGATCTCATCAACTCCATGTAACCATGGCTTTCATGGTCTTTCTTTTCTTCTTGACCAATTCATTCTTCATATCTTTGTTCTGCAATTTGACCCTCATTCATTCTTTCTCAATGACTAAGCCACCACAGATACTTCTTTTGTACTAATTTCCTCTTATGTATTAGGTTTGCATTCATTCACACCCATTGTTTTAGTCCCTATCATTGCTTCTTTTATAGCACCCTTGTCTTGAATAATAATCCATTCCCATTGCATCAACTTACTTTTACATTTCCCTTGACAGCACTAACTCTCACTTTTGCATAACAAAGTGGGTAGAAGTACACTTTTAAGAGCAAGTTTCTTCTATTTAAAATAAAAGGTGATAAAAAGGTATTTGAAGAGATATCCTTGCTGGAGACATTCTAGTAGGAAAGTCATGTTCTCATGCACAGAGTATGATACACAGAATATGATGAAGTATGCTGCAGCACACCAAAGCTTGTGCTTTTTAATAAAAGGTTTCAATTGAAAAAGGTACTACCAGGCTCTTGCTGATTTATAGCCTCATTTGGGCATTCAAAAACCAGGTGTTGGAACCGAGGAACATTTATTCCCTACCAATGTCATTCAAATGAGGTTTGGAGGCTCTTGCACATTCAGCATAATATTTATTTATGCATCTATTAATTAATGTTTAAGGCCACTTACTTGGCAATGATTCTGCAGGGACAAGACCTAAGTGCAATTGCATAAGCTTTCCTTCTGCAGATGTCACAACAGCAATACCAAAAAGGTATTAGCTTGAACTCTATTCCCAGATATGAAAGACTACTAAAACTGTGAAAATATTCCAATGGTGCTTCATGTCAACAAATATCTGAACAAACATTACGCCAGAACACATTCTGTGAATCCAAGTGGCATCCCACTTCTCTTTGGAGGAAAGATCACATTGCTGAGCAAGAATAGTTTTGGGTCACACATACAGTAATTATAACTACTTAATTTCAGAAAACTGTCCTACAGATTTATTTAAATTTAATTATTTATTTTCTTGACTGTTGAATTTTCTTGTGATACTTTGATTACTAATTCTTACTGCATTCTTCAAAGAGTTCATTTAATAATATTATAGAGTGTAATTTTATGTAATTTTGTAAGTCATGGTATTAAATGATATCAAAAACAGGCTGTGTATATAGCCTAAAATATTTAGCTAGTTTCTTTAGCTAGTTTCTAAACTAATAACTTATTTTTTGTTGTGATTTGCAAAAACCAGAATAACAAAAATAAATGAGTAGCTGTGTATTTCTTTAAACAGCTGTTTATTTCTTTAAACTGATTTCAAAATCTAACAGTAAAAGTTAATATTTGAAATTTATTCATTTATAAATTTCTTACTTCAAAATGTTACTGAGATTTTTGCTGTTTATTTTATAATTAATTTATAATTATTTTTTCTTTTGTTGAGAGTTGAAGATAAATTTACCTAATGAAGACTTTTTCAAACTTGATATTCTGAAGGTCTCTAATTACATTAACTTAATTGATAGGCCATATCTGAAGGTGATTAAAAAGCGAGCTTTGCAAACTGAACGCCTTTTAAAAAGCTCCACCATGGTTGCAGGCAAAATGGCTGATCTCACCCTCTCCCAAGACTTAGACCTGCAGAAAACCACTGTATTGTTGTCTTCTTGTGAGGAACAGTTGCCTAGAATGCAAGTGGGTGATCTCCCCTTCTCTCCTTATCTACTCATAAGTTACTTGATTTTTGCTGCAGTTTTCAGATCACCGTATCTTCCCTGGAAGTTTGTACTTTTGAGTTTTTCAAGACAATAGTTTTGTTTAAAAGTTCAATCCCAATAGAATGATGTCATATTTGTAGGCAGGCCAAATAGGAGGAAAGAGCCCTCTCCAAAAGAATCTCAGTGCTTAGATGTAGAAAAAATTGATTAATGTTTTCCAATTGGTATCTTGAATGGATGCCCTAACATGCTCTTGTTTCACAGATCTTACTTTTTGTGTGGTATTTTATTGTGTTATGTACCATTAAGGTTTTTTTAATCTAGGTATTTAAAGTTTATTTAGGATTTTTAAAAAAAAATATTTATCATTTAATATTTACAAGTATTAGATGTTTGATACCAATCATTTGATTCATTTGGAATTCTGCTTCCAGCCTTTTGAGAATTCTGAAAGTTCAGGTCAAATTCATGTTTGTCAATAAAGCCTCATGAATTTTTCACAAAATAGCTATAGCAGTGCTTAGGTCAGTCTAATTGTTGTTGAGTATAAAAACCAATACATATCACAGGCATTATAAAAAGCCCAAATAGAAAGCAATGCAAATTTCATATTATAAATTTGTTCTGTGCTAGCAAATACCTGGAGAGAATGAATAAATGAGCAGCAGGATAAACAGAGAGGGAGGCAGGGATGACGGGAATAAAGTAAATGTTCTGTTGCATCTACTATATTTGCCTCTCCTTGCTTCAAATTGTTTGATCATTTCATGGCTATCTGCAATTATTCATTGATGTCTGCAAGCTGATTCCTTCCTGACTTTATAAAACATTGATTCACATGCTGAAAAAATTTAAAACACCTGACCATTTTGACAATAATTATTGGAGATAAGAACACCATGAAGTTCTTCTTACTATATTGCTGATTTCAAGTTGAGACTATGATGCGTCCTGAGGGGAGAAATATACTTTGGGAAGGTTTTTCTTGACCTAAATAGAAATCTACAAAATATCTGTGATATGGAGATGGATTTTCATAACTTGTGCTCCAACCTAGATGAGAAAGATCTATCACCAATGAGGTGCACAGCAGCAATTTCAAGAGTGAACTATTGCAATGCGTTCTTCAGGTATTGGTGCTAGAAGACGATTTAGCAATGGAACTGAACCAGAATGCAACAACCAGTATATTGAGTGATGGTCTTGAAACAAAAAACATGGTTATTTTCCAAATCCAATGCAAAAAGCTCATTTTGAAATACAGTTTTATGTGGCTTAGGTCCAAGTTATCTATAGGACAACCTAAAATGGTCTCATCAAACCTGCACTTTCAGATGGCAAGTCTTGCAGGATTTACCTTAGATATTATCAACAGATAAATCTGCTTCTTCTACTGTGGAACAGACTATTATTAAAACTGAGACAGCCCTTCACTGCTTCAGATGAAGTAGGGCTTCAAAGATATTTAGCCAGATCTTCTAATGATTTATAGTTAGGATTATAGTTAGGAATGATTGAGTCTGTCATCTGCACCTCTATAATTGCCTGGTTTGGTTCTGCAACCGAACAGGACAGACACAGACTTCAGAGAGTAATTAGGACTGTAGAAAAACAATTACTACCAACCTGCCTTCCATTGAGGATCTGTATATTGCACGAGTCAAAAAGAGGGTGAGTGAAAATATTTACAGACCCCTCACATCCTGGACATAAACTGTTTCAACTCCTTCCCTCAAAATGACACTATACAGCATTGCACACCAGAACAACTAGACACAAGAACAGTTTTTTTCCTGAAAGCCATCACTCTGCTAAACAAATAATTCCCTCAACCCTGTTCAACTATTACAAAGTCTGCACTACTATTAAATCTTGTCATCATTCCTTATCACCCATCCCCTCCCACTTGTGACTGTATGACTGTAACTTTGTCGCATGTATACTTATGATTTATATTGACTGTTTCCTAGTATGATTGATTGCTTATTGTACCCTATGGCTATCATTAAGTGTCATATCTTATGATTCTCGACTCCTGATGAATGTATCTTTTCTTTTATGTATACTGACAGTATTTACACCAAGACAAATTATTTGTGTGTCCAATCACACGGCCAATAAAGTTATTCTATTCTATTCTATTCTATTCTATTCTATTCTATTCTATTCTATTCTATTCTATTCTATTCTATTCTATTCTATTCTATTCTATTCTATTCTAATCCATGTTTTTATCTGCATATATTTAATGTAATTTTTATACAGTTCCTATTGTATCTTTGTAAGCCGCCCACATCCTTTAAAGAAGAATATATTTCAAGATATCCCTAAAGCTATATTCAACAATTTATACTACATTAATAATTTTCTGTAGGAGAGGAAGGTGCTTCTGAAATATTGCCAAGAATACTGCAGAGACTTGTTCAGGAATCCACCAGGAGTCCAGACTGACTCAAAGACATACCCCTACACACACATATACACCTGTTAAAAATGTGACAAGATTTACACCAGACATAACAACAAACTTTGGATCTCCAGGCACCTAATTTCATGTTCAGGAGCTATTTGTGTAGCTCAACATAACAAGCGAGAAATGTGTGTGTGTGTGTGTGTGTGTGTTTGAGGAAAGTGCTTAATTGTGTTTAATTGGTGCTGAAATTTATATTTTGGAATCAGAAAAAAGCAATCTTCAATAGCATTAGTAACAAAATATTTGGAATTTCCTTGAGTGAAAATGTACCCATGATCCCAACACAAAGGTAGTAAAGACTGTAAATCTTGAAAATTCTACAGAATACATTTGTATTCATTAAAACCAAACCTCCCAATTTCTTCTCTGTAGTCAAAAATAATTGATAACTAGAAGACTGTTATAGACATGGTCAATTAGAATAGTGGTCCTAATTGAAGTATATATTCACCATTTGGCCTTCTACAGGCAAGTTAAATTGTTGATCACCCATTTTAAAAATCTGCCGATACTTATGTAACTGTTACAGCTATAAAATAGGGATGGCA
The DNA here is from genome assembly GCA_023653725.1 of Bungarus multicinctus. Taxonomy (NCBI): domain Eukaryota; kingdom Metazoa; phylum Chordata; class Lepidosauria; order Squamata; family Elapidae; genus Bungarus; species Bungarus multicinctus. The sequence continues at coordinate 35,904,439 of CM042842.1, read as the reverse complement.
TTTGATAGACAAATTTTAATTTCTATCATTACTTACTTCTAGCTACATTTGTTTGGATTGCTACTAAGTATAGTTCAGCCACAACTGGTAGACCACAGTTTGCCTATTCTTGCTGTATGCTATTCCCTAAAATAAAATAAATGAAATAAAATATAAATTACAAAATAAAATAGTTGGATCCTGAAATGAATAAGATACAAGTTCATAAGATATACGATAGTCTGTGATTTCAGTGGATGCTAAATGTAACCAATTTAACTTGGATATGATTGTGACTTCTGATGTATCTGCTTTCTTTATATTTATTGAGTCTTTTATGTAAAGTAAAAGACAAATCTAAAGAAAAAAAGAATAAGGGAAAATGTGCAAGAAAAAAGAGAAGAAAGAAAACTAAGTTTTGAAATATAATGATTTCTGATCTTTGCTTCAACAGATAATTACAATTTTATAATCCATTGACCCTCTCAGATATTAAATCCCTTTAGCCTTTCATTTAATTGAGATCTTTTTAAATCTTCTAACTGATAAAGCATATTATTGTTTTCTTCTTTCAGCAAAAAGTGTCCATATAAGGTTTCCACTCTTTCAGAAAAGTTTTTATTTTCATTTTTTTCTGGTTAAATAGGTCAGTTTTGCCATTTCAGCAAATTCTGATAATTTAATAATAATGTATGTATTTATGTATGTATTATGTATGTATGTATGTATGTATGTATGTATGTATGTATGTATGTATGTATATCTATCTATCTATCTATCTATCTATCTATCTATCTATCTATCTATCTATCATTATCTATCTATCTATCTATCTATCTATCTATCTATCTATCTATCTATCTATCTACATACACACACACACATACTACTGTGTATGTGTAGATAAATAGCTGCATGGATGGATGGATGGTTGAATGGATCAATAGATATAGATATAGATGATATAGGTATGGATATAGATATACTACTGTGTGTGTGTGTGTGTGTGTGCATTTATGAAAGCAAAAAGAGGGAACAATGAGAAATCAAAATTGGATAGTGTAAACAAAAAGGAAAAAAGTTATAGGAAAAAGTCATTTCTAACTTTGTTCAGTACAGATATAAACATGAAACATATAAATAAAATATAATGATTCTTTGAGTTAGAATAAACCATAACACACTGTACTTCTATAATCATAAATAAATCTAATCATAAACTCCCAAGGTTAAAATTTCATTGCTTTCAGTTTCAAGACAAAAAACACCCCAAAAATGATTTCCAAATAGAAACAAAGTTAGATTCTTACTGTGGGAATTTAATTGTTCTTCCATTATTGAGCATACAGTAATTTTGTTGCAATTAGTATATATACTATACTTATACTTATCACACTTTTATACCGCTCCCTCTCCCAAAAAGGGACTCGGGGCGGTGTACAGCCTACTAAAAGCATACAATAAATACACAATAAATACGATTAAAAATAAATTAAATAATTAGATCCGGCTGTCTATTCAAAATTTAAGTTAAAAATTAAAACTAATAAAACCCCAATTTAGATTAATTAAAACCAAAAAACATAGTTACTGGGCCAGGCCGGCCTGTTCGAAAAGCAGGGTTTTCACTGCGCGCCGGAAGGTCAGAATATCTGTCATAGCCCGTATCTCCGGGGGGAGATCATTCCATAGGGAGGGAGCTCCCACAGAGAAAGCCCGAACTCTCGGGGCCGCCAGCCGACAACAGTCAGGCGGCGGCAGCCCAAGTAGGGCCACCCTATGGGAGCGTACTGGGCGGCGGGAGGTTGTTGATGGCAGCAGGCGGTCCCGTAAGTACCCAGGTCCCGAGCCATGGAGCACTTTAAATACCATCAGTACCACTTGAATCGAATCCGGTAGGCCACAGGAAGCCAGTGCAGCCTGCGGAGAAGTGATGTTACGTGTGCGCCTCGAGGGGCGCCCACGATCACCCGCGCGGCTGCATTCTGAACTAACTGCAACCTCCGGAGACTCTTCAAGGGGAGCCCCATGTAGAGAGCGTTGCAATAATCCAAGCGGGAGATAACGAGGGCGGAAGTGACTGTGCGAAGTGCGCCCAGATCCAGAAAGGGCCGCAACTGGTAAATCAGACGAATCTGATGAAAAGCCCCCCTGGCGACGGTTGCAATATGTTCTTCCAAAGACAGCCGTACATCCAGGAGGACACCCAAGTTGCGCGCCCCTTCCACGGGGGTCAAAACCTCTCCCCCCACGGCCAGCGAAGGAATAAGCTGGCTGTATCTGGGCGCAGGAAACCACAGCCACTCGGTTTTGGCCGGGTTGAGACAAAGCCTGTTACGACCCATCCAACCCCGCACGGCCTCCAGGCACCGGGTCATCACTTCGACGGCTTCGTTGGGGTGGCCCGGGGTGGAGATGTACAGCTGAGTATCATCAGCGTACTGATGGAACTCCACCCCAAAGACACGGATGATCTCACCCAGCGGCTTTACATAAATGTTAAACAGCAGGGGCGAGAGCACCGACCCCTGAGGCACCCCACAAAGCAGGGGCCTTGGGGACGATCTCTGCCCCCCCATTAACACAAATTGCGAGCGGTCGGAGAGGAAGGAGGAGAACCACCGTAATACGGTGCCTCCAACCCCCAACCCCTCCAACCGCTGCAATAAGATACTGTGGTCGACCGCAGTAAGCCGCCGAGAGATCTAACAGGACCAGGACAGAGGAACAACCTCTGTCCCGAGCCCTCCAGAGATCATCAACCAACGCAACCAACGCCGTCTCCGTGCTATACCCGGGCCTGAAGCCCGATTGGAGGGGGTCAAGATAACTCGCTTCATCCAGGAATCGGGGAAACTGATGGGCCACCACACTCTCTACAACCTTCGCAACAAAGTGAAGATTGGAGACGGGACGGTAATTTAATAACAATGCTGGGTCCAGGGACGGTTTCTTGAGGAGGGGCCGCACCACCGCCTCCTTCAAGGCGGTAGGTAGAAGCCCCTCTCTCAAGGAAGCGTTTATAATACCCTGGAACCAGCCTCGTGTCACCTCCCGAGTGGCCAAAACCAGCCAGGAGGGGCACGGGTCCAACAAACAGGTGGTGGCATTCAGTCCCCCCAACACCCTGTCCACGTCTTCTACAGTAACAGGGTCGAACTCAACCCAACTGGCCTCACCGATATCCACCCCCGCCCCCCCGCCCGGAGATGCCCAGTTGGAGTCCAGCTCGTCCCGAATCTGAGCGATTTTATCCTGCAGAAAACTAGAAAACTCCTCAGCCCGTCCCTGTATATATAAAATTAATATTCCAATATTTTCCCCTAACTAATCCATAAGTCCCAATAAAAAGAATTCTGGTTCATTCATAATGTCCAACTTTCAAATTCTTTGCATTATTTTATGAATTTTATATCCAAGATTTCTTAGCTAACTTGCAGGTCCACCATGCATTATAAACAGTCCTCTGGTTTGAATTAGCTTTGTAACTTTTTGATAATTTCTCTGCTCTCTGATGTCTTTTTACTTTTACATACTTTTAAGTTATGATACAGTGTAAATTTAGCATCAGCTATCTACATTCTCTCCCAAGTCTCAATCTATATATTATATTCAAAAATAATAACCTGTCTTTACCCTGTGTGTCTTCTATTTCAAAATTTAAAAGAAGTTTATACACTTTTGCTATTACATGTTCATCATTTATGCATGATCCAATTTCATATTATCTTTTGTGTTTTTCAATTCCATTTATTTTATTATCCATTTTAAACCTTGATTTTAACTGAGAATGTGAAGCTTCTGATGCATCTTTTACAGAACTAGCTCTAACCCCACGACCAAACGCTTGCTTTAAAATGACTGAAAATATTAAAAGGATAGCATTTCCCCGCAAACTGAATTCCTTCCCTTTATCTTTGTACATGATTTGAAGAAGATAATGTTTTGGATCTGCCTAGGTTAGATATTGGCTTTATATTATTTCATGCACCCTTTGGCTTGACTATGAAAAAAGGGAAAGTGTAGAGTGGTAGCACAGCCCCTCAAACAATTTGCCTTCCAAAGCTGGAAATAACACCACCATAGCTTCAGAAATAGCTCAGGAAAGGCCACAGCCATATTATTTCTTGATAATATAAGAGTGAAGCCTGACATTTCTTAGAGATTTCAGAGAGAGCAAGAAGTCGAAAGGAAGCTGAATACATACTGGCTTAGAAAAGGAAAGCAAGTCATAGAAAAGAAAATGTGGCATGGGTGATTGTTGAAAAAGGTGCATTTTTAAAATATCCAAGAGCTGCTTTTTGCTTGCAGGAGCTTTTATTCTCTTGCCCTTCAATATCTCTTCTATTGCCCTTTGTTCCTTCCTCCACATTTTGTCTCCTCTGCTGGTGCTCTGATGCTCTTCAACTTGATATCTCTTCTCCCACTTTTCCTTTTTTCTCTGTCACCATTTTTTAATCTACTTTAAGACCCAGAGCAGCTTCCCCAGACACAGACAATATAAAAATGCTCCACTAATGTTTTCAAAATGATTTCTTCACAGTAAAAATAGAAGGCACAATTTGGCCATGTTCAAGGATCTGTCTAAGAACTGTGTAATAAGATAGCCATCGTTACACGTCCACCTCCATGAATAGAAAGAAGTATAGACCAGTTAATATGATTTGAAGCAATCTCATTCCATTCATAATTAAGAAGGAATGTTGCTATTTTCATTATTATATATCTTATTCTGAATTTTTAAATGGACAACTATGCTTTATAATTTAATAAACAAGACTTTTGAAAGATAATTTTTTGTCAGACATATGTCAATGAAGACTCAATGATATAGACCAAAAGCAATACATTTTGGGGACAAATCCCTGCAGTTGGTATGACAAGAGTTGGTATATTCCAATGACTCTCTGCCTAACTATTTTTTAAAAAAAAAATTGATGGAAGAAGTTACTTGGATGAGTAACAAAACATCTCGGATTAACATACTTTGGTCCAGTTGCTATGATTTTAATATTTTTTCAGATATTTTGTCTGATGTATTGCTCCAGGAAGTGAAATTAATTAGGCCTGAGTTAAAATATGAATTGCACTAATTTCTTTATCAGATATCTTCCACACCAGGAATAATCATGCTAGTCAGTGTACAGCTCATATAACCTCCTAGCCATTATGCCCATTGATTGCGGGTTTTAAAAATTGTATTCTAAAAGATTTAGAAAGAACACCTGCTTGTCTATCTTTGTGCCAGAATTTTTTTTTACAATTAATCAAATATTTAATATTTATTATCAAGTATTTCTTATAATAGATCCATTAAGGAGCATTTATTTTTTCAGACAAAATAAGTGGAAAAATAGGAGGCTAGACTAAATCGTCTGAAATCTTTTAGCCATACCACTTTCATTCAGTTAAACATGTGTTTTTAATTGCATATGTATATTCCATGTATGCCTATTTGAAGTTCAACTCTCTGTTTATCAGGCATAGACCCAGGGAAGATCACAGCTTTAATCTCGTGATTGGTTGCTCTAACAGTCTTGTGGTATAAATTCCAGTCAAGCAAATGGATTGTTTATTACTGCATTGATGTAAACCCCAGTTCCTGAAATTTTGCTTCATTTATAGTATTGTTAATGTGCTTGTTTGGCAGAATGAGGTTAGATGTTACAGCTGAAGGGATAGGATAAGGTGGGAGAATGATGTAAAATTGAAAAGAAAAATGGCCCACCATATAGGAAATGTGTAATGAAGGATCAATAATTTACAGTAGGACAAAGAGGATTGAAACAAGACTATTAGAACTACAGCTTCCAAGTCTTTGCTCAGTGTTTTGATTTGATAAGAAATTCTAGATTAAATCCCTTTTATTTTGAAGTGTTTCTGATTAGGGAAGCATGTGTTATGTAGTTAAATCCTAGACTAATAAATAGCACTGAGCAATTGTCTAAAGTAAGACAGTGTTGACTATCTATCTCATTTTGTTAAGGAATTGGAGGAGGAAAAATCTAAGGATGCCTCTGGTTTTAAGTGATTTAACAGAGATGAGTTTGTAATATCCACTGTTTTGGGTAGGGCAACACAAGATGTTCACAGAATATCTTGTACTATTGAGGGGGTGTGATGGCTCAGTGGTTAAAGATGCTGAGCTTGTTAGATGGAAAGCTGACAGCTCAAATTCAAGACCAGAACACCATGCAATGGAGTGAGTTCCAGTTCTTGCTCCAGCTCCTGCCCACTTAAGCTGTTCAAAAGCATGCAAATGCAAGTAGATTAAATATATGCCACTTTGATGGGAAGGTAACAGTGTTCCATATGCCTTTGGCTTTTTTGGACAACACTGACTCTCTCAGCCAAGAAACAGATATGAGCACAAATCTCTTTATTTAAGTGAACCTAGATCACTTTGCATGGCTTACTGTTGGCTTTCAACACGCAAAAGCAAGGCATGGTCTCTTCCCTGGGCTAGTTCCCATAAATACTCTATTTCTTGGAACTGATCACACAATATACTTTGGTGAAGTTCAGATGAAAGATTAATTCACAGGTTATCCTTCGGAAGGGGGGAAGTCATGTGTTTAACAATACTGAAAGTCAAGTATCTAGGCACTGAATAAAAGGTTTGTCATCCTCTGTAGTACATAAATCACATTTTACCCCTCATTCATTTATTTCCTGCAGCAGGTCTTCATTTTGCAATATGTCACATAGATGGTTTTTTTACAAGAGGGGAAAAAAATCTAACAACAATGTCAAGGTCATGGCAATCAGCAGTGAGATCAAGCAAGGTCTGCGTAGTAAGCCAAGGGTAGTCCATCATGTATTAGTTTCCTTGAAGTCTTGCTTTAAAAAAATTAAACAAAAGCAAAAATACCACCTCTCTCCCTGCATAGCTGAGACAAGTAGCTGCTGCATAGCCTCCACAGTATCAGTGATTTCAAAATACATGCAGCATCTCAGCCACGGTTTTGCCCCAGGGGGCACTGCTGTGCTACATTTAACGTAAACTTCAAGGCTACAACAACTACTGTTCCAGTTTGAGCTTGGGCATACCGAACCAAAATATGCCAACACTTTGTTTCTCCTTTTCATATTTTCTCTTCTCTTCCTTCTCTCTCCTCTCCTCTTCCTCCCCTCCCCTCTCCTCTCTTATCAAATTTTCAAAAAAGATATCTAAAAACCATCATCCAATTTCATTCACTTCTCTAACTCCCAATGTACACTTAATCACATTAATAAACTATTTTAATTCACACTACCCTGACATTCGTTGTGATGAAAATTTCTCTGATGTACAATTTTAGAAGAGTAAGTTATTTTAAAATAATTATCTCTTTCTGTTTTCTGATTTCTGAAATATGTATTATCTTTCATACAAACTATAGCTTTTCAGTGTGAATTTCTTTTTTTCGAGTGAGATGTGACTCTGCAATGGGAACATACTATTGTTTATTTGTTTTCATATACAGAGAACCTTGTATTAGTAGTATGAGAAATCCCATTAAACACTCAAATCTTAGTGTGCATCTTCATTCTAATACTACTATCTTGATTCAAATTCAGTTCCTAGTGCTTTATGGATGTGACATTAATATGGAAACAGGATATGGTGGTTCCTCCTCCTCCTCCTCTTCCTCCTCCTCTTCCCTTTCTCAATCTAATGTGTAAGTCTGACCCTGCTTTCTTTTTAAGCTTGACTAGATGGTGCTAACAACGCTAGCAGTTTTATTATCTTTAATTTTATACTGCCCTCATTTTTGCAAAATTATTCTATCATTTTTATATAAAGTGGTTTTCTTAATTATCATAATTTTATTAGTTTTGCCTTCCTCAAAATCTATTTTTACATCTTCATTATTTTTTGCTAGACTATTAGCAAGCTTATAAATTACAGGTGTTGGGCTGCTATTTTATTTTGTACTATTGTGGAAATGACATAGCTTAAAATAGGAATTAATTTGCCATTGTATTTGGATTTTTTTCCTCTGCATCTTCAGATAGTCAAATTAGAGAAGTTTCTAATAGCTATCAATTGGTTACCATGGCAATGTGCCAGGGAAATATTCTCATCCAAATAATTCTTTAAATCAAGACCTGAAGTGAAATATTCTGTTTCTATATTGTCTGTCTTATCTTTTTGGCTCAATAAGCACTAACTGTACAAAACTCTGCTTCAGAAATGTGACATCTCAGACAGAATTGTTGATCTAACTTCTCTCTAGCAATATGGCTAATAATGATGGATACTGGGAACTGCAGATTCATACATTCTATTTCACTGCATTTTTAAAAAAAGAAGTGGATTTCAGTTTTCATGTTCCATGGTTCTCATCTCTCTGGCTTATATTATTTTCTTGTAAGTAACTTAGTAATATTACATTGTTTTCAGGGACAATACTGACATTTGAAAATTCCATTTCTTAGATATGACCAGATTTAGTTTTTCATTCCATGGACCACTTTGCTATTTTAGATCTCCAATCTATAGATAGCTACTTGGAATTAAGTTTTATTGAATTCAGTAGTACTTACTTCAGAACAAATATTTATGTCTGGACTTTTAATATTATAGTCTTTTCATTTTTATGGAAAAGGCATTTCAAGTTATTGGTTTTCTTTAATATAACCTACTCTGGGTTCAATAGCAAGATATATATAGTTTAATAATCATATCAATACAACTAATACTAATGTCTAAAAGTGAACTATATTCCATGTAGGCTTATGCCACAATGAACTTCTCTGTCTTTAGGGCAGCATTAGATTTTTAATGTACTTTTAGTGCAATAGTCGTAAATTGTATTAGAGGCACAAGATGTCTCTGAAATTCTTATATTTTCTACAATTAAAAACTGGATATTAAAAAGGTTGCTAAGCATTGGAAGTATGTTCTAATATTGTAGATTATTAAAGAAAGAATAAAGAATCTTATATGCTAACTGTGTAAACTCCTTAGAAAGCACTATGAAGCGGTATATAAGGTTAAGTGCTATTGATATTGCTGTATTCACTTACAAACAAATAAAGCCCATTACATTCAGTTCTTATTGTTATATGTGCGTCTTAATTGTCTTTAAGTGTATATTATTTAAAACTAGTGATTGGAATTCTGCTCCAATACAAAAATATGAACTTATCAGATATAAATATGTATTTCAGAGTTTAAAGTAGGGTTCTTAACCTGGGTGCTTGTATAGATTTCAGTGGATCTGAAAACTTGGTGAAAAATACACCTTCATTTTCACACAAATTATTATATGACATATTTGGGGTTTTTTTTTAAGATTTTGATAAAAACATCTGAACATAGCATAATGAAGATCTATATGTTTTACCATGATATAAAAGATGGAAGAACCCCTGATTTAAAGATTTTAATTTTTTTTCTTTCTCTTTAAATTTATAATTCAGTGTTTGATGTCTTCATTTCAGGAGGTGGAGGCAATAAATCTTGTTAGGTATTGTTACTATCCTTGTCTTTGAAATCAGAGATCAGGTCCATCTAAATATAGGCCAAGTTGAGTCCAACTCAACCCTCAATTGCTCCAGTGGGTTCTTCTATTCAGATGTAATAATCATATGAAAGTCAGTTGATTCCCTGAAACAGACCTGAAAAGCAGAACAGAAAAGTGAAAAGCAATTGGGAGCAAAGGCCAATTGGCCTAAGGAAGGAAAAAACCCACTTTTCAGCAGATTTTAGCATCTAACTGAGCTTGGCTAACCTCAAAACCCAAACTAGGTTAGCTCTGCTTATTACTTGGATGGAAAGTGACCAAGAAATCCCAGAGCTATAGATGAGACTTGAAAGCTTATCAGTCTGGAATCTGCATTACATATCTGATATTAATACAATTGAGAAAGTCCAAAAATATTTTACGAGAAGAGTCCTCCACTCCTCTACTCATAGCAGAATAACTTATGCCACCAGACTTGAAATTTTAGATCTAGACAACCTAGAACTATGCTGCCTTCGGTTTGTATAAGTATAGTACATAAAATTATATATTGCAATGTCCTACCTATCAATAAATACTTCAGCTTTAACCAAAACAATACAAGAGCACAAAATAGATATAAACTAAAGATAAACCGCACCAAACTTGATTGCAGGAAATACGACTTCAGCAACAGAGTAGTCAATGTCTGGAATACTCTACCTGACTCTGTGGTTTCTTTCCCAAACCCCAAAATCTTCAACATTAGACTGTCTACTATTGACTTCACCCCTTTCCTAAGAGGTCTGTAGGGGCCGTGCATAAGTGCACCAAAACGTGCCTATGGTCCCTGTCCGACTGTTTCTTTTTTTTTCTTATTTGTATCCATTTCATGTATTTATAACCATGTTTATACTTATACCTTATACTGTACCTGTTATCTAATAATTGTTTGATAAAATAAATAAAATAAAGTAAAAAATAAAGTATCCCAAAAGAGGCCAACAATTTTGCAATATTGCCAAAAAGGACTATAGATAAAGTCATCAGGAGCTGCTCGAGGGACTCGTTTTTTTTTTTTACCACAAGAATATTTCCTTTGAATTAAGTGTGAGAAAGAAAGCACTAAAAACAGTTTAGCTCAAGAATCAGGAAAAAGTAGACAATTAATACCTACTGTATAAATCTCATGCTCTTTCTAGCAGGAGTGTCCTTAAGGAGTGTCAAAAAGGCGAAGTGGCAGCCACCCCTTCATGATTGAAGCCCTGGATGGGGCCACCATCTTGGATTACTTTATCCCCCCCTCCCCAAACATTTCCTAGGGCCATCTTCGCATATGTCTGTTCCATTCATGCAAAAATAAAACAAACATTTAATTTAGCTAGCAAGCTTTCATTTCTTCATGATTTTCCCAGGAAGTACAGATTAATCTAGAGCAGGGCTGTCAAACTCCCAACCCATGGGCTGGATGTGTCACACACTGGCCACGTCCATGCCTGGTTTAGCGAAGGGGGGAAAAGTCCTGATTTATCACATGACACTGCCATGACAATGTGAGTTTGACACCCCTGATCTAGAGGGAGAAATTTCATCCAGTGGTAACCAAAATGTTTTCCTTGCAAAATAAAGTTTCCAATTGTTCAGCAACTTTGATTAAAAATGCCCCCTCTATTAATGGAATAAAAAAGCACAAAAGAAAGTGATATATTAAATTCTGGCTTTCATCCTAAATGATCGGTAAGTGCAAAGTGAAGTTAAACATGAACTAGTGATATATTTCAGCTACATATAAAGAAATGGGTCACTTTCTAGCAGATTATATGGGCATAATGATAAATGGCACTATTTTCTTTTACACTGCCTCCCTCCCCCTGTCATCTCCATTTGAACTACCCATCCTTTCTACCATGATCCATCTTTTGAAAGGCACCCAATTCTGTGATGAAGAGTTTTCAACAGGAACAACCAACAGTTCTCTAGCAAGATTGCCATGTGGTAGAACTTGATGAATGAAAAGCAAGTCAGTTGTGGCAGGATAGCAGAAAACAGAGACAGAAAAGTGCTGGGCTGATGCTGATGGCTGCTAATCTGACATCCCACAAAAAGGGTGTATTCTAAGTTTGGTGAACTGACCTTGATGAAAGCTTTTACAAAGCCAGATATTTGTTTGCTTTTCACTTGTAAGGACTCAAGCCCTTTGCACTAGATGTCAGCGGAAACAGCCAGCTTAGAAATCCTTATCAATACAGTGGGAAGGAAGAGTGGTTTATGTACTCCTTTGTGTCAGAACTTCAAGACCAAACAAAGTGGAGTGAAAAATACCACTCCGATATAAAACTGTGGAATGGATAGGGCTGCTTTGGTCAGTCAGCTCCTAGCTGCTTCAATCTACTGAGAAAAATACTGCATGAGTTTTATTTCCTGGATACCTAAAATAGCTGAGCTGCAGCCTGTGCTCCATTATTGCCTTACTTTGCAACAAAAGAGCTAGCTTGCATTTTAGCAACAACTTCTTTTCAGCAGGATCAAAATCATTCCCTCTAGATATGTATCTCTCTAAATGAAATTTGCCAATCTCAGATAACAAATTACAATGCATTTTAATACTCGCAGTTTGTAGCTACTTCAGGTCCTAAAGAAAAAAAAATCATTTTTTCCTCTTTCTCAGCTTAGAATGCCCACAGTTCTTAGCATCTTATCTAATGACAATTGCACCAGAACTCTGCCCTGGTTGCCATCTTGATAAAACTTTTGAAGATTAACCACCCCAAACTTGATTGAAGAAAGTACGACTTCAGCAACAGAGTGGTCAATGCCTGGAATGCACTACCTGACTCTTTTGTTACATCCTCCAAGCCCCACTCCTTTAACCTCAAACTATCCATTATTGACCTCACCCCATTCCTAAGAGGTCTAAAAGGGGCATGCATAAGTGCACCATCGTGCCTCCCATCCCTGTCCTATTGTCCCCATTTATTTGTACTATTTCCTGTATTCTTACTCATGTTTATACTTATACCTATTATCTTGTAAGTGATTGACAAATCAAATAAATAAATAAATAAGATGCCAAGGTCTCTAAGCAGCATGGATTTGGGCTATTTTAGCATTCTTTATTTTATCACTGTCTCTCCCTCTGTCTACCTATGGTGTTGAGAAAAAAAATGTTCTCAATGAATTCTTCCCCTGTGCTTTCTCTTATTATTCTAGAATACTTTCTGCAATATAGGACCTATATAAGATAGGATCAGCCAAGAGACTCAGAGATGCTTCTAAACTCTTTTCCTACTCCATAACATATATTTGTATTTGATTCAGAAAAATAAGTCTCTCTCCTTTGAGACATATATTAAACATATCTTTCAAAAATTAAATTTGGATATTGCTTGAACGCTATACACTGCTGGAGGTTCTGTGCTTTTTTGAATTCTGAAGCAAATTCAAGGCTGACTCTGGGTTTGAGGGACATCCTAACAGTTTAAGTGCCTTCATGTTTGCATTCCACTTATTTCAACAAATCACCTATGTAGCATTCTGGCAATTTTAAAGGCTATGGATAGATTTGAATAGCAAACATAAAGCAGATACCTATAACAGCACTAAAGGAAAGTCTTGTTTCCTTATCTGAATTCAAGGAATTGTTCTTTAGTTAAGATTAAAATACAGTATTTCATTTTAAGTTCATCAGGAAACTGTTTTGTGGAGAAAGGGAAGTCATCTCAGGCAGCAAAAAAAATCAACTAAGCTCAATTATGTGGTGGCAACCACTGTGTTGACTTTTTAACCGACTCCATTCCCAGATATTCTTATTGCTAAATTTTATTTTATTCATTAAATTTATTTGCCACCCATCTCTCCACAAGGTGACTCTAGATATACACACTGTAACATTTAATTTAATTTTGCATCTCATCTATTTCATTTATTTCAGATGTTATTCAGCTCTGCCATTTTCTGTTAATGTCAAATTTAAAAACTGTTCTTTATTATGAGGAATTATTTTGACTAAGTTACTCAGAAGATAATTGAAATGAGTAAGGCATTCCAGAATAGACTCTAATTTTATTTCCTAATGAAACAATGTGTACTTTAAGACACACAAATTTCAAAGAGATGTAAGCTGCATCCATTTTTAAAAGCAACTTGAAAATGAAATGCATACCTATATTCAATATAGAAATGGAATGCATTACAATAAATAAAAATATTGATACATTTACTCTATTTTAAAAGATATCTAATGTTTCTTATTTGGAATGGATGAATGTTGAATGATTATTCATTTATGGTCATTGACACAAATATAGTCTTCAACTGATGTTCATTCACTTAATGTCAGTTTGAATTAAACATAACCGAGGAAAGGGTGCTTTATAGTCTGTAAAATTCAACATTAACAGAAAATGACAGAGCTGAATAACAATAAAATCTAAAAAATATTTAAACAGATAAGACTAAATAAATTAAATGCAATACTGTATGTATATACAGTATCTAGTAATAAGAATCATAAGTTGAGGAATACTCTATAAAAAATAAGTGCATAGCATCATGCAAATTTTCAATGACTTAGCTTTTTTTTCTTTGTAGTATATAAAGAAGCTTCATATATCAGCTGATATAATTCACACTTCTAAATATTGGTCTATTTCACAGATATGATTATTCAATAGTTACAACTTTATATTTATCTATTTTTAGTTGAGGAACCAAACTTCACATTTATTGAATATAGAGAAAGAGCAGAAAAAAAGAAGGAAATGAACCTGAGAGGTGGAAATCATTTTGGAATAGATTTTTTGTTCTGGATGTGCTTGATGAACTGAGAAAACAGTCAGTTCTGAATTTGTATTCTTCATTGCCAGATTTTAATGTTAGAAAAAAATATGCACACAGAAATATAGTGACAGTAGAATGCATCTTTCTTTTTTTAAAAAAAGAGAGTCAGCCATATTTTAAAATTTAACTTTTTTTTTTAATTCAAATTTGATGCACAAGCTTTTCACCAAGTCTATTTCAAGGGTATAAATTATTTAGTTAAACATGCTAGCAGAGATGCAACTGGGAGGAGGAAGAATGTTACTGATGGACAATTAGTCTTTCTTCTTTTCATGTTTTCCCATTCCAGACTTGGAGTTACTAGGGCATGAAGGCTCAGATTCTACATTTCAGATTTTTTTATTTGAACTAGAAAGGCCCCCATATAAAACCAAAATGAGATAAAATGTCATGTGATCTTGCCTTAGCTTTTCTTTTCCCACTACTTGGGCTTTTTCTTTCTTCCATTCAGTTATGTCCAATTCTTGGAGACCTCTTGAACAGGTTCCCTGCCATTTTTCTTGGTAAGTTTTTTTCAGAAGTAATTTGCCATTGTCTCTTTCTGAGAGGAAAGGTCATCCAAATGGCTTGATTGTTGCAAGGTCATCCAAATGGCTTGATACTCGTAGTGCGACTAAGACTCATGATCTCCTGGTTTTAGCCTGCTGCCTTAACCACTAAACCAATCTGATTCTTTCTTAGATTTTGCCTAGTGACAAATTCTAAGCTAGTAACTGGAAATCTTTCAATGACAAAAGTGCTTTTGACTGGTAAGTACATTGATAAACTGGCCTTACCCAAGATTTTCTCAGATAAACTAAATACTAAGACAATTTACAAGGGACAATGTATTCCAACGGAACTTTAGTTCAGTATTTTCATGGTATTCTGAAATGCTCAGAGAGAAATTGTTCACACTATTATGAGAAAGAAACAATAGTATATAATTACATATATTTATATAATTGATATCCTATGTTTTTATGCTTACATTTATATTTTTATTTCTATGATTGACACAATGTACTTTGGGATTGTTTCATTATTCAACATCTGGATAGAAAATTTTTTATAAAATAAATATTTCTACAATATAAATATTCCTATGCATAGAATATTTACATGTATTTTATATTTATAATTACTATATTTGAAAGAAAGCTTTGGATTTTTTTCATTATTCAACAACTTATATAATTATTTTTTGTAAATAAGTAATTGTGCAAAAATTGATCTATATTTGCAGGATGAAGAATATAGATCAAATATAAACACAGAACCACAGACAAAAATAAAGAAACAATTCATTTAAATAACTTGAATTATACCAGAATTCCAAAATTACTATCAAAGTCCTAATGCATGAAAAGTTGTTTAAAACTTCATGTTTAAGTATAAAGCAGACTTTCCTACAGTGTGGATATTACATAAATTAATAAATAATTTAGCTTAAATAATTTTTAATTTTTATTAAAAATTAATAAAAAGGTTATTTCTATATTTGCAGGAAGGGGGAAAAAAGCCTTCATGTGACTGATTTTAATGAATGGCCTGAGTGATTTGGGGAAAAAATGATCCAATTATAATTGAAAAGCCCAACATAGCAACATCTCCTCAAAAATTAGTCACTCTGAATACAGTATCATTCATTATTGTAAGCTCAATTAATTTTCTGTGGTGCATACCACCCTATTAGACCCTTTGAACCTAGGGCATGTTCACTGCACTTTTAAATGATTCTTCCTTATGATCATTCCAGGACTGATTTAAATTGGTTTAAGACAGGAAATGATGATTAATGAATAGATATATAGATAGAAAATAGATAGATGGTAGATAGATAGATAATAGATAGATAGATAGATAGATAGATAGATAGATAGATAGATAGATAGATAGATAGATAGATAGATAGATAGATAGATAGATAGATAGGATGGATAAAGTAAAACTGAATTTATATATACAAAATCGAAATGGCCAAACAGAAACCACAAATGGCAGCAAACAAAAATTTCTTTCTCACTTCCATGCGGGTCTCTAAGAGCTACTTTCACCAAGAATGCTATCATTACACAATAACATTTCTATGTAAATATATTTTTTTTTAATTTGAAGAACGAAGAAACTACCTTTTCTTTTTGGGAAGTACCTATCTTTTCTTGGATTTTTTAAAAATGGGTCTAATTGTATACTATTTCAGAAACCCACTTATCTTGAGCAACTGGAAACTTATACTGGAAAATTAAGGAGTCCAACATTCATCATAAAATTAGCTTTGCAAGAACCTGAAGAATCCTGTAACTGCCTCGATGAATTACATTAAAGGTGACTGCTTTAATGATCAAAATATTCTTTTCCTTTCTTATGGGAAGGATGTAGCTGTGTTAACATGTATTTGTATTCCACTGCATTCCAAAATATATCTTCCAAATACTTTTAAAATTATCCATAGCCTTGTATTATATTTTTTTACTGAATTAGTTGTAATTATACCGTGTTTCTCATAAAATAAGGCCGGGTCTTATGTTTTTTTGAGCCCTGAAAAAATAGCTAGGACGCCTTTCAGGGGTGAATTAATTTCTTCCCTCCACCATGCACCCTCGCCTATGGCGCCCCACGGGCAGCCACGACTCGCCACCAGCCTCTCCTAACGGCCGATTATGGCGTAGTATGGAAGGCTCCCTACCCCTGCCAAGCGTCCTTTGCTGCAGACCCAGATCAGCGGGAGGGCAGCAGCATGGATGTCCACCAGCAGCGTTTCAGCCACTTCTCAGGCCTCTGTAGCTTGCAAGGTTCCAGCTCTCTCGCCAGCGCAGTCTCCAAAAACAGCATCTGAGTCACTCCGCTTTTCCCCTGTCCCCTTCCCAGCAACAACAGGAAAAAAAAAACATTTTGAGGTATCTGGGAGCACTGCGCGCTGCGTTTTGGTTTAATCCTGAGTGGCTGGTTGGGTGTGAGAAGAGCCAAGTGAGCGTCTCTGCTACTGCTACCCTTGGTGCTCCAGCCTCGGGCTCTGCAAGTTTCCAAAAGTCCCGGTGCACAGCTCATTTCTGCATTCCAAGCGCGCCCAGGCCAAGCTGCAATTGTCCCTCTCTCACTAGCGCTGTCTCCAAAAACAGCATCTGAGTCACTCCCACTTTTTCCCCATTCCCTTCCCCGTAACAACAGGAAAAAAAACATTTTGAAGTACCTGGGAGCGCCGCGTGCTGCGTTTTGGTTTAATCCCGAGTGGCTGGTTGGGCCTGAGAAGAGCCAGCTGAGCAAGCGTCTCTGCTGCTGCTACCCTTGGTGCTCCAGCCTCAGGCTCTGCAAGTTTCCAAAAGTCCTGGTGCGCAGCTTGTTCCTGCATTCCAAGTGCACTCAGGCCAAGCTGCAGCTGTCCCTCTCTCACCAGCGCCATCTCGAAAAACAGCAGCAGCAGCGACAGGAACCGTGGAAGTTATGCAGGCGGCTCCCCTGCCCGAGAAGCGGCTGAAACGTTTCCACGGTTCCCGCTGCTGCTGCTGGTTTTTGGAGACAGCACTGGTGAGAGAGGGACAACTGCAGCTCGGCCTGAGTGCGCTTGGAATGCAGGAACGAGCTGCGCACCGGGACCTTTGGAAACTTGCAGAGCCCGAGGCTGGAACACCAAGGGTAGCAGCAGCAGAGACGGTCACTTGGCTCTTCTCATGCCCAACCAGCTGCTCGGGATTAAACCAAAGCAGCACGCGGTGCTCCCAGGTACCTCAAAATGTTTTTTTTTTCTGTTGTTGCTGGGAAGGGGATGAGAGAAAAGCGGGAGTGACTCAGATGCTGCTTTTGGAGACTGCACTGGTGAGAGAGACACCAGCACTGGCGGGAACCATGGAAGCTATGGAGGCCCGAGAAGCGGCTGAAATGCTGCTGGTGGACATCCATGTTCACACCGCCCACCTGCTGACCCGGGTCTGCAGCAAAGGTGCTTAGCGGGGGTAGGGGGCCCTCCATGCTCTGCCATGATCGACTGTTAGGAGCAGCTGATGGCGAGGCATAGCTGCCCACGGGGCACTCCAAATGGCAAGTCCCCCCCCGCCTCCCCCCCCCCAATTTTGCATGTTTTAAACTAGGCCTAAATTTGGGGGGAGGGACTTAATTTCATTTCATTTAATTTCATGCCTAGAAAACATGCTGGGTCTTCCTATTGCGGGGGGGGGGTGTATTGTTGGAGAAACACAGTACATTCATAGACATTTTGCCTATAAATGTACATATACTGGATTTGTGTGGACAATTTTGGCTTTTTCTTTCAGGGAATAAACAACTCCTGGAGGTAGAGTAGATTCAGGGATTAATTATACATTAGGATAGACTATGCTAGAATATGTTATTCTAGGTTTTAACTAGTGATACACTGCAGTTTGTCCTCAGAAGTGGAAGACAATACTAGTGACCACATAGACAGATGATCTGGTCTCCATGATGATCTGTGCCTCATTTGGTCTTTCAAGTCTTCCAACACTGATATCATTGCCACTGTAACTGAGTTCATCCTTGTTGGTCATCATCTTCTTCTCTTTCTCAGCATTGGAGCCTTTGTCAGAGAATTAGGTCTTCACATGATACATCCAAAATGGTTTTATGGCTATTGTGATTTTATATTGTGAGATGCCTGGAGTAATTTTGTAATTTGTCAAGATTACAAAAAAAAACCCTGTAACTTAAATTCCTTATTCCATGCATCTAAAATATATAAATGTATTCTGGAAGACATTTAGCAATTAGTTAAGTGTGCTTATTATTTGATAAAGAACGAATAGTTCCAACAACTTATGGTGACTAATAATTAAATCTCAGAATAAATTTTAGCTGAAAGTAATGCTACTCGTCCCTTTCTGGCAAATGATCTTATGGTAATTGTTCCTATAGTTTATCTTAGCCATATAAATAGCATCATAACATTGGCTTGGGTATTTGAACAGGATACCCTTCATTTACTATATGAAGCTTTGTTGAAAGAAAACTTATTGTAGATCTATTATCTAGGATTGGAATATGTAATGTGCCTATCAGTTTTAACTTCTTCTCCAATCCTCAAATTTCCACTATTTGGAATGAGAACATGCATGTTTATAGATTTTTTTTTTTTTTTTTGCTGATTTACCTGCTGAATGCCAATAAAAGTCTAAGGTTTTTTTCCTCTTCTCTCTTTGCGAAAAAATAATCTCAAATACTCCAAACAAATAAAAAAAATAACAAACATAATATAAATCATTTCATTGAGATGGGAAAGAGAAATCTATCCAAAGCTGATAGCAACAAATAAACTGAAATGAAAACTAAAAATCAATGTTTATTTTTGAATCCTGAGAAAGAGGAAAACATCACTTTCCAAAACTATTCCATTTGCACATTGAACCATAAATCATAAAAAAGTGAATTTTGTAATATATACATTTTGATTCACAACTATTTGGAGTTTGACAGTTCTGTACTAGAACTCTAACTCATTTCCCCAGGGGTTCAGCTGTGTTTCTCTTGAATATTTCTCAGTGGGGGAACTGGAGGAAAAAAATAGGAAAACCAGCCAGCAAGTCTTCTTTATTACATACTTCACAATTTATGGGGAGAATTGACTGTGACAAAGGTATTATTTTAGCAAGAGGTCTCTACTACATAGCTCTCATTGATAGCCCATAAAAAAGACTTTTCCCCAAATCTCTGAATGCAGGATAATGTTGAAAACAGATGTTGCTCAATCACTGAGGAAGTTTATAAAATAATATTTATAACTGAGTTATTTATGTAAGGATGGAAATAAAATCAATTTTCCTCAAGAGATCCCTTACTTGTCCTCCAAGTTCCAGAGAGTGAATGAGCTATTTCACAGCTGAAGAACTTAATACTGACATGAAAAAAAAGTGGGAATAACAACAGGAAGAAAATCAAAGGATAGGCAACTTCCCAAGACAAATAATGCTTCCCACTGGCAGCATTTGTCTATTTTAAAATAATTGTGGTCACATCTGCAAGTAGTTTGGGACTCTGGTAGTGGTCTGGCAGCTTCTGTACTCATTTAAAGACTTAGCATTGTGGATAGCAATGGTAAAGAAGGAGAAATTGCATTTCCTTCTCAATAATTTTCTGGAAATATGCTAAATCCTGATAAATGATTGCAGAAGGAAACATGCTTTGTCCAAGCAAATTCCCAGCATGATCAAGGATTCTCTACAGCAGGAGTATGAAACTGACAGCCCACGGGCCAGATGCGTCACATGCAAGCCACACCCACCCCAGCTCTGTTAAGGGGAAAAACATTGTGATATGTCACGTGACAGCAACATGACACTGTGAGTTTAACAACCATGTGCTACAATGTACACCACATGGGTCAACATAACGCACCATAGTGACATGTGGTGTGTGTTTGGGTGTGTGCATGTGTATTTGTGCCTTTGAATCAATTTTGATTGTAGCAACTGCCTGGATTAGTCTTTGCAATACTCTTAGCAAGATTTCAGAAGTGATTTGCCATTGCCTGCTTCCTAGGGCCAAGAGAGAATGACAGGCCCAGAGTTATCCATCTTTGTACCTAAAGCAGAACTGGAACTTACAGCCTCCCAATTTCTAGCTGGATGCCTTGACCACTACACCAAAGTGACATGTGGAGGGTAGGCAGATCAAAAGTGACAAGAATAATTAGTTTCACACCTATAACTTTTATTTGTCTCCTAACCATTCCCCACCCCTTGGAATGCTCACCTTAGCACTGGGATAATTAACAATAATGGAATAGTTTGCATTTATATTCATCAGAGAAAAAGTGATTACAAGATAGTAAGCAGACACACAGTTCATGGGTGCTATGGGGAATGGTGGCTAGGATAAGGATGGAAGAAAAGCTGTGTTTGGCTGATGTATCTACTTCATATTGTCTTGGGAAGTTTGTTTTGATAACGAATATAGGAAAACAAAAGAAGAGAAAGAGAATAAAAGAGATAATTTTGAATCATTTTATGTCAGGCTAATTGAGAGAGGAACTTTGTGGTAAATAGTTGGTTCAGCTCTCAGAATGAAGGGGCCATCAGATAAGGTTTCTGAATCAATTAAATGCATTGCTTGCCATTGCTTAATCATTTAAGCGAACATTAATAATGTAATGTCTCAACACAGAAGATACACTGGAAACAATTAATTAGAAAGCTGATCTTTTCTCCCTGCTAGATAAAAAAGACTTATCATATAAAGACTAGAATTAATCATAAAAATTAATCCTAAAAGTTTCCACCAATGTGTTTGCCTGCATCGTTGATACAACACCTTGTATCACAGCTTTCATCATAATCTATCTCTCTTTTTGTCACCAAGTATTCCCTTGATAAAGTCCAAAATATGAGACAATATAAAGTAAGTGTTCAATAAATGGGCCATATTCATTTTTTATGTTATCTAGCATTTAGTGAGTATAGCCAGATCAGAAGATTGTAATCAAACATTAATATGTTAGAACATTTCTGTTGTCTTCATACTGATTGCATGCTGGTTTTCATTTCAGACATAACACCTAACTTCATTTATCTGGTGAAAATCTGAATTAAACTATTGCATTTATTTTTTATACTAAAAATATGTTTGTCTTTGATAGTAATCATATGGGGCTGTTAGATAATAGACCAATGAATTACTCAATTGTTGAGTAGTTCCTGAAGTGGCAGGTAAGGGATCGTCATCAATTTGTTGACTTCCTTTAAGATCACTTTGTGATCTTACCTCTGTAAGTCTCTGTGCTTCTTCTCCAAGACAGACCATTTACATTTCCCTTCCATTGAATTGTGTCTGATTCTCAGAGACAACCTGGAGAGGTCCTTCTAATTTTCTTGGCAAGATTTTACAAAAGTAGTTTGCCATTATTACCTTCCTAGAACTGTGATTGGCTCCAGGTCACCCAGCTGGCTTTGTTCCTAAGGTGGGACTAAAACTCACAGTCTCCCAATTTCAAGCCTGATGCCTTAACTGCATCAAACTGATTTTCACTTACATTTTCCAGAGGAAATATCCTCACTGTGGTGGCATCATTTCAGTACCAGACCACTTTTGAGGAAGGCTGAAGCTGGATCAAGTGATTCTACAACAAAGAACAAGACCTGACCCACAGTGGCACAGTGGTTAGAGTGCAGTACTGCAGGCTACTTCTGCTGATTGCTGGTTACCTGAAATTTGGCAGTTCAAAATTCACCAGGTTCAAGGCTGACCCAGCCTTCCCTCCTTCTGAGGTGGTAAAATGAGGACCCAAATTGTTGGGGGCAATATGCTGACTCTGTAAACCGCTTGTTAGAGGGCTGTAAAGCAGTATATAAGTCTAAGAGCTATTGCTATCTCCCGTGGAACATTCTAAGTCACAAAGAGAAGATAGATCTGGAATGCCAGCAATCTGCAGTACTCCAGGGCTATTGCTATCTCCTGTGGAACATTCTAAGTCACAAAGAGAAGATAGATCTGGAATGCCAGCAATCTGCAGTACTCCAGGTGCCTGCAGGAAGACTACCATTCAGATTTCTATGTCTACATGGCCATTTCTACTTTGAGTTCCTGAATATCATCTGATAACCAATGGCAAGTGGTGGTATTATTTTTTTGTATGGCTCAGAGGAACCATAACCTTCTGAGATATATTCCACAAAGCAGCTATTCATATCTGTAACTTTTATACCTTAGCTGCATCCAACTTTCTTCTATAAATCTATTTCTCTTCTCTATTCCCAAGTACATGATTTAAGCTACTGCTGCTGAAGTCAGAAGAGTTCTTTCTCTTCTGCCTTTCTTCTTCTCCCAAGATATAAACAGATCCTTTTATTTCCCTGCTCCTCCTTCATTGCATCCTCCATACCCTCACACATTCAGAAGAACAGTGCTGTTATCCCCAACAACTGCAGCCCAACTAATTACTACTTCTAGAACGATGCATGTTTGGCCCATGAGACGTACAGTAGTGATCTGCAACTCACCCAATTTCAGAAGGAGCAACTTAGTCACCAATCAGATGTGACAGCAACAACTCTGCAAACCTTGTTTCTGCAAGCATACTAAGCAAAACATCCTGAGGACAATGAATCTCAAAGAATGCACATTGAGAAGAATCTTTGGATGGTCCCTAGTAGTGCATTAGGGCATTCGGTGTTACAAATGATGATGTCCAAAAGGTGCTTTTTTCCAAGAGGCAATTGGACTTTCTTGGTTTTTTTCCTTTGAACATTTTTCACTTCTTGGATGAGTTTTCAAAGGAAAAGAAAACCCAGAAAGTCCAGTTGCCCTTTGGAAAAAAAAATCTTTGTGATAACTATAACCTAGATCTATTACCTAGAATTATAAACTAGAATCTCCACAGACACAAAATGGAAATGTTGCTGAACGTTGCTAAATTCATGCTGACTATTCAGATACTAGTTAATGCTCTCTACTCTCACAATGATTACATTGGAATATATCAGTTGAATGCTTATTGGTGGGTAAAATATAAAGGGAATCCTATAACTGTAAGATGAAAGAGTTTTTACTGTGACTGGAAACAATATATTTCTCACATTTGCTAGCTCAATTTCATCTGCATGCTCAGACATAGGTTTGAGGAGAAAAATAAATTGTGGGATTCTTTCCACCTTGGATTATCTGGTGATTGTGACTTTTCACTTATTGGATATGGAACTACTCTTTTTACATATACCACCCATTCCTCATCTCCCATATTTATTTCACAGCTTTTATCAGCAATACATTTTGAGCTTTAATTGATAAGGAGCTGTCTGGACATTGCTCACAGTTCCCTGTTAGCAATTTAGAAAATTCACTAATTTTCTCTCAATACCTTCACTAAACCCTGCTTCACTGTGATGAAAATTCAATCAAAATGCTAACAGAGCAATGGTTTGTTGGAACTGATGCATTTGTTCACTCTTCCCCACTTATGAATTTTTGAATATGATTTTTGAGCCAAGAAATATTGGTGAGCCACATATACTAGTGCGAAGTGTGAATCATGAGTATTGTTTTGCCACAGTGGATCTTGTTGGGTTACACAATTTCATTTGAAGAAAACAAATGGTTTAATCTAAAATATTTAGACCCGAGAACTACAGAGTTCTGTGCAATTTAGTTTATCCTCCAAGAAACATGGGCGAAAAACAAATCTAATAAATAAATTGTGACGACAATGTTTTTCCATTCTGACACAGTCCTACAAAAGATTAGATCTTGAAATTAAATGTGTGCTTTGGAATATCTTTGTTTCACTAAGTGTCAATTCACCATAACCCTTAGTGTTTCTTCCCTCAAGAATTATTTACTGGCAAAGACCTCAAATATGTCCTATATAAAGCTCTAGCTCCTCTTTATCTGAACTTTTTCAAAATGTAATTCTGTTTTTCTTTCATTAACACAGTCCTTTAAACAGCTGCTTTATACTCCACCCCTCTTTACTTCTTGTTCATAAATCTGATGCCAGCCAGTTTTATGAGACTGGAAAGTCTCATAACTGATAGGTTACTGCAGTTTACTTTTCTTTCTTGATTAGGATTCATAGGGCAAGAGAACAAGTGGATTGAAAATATGATATGGCATGACAATTTCTCTCCTCTGGGAGCTGCTATTAGATTTTCTACTGAATAAATCTGAAACCTGACAGCCATGCATGGGAGTAAGAAAGCCATTAGTTTGGCAATCAAAATCTTAAGCCAAATTCAAGAATCCAAGCCTTTGGCAAGATCTATACACTCAATGGCTGTTTTGAAGAAGTTTTGGAAATGACCCTGAAAAAACATGTGGTCAGATCCATGAACCAGACTTGGTAATTTGCAGATTTCTTGGCTATAAAAATACTGGACACAACTGAAAATACTTTAAAAGCACTTTAAAATTCTACCAATTTCACCTGAAATGAAGTCATCTTTAGAACAATTTGTCTGAATTGGAAACGACATAAACCTGCTGACAGTAAATGACTTTTGATTTGTTTTTAAAGTTGTCTCTCTCTCCCTCCCTCCCTTCTTCCCTTCTTCTCTTCTTCCTTCTCCTTCTGTCTTTGGGGATTTAAGGAAAGGACATTAACCATAATCAAAAAAGCACAACAAAGAATGTTCTTTCTGTACAAACTCAGGAAGCTCAAACTGCCCAAGGAGCTGCTGATACAGTTTTACAGAGGAATTATTGAGTCTATCATCTGTACCTCTATAACTGTCTGGTTTGGTTCTGCAACCCAACAGGACAGACAAAGACTTCAGAGGATAATTAGGACTGCAGAAAAAACAATTACTACCAATCTGCCTTCAACTGAGGACCTGTTTGCTGCACGAGTCAGAAAGAGGGCTGTGAAAATATTTACAAACCTCTTACATCTTGAATATAAATTGTTTCAACTCCTTCCCTCAAAACAACGCTATAGAGCAGCGGTGGACCATGGAAAATTTTTGGTGGGCCGCAGAAGAAATGGTCCCCGAAAGCAATTAATCTGGGCTGTGCGGTTCTCATGCCTCCTGGCTCTTCGAGGGACCCTGGAGTCAGGTCCCTGAGATGCACGCATCAACCAGCTCCCACACACGGCAGGTGGCAGCAACAACAGTCCCATCCCCCGTCGCCCACTGTTAGCTCTCCCCATTAGTTCTCTAATTTTGAATTGCTCCCGCCTCTCTCTCTTTGCTTCCCCCCCATGCCCACATGGAGGCAGGCAAGGAAAGGGAGATGGAGCCATGTGCAGCTCTCCACTTTTCCAGTCCTCACTGCCTCTCCCAACATCGAAGCCTTGGAGATGCAGGCAAAGTTTTGAGCCGAGCTCTCAATGTAATGTTTGTGAGCACCCATGTGTTTTCTGTTTTCCCAAATTAAATCACCCTTGTCAACTAAAATCAGTTAATGACCCTGGAATTAATATAGAATAGTTGGCTTACATTCTTCCCACCATGATACTTGAGGAGTGGCCTAGGAGAGCCCCTGTCTTCTCTCAGTTGGGGATGATATATGAGATCTAGAAATAAAAGCTGTCAGTAATCAAGAAAGCATGAGTGGATAAATCAGGACAGAATTATATACACACAGCATTGTCATCGAAGCAGCAGCCGAAGCAGCAGCTTAATACAAAAAAGCCAGTCTCTTTTGGCTTCAGAGAACAGCAGGCAGGTTAGCCATGTTTGATTTCCACTATTAGGGACACCTCACCCATCAAGCTCTGGTGCTCTGTTATTCTTTGGGGCTGCAATTGCTAATCTGATTGTCATGATAGGAAAATGGGATCACAAATTTGGATGGCTTAGAAAGGAGATTAAATAAACTCATGGAGGACACAGCTGCTTGGATAAGAAGCAAAATCTCTCCAAGGAAAAGCAAAGAAAGTCCAGTTGCCTCTTGAAACAACACATTGCAAATGGGCATCGCACACCTAGAGGCTATCATATGAGGACAAATTACGCATTGTAAAGATCCCTTGGAGATGGGAGATATTTTCAATGTAAACTACTGAACACCCTGCATGGATTGTCCCCGTGACTATGTAGGATAGTCAGGGAGGAAGCTAACCACAAGATTGCAAGAAAACAAGTGAGTGGTCGGACGAGGAGACACAAACTCATTAGTAGCCTCACATTACAAACAATACACATTCAATTGTGAAGCTACCAAGATTCTTGGATGAGCAGGCATAAAAACAGCCAGGGAAAAGATTTAAGCCTGGGAAAGAGGGCCTTCATCAGTCAATAGGAATGCTGATTTCCACCAGCCTATCAAATATTTAGAAAGTGGGAGCTGGGCAGCATAAGCAAATGACAACTAATGACTTAAAAGCCAGCCATCAACACACCCCACTCAACATCTAAAAAGCCACTTACAACAGACACTATAAACACCACACAGAGAACAACATACACTCTACTAAAGAGAATTTCTCTGAAGATGGGCTGTGACATGAGTACAAAAGCTTGGAAATTAAAACCTCTGATCCCGGTGACAGAACCAGATTGGATCCTGCAACATTATCCTGGGACACATATATTCTCCTTCTTTCTGGTTCTCTTCTAGTTCCTTTACTCCTTGCCTCTTCTTCTCCCATCTTTCAAACTAGCTGCTCCCATGACTTACAAAATCATGTCTTTTTACAGGCTGTCATTAATTCTGAACATTAAATTACAATATTAAAAAAATATTCAGATTTAGCAAGGCCATGCCTCATCACTTGCATTTCTAATGCTCAACTCCCATTTCACATTTGTAAGGTCACTGTGATGATAATTGCCTGCGCCCGTCTGGTTCTCAGCCTTCCAAACATGTTCATCAGTCATGCATCACTTGACTATTCAGTACTGCACCATTAAGTATCATTTCACAATTTCCTTCGAACTCTTCCACCTCCCACACAGATGTACAAATAATGGAAAACAAAATTGGTCATAAAATATTTGTTATATTTTCCCCATCTAACTCTTTGTAACAGTAGACCTTAGCTGTACCCAAATCCCTGCTCCAGATAATTTAATGACCACTTTTGAATAAACTTCAAAGAAAAATGTTTAATCATGTGAAAGTGGAATGAATTTCAGTCAGGTTGATTTTAATGCATGCAGAGTATATGTAAACTGTTTTTAATAGAAGTGAATATTTAGTTTCTACCTTTGAAACAGAAAAGAACATAAGAATGTTGCTTGAGGGAATTAAATGCCCAGTTTTACCAAGTATCAGTTTCGAAACAATGGCCTAGATTTACAAGCAGAATATTGCAGAACAATGGGCAAATTATAAGCAATACAACCATCTGAAGATGGGAATTGCTGAGAAGGAAGTTTCATTGACTTACATTGTTGACAGTTTCTCTATTAACGTCCAATCTCCTTTCAAAGATATCTAAATAACCATCTCCATATGTTATAATTTCCAATTCCATAAATAAATTATGTGCTGTACAAAACAATAATCCCCCTCTCTCTTTCCCAAAATTAAATCTACTGCCAATCCATTCAGTTAGAAACCAATGCCTTTTAGAGTAATAAGGGGAGAAAAAATGTTGCCTTACTGAAGGACCCATATTGGGAAAGATTGAGTTACAAGAAATTGAGATCCAATATATTTGCATGTTTGAAAAAAGTGAGGCATAACATACAGGGCATATGATAAGGACCTTTACTTTTAGTACTGAATAAGTGTACTTTAAATAAGCACGATAGGAAGTGAAAGTGCCATGTCCCACTGATACTAAGATTTGTACTTTGCTTTTGAGATACTCTGTCCTACTGACCAATAGCTGTTATGTGTGTGTATGCATGTGTATGTATGTATGTATGTATGTATGTGTGTATGTATATATGCGTATGCATACTGTATATTTTTTCGTGCGTATATATAAGCTGCTCTTAGTAAATTTTGTAACTGACACTGAATTACATGTATAATTATATGATAATGTCATGTTATCACATGTTCTGGGGTGCTAGATAAAAGAAGAAGCCACCAGGAAAGAGTACAGTATATATACATGTATGTATGGTACATATCAGGGGTGGGATTCAAAAATCCCAGCAACTGGTTCATTGCCCGGTTGCTGGGTGGGCGTGGCCATGGTGTATGTAGTGTACTGGAACTTCCTGTTTCCAGCTTCCAATGGGCATCCAGAGCCCTGGGGAGACCGTTTTCACCCTCTCAAAGGTCCGGAAGCCTCCCCTAGGCCTCTGGGAGGGTGAAAATGCCTCCCCCAGGTTCTGGAGGCCCATTGGAAGCTGGAAACAGGCCCATTCCCTGACTTCCGGTTTTTCCGGGAGGGCCATTTTTCATCCTCCCAAGGGTCCAGAGACCTCCCCTGGGCTCTGAAGGCCATTTTCCCCCTTCCCAGAGCCTCTGCACTTACCTTCATTGAAAATGGGCCACATGGAGATTCCTGGGAGGGGAGGGGAGGAGAAGGATGGGTGGGGCCAGCCAGTTGGTTGAAATACCAGTTTGGCGAACAAGATGTAACTTTAACATACAGTTCGCCTGAACCAGTCCGAAGAGGTAGAATCCTACCCCTGGTACGTATGCATGTTTATATATGCATATATATACACACACTTATAGACAGGCAGCCCAGTATTTCAAATCTTGGTCACCTGAAGAGGTCTGGAGTTCAGTATGCAGATGAATTTATCCTTTTACTTACTCAGCCCTCAAATAACCCTCTTATGATTCTATACTGTTCTTTCCTATTTTCATAGAGAGGAGGCAAGCTGTGTTTATAAAGAAATAAAGATATATTTTAGGAACAATGGAAATAATGCTTCTGGTGATTACTTCTTTTATATCAGGAGTGTGGGCGTATGTTGAAATAGAAAAATACATTTAATAGCAAGCTATCCTTTTTCTATAACGTGTTCTTTTTTGGTGATAGTACTTTGACATAGAACATTATGCCCAGAATTTACAAGTTACTAGTTAATTCTCTCAAAATATAATTAATGGAAGCATATATGAGATCTTTATGGGCCATTAAACCAAGTGAGACTGCACTTTAAAATAATAGCCATACTGTAACAATATATAAGTGGCTTACCATTGCTTTTTTACCAGAATCATTTATTTCTTCTTGACTTTCTAATCTATTTTATAACACCAGATTTTCTTGTTGACTTCCATCCAAGTACTAATTGCTTAGCTTTATAAGCTCAGCCATAATCAGCTATACTTCTTAGGTGAACATCACAGTAGTACAACAATGCAGTTCATGTCAATTTGATGTGACAAATGGAATCAAAACTAAATTACCAATTGCAATTGATCTTGATCATACAAACATTCCTGCATGTGCAAAAACTGCCAAAGCAAAAAAGTCAGCTTCATAAATTAGAGGTGGTAGACTGTGTTTTCCTTTTGCCAGCATACTTTTATTTACACATAACTAGGAAGAACAAAAGAAAAGCAGTACAATATCTAAGAAGAAAAGAAAGTAAAGTAAAACTCCTCCCCTGCAAGCATGCACAGTAAATCAGACATCACAAGACACTCATATCTTGGTTATTATAGTAACATGATAACAATTGTCTGGATGCTTGGCAGACAAATCAAAACAACATAGTGACACCCACTTCTTTGTCTGATAAGCGGACATCAGATAAGGCACATCTTCTCATGCAGATATTTCTGTTGAGCAGCTGCAAATGGTTTGTTGAGCATGTCAGCAAAATTCTCACTCATTTGCTTATTTGAACCTATATAAACGATATCATCAACATAAACAAGAATTATCTCATATGTATTCTCAGATCTTTTTGTGAACCCGCATTCATCAGTTTCGGATTTAATAAAACCCATTAAATTTAGCTTGTCAGTAAGACATAAATACCACATTAAACCAGACTGTTTCAGACCATAAAGCCAGGTATACCCTTCTTGTTTTCAGAACCCTGGAGGACCTTTGACGTAAATTTCTTCATCCAGGTCAGCATATAAATAAGCTGTTTCAACATCGAACTGGAACACTTCTAAACCAAGAATAGTTGCAGTGGCTAAAGCAATTTTTACGCTCTCGGTCTGAACTGTCGGTGAGTAAGCATTTGTGCAGTCCTCAGAATAACGTTGAGTGAAACTCTGAGCTACAAGTCTGGCCTTGTATAATGACTCACCGTTTGGCTTCTTTTTGATTCTGTAGACCCATCTAGTGCCAATAACTTTCATATTTGCTTGAGGACTTGCAGGTGTAAACACCTTGATTTGCTTTAGACTGTTCATTTCAGCCTACATTACCTCATACCATTTCTCTTGCTCTGAATCAGGAAAATGCTTAATTTGTATGAAGTTGTCAGGAGGCAGTATAACAGCACAAATCAAAGGTAAGGGTGCCTTTGTCAATTGCCATGAATATCTCTTCACAGGAATCCCCTTATTGACCCTCTCAGAACGTCTTGGAACAACAGTCCATTCTTCCTCCATTTTGTCCTCGTCTTCTTCCTCTTCACTAGCATCAGCATCGACGGCTTGTGAAGATGGAACTTCTGGTTGAGAAGAACTAGCTGATAGAACATCCGCCTGAGAATCTTGATCATCAGACTGCGTGGCATGAGTAGCATCATTTCTAGGAAAATAAACTCCAGGATCATTGGAGTGAATCCTGGACCAGTCAGCATCTTCCTCAAAAGTAAAGGATTGAGAAGCCACTATTACATGTCTGGAGTCTGCAGGTCTGCATTTTGAATTGTCATCAATACCCATGAATCTCAGTCTCTTTGCTGCTAGACCTCCTTTCTTTCTTTGAGCTAAAGGAATATTCACCATAGTGTATGAACCAAAAATATGGATATTTTTCAGATCGGGTTTATATCCATATAACATGAAGAAAGGTGTCTGATTTAGTACACTACTCCAGATATGGTTAAGAATGTAGTTTGCATATTTAATTGCTTCACCCCAGTATGGAAGACTAAGATTAGCATCTTCTGGGAGACAACGCATCATGGTTTGCAGGACCCCATTTCTGTGTTCCACCACTCCATTTTCCACAGGAATGTAAGGAGCTGAGGTCTGGTGCAGAAATCCTTTCTTACGCACCCAGTCCTGAAAACGCTGGGACATGAATTCAGCACCGCGATCACTTTGAATTCTAGCGATGCAAACACTATGTTGGATGTTGACATAGGTTGCAAAGTCTTTAAAGATCTGAAAGGTCTCTGATTTTTCTTTCATAGGAAATACAAATCCATATCTAGAATAATTATCAACAATTGTTAAGAAATATTTTTTACCACCAAGGGTTGGTTCAAATGGACCTACTATGTCTGTATGTACCAAATAAAAAATGCATGTTGACAGGTGTATAGCGCGTTTTGGAATGGCTGCTGCCTTGGATTTAGCTTTCTTGCACAACCCAAGAACACCTTACACCCCTTCAGATCCAAACCTTTTACGAATTCTGGCATCTTGCTAAGAACACGAAAACTGGCATGCCCCAATCTTCTATGCCACTTATGGATACACCTGGAATGCAAACGTTTACCTGTTAGTGAATTCTCAACATTCTTATTAGGAACCTCAGGCTTGCTTTGAGCAACCTGTTTCTGACTTTTGTTGATTTTAGGAACCTTTGGGGTAGCAACAGGATCTCTCTCTGGGACATTTCTCTCTGGGCCTGTGCTCCCACTTATTGGAAAATGTATACTGTGCTTGCGAGGTAGACTTCGGCTTTAGGTAATAAACACCACCAATTAATATGGTTTCAGCAACCATATTACCTTCTTTAACCACATAACTTGCTTCTTCAAAATGGTGAACCTGGTACTTGGAAACTCGACAAATGACTCTGACTAAGCAAATTACTGGTTGCTGTTGGTATATAATAAACATCAGCTCTTCATTATAAACAGTTCCTTTTCCCATGATCTGAACAGAATTATTGGAAAAAGTGTACAGTTCATGCATATCAGGTTCAGGCTCGTGCATTTCTGTGTAAAGATCTTTTCTGTAGGTAACATGCACTGCTGCTCCACTGTCCAAAGTCCAGAGATGCCTTCTGTCATAATCCAGATGAGATTGTGGATCATTGGTTAATGCCAATGTGATGTGTGGAGCTTGTAGATCACGCCTGGGACTACGACAACCTTGTCTTTCGCCACTGCCCCTGCTTCTGGAATCTGTTCCTGTGGGCTGGTATGTGGCGGGTGCTAGAGATCGTTGGGGACAATCATGGACGATATGTTCCAGACAACCACAGATGTAGCAACTTGGCATCCTTGGAATGAAGGATCTTCCTCGGAAGTTACGTCTTACTGGAGCTATTGATGCAGGTGGTCCCCTCAAATGTGGCGTGGCTTGCATGAATGCTTCTTCTTTGGTTAAAATTCTGCATACATGATCAACTGTGCGCTGAGCAATAGGCACTTGATTAATCTTTGAAATGGCATCTTTCCATTCATAATTCAATGAGTTAATAATAACACTGATCATTTAAAAATCATCCACAGCATAACCTTGTTCAGCAAGTTCTTTTCTCTTTTCTTTCAGTTTAGTTAAATGTTCTCCAATAGATACACCAGATTTCAATTCTGAACCATGAAATTTGGTTAAGAGCAAACATGTAGATTCAATTGAAACAGGCTGGTAACATGCTTCTAATTGAGCCCAAATTTGTTGGACAGTTGCATCAGGTGAAAAAGTAATCTGCAGTTCAGTGTCCATTGACATCAATAACGTTGTGCATGCTTTAATATCCAATCCTCTTATGTCGAAAGGCCAAGGTTATGATGGAGGATTAAACACCATACAGTGAGTACCTTCTCTATGAAGTAAAATGCTAACCTCACTGACCCATGCCTTGTAATTTTGTCCTGAGCACTTTAATTTTGAATCACCAGTCAGTGGGGTGATAAAAGATTGTTGAAGAGGAACATGTATAACTTGCGCTGGTTGAGCAATGCCTGCTTGGGCACCAGGAGGCACTGGAGCTGACACAGGTGCCAGCACTGGTTGACCTGCTGAAGGCATCTGCACAGCTGGAGATGGTGTAACGGCTTGTACATTGGACTAACTTATTGACAACTTTGTAAAAGCTCTTTGTAAATTTTGTAATTGTTCATGTATTGTACGCAAGTCAACAGCAGATGGTGCTACATTAGAAATCGCAGAAGCTCTTGCTGTTTCAGCTGAGTCAGCATCACAAGACATATCACAAGATAGCTGTGATGTAGGCAAAGCTCTCTGCTCTGATTGGTCTGACACCACTCCCTTGTGACCAACTTGTGGGTGGTCCCTTGGCTTCAATGAAGAAGGCAAGATGGAGGACTCAGGAACTCCAATCACACCCTTATCTGGTTGAAGGGATAGGGCAAAAGTCTTAGCTTGCTGTAGGCTGTGTTCAAAAACTGCAATCTGTTGCATATAATCCTGCACAGCTTTCTGACACATTGTCTGCTCGGGACTCAATGGAGAATAATAAATTTCACCTTTCTCTTTGGGTGAAAAATGCTCAGCTGACTGTATAACTTTAGGCTTAGCACCAAGTTTTTCATATTTTTGGGCCTCTGGTTTCTCAGGCTGAGTATGGGAGCATGCATCATAATCAAAACTTGGTACAGACCTGATTTCTTGTCCTCCCATGGCAGCTTCTTCCAGACGAGCAGCAGAAACAAGTGGTGTCTGCCAAAATCTTATCTCCTCATTAGATATTTCGAACAATAATAAATCTTCCTGTGACGAAGCTCTCCTTTTTGCTTTATCTTTCTTGCATGGCATCGTAGAGTTAATTAGAGTTAAACACAAAACTTCCTCAGAAGTTGTGAACTAACTAACTAAAAACAAACACAACCGCTTACTATCAAAGCGGGAAAAAAAACATCATAAAAACATCATAAATTCACAAACCATCCTCTGCTACCAAATGTCAAAGGGAAAAAATCAGCTTCATAAATTAGAGGTGGTAGACCATGTTTTCCTTTTGCCAGCATACTTTTATTTACACATAACTAGGAAGAACAAAAGAAAAGCAGTATAATATCTAAGAAGAAAAGAAAGTAAACTCCTTCCCTGCAAGCATGCACAGTAAATCAGACATCACAAGACACTCATATCTTGTGAGTGTAAGTATAGTATAGTATACTATAGTATAGTAACATGATAACAATTCTCTGGACGCTTGGCAGACAAATCAAAACAACATAGTGACAAAAACAGTGTTGCTTGATTTACTTTAGATATTCCAGTGGAACTGATACAATACATAAGTCCATGAATAAATTAAATGAACTAGATTAGGCAGGGATAGCTTCAGGCTAAGGCTGAATGGCCCCTGAGCTAGGGTGCCAAAGCTTAGATGGCACCAATGGGACATCTTCCTCTGAATCATTCTAAAAATAGCAATAACATTCCCAACAATCTGGGTTCTCATTTTACCATCATCGGAAGGATGGAAAGCTGAGTCAACCATGAGCCAGTGAGAATCAAACTGCCAAATTACACCAGCTTGCAGTCAACAGACATAGCCTGCAGTACTGCATTCTAACCACTATGCCACCATGACTGCCAATTTCCTCATTGTTGGGAGTTGGCATCATAAATCAATATGGTCTAGAGGTACCATACATCCTTAAGCCAGCATCATGAGAAGATAGGGACCTTTATATTACTGGATATAGTTCTACAGTTTGTATAGAAAATCTGCAGA
The DNA here is from genome assembly GCA_023653725.1 of Bungarus multicinctus. Classification (NCBI taxonomy): domain Eukaryota; kingdom Metazoa; phylum Chordata; class Lepidosauria; order Squamata; family Elapidae; genus Bungarus; species Bungarus multicinctus. The sequence continues at coordinate 35,869,105 of CM042842.1, read as the reverse complement.
GTCATCTGTCAAGGACACTGTACTAGGCAGATGAGATTAAATATTTTGAGAGTTGTATATTGTAAATCTATGTGATTATATTGTATTCTCACTCCATCATATTTTGTCTGCACATAGGAATAGAAGCTTAGGAAGCATCAAGTACTTGCAGGAATGTAGGGCAGCCCTGAATTGAGGTTTATGATAATGTTATTTCCTTCTCAGCATTATCTGAATTGTGATTTACTAAACTCATTCAGTTTTCTGGGTTTTGACCCAGACTGACCCCTCAAAAAACTATACTGATGTTCACTTTGCCATGTACCTGCAAAGTTCCTGGTTGTTGGTTTGGGATATAACAGTAATTTTAAACACATTTTTCCACAAATTAATTTCCCATCTTTGTTGATTACAATGTCTGGCAGGAAAAAATCCCTATGCTAGGCAAGGGATTGAACAAATTATTTCCAAGATCAGCCAATCTTTATATTCTATTATTTTACACTTTCTCTTATTTTTCTGCCAAAACAAGGATTTTTTTGTTTTATTTTAATAACATGCAATAAAGTGGACACTTGCAGTATAGGCTATTAGAATCAAGGCTATTAGAAGCCTAGATCTATATGTCAGACATAATCAGTTTTAAAAAAGAGAGTGAGAGATGTGGGCAAAATCAAATAGCATTGAAAAAATAAAACACTTCTATCTTTTTCCTAACATTTTTATACTATTGGTTCCAGTTCTCTCAGGGCTTATGAACAGATGGCATAAACCAAAGTACTAGGTAGGAAATCTAGTATTAACATCTTTGTTGCTGTCAGGATTTACTGCTAACAGTTACTGGGAAAATAGTACCTTCTGAATCCCACCACTTTGCCTTTCATTGGGAGTGTATTTATAAATATATAAACTGAGTCACCATCTAACCCATAGGACTCTAAATTTGAAGTTTAGTGGAAATTTACAGCATGCAAAAAGGGTGGATCAGAGAGTCTATGCTACAATGATGGGAGCAAACTAGGAGTTTTTTGTTTGTTTGTTTTTAGCTTCAGTCAATTCCCAGATAAGTTATAAACTCTGACTCTCTGTGTTGCATCTACCAGCTCTAATTTCTCTAATTTCTAACTAACATTTGTCTTAATCTGATGCCCAGGTCTACTTCATAGTAGTGTTCATGGATATGGATACTAAGAATGCATGAATCACAACATGTCTGTTTTGCAACAGCAGAATTACATTGCATTTCCAAGGGATTTCCCCTTATTTTTTCTAAATGTTTCAAAAAATCCAAACCTATTTTTATTCAGAGATTTCAGTAATACATAAATGTTTGCAAACCATGCCCCTAATATCCATATTTCTTATGAACTCCCTGAAAAATAATTTGCTTAAAGACAGATTTCCCTAATGTCAATCTTGTTACATGGCTTTCTCTGATACCATCTAGTCTGATATATATTACAGATATAAGTGTCTAGTCTGATTGATATTACAGATTCATTTCCATGGAAATTAATGACAGAATTATTTTACATCCTTTAGGGAAGTCATCCATTTACTTTTGAGAGTTTTATATTCTAGAGGCCTAGGGGATAAGTTAAATCTGAACAGTTCTAACTTTAGCTACTCAGAGGAATAACATTTTAATAAGGCATTCTTCAAGGATAAAAAAAATTGGGATGGGAATTATGCAGAGACATTTTTCAAGACAGCTATGTCAATCTTTTTCATGTGATTCATGAAAAGATATGACAGAATTCCTTCAGTCAAATGCTAGAGGGAAAGGAGGACCCAGCCTACAAAATAGTGACACCAAATACTGCAATTGAGACTAGGAGAAAGAGGAATGGGAGGGATAGATAGGATATGTATACAGAATATATAGGATGTGTCAGCATCCAGTAATGAACTGCTAAATGTAACAAGGAATGTCAGATAATTTGATCCAATGCTTTCAGGATCCCTGTATAACTATATGGAGCTGAGAAGCAGATAAGAAGAACTAGAAGTTTGTAAGTGGACTGCAGGAAGGCTAATATGGTTTCAAAGGGACTATTAAAACCCAGTGGAATGAAAATTGTGAGTGGAATGCAGGGACTGAAGGAGTCAACCAAACTAGAGAGAGTTAAGATGGCGACCGGAGGTCGGCTGGGAGAGCTCCTCCGAGGCAGCCAGATGGGGCGATGAGTTCCCCCCCCCCGGGTCCTCCCCACCTGTGGCAGGGGTGGCGTGGGGTCCCGTGGGGGGGTGGGGAGCCCCCGTGGCCGAGGTGTGTTGCTGGAGGACGGTGCTCGGCTTCCAGCGGCTCGGCGTCTGGCGATGTGGTGTTCGGCGGCTTTCGTTCGGCACCCGGCGGCGTGATTCTCGATGGCTCATCATCGGCGTCTGGCGGTTCGTCGGGCTTCCCCCGCTTCGGACCCCCCCCACCTGTGGCAGGGGTGGTGAGGGGACCCGTGGGGAGGTGCGCAGCATCCGGGCCATGGCGTGACGGACCCGGCGCTGTGCCAAATGGACTGTGTCCGCCGTCTGGCGGCTCGGCGGCTTGGCGCTCAGCGGCTTGGCGTTCGGCGCCGTTTGGCGGCTCAGCAGCTTGGCGTTCGGCAGCGTTTGGCGGCTCGACCTATGGCGGCTTGGATGACCCGGTACTTGGCGGCCCGTGGAGTTTTTCCCCCCCTGGGTCCTCCCCACCTGTGGCAGGGGTGGTGAGGGGACCCGTGGGGGGGTGGGCCCCCGGGCCACGGCATGGTAGGCCTGGCGCTACGCCCAGCGGCAGTGGCTATCGACTTGTGCCGCGGGGAAGCGGCGTTGGAGGACTATGTGCCGGAGGACTATGCTTGGCGTCCGGCGGCTTCATGTTCGGCGATCTGGACGGGGTGCGGAGTTCTCCCCCTCTCGGGTCCTCCCCACCTGTGGCAGGGGTGGTGAGGGGGCCCGGGAGGGGATGGGCAGGCCCCGTTGTAAAGGTTTTAGCCGATCTTGGAGACCGTCGTCGTCATCGAGGTCGGGGTCGGAGAGCTGTTCCTATAGCTGGAGCCGAGGATGGAGGATTGCCCCCACGATTGCCCCCACGATTTTCACCTGTTTGGAGGCGGCGGGGGCGGCCTGGACTTGAAGCTGGTCATCGACAAGAGAAGATCTTGCCCGGGACGCTGTCTTATTCGAGGAGAGATCTATGGGCCCTGAGACATGTCCCCCTGTCTCGGGAATGGCCCTCTACTCTCTCGAGGGCCCATCTCAAGGACGGATTATGGGATCCGGAGGGATGGTGGGGTTTTAAGAGGCGTAGGAGGGAGGGGTTTCTTAAAAATTTTTTATTTAGATTTTTAAGGGGGTTAGGTAGGTCCGGGCGGGAGTTGGGGGACTACTCGCCAGAGACTGGGACCAGGCCGGGGGTTGAGCGTGGCCGGGAGAGTCGGAATCCGGGTGGCTCTGTATTGAGGATGGGGGGGGTCATCGGGGAGGGTGGAATTAAATCCATTGAGACGGTGAACGGGAGGGGCAGATTTGGCGGTTGTAGGGGGCCATATTTTGTGTCGGGAGCGCGCCCTCGCTATTTGCTTGCTGTGGCGCGCTCCGACCCCCTTGTCATCTCCCGTTCCCCAGGGGGTTTGAGCGATCGGGCCCTGGGCCTTCGGCTGATGTTATGTAACGCCAGGTCCGTTGTTAATAAAGCCCCCCTCGTTCACGATCTGATTTGTGAGGGGGGTGCGGACCTGGTGGGAGTTACCGAGACCTGGCTGGGCCAGGAGGGGGGAGTCCCCCTGGTGGAGATGTGTCCAGCCGGGTTTCGGGTTTTTCATCGGCCGAGGGCCCAGGGGAGGGGAGGGGGGGTTGCGGTGGTTATTAAGGAGGATCTGTGTCCGAGGGAAGCCACTGTGTCTCAGACATCCGGGTGTGAGCTCCTTTTTGTGAAGTTCGGTTCCAAGGTTCAGGTGGGCTTGCTGGTCGCATACCTGGCTCCCTGCTATGCGGCAGCGGCCCTGCTTGAGCTCCTTGAGGTTATAGCTGGCGTGGCGGTTGGGACCCCCAGGCTTATGGTCATGGGGGATTTCAACCTGCCATCTGCTGGCGGTACCTCGGGGATTGCCCAAGAGTTCATGGCTTCCATGACGGCCATGGGCCTGACCCAGTTAATTCGGGACCCTACTCACGTGGGAGGTCACACCTTGGATTTGGTTTTTGTCTCTGATCAGTGGCAGAGTGATCTGGGTATAGGGGATATAGTTGTAGAACCCCTGTCATGGTCAGATCACTCGCTCCTGAAGCTCGACTTCCGTTCCGCACCCCCTGACCGCAGGGAGGCGGGGCCATTAAAATGGTACCGCCCCAGGCGCCTGATGGACCCTGATAGGTTCCTGATGGAGCTTGGGCCATTTCCCGAAGCTCTCACACACGACTCGGTTGAGGGCTTGGTTGCCGCCTGGGATAGGGTGGCTGCTGGGGCCCTTGACCGGGTCGTGCCCTTGCGGCCTCTGACCCGGTGCCGATCCCAAATGGCTCCTTGGTTTTCTGAGGAGCTAAGGGAGATGAAGCGCCGGAAAAGACGCCTAGAGAGCAGTTGGAGGGCTAGCCGTTCTGAGTCTGACCGAACACTTCTACGATCTTATCTTAAGACGTATTTAGTGGCGATGAGGATGGCGAGGAGGACTTACCTCTCCACCCTCATTGCGTCCGCGGAAAACCGCCCAGCCGCCCTGTTTAGGGTGACCCGCTCCCTTCTAGAGAGGGAAGCGCGGGAGGATCCCTTACAGGGACGGGCTGAGGAGTTTTCTAGTTTTCTGCAGGATAAAATCGCTCAGATTCAGGACGAGCTGGACTCCAACTGGGCATTTCCGGGCGGGGGGGCGGGGGTGGATATCGGGGAGGCCAGTTGGGTTGAGTTCGACCCTGTTACTATAGAAGACGTGGACAGGGTGTTGGGGGGACTGAATGCCACCACCTGTTTGTTGGACCCGTGCCCCTCCTGGCTGGTTTTGGCCACTCGGGAGGTGACACGAGGCTGGTTCCAGGGTATTATAAACGCTTCCTTGAGAGAGGGGCTTCTACCTACCACCTTGAAGGAGGCGGTGGTGCGGCCCCTCCTCAAGAAACCGTCCCTGGACCCAGCATTGTTATTAAATTATCGTCCCGTCTCCAACCTTCGCTTTGTTGCGAAGGTTGTTGAGAGTGTGGTGGCTCGTCAGTTTCCCCGATTCCTGGATGAAGCGAGTTATCTTGACCCCCTCCAATCGGGCTTCAGGCCCGGGCATAGCACGGAGACGGCGTTGGTCGCGTTGGTTGATGATCTCTGGAGGGCTCGGGACAGAGGTTGTTCCTCTGTCCTGGTCCTGTTAGATCTCTCGGCGGCTTTTGATACTGTCGACCACAGTATCCTATTGCAGCGGTTGGAGGGGTTGGGGGTTGGAGGCACCGTATTACGGTGGTTCTCCTCCTTCCTCTCCGACCGCTCGCAATTTGTGTTAACGGGGGGGCAGAGATCGTCCCCAAGGCCCCTGCTTTGTGGGGTGCCTCAGGGGTCGGTGCTCTCGCCCCTGCTGTTTAACATTTATGTAAAGCCGCTGGGTGAGATCATCCGTGGCTTTGGGGTGGAGTTCCATCAGTACGCTGATGATACTCAGCTGTACATCTCCACCCCGGGCCACCCCAACGAAGCCGTCGAAGTGATGACCCGGTGCCTGGAGGCCGTGCGGGGTTGGATGGGTCGTAACAGGCTTCGTCTCAACCCGGCCAAAACCGAGTGCGCCCGGATACAGCCAGCTTACTCCTTCGCTGGCCGTGGGGGGAAGAGGTTTTGACCCCCGTGGAAAGGGCACGCAACTTGGGTGTCCTCCTGGATGTACGGCTGTCTTTGGAAGAACATATTGCAGCCGTCGCCAGGGGGGCTTTTTATCAGATTCGTCTGATTTACCAGTTGCGGCCCTTTCTGGATCTGGGCGCACTTCGCACAGTCACCTCCGCCCTCGTTATCTCCCGCTTGGATTATTGCAATGCTCTCTACATGGGGCTCCCCTTGAAGAGTCTCCGGAGGTTGCAGTTAGTTCAGAATGCAGCCGCGCGGGTGATTGTGGGCGCCCCTCGAAGCGCACACGTAACACCACTTCTCCGCAGGCTGCACTGGCTTCCTGTGGCCTACCGGATTCGATTCAAGGTGGTACTGATGGTATTTAAAGTGCTCCATGGCTCGGGACCTGGGTACTTACGGGACCGCCTGCTGCCATCAACAACCTCCCGCTGCCCAGTACGCTCCCACAGGGTGGCCCTACTTGGGGTGCCGCCACCTGACCGTTGTCGGCTGGTGGCCCCGAGAGTTCGGGCTTTCTCTGTGGGAGCTCCCTCCCTATGGAATGATCTCCCCCCGGAGATACGGGCTATGACGGACATTCTGACCTTCCGGCGCGCAGTAAAAACCCTGCTTTTTGAACAGGCCGGCCTGGCCCAGTAACTATGTTTTTTGGTTTTAATCAATTAAATTAGGGTTTTATTAGTTTTAAATTTTTAACTTAAATTTTAATAGACAGCCGATTTGGTTATTTAATTTATTTTTAATAGTATTTATTACATTTTTATTGTATGTTTTAGTGGGCTGTTCACCGCCCCGAGTCCCTTTTTTGGGAGAGGGAGCGGTATAAAAGTATGATTAATAAATAAATAAATAAATAAGAAGAACTAGAAGTTTGTAAGTGGACTGCAGGAAGGCTAATATGGTTTCAAAGGGACTATTAAAACCCAGTGGAATGAAAATTGTGAGTGGAATGCAGGGACTGAAGGAGGTAACTAATTTAAAAGTAAATAGGCCAGACAAAAGGAGAGGAGTATAAAGAAATGCATACAGAGATTCAGGAATTTGAGCCTGAAAATCCTGTGAAGAAAGACCATTTGAGTATTTTGCACAACTTACAAAATAATATGTGACTGTCAAGAAGTCATGTTTACAGGATTAAATTTTGAATCTAGAATAAAACACACTGTCTGCAACCCCCACTCCCACCCCCAAAATCCAGATATATGCATCTGCAGAAGATTAATGCTCTTGGGATGCTACAAAAGTGCAAACATTGTTGTATATCTGTATATAGTATATCTGTCTCCTCTCTCTGGACCATCATCCCCACAGAGATTAGAATGGCCCCCACTCTAGGACTCTTCCAGAAGGCGCTAAGACCTGGTTCTGCCAGCGGGCCTGGGGAACTCAGAGTGGGATGGAGCTCATTAAATAGGTCATGTGAGGTGCTGTCACTGGGACAGGGGGGTGATTTTAGTATATTAATTTATTATATGATATTTTTTCTTAGTTTTATTGTTTTTGTATAGGGTTTTATATTCTGTAAGCTGCCTTGAGTCACCATGTATGAATAAGTGGCAATATAAATTCCATAAATAAATAAATAAATAAATAAATAAATAAATAAATAAATAAATAAATAAATAAATAAATAAATAAATAAATAAATAAATAAATAAATAAATAAATAAATAAATAAATAAATAATACAGCTACCATGAGGGCTGCCTGCCAATAATCTCCTCCAGTGGTACACTCAATTGGACTATCTGGCCATGGCTGTAGGTAGACAAATCAGCTGGCAATTTCACTTTGTGGGATAAATCCAAAGGCTTCTGCTCTGTATTCTTTGTATTTTATCCTTCACGTGTAGCAGGGCTAGCCTTTGCATAGGCAGTTCAAAAGCTAAACAATAGTTCCTGATAAGCTCTCATTGGTGTCCTTGACAGAATAAATACCAAATTTCTAGAAGACAGGGTACAGATTTTATCAGTGTTTTGTATGTGACAAACAGCTTAGATGTATGTTCAGGTCATCATGGTGAGGTCAGGCTATACTCCTAAGGTTGCTAGGCAACTCCTCCCCAAATCAGAATATTTCTTATTCTCCTCCATCAATGGTAAGATAAAGTTTCATTAAGGCTAGAATGGTGCAAAACCTTCCCATAGCTGCTGTTAAATGCAGGTTCGATGAAACCTAACTCAATAATAGCCATAGAAATAGTATAAAATAAAGCATCCTAATAAGCAGGATCATTTAATTTAATCAACTACTATTTCTTTCCTCAAAAGAAAGGCATTGCACTGAATAAGCTAAACAAGAGGGAAAAGTAGAAGTGGATTATTGTTGGGGTGTATTATAAATTACTAAAGCATATGGAAGGTCTGGTTTATTTAATCCTGACCTAGATTACAGATTTATTTTTCAACAGTCTTCAGATAAGTGTAGAAAATAATGTAGCCAAGACCCCCAAAATTCTTCAATACATGTAGTCCTTGACATAGAACCATTTGTTTAGTAACCATTCAATTATAATGGCACTGAAAAAAAGGACTTAGTTTTTACACTGATCATCGTGCAGTGTTCTGGTATCTTTTGTGATCTTCAGACAAGCAAAATTGTTAAGATATTTAATTTAAAAGCTGGAGCAGTGAAGGATTGGACAATGAGTAAGAATACATAGTTATAGCTAATGGGTTGAAGAGAGCTGGCCACTGAATGAAGCAATCTAAGCTGTGATTAGTTGTTGTGAGTGTAAAGGGGGAGTTTCATTGTTTCCCGACTTTTTCCTCTGTGTGCTCTGTGTGTGATTTGTAACTCATGATATCCCTGCTTTATTGATTTTCCTCACGATGCACCCATTTGCCTGACTATCTTATTTGCTGTAAATATATTTATTTATATATAAAACTACACATTCATGTCAGCATCTATGACTTAATTTGAACACCAGCTATGCAATTACCTGGCAAAAATCAATGGGGAAACCAGAGTCACTTAACAACCATGTTATTAATTTAACAATTGCAACGATTCACTTAACAACTGTGTGACAAGAAAGGCTGTAAAATTGGGTAAATTTCATTTAACAACTGTCTTGCTTAGCAACAAAAAATTTGGGGTCAATTGTGGTTGTAAGTCGAGGATTACCTGTAGTGACATTATTCCAGAAGACTAAAAGGGAATTATTCTTCTAGATTTGATCCTAAGGAATAGGAAAATGCTTTTATCTTTAAGAGATCATTGGAAAGAAATCCATATGTCATCTTGCATTTAAAAGTTCATCAGAAACTGGAACATAGTCATGCATCCACATTTGATGTCAGTAGACAACTTATGAAACCAAAGTTATGAGTGTTAATAATATTTTTATATAGGTATATTATAGGTACTGTATATTCTGAATATAATAACAGAACCTTGAAAGTGTGAATAGTTCTTCTTCCCTGCCTTTATCTTTTGAAAACTAATGAGAATCAAGTCTGAGATGTATTCTCAAGTTATATTTCTGCTTTGGATTTACATTTCTTTTATCTGACCATGGTCATAGTTGTGCCTCCTTCTCCTGTTTCTCAAGGTTATTTTTACAGCCTGTTACATTGCACTTCAGGATAGCATATTTCAACAAACTTGAAGAGGTAGTCAATGACTTGAAATTGGCAGTACAAGAGATTTGGGAACTTCTGAAAAATAAAACATTGCATTTCATTTCAAGGAGAAGAAAAATGAGGGCAACCTGGGAAATAATTTTGGATTTACCGGGAATACCCATGACTTAGTAAAGAATTAAAAGGAATATCCTGGGACATGGAAGATGGAACAAATCACCAAAGAGTTGCATAACAATAATAATTGCTCATATTTGCAATAGGAAACTTAGAAAAACTGAAGCACAAATATAATTTAGATTCATTATGAACAAAAGCAACAAAAGAGTTTTTCATTACTTTGGAAATTAGAAGTAAAAAATGGAAGGAAAGAAAATAAAAACCCTCTGTTACATAGTAAGAGAATTTTGAAAATCTGACAGCATTTTTCTCTTCTCTCTCTCTTACAATAAGAGTTAAAGCAGAACCACTTAAAGTATATTTTTAATGCCTACTTCCTTTCCTGTGTTTAATTCATGTTTTGTTAAGTACCACATTTCTTCTCCAAGGTCATTTCTGTAGTCCTCTCTGCCTTTTGTGACCTTTACAAAAACACAGATAATAGCAATAGTGGCAGAGAATGGGAGAAGGGCAAACATTGTTCAAAGGAGACAAAAAGATAAAGGGCAATTACAGAGCAATCAATTTAATGTCAATATTGGACAATGCTACAGAACCTGTTAATCACCAGTCCTTTCAAAAATATTCACTCCTTGGCAGGAGTCAACATAAAAGTAAGTCATTCCAAACTAACCTGATCACTTTCTCTCTCGTTCTCTTTCTTTTGTTTTAACTTTCTTTTTCTCTCTCATCTCCCTTGATATTATGACCAATTTGTTGATTATGGGAAGTTGGTAGAATACTTTGCCTTTGATAAGTTCTCCAGTAATAATCTGGTAGAGAAGCTGGCAAGCAATAAGGATTGGACTATATCATAATTAGAAGGATATAAAAGTGGTTGAGCAATCTTACCAATGAGCACACATCAATGGCTCCTTATCAAGATGGAAAAATATATTGAACAGTGTAACTCAGGAGTCCATCCAGGGCCTTGTAATGTTCAGAATATATTTATAATCAATTAGGATAAAGGGATAGAAAATACAGCCTTATTAGTCATCAAAGAACTGGAAGAATAACAAACACTCTAGATAACAGAGTAATGATTGAGAACAACTTTGAAAAGCTGTAGCATTTTGCAAAACCTAGCAAGATTAATTTCAACAGGAACAAATGCAATTCCTTCACTTGGATAGGGAAAATGATTTAAACATGAATATAGGATCGAGAAGACCATATTGAGCAGCAGATCATGTGAAAAAAATTTCAGGGTCTTGTGGATCTCAAACTGATCATGAACCAACATGAACCAAAAGTGCAGTTGTAGCTGCATTAACAGAATTATAATGACAATATCAAGAATAATATTTTCTCCTTTTGTTTCTGTACTGGTCAAGCCTACATGTTATTCTGCACCCATATTTGATTATTTAATTTTAGGAAGACATTGCAAACTACCTAAGATGACTTAGGATCTGGAAGGGAGGAGGGAAGAAGCTGTAAATGTTGGCTATTTTGTTTTATTTATTTTTATATATTTATTAAATTTCTATGTTGCCCATATCCCCTACAAGGTGACTCTTGTAAAGGAGATGAGTGGCATATGTATGAAGATATGTAAGAAAAAAATAATAATAATATATGTCTTCAAGCATCTGAAAAATTGTCACATAGAAAACAGAACAGACAGAGCAGAGTTTAAATCTTGAGAAAAACATTCTGACTGTATACGAGGAAGAATTTTCTTTCTTCAGTAGGAGAAAAGAAGATGGTTGATGTTCTTTCATGGGAAGATTTTAAGCAGAGGGTGGCCATCTATCAGGACTCTTGTAATATTGAAATCCTGCAGTGGGAGGAAGTTGAACTATATGATCTCCAAGATACTTTCCAAGTTTTAAATTTCTGTATCACTATGTGTCTGCACATTCTTTTCAAAATCCAGGTTCTAAAATATCAACTATATAAAGTCTTCTGTACAAATAAAGAATGAAAATGCCAATATTTTTTACAAAATATAATACCCCTAATGCCTACAAAACATTTTCATTCTGTTCTTCAGGGGACCTAGAGCCACGAACATCAGCCTTTAACCTTTCCTCTCCTGAAAATAATTGAAATTCTTCCAAAGGTGACATAATTTGAATTGAATTTTATGTTACATAGGTGTTAAGGTCAGAAAACTCAATGGGAACTTTCGTAGTTTGGGAAATTGAACCCTACAATGCTGGTTAAGCCATCTCATTGCAAGGCATAGCACTTGTGATAGTAACTTTATCAATGTCAGGCATGAGAGACCAGAACCACATGTTAAGTAAACCAATTAAACTGATGTATTGCTAATGCCTATGCACAGGAATTTAATCAACTAATGGTTAGCACTATTTTGGTACTGGATAAGGCTTCATGGAATTGGATTTAGCCCACTTGTGCCTATATATAGACTCTAGGCTGATTCCTTTTTTGACTCCATCCCCAATTTCTGCCACAATTAAATATGTTTACACCAACCAAGGTGTTCATAAAATTGCTCTACTTTTCTAATCACAGTGGAATGCTTTGGTTACTATGGAATATATATACTGATAAAATGTGTGCCATGGCATGTGATGTTGGAAAGCATTTGCCCTCAAATAATATTAATCAAGATAGATTTTTAAAAAATCATTAAACAACAACAGAGTAACCCATGCCCATGTTGGGCAATGGAGGCAGGAAAAAAGCATGTCAGTTCCTTAGGACTAGGGCTTAATTTCCAGTGTTCTACTGTATGCCCATAGAAGCATGCATTAACCATGAATGAGAATTTCTGGATATAAATTGAAGTGCAAGCACATATCAATATACATACTTTTTCTTATTTTTATAATGCAGCTATTTTATTAAAATGCATTAGAATGCATAAATTATAAGGAAAATACACACATAAATGTATACATTTATAAAATGTTATGGTTTATTATATTACACATAAACACTTCCAAAAATATACAAATGGGAAGAGATGTAGATAAAGTTGCAATCTTTATACATTCACTGCAAAAAAATATTTCAGGTGGCTTTTTTAAATAGTTAAACATTTAGTTTTAAATTTCCTCTTTTTTATATAGATTTCTTTTTAAAAAATGTTCCTCTGCAAAGGCTTTCTTAGACATGCACCATCATGTTCAACAACAGTCTCCTCATTGAGATCTGCAAATATAAATGCATTTAAATTTAACCAACTACTTAATTCATAAATCAGTGAAGTATTTAACAGATTGACAGCCAACTGATTGAGATAAATATATATCAGCACTTTGTTCATATTTATCCTTCTATCACAGAATGATAATACAACCTAGGCATATACCATTCCTATATATTTAATCCTGCTGCTAAGACTCAGAGAAGCACTGCAAGCTTGATTGTAGATGGGTTCATGTTCCTGAAAAGAGTTAAACAACTCAAATAATAAGATTACATCCAACTATTTATATAGTTGCTGGGAGTCAAAGGCAAGTGGATGGGACATAATCAATCAATCAGCCATTGAAAAGGGCAAGGCAAGTTGAAGTCTATCAGGGACTTAGATAGATATTTGTGCTATAGGATAATTAGAACTACTCAAGAAAAGTTATTGATTCAACAACAGTCAGAGTCCATCATGGCCGGACCTGGTATTAATTCCACTTTCTCTGACACAACTTTCCAGTGTGCACTAAAACCCACGAATGACAATAGGACTCTTTGCTTCCTTTTAACCAAAAGCATCATCATTTAAAGTATCTCCTCATTACAGTTATCCTGAACAATGATGTAAATGTGTGATTCCAGAAGACATTATAAGTTCCTAGTGAGAAAATAGGCTTACTTCATTGAATGTCTTCACAGAGATATTATGGAGAGAAATGACTAAATGACCTGTTTGCTCGTTTGCTAAAGAATGTGATGCTTTCTACCTAATGAAGAGACGTATCAATGATGGTATTTCATCCAACCTATGCAGATTTTGTCATTAGGTTTGATGGGCTTTCCTCCTATTGGTTTTGGATTTATCAAACTGTTATTCTTGACTGATATAGAAAATATCATCCAGTATAATAATGTTTCCTTATAATTATAACTTATAAATTGGGCCTAAAACAACAAAGCTTTACTGGTGTTTAAAGAAGTGGTCTAATCAGATTAGGGGATATATTACCAGGTAATTAAAATGACTTCCATAACTATATGCAACATATAGGGGGACGATAAACTCTCCACTTGGATGTGACTTTGATACATCAACCTCAATTTAATCATGTCAGCCCTTCAAAGTAATGAAGATAGAGATAAATCAAAACCACGAGTACTAGTACTACTTTGATAGTAATATTAAAATAACAGAATCTTATAAGTCAAAAAGTACATCCCTCTCCCCTGCTTTTCTTTTCCAGAGAACTAGCAAAGATTCTTTCTGAGATGCTTTTATAATCCCATTCCTTCTTTGGATCCATATTTCTTGTATCAGACTATTCTCTTGGCAAGTTTAAGACTTGTGGACTTCAACTCCCAGAATTCCTGAGCTAACATGACTGGAAGAGGAATTCTGGGAGTTGAAGTCCACAAGTCTTAAAGCTGTCAAGTTTGAAGACCCATAGTCTACGCTGTGAGTCTTTCCCTTGTTTTCCAAAGTTCATAACCCATTACACATAAACACACACACACACACACACACAGGGAGGGAGGGAGGGAGGGAGGGAGGGAGGGAGGGAGAAAGATATGTAACCATATTTTTACCCTTTGCAACATATCTTGAATTCTTTTCTATGGAAAAGAAGTAGGCCCCAAGAATTTGTGTTTCCTGTAGCATTTGGGGAAATGCATATAAATAATTCTTTCAACTTCTGTGCTTCCCAGCTTTTCTCAGCAGGTAGATGTGAAGAAGTCTTGTTGTAAACAAACATTATCAGGTAGCTTAATTGTGAATGGGATATCATGGACCCCATATAGTGCATGGGTTGACTTCCAAATGCACTTTTCCACTTTTCTATACATTTGGTTTGGCCAAGGTCATGAAAGGTTGTGAGAGAATAGGCAAATTATTCCTGTCTCTAAATAAGATAACCAATAACCTGACCAATATAAAAGTAGGGTGGAATCTTGGAATCAAGAGGGACCCACTCCCCAATGGCAGTTTTTGCTTACATGATTTGTGTGTGCATAGGTTACTCACTCTGATAATTCTTACAAAAATGGTATGGTGCCAAAACCCAAGAGATATGTAAGAAAGTTAGCAGGACTGAAAGAATGCAACTGCTTTATGACCAAGGGTAAGTACTTTTGATAATGGAATAGCTCACCTTTGCAACAGCTTAAAAGTCACTGAAATCGGAGAAAACTACATTAGTGAAGGAAAAGGAAAAGCTGGAATCTAATCTCACTAAGGGGAACAGGTCATTTTTACTGTTAAACTATTTTCAATGCAAACAATCATGTGCCACATATAATTTATTGATGTCATTGCTTTAAGAGCAAAAGAAAATAAGATTTTCATATTCTTCCCTGATAAGAAGTTCCACTTATTGATCTTAAACTTCATGACTTTTCTACGTACTTAATAAAGTTTATTATCTTTCTCCATTATAGCATCTCACATCAATAATCAAAAAAATGTATTGTGCAATGGTATTCTCCGGGGTTGAGAATGGGGGAAAATATGTCTGAGGAACAGATCTTTAAAAAATGTTTCTTTTTATGTTACTGTCAGAACTGGAGCAAGAATAATCCTTTGAGCAGTCGTTATTGCTCTGAGAAGCAGTAAATTAAAGCATAATCATGACCTAATCAATATCATCAAGCCTGCTCTTTAATTTACTGATGTACAGTCATTATCAGCAGGTGCTACAGACAGATATTTTCAACACTGGTGTGTTAACAAGTCTCTCAAATCAGCCTAAGGAAATTGAAAGCCTTTCCAATATCTGGCATCGGCTTCACTTCAGTAAGTGCTGATAAAGTTTCCAATTTAAATATAAAAGGGAAGGTAACAAAAGGACATGACTCAGATCAGGCAGAAATGGATAAAAAGTACTCACTCAATTCAGGAAACATTGAAATGTGTCTCAAGCTCCCACAATGATTTGTGCCTTACTAGGGCCATATGGCAACATTCAGACAAATGAAAGAAACATTTTTTTTTTTTTAGGCATCACATTACAGCAAATATTTACCACTTAGCATCTCTAGTGATTTAGCATTTCCATAATTCCATTTTTTTTTCAGTGCAATTAGAAAAAATGGTTGTTTTTGGAAAACTGGCACAATACTGAGACATATTCACAACTGCCAGGTTTTTTGCATAGTCGGAATGAAAAAGACGAGGATGGGAAAGGCTGCAAACATACATAAAGCCAGTCACATACTTTTTCTTTACACGTGATTCCTTCTTCATGGCCAGATTCTGGCAAAGATCTAAATAAACAGACCCATGAATGAAAAAAAAAAATTACAGATTTCTATGAGCAACAGATGTACAAGTTTAATCATCCATTGCATGTATTTTTCTCTCCCATCTCCACTTTTTTACTTTATGACATGTTTTGGCCTTTCAGTTCATATGTACAGCTTTATTTTCTCAATTTGTTTTACCACCTACTACTTACATTTGAAACATCGCTCTCTTCCAACCATTGACTCACAATGCAAATGTTCTCTGGGGCTCCAATCCTCCAGCTTGGGCTTGGCTGTATTCTCTCTCAAATGCTCTGATGGTTTAAAAAAAAAAATAGTAAATGAAAATGGCTACTTTGAAAAGACTGCCTGACTAACAAGAGATGTAAAAAAAGGATAGATTTATACCGATGATTAATACGTCAGTACTGGACTGTTTACCTGCCTTATCGTGCACATAAGAGCACGGTGTATGGAAGATGTTACCAAGATGAGGTCAGCTTAAATTATTAAACTATATTGGACTAGGGCTAAGGAGATCTGGATTCAAATCTATTAATGGCTATGAAATTCAACAGGAATCAGCTTTTTGAAATAGCAAAGTCAGAGGCACAGATTCCAGGCTGAAGGCCACTCAAAATGGATATAACTAGAGAAAAGGAGGACTAGGGATGACATGATATTCAAGTATTCCAATTTTTGAGGGGCTGCTACAGAGAAGAAGAGGTCAACTTATTTTCCAAAGCACTAGAAGGCAAGATAAGAAACAATGGATGGAAACTAATAAAGGAAAGAAACAACCTGGAATTACAGAGAAACTTCCTAACAATGAGAATAGTTAACCAGTGGAACAGCTTGCCTTCAGAAGTTGTAGGTGGTTCGTTACTGTAGGTGCTTCATCACTGGAAGTTTTTAAAAGGAGACTGGACAGCCATTTGTCTCAAATTATATAGGATCTCCCACTTGCGCAGGGTGTTGGATTAGAAGACTTCCAAGGTCCTTCCAGCTCTATTCTGATTGTTTGATTGATTAACTGACTTTGTAGTACAAACAACATGGCCTTTGTATTGTTGTACTTTGATAAGCAGAATGGGTTTTCTAGTATTTCAGCATTTAATGTAGAAAACTTTTTTCCCTGTTACTACTGATCAGGTGATTGATACATTATAATATTCTCAAATTGCAAGATATAGTAGCTTTGCTCTCCAGATGAGGATCAGATAGGAGTGTGTTTGTCTTAACAGGATGTCCATAGTTTGTCTTTTGATTAGATAGAGAACTCTTCAGTATTAATTGACATCTAGTTTGTCTCTTTGTAGACCCTTAAGTGGAATCTAAGCAAACTTCTGACATTTTTTCTCATTAACATTCTAAATTTTCTATCCACAGGTCTTGGAAGTTCATTTAAATGATCATACTAAGAATATTATGGGTTAGCATTCATTGATACATAGTTACTGAGCATGCTCTCTATATGCCATATGATTCAGATTATATTGCTCAATGAGAGAAAACATTCCAAACCCAATATTCTTTGTATATAAAATTATTTCTCCCCTTCCTAAGGGTGTTTCAAACTTGTACCTGTGAGAGACCTATCCTTTATGCATAAATAAAGAATCTTATCTACTTTTTCTAGTTCAGATGCTATTTTGGGCAGGGGCAGAGGTGGTATTCAGCAGGTTCTGACCAGTTCTGGAGAACCGGTAATAGAAATTTTGAGTAGTTTGGAGAATCGGTAACAGAAATTTTGACTAGTTTGGAATATCACCTCTGGTTGGCTCCACCCCCATCTATTATCTGCCTCCCAAGTCCCAGCTGATTGGCTGGGTTTTCTTTTGTTGCCCTGCACAGGAGAACAGAGCTGGAAAGCAGGTTAGTGGGGTGGGGAGGGAATGGGAATATTGCAGTAACTTTCCCCTGGAGTGGGGTGGAAATGGAGATTTTGGAGTATCCTTCCACTGCATGCCCACCAAGTCATGCCCACAGAACCAGTATTAAAAAAAAAATTGAATTCCACCACTGGTGGGAATGGAGATTTTAAAATATCCTGCCACGCCCACCAAGCTACGCCCACAGAAACGGTAGTAAAAATATTTGAATCTCACCACTGGGCAGGGGCACACCAAGCTAAAGAACCTTATCATGATTTATGGCCAACAAGGCATTCTCTTTATTTTTGTAGGCTGAAATAACAGAATTTTGAAAGCTTATTAGAATTTCTCTATACCTTATATTATACCAAAGAAAATGAAAGTGGGATTACTTTAGATTTCTTTCTGATACTTCTTTTCAAGACTTTTCTGATCTTCTTCCCCCATGAAATAGTTTACTCATTTCTTCCTTATTTTGAAGACTAAATGTACTTTATTTCACAGTCATGATTCTGGCCCTAATGCACATAATTGATACCATGAGGATGAAAGGTAAGCTGATAACCTTATGACTGAAATAGAAATTAAGCTTTCTCCTCAGTCTCCATTTCCAAAGCATTACAGAAAAATGTAGATAAGTGGATTTTTTAAAAAGAATTAGGAAGCTATGCATACAAAATGTTTTCTAGCAGCATTGTGGAATCCTGTTATCTACTTTCATTAGTTACCAGATTTGGGTTGTGGACAATCTTTTCCCATTTTTGAACCAATAGTTGTGTAATTGCTAATTTCCCAGCCTTGAAGGTTTCTGCCATTTGTCCTTGGTTTTTAAAAATAAATGCCAGGTTTCTGGCATTAAAATCAGAGATCCCATTTCATCATGTTGAACTCTCACATCAGTCACTTTAGATTAAGCTCTTGGAAAAAAGCAGGATTGAGTTGCCTGCATTCCTGTCTGCTGATCCATCTCTCCATCTATTCAGGAATCCATTTTTATAATGGGGTTGTTGTGTATCAGAGAGCTTTGAAGAACTCCTTGCAAATAGTCATTGGTTATGAATGGTCATTTAGTGACTGTTCAAAATTACAGTGGCAATGAACAAGGGGGATTTAGATGAATCTTTAAAGTTCTGCTGCAACATCCCCATCACATGATCACAATCTAGGCACTTGGTACCAGATTTGTAATTATGAAGCCATAGTGACCCACGGTCACACTGTGATCATGTGATCATTTTTTCAACATTCCCTGCTGGCTTACAACAAGCAAAATCAATGGGTAAACCAGAAGGAGTCAGAAATCATGATTATATGACATCCTTGTGTGCTCATGGGACTGCCAGAGTTGCCATCAGTAGGTGATGCATCACACTTTGCAACTGTATGTTGTTTGGTGAAGAAGTTCCAAGTCCCAATTGTCATAACCTGAGGAAACAAGGCATAAAAGTGATATGTGAGTGCTTCCTACATTCTGTGCTATTACTGTCTCTAAACTGTTACCATGATAATCCTAGTGATTACTATTATTACTATCTATTACTCAAATACAATTACCAAAATTCTATGTTCTACCTATTGTAGGAAGTTAGCATCCACCCTCTCCTAGAAAAATTGAAAGAGCCTAGGAAATATTAAAAGGCAGAATATTTCTCCTAAAAAGGAACTCACTCAAGCAGAAACTCACTCAAGAAGCAGAAACTCACCCCCACCTTTGTCAATGGGTGGGCCATTAAGGCCTGGGCCAGAATACTTTACATAAGAAGGAACTCCAGGTAAAAGCTATAGCAATTGCCAAAAGCCCTTTTAAGGGCATAATCACCCAGAAAGGCCAGACCAAGCCTACAAAATTAAGACCCCCGCCCCTGGGAGTCTGACAACCAATTAGAATACAAGCTCCAATTCAAATCCAAACAGAGAGTATAAAACCCAGGTACTCTCAGCACCTCAACACTTTCTTCCTTTTTTCTTTTTCCCCTTTCCCCTTTTTCCCTTCTCTTCTCATCTTGAAGCATGTGATCATTCTTCTCTGGAGCTCCAGGCCATGTGGCCCTGTAACCATTAAACCTTCCAAGCAGCCTCCATGTTTCCAGTGTCTTTTTTCCCCACTTGGAACTGAACCCAGAAGGATATTTCTTTCAACACTATTACACTAATTATGCACAAATGTTGCTTTCTTAAGCCTGTTGTGCCTTAAGATGACTGTCTCTGAGATTCTTCTTTTTCTGTAAATAGCCAGCATGTAGAACTCTTTACACCTTCTTTATATTATGCTTTGTCCTGCTGGCTGCTATTCTTCCTTTCTTTTCTTTTGGATCATCTGTTCCTTCTGAAGGAGAAAAAACCCGCATCTCTTTTGTTTGGCTGCTGTGCTCTGTTTGCTAGTGACTGCAGTACTCCAAAAACATTCATCCTTCATTCTCCTCCCAACTCTTTCTACTTTCGTGTTAAGTTTCAGTTTTATTGATAAATCTATTGTGCTGAGGCCGAGAAAGAAGGCTCATATGGGACAGAATAAAGGCAGCACAGAAACCTGCAATTTTTTTCCAGCAGTCTTCTCTTCTGTAAGAATTTTGATATTACTTATGAATTACCCAAAGTGTCAGGGCACACCATTGGGAAATGCAATCGTGGTCACAAAACTTCATTATTGTTTCTCCTGGTCAGCTGCAATAAATATTGTTCTCTGTTAGATGGAAGGCACTGCTCCTAATTTTGCTCGGTAAAACCAGTTTAGGGCAATTCAGATCACCTCTCTCGTGTATTTTTTTAAAAAAGGATGATGCTTAAAATCCAGAATTTAAAACAACTAAGAGATTCATTTTTGTGAATGACAATCCCCTCCTTTAATTAGTTCCATTAAGTAGTTTCTCAATGACTGCAACATCACAGGAAACCCATTCAATAATTCAACATCTCAGAGCCTTTATAGTTTGCAACCTCTGCCACCCTCTTTATGGCCCCAGTGAACATGTTCAAGTGTTTTGTCTTTTCCAATATTTCAAACAAACCTTAAGTGCTAATACTTAATGAATGACAAGCAAGGGCTGCTTCTATCTGCTCCCCATTAACCTTCATTAATGTAACAATACCCATCTGAAAAGTGCTTTTGGGAGGACGACAACATTTATTTGTGCTTGTTTGACAGACTTCTTTAGCATTTTGCCCTTTCCCTCATTGTTCCAGCTGAATAATAAAAGAAGACCTAGGCAATGTTCCCCTTTACTTCACAACTTGGAAATAATAATACTTCACTAAAATGTAATGGGAGATTAATTCAGTTTACAATGAATATTTGCTGATTTTTGATTTTCTGTTTGAGGGAAACCAACATATCAGGAAGAGTAAAGAAAGAAATATTTCTGGTATAAAAGCTATGTCAAGATTGGACTGAGCCTACTAAATATTCCCCTGACTGTCACTCATTTTAAAACCCATCTTGATGATTTGTTTATTAATTTATGGTATTTTTGCAGAGTGAATACACAATTAGCTTCTGTATAAGTCACCAACATAAACATATAGTTTAAAATAGAACTCTGTGTGTGAGTCTGTGAGATGTGTATATCAGAGAGAGTGATATGCAAACAAAATATGGATATAAATGCCGCTATCAAGAAGAATGAAGATGAGCTTTTCCTTGAGATAAGATTTCCAGGAATTCTGATGAAATAAAGAAGGGGTCTACCTCATCCATCGACAACAAATTTAACATTTTTATGGGACAACAATCCATAACTTACTGTATGTACAATAAGACTCTCTTTGTACTTTTGCCCCTACTGTCTACTTCTTTTGGTAGATTATTCATGCCCAGGTAGAATCACTTGAAAGTAACTTAAAATTCAATCAGTCATGAATGGGGAGAATGAAATATTGTTATTGATACATCCAGCTACTGGTTTTCTTGGTATGCGTTTTAAAATATAGGGTTCTCTGGTCGTTGCTGTCATTAGGTGTTTTGGTTTAGGTATTAAACTTTTCATTATGTTTTATTCATTCAAATGTTCAGTTGATGCATGAAGAGGTTAATGTCATCTTCTTCACCCTCCCTCCCTTCTTTCCCAATGTTAGAGAATGTTTACATTGATCTGGAGTATAACGCAAAGCTTTTCATTCTAGGATTTTTTTTCACCCTTTTTTGAAAATTTTAATAAAATTTAATAGATTTTCTCATTGTTTTAGGAAAGTTCTACATCCATTCAAAATTTAAAATAAACTTTTAAAAAACCCTGTAGTGTCCAATAATTCAAAAATCCAATGATTATTCTGTTAGCCTCCTAGAGTGATTGTAACAGTGAGTTGAGGAGCATATAATTTTAATAAATAAATGGCACAACTTTGTCTTTACTTAGGTTTCACACAAGATATTTACAACATAATATTACAACTGCCCTTTTAGGGTGATTATAAATGTGCAATTGCAGAACTGTATTTTGTATTACAATGTTATTAAAAATATTAACATAGAATGAATTACTCCATTATGCATGCTTTTTTCTTAAATAGGTAAGGTATGTTTCTCCAAATAATATTCTATCTATGGACCAAGTCTAAACTAAAAAGAAAAAGAAAAGAAAAACACAAGAGAGTTTTTCCAAACAATGCTTGAAATGCCTCTAAACATTAGCAAACTGGGTTCACTGTTTTGACTTGAAGAAATAAGTGAAAACAAGTTGCTGGTTCAGACTTCCTGACCAAATACATTTGAGAAAATTACTGAGATTTCTATTAAAGTGAGTTACAAAATGAATTTAGTAAAGCAAAGACAAAAAAGAAAATTAATAAATAAAAATTATTTTCTTTTTTTTAATATATAGAAAATTGTTACTATAATGGAAGAATATGGTCATTGTCATACTACTTTCACTTCAGATATGTTCTTAGAAAATTCTTCCATAAAATTGATAGTGCTCTTCTTAATGTCATTATGAGTGTGATTGGAAAGATTACTTTAATATTAAGTTGGCCAATCATTTAATAAATAAATAAACATATTTAATTTTCTTTTTTTAATATCAAGCTACATTAATCTAATAGTTGTTTACAGAAGACACAACATTAACACTATATTGGTAACATATAACTTTCCTTCCCTTGACATCTCATTTTCCCATTATCTATCCAACAAGTCAGTATGATTCCTATTAAGGACAATCTAATTTATCAATTGGTAAGGAATGATAATTCTCTAAACATTTCATATTGTTCATGAAACCATTGTTTGTTATCAGAATTCAGTACCCTTTTGTCCTTTTTCAACTTCCCCTTTCACCCACAAATCTGCAATAACACTAATAAGTAGATCAATAATTAAAATGAATGACTGAATAAATTGTATAATTCACAGAATGTCAATTCTGTGAGGGTAATAAAAAAGACACTTTCCTAATAAATACTCTTACATATTCGATTGCTACCTTGTTACAATCCCATTTATCACCTGTGATTTCCCATTACCTACGATGAGTCTTCTGAAAATTAATCAAAAAGAGGATAATTATTGTGCTCAAGTTTTAACTTGTCATTTTTTTTTTTCAAATGTTCTGGGAATGGCTATCACTCTTTCACAAGTATGTAGGCTACAAACAGCAAAAAATCTCCCATTTCATGTTGTTGTACCTATCAATAGCAATATATAACTGATATATGCTAATAACCTTTATTTATATGTGAACAACAAAAAGAGCAGAACTTATAAACTATGTTGTCAAAGGCCAAAAGTGTCAGGTTTCCAAGTGATGAAATCCATTTAAAAAGAAAAGAGCAAAGTCCACCTTCCAAAACAATTTCTTTTATTTAGGAAAACATCAAATTGACAAAGTCCATGGTAATTCTGGATCTGGCACAACCCAGAATTACCCCCACAACATTAGAAGTTAGAAACAACCCCCAAAAGTCACATTCTCCAATAGAAGTAATTCAACATTGCTTGATGTAATAAATCTCCACCTCAAGGGATCTCAGCATGGAACCTCATGTTCCCATGGGAAGAAGCCTAAATAGAATAGAATGGTATACTATACCGGAGAGTAAATCCAAGTTATAACAAAGATTAATAATAGATCACAAAGCTACTTAACCAGGCAATCTCCTATATGAACCTAGTTTTAATCCCCCAACCTCCATGGGCACTGCTTCGCTTTTCTCCATGATATAAGATATATGTGTAATTACATATAATTGGTTATGATAGGGCTTCTTATCAACAGTATCAAAGCTTATGAAATATAGTTCATTAGCATGTCAATCTGCTCCCTCGCTCCCTGTTTCATAGCTACATGGCTACATAGCTAATACACAATGGCAAAGAAAACAGATTTATTACGAGCATTTCACTAATAATCTTGCTAAATTCAAATATTCAGTGAGTTTTGATGGAATTCAACTTTTCTGATAGTTATTTCAGTATGCATTTTTGCTAACTATACATGTGCTACAGATTTTATGAAATTGGTATTTGATTTTTGTATTTTTAATTAGTAGAATATGTTGTATTATAACCTTAGATTTTAAACAATGCAATTGTGTTTAGTTCCTTAAATACAAAAATGCATAGTTGCTACCATACAACATTTTAAGTGTCACAGTTGAGGATTGCTGTAGTGACTTTTACTCATACAAATCCCAGGGATGAGGAAGCCATAAAGAAGTACACTGGTAATCTCTAGCGACTGTTGTACATTTAGGTCACGGTAATGGTAGGGCTCAACTTAAATAAGGCACTGTAAATCCAGCCAACTTGATAGTCAATAAATTGCTTAAAGAAACCAAGCTTTAGCATAGTGACCTTGGATAGTGACATAAAAATTCATGCAAGGAAATAAAGTGGGGAGGTGCTTGATTTACATTTGAATTGACTGCCAGTGAGAGGCTTCAAGCCTTATTTTGAGCTCTCTGGCATATAACGGCTTCTCTATTCCAGCCAGCAGAGAACAGACCACCATCTGTACATCCATCTAGATTTGGAATGGGAAAAGAAGCTTTTCCACTGTGATAAGCATATCTCTAAAGACTTGGCCTGGTTTTAGACTAACCATTAGGAACAAAAATAATTATTCTGACATTTTTCTGTCTCTGCACAGAGGTGGATTTATAAACTGTACAGATGCAGATAGATAACTCAACAAGACGTCCATAATAAAGAACATTTATTGGTTATCAGGTATCCTCATAACTCACATTTGTGATGAAGTTCTTCTTTAATGACCAATCCTTTGTATATCTGCCTTGTAATAAAAGATGGTTATCTCCTAACCCATCTCGTAGCGATAGAAAGAAGCTGCCATGCGTTAGGGAGTTCAGGCAAAAGTGAGGAAAACCTCCCCCAACCCCTTGAGGGTCAATTAAGTGACCAGTCAGGATTACAGATGTGGTCTCATGATATGGACTACATTTCCCAGGATACCTTGACTTCATTTACCATGATGCATACCCTTAAGGGGACAGCTCATAATTCCTAAGTAACTATCCAATTCCCATAGACTGGCTGGGACAGCACAGACATCTTGCATACCTCTTACATGGTGATCATAGAGCCTAAGTTCTTTCAACCATTTAATAAAGTTCTTTCTAACTCTTCCTTTCATTGAACTAAGAACTGCCTCTTCAGTTTAGAGTTCTCTCTAGGCCCCATTCTCATATTTATTCAGGATTCCTTCTTTCTCAAGTTTAAAAATGAGCTAGAGGTCATGGTCTAGGAACCTCAAGAATTATAATTTTCAAAGCCTCCCTCATCACAGTGTTCTATGCAACATCTTCCTGGACTATGGATAAGACAAGGAAATGGTAAGTTTTTGTTCTTCAGAAGAGGAAAATAAATGCATGAATGAGCTTGGAAGAAAGAGATGTCTCCTCTTATTCCTCCCACGTGGGCTCAAAATGTAGGGCTGTAATCAAAAAGTAGGGTTGTAATGTTTTCTCATATCCAAAACTGAAATTTATCAATTTTAATATATCTACTGGGGTACATTTTCTCATTTAAGTATTCTTCACTGGAAATATTTTGATCATCTGGACTGCATATGATATACTTAGATATGAATTAAAATACATACATTGTACAAATAGTTGAAACACTGGTTGACTACAAAGACAATGCTTGAATTATGAACCAAGTTGTACATCAAACTTCTTGTTGTTCCTCAGACTTGTTACAATACCATTTTGCCCTTTTGAAATCAGAAGTTCTGCTAATGCTAGATGATTCTCCTATATTTTTATTTATTCCCCAGTCCATTGTGGTAAAGATATGGAGCAAAATGCTTTTCCATCAAAAGAAGTGCACCAGAAAAATGATGCTCATGTGACCATTGGAAATAGGAATACTTCTTTTAAGCAAATACTTCAAGCAAATTGTCATTTCTAATCTGCTATAAGAACCTTTTGCAAATTAATTTCTCAGAATGCCAACTAATGAACACATCTTAGCATTAAGAGGGGGAGGAGTGAGAAGCAGAGAATGAATGACTTCAATCTACAAAATTCCTTATAATACTTAAATATTATTTGTATTATTTTTATGAAAAAGACAAAGAAAATGATAGTTTTCAATTTCAAAGGATCAGAGACAGAAATCTAGAGTTGTCAGATTGAAGCAGTGGGTACATCATCAAACCATGTTAGGATTTGAAATAGATAATCAGTAGTTTCCATGCTTGAAATAGCAGGCACTACCTGAATTAGAAGAGAATGAAATAAATTAAAATATGAAAATGCAACTCTAGCTTCATATTATATTTCTCAGAAATTAGGTTCATTTTTTTCTTAATAAAAGGATAAAACAGAAAAGGGAAGGTTATCAGCTGTCCTTTTAATTGATTATATAAAAAGTAGAAAATGTATAATGGGATGTATCATGGAAATAAAGAATATAAAAAATAAATAATAAATTAAAAGGGACACTACTATTACTCGTTAACAATTGCTTAATACTGTACTGAATTATGGGGGGGGGGGAGTTATATTCCTGTCTTTCCAACATCAATTTTGGATCTTTTTTCATTACATATCCATTTTTCCAAAGATATGCAGAGGTGGAGTTAGCATATTTCCTGCCAGCTGTACAGTATGCCTCTTCTGTTGGGGATAGTCATGATCTTCAGGCACTACTTGATCAGAGTTTTTTTTTTTTTTGCACACAAAAAAGAATAATTTATGCTGTTCCATGAAAAAGTGACATTGTTTAGCAAGATTGTTTCAGGGGATTTTCCCCTTCCTTCTTATTGCAGTCCATATCTTTGACTCTGCAGGTGAGTGGGATGAGGAAGGAGTGATCTAAGTTATCTTTGGCTCATCAGATATTAAACAATGGAGGGAGATGGGTGGTCAAAAATGTGAATAAGTAAACATCACCTTATGCAATAATATTTCTCTCTAGGCTGTTAATTTGAGCTCTGAGCTTAGCAATTTAGTTGCAAAGGTTTCATCACCATTCAAAGAGACATCGTCAATGCATTTTGAGTTATGCTCGTCTGTCAGAAAACAGGTTGTTAGATATTTACATATGCACCTCTGATTGGTTGGTCCGCGGTGGCGGGAAATTAAAGAGCCGTCACTGGTTGTAGCAAGGCAGCTCCGCTGTAAAAGGAGCTGCCACAGCTGCTGCTCTTTATTCTGAACTATGCAATAAACAAGTTAAGCAGCCAGAGCCTCCCGTGTTTTCTCTCACCCACAATTCAACACTGGTGACGAGAGTGGGATCCTGAGAGAAGTGGGATTGTGAGCAACGTGGCTAACTAACCGAACAAAGAATTCAACATGGCCGGAAACAATACGCCACCCACACCATTCAACCTTCAGGACCGCATTCTGCCAACGTTCTCCAACAGGCCGGTGCGTTCCCACAGGGAGGGTCTGCTCCGGGTGCCGTCGGCCGCTATGTGTCGTCTGGCGGCGCCAAGGAGTAGGGCCTTCTCTGTGGGTGCCCCCGCCCTCTGGAATACTCTGCCACCGGAACTTCGTACCGGCACGGACCTGAGGGCCTTCAGGCGCGCGTTAAAGACCTGGCTCTTTGAGCAGGCCGGCCTGGGCTGAGATAATGATTTTAAATTTGATCTCCATTTTTAACTTTAAATTGGGTTTTTAAGGGTGGGGGGGGGTTTCCTAATTTTAGTCTGCAGCTGATTTAAATATTTAATTACTTTTTAACTTTTGTATTTTTGTGGGGTTTTTAGATGAGCTGTTCACCGCCCTGAGTCCCTTGGGAGAAGGGCGGTATATAAATGTAATTAATAAATAAATAAATAAATAAACCCGACGACCGAGGACTGGGAATCCTACGTCAATAGATTCCAGATGTTCCTGGAAATCTGTGACCTGATGAATATTATGGAACAAAGGAAACAAACTGTTTTCCTCATGCATTGCGGGCCCGCCACATTCAAAATGGCTAAAACTCTTGCAGGTCCGAGTGACATAAAAACAATGGCCTGGACAGATTTAGAGATAATTCTGAGGGCCCATTACACTCCACCAGTATCAAGTTTAGTCAAGAGATACGAGTTCTTCCGGAGAGACCAGAAGGAAGAAGAGAGTATCAGCGATTTCATTGCTAGCCTGTGGAACATTGCTGGAGCATGTGAGTTCCTAAATGTGGATGAGGTGATGAAGGATCGCGTAGTCCTGGGACTCAGGGACCTGACACTGCAGAGCCACCTCCTAACAAAACCAGAAATAACACTAAAGGAAGCCATCGAAAAAGCATCAGCAGTAGAAGCATGCCAGAAGTCCACTGCAGCCATGAGGAAGGTGAATAAGAATAAGGTGAAAGACACCACCACCATTTACCACAAGGACCTCGAGTCTGAGTCAGGATCGGCAGACGATAGGAAGTGAACCAGTTACATCCTGAACAGCACCAGAAAAGCCGAGAAAAGAAGCAGAAGGAATTGTGGTATATATGTTGTGAAGGAAATCACCTTAGATCGGAATGCTGTTTCTGAGATGCCATCTGCCAACGTTGCGAATGGAGGGGGCACATCGCGAAGGCATGCCAAGCATTCAAACCAAACAGCTGAAGGCCAAGACAAGGTACACCCCCAAGGAATCAGGAATATCAATCCAAGACCGTTGGAGCCAAAACAGCCGAAATTGATGGAACCACGAGTCGACCACAAAGAGGAGCAGAACGCACCAGACCGTGACTGTGGACCACTCCAGCATGCCAAATGCCAAGAAAGTCCATGTTCACGTCATGATAGAAGATAAACAATGTCAGATAGAAGTGGATTCTGGGCCTCTTCTATCGATGGTGTCGTGGTACACCATCAAAAGTCTAATCCCCCAACTAACAAAGGCCCAACTAAAAAATAAAAAATAAAAGACTTATCAAGGGAACAAGATTCCCGACATTGGCATAGGAGAATTCCGAGGGACTTTCCGAAATTACTCCGGGATTCTTCCTTTAACAGTTGTCGACCAGGACCATCCAAGATTGCTGGGGCTAGAGTGGTTCAAGCTGTTGAGGATCGATTTTACTGGAATCCACAGCATCACAAGTGGAAAGATAAACTGATGGAGGAATTCTGAGACGTGCTCGAGGGAAAATTGGGCAAATACTTGGGGTCCCCTATTTCCTTTAACCTAAACCCAAATATAGCCCTGATCAGACTAAAAGCAAGGCGAGTCCCATTCGCGCTTAAACCAAAAATAGATGAGCAGTTAGACAAGCTCATTTCCCAAGGAATCCTAGAACCTATAGACCATGCAAAATGGGAAACCCCCATCATCACACCTATAAAGCCAGATAGATCTCTTCACATATGTGCTGACTACCGGGCAACCCTTAACAATGTCCTAAAACAGAGTGT
This sequence comes from Bungarus multicinctus, assembly GCA_023653725.1. Taxonomy (NCBI): domain Eukaryota; kingdom Metazoa; phylum Chordata; class Lepidosauria; order Squamata; family Elapidae; genus Bungarus; species Bungarus multicinctus. Next base: position 35,839,545 of record CM042842.1, on the reverse strand, counting down.
GTACCATGTCCCAGTGGTGCAACACCTTTTACGCTCCCTGGGGTGGGAGAAGATATTCGCAAAGCTAGATCTCGCACAAGCCTACCAGCAATTACCGGTGAAACAGTGGAACAGTGGAAACAGACAATTGTCACACATCGAGGGGCTTTTAAATGTAACCTCCTACAATTTGGGATTAGCGTTACCCCGGGGCTATTTCAGAGCCTCATGGAATGATTACTGCATGGAATAAAAGGGGTGGTGCCTTACTTTGATGATGTCCTCATCTTAGCCAAAGTCAAAGAACAATTACAAGAATGCTTAAGGAAAGTCCTCAGCTATTTCAAAGAGGTGGGGCTTAAAGTAAAAAAGGAAAAATGCCAACTAGCAGCCAACAAGGTAGAATTCCTGGGCTATTTGATAGATAGTGAAGGAATCCACTCCACGGACAGTAAAACCAAAGCTATCAAAGAAGCCCCCACACCAAAAAGCAAAACAGAATTGCAAGCCTTCCTGGGGCTAATTAACTTTTACCATATATTCTTACTGCAGAAGGCGACCATGGCAGAGTATCTCCACAGACTGCTTGACAAGAAAGCAGTTGGGTTTGGGGGCATAAAGAAGAGGCAGCGTTCCAAGAGATTAAAAAGCTTAATCACATCAGAACATGTACTGATTCATTATAATGAGACTTTACCAGTAATATTAACTTGCGACACTTCACTGTTTGGGGTGGGTGCGATTATCAGCCACATTTTGCCAAACGGAAAGGAAGCCCCAATAGCATTTTATTCAAAGACATTATACAAACCAGAATGAAATTGTAGCCAATTAGACAAAGAAGCATTAGCCTCAGTCATCGGAATCAAGTGATTCCAAGAATACATATATGGAAGAAAGTTCACACTAGTCACAGACCACAAATCACTTTTGGGCATCATCACGGAGGACAGAGCCACTTATCTGCCTACGACTACTCATTGATATATAGACCAGGGAAAGAAATTGACATGTCAATGCACTGAGACGATGCCCCCTGCCCATTGAGGATGATGATCCAGCACACGCGACCACCACACTCCTGATAGAGACAGTTCAACGACCACCAGTAACAGCATCTGATATCGCGAGAGCAATAAAAGACAGAACTCTGGTGTGCATTTTGAACTGGGTAGGGAGGGGGTGGCCCAAAAAGGAAAACCCCCCAAAAACTAAACCATTCAAAAACAGACAAACGGAACTATCAATACTGAAAGATTGCATATTGTGGTGGGATCAGGTCATAATTCTGGACAATTTAAAGGACAATATAATGGAAATGTTGCATGCAGGGTATCTGGGGATAGTTAAAATGAAATCCCTAGCAAGGAGCTATGTGTGGTGGCCAGGTATAGATAAAGAAATAGAGGCCTGGGTATCCGCCTGCCAGGCTTGTCAGGAAAACCAACCAGCACCCCCATAGTGCCCAACCATGAGTGGGAAACACCCAGGGGACCCTGGTCAAGGATACATATTGATTTCGCGGGGCTAGAAAAGGGACACACATTTTTTATCATAGTGGATGCATATTCTAAATGTCTGGAAGTCAGCATTATGCAGTCCACAACGACAGAGGCAGTCATAAGGAATCCAAGGAAACTATTTGCAACGTAGATGCGATAGTATCCAACAATGGGCCTCAATTCATAGCCACACAATTTGAGGGGTTCCTAGCACAAAATGGGATATGATATGCCCTCTTGGCACCTGGACACCCATTGACGAATGAACTTGCAGAACGCATGGTCCGGCACACAAAAGAAACACTTCAGAAACCAGAGCCAAGGGACATGCAAGCGAAAATAGATAAGTTATTAAGTATACAGCACATAACACCTAGTGCAACAACAAATAAAAGCCCCACCGAACTACTCATGGGAAGGAAACTGAGATCACTCTTAGACAGAGTAGACCCCAATTACATGCCAGAAAGACCATTAAATTCATTTAGAAAATGCCGGACATTCCAAATGGGTGATTCAGTCTACGCTAAAAACTTAACAGGGGAACCACTATGGGTAACGGCAACGGTGGTACAGGTAACAGGGCCCTATTCGTACAGAGTCAATGCAACAGATGGCAGAAGCTGGAGAAAACACATTGATCAACTACAAACCCGGGGGACAAAGGGATACACAGATATAAGCAGGGAGGAAGGGGGAGACCCGTCACATATATACATTAGAAGCAGAGAGGAAGGAGGAGACCCTGACCAAACAAAGAATCACATAGAACAGGCCCTGACAACTAATCTTGGTCTGGTTTCGGCTTCTTTGATAGTTTGAGTGGCTGATTGTTGTTACTGAGACATGGTCTGATTTCTTATGAGTCAATGGGTTATAACTCAGATGAAATCAAGGAGAGAAAGAGTAGTCTGTTTTTCCACCAATGACTCAATAAATAGACACATAGACATCAACCCAGTCTATTAATCGCTGAGAACAAAAGAACTGGGCGGGTTCTATGGGCCCTGAGACATGTCCCCCTGTCTCGGGAATGGCCCTCTACTCTCTCGAGGGCCCATCTCAAGGACGGATTATGGAATCCGGAGAGATGGTGGGCTTTTAAGAAACGTGTGGGGGGGGTGTTTGATTAAATTTTTAGCTAGGTTTTTAAGGGGGTTAGGTAGGTCCGGGCGGGTGTTGGGGGACAACTCGCCGGAGGCTGGGACCAGGCCGGGGGTGGAGCGTGGCCGGGAGAGTCATAATCCGGACAGGACTGTATTAAGGATGGGGGGGGTCATTGGGGAGGGTGGAATTAAATCGATTGATACGGTGAGCGGGAGGGGCAGATTTGGCGGTTGTAGGGGGCCACATTCTGTGTTGGGAGCGCGCCCCCGCTGTTTACTTGCTGTGGCGCGCTCCGACCCCCTTGTCATCTCCCGTTCCCCAGGGGGTTTGAGCAATCGGGCCCTGGGCCTTCGGCTGATGCTGTGTAACGCCAGGTCCGTCGTTAATAAAGCCCCCCTCAACGATGATTTGATCTGTGAGGGGGGCGCGGACCTGGTGGGAGTTACCGAGACCTGGCTGGGCCAAGAGGGGGGAGTCTCTCTGGTGGAGATGTGCCCAGCCGGGTTTCGGGTCTTTCATCGGCCGAGGGCCCAGGGGAGGGGAGGGGGGGGTCGCGGTAGTTATTAAGGAGGATCTGTGTCCGAGGGAGGCCACTGTATCTCAGACGACCGGGTGTGAGCTCCTTTTCGTGAAGTTCGGTTCCACGGTTCAGGTGGGCTTGCTGGTCGCATACCTGGCTCCCTGCTATGCGGCAGCGGCCCTGCTTGAGCTCCTTGAGGTTATAGCTGGCGTGGCGGTTGGGACCCCCAGGCTTATGGTCATGGGGGATTTCAACCTGCCATCTGCCGGCGGTACCTCGGGGATTGCCCAGGAGTTCATGGCTTCCATGACGGCCATGGGCCTGACCCAGTTAATTCGGGACCCTACTCACGTGGGAGGTCACACCTTGGATTTGGTTTTTGTCTCTGATCAGTGGCAGAGTGATCTGGGTATAGGGGATATAGTTGTGGAACCCCTGTCATGGACGGATCACTCGCTCCTGAAGCTCGACTTCCGTTCCGCGCCCCCTGACCGCAGGGAGGCGGGGCCATTAAAATGGTACCGCCCCAGGCGCCTGATGGACCCTGATAGGTTCCTGACAGAGCTTGGGCCATTTCCCGAAGCTCATTCACACGACTCGGTTGAGGGCTTGGTCGCCACCTGGGATAGGGTGGCTGCTGGGGCCCTTGACCGAGTCGTGCCCTTGCGGCCTCTGACCCGGTGCCGATCCCATCTGGCTCCTTGGTTTTCTGAGGAGCTAAGGGAAATGAAGCGCCGGAAAAGACGCCTAGAGAGCAGTTGGAGGTCCAGCCGCTCTGGGTCTGACCGAACACTACTGCGTTCTTATATTAAGACGTATCTAGTGGCAATAAGGATGGCGAGGAGGTCTTACCTCTCCACCCTTATCGCGTCTGCGGAAAACCCCCCAGCCGCCCTGTTTAGGGTGACCCGCTCCCTCCTGGAGGTGGGAGCGCGGGAGGACCCCTTACAGGGACGGGCTGAGGAGTTTTCTAGGTTTCTGCAGGACAAAATCGCTCAGATCCGGAGCGAACTGGACTCCGACTGGCCATCTCCGGGTGGGGGGGTGGGGGTGGATATCGGTGGAGTTGGTTGGGTTGAGTTCGACCCTGTTACTTTAGAGGATGTGGACAGGATACTGGGGGGGCTTAATGCCACCACCTGTTTGTTGGACCCGTGTCCCTCCTGGCTGGTTTTGGCCACTCAGGAGGTGACACGAGGCTGGTTCCAGGGTATTATAAACGCTTCCTTGAGAGAGGGGCTGCTACCTGCTGCCTTGAAAGAGGCGGTGGTGCGGCCCCTCCTCAAGAAACCGTCCCTGGACCCAGCACTGTTATCAAATTATCGTCCCGTCTCCAACCTTCGTTTTGTTGCGAAGGTTGTTGAGAGTGTGGTGGCACGTCAGCTCCCGCAGTGCCTGGATGAAGCGAGTTATCTTGACCCCCTCCAATCGGGTTTCAGGCCCGGGCACAGCACGGAGACGGCTTTGGTCGCGTTGGTTGATGATCTCTGGAGGGCTCGGGACAGGGGTTGTTCCTCTGTCCTGGTCCTATTAGATCTCTCAGCGGCTTTTGATACTGTCGACCACAGTATCCTATTGCGGCGGTTGGAGGGGTTAGGAGTGGGGGGCACCGTGTTACGGTGGTTCACCTCCTTCCTCTCCGACCGTTCGCAATGTGTGTTGACAGGGGGGCAGAGGTCGGCCCCGAGGCCCCTACTATGTGGGGTTCCTCAGGGGTCGGTGCTCTCGCCCCTGCTGTTCAACATTTATGTGAAGCCGCTGGGTGAGATCATCCGTGGCTTCGGGGTGGAGTTCCATCAGTACGCTGATGATACTCAGCTGTACATCTCCACCCCGGGCCACCCCAACGAAGCTGTCGAAGTGATGTCCCGGTGCCTGGAGGCCGTGCGGAGTTGGATGGGTCGTAACAGGCTCCAGCTCAACCCAACTAAAACCGAGTGGCTGTGGTTTCCTGCGCCCAGATACAGCCAGCTGGTTCCTTCGCTGGCCGTGGGGGGAGAGGTTTTGACCCCCGTGGAAAGGGCGCGCAATCTGGGTGTCCTCCTGGATGTGTGGCTGTCTTTAGAAGAGCATATTGCAGCCGTCGCCAGGGGGGCTTTTTATCAGATACGTCTGATTTACCAGTTGCGGCCCTTTCTGGATCTGGGCGCACTTCGCACAGTCACGTCCGCCCTCGTCATTTCCCGCCTGGATTATTGCAATGCTCTCTACATGGGGCTCCCCTTGAAGAGTCTCCGGAGGTTACAGCTGGTCCAGAATGCAGCCGCGCGAGTGCTTGTGGGTGCCCCTCGGAGCTCCCACGTTACTCCGCTGCTTCGCAGGCTGCACTGGCTTCCTGTGGCCTACCGGATTCGATTCAAGGTGGTACTGATGGTATTTAAAGCGCTCCATGGCTCGGGACCTGGGTACTTACGGGACCGCCTGCTGCCATCGTCAACCTCCCGCCGCCCAGTACGCTCCCACAGGGTTGCCCTGCTTGGGGTACCACCGCCTGGCCGTTGTCGGCTGACGGCCCCGAGAGTTCGGGCTTTCTCTGTGGGGGCTCCCTCCCTATGGAATGATCTTCCCCCGGAGATACGGTCTATGACGGATATCCTGACCTTCCGGCGCGCGGTGAAAACTTTATTTTTTAATCAGGCCGGCCTGGCCCAGTAACTGTGTTTTAGGTTTTTAATTAAATTTTAATTGGGGTTTTTAGTTTTTAACTTTTAAATTGAATCTGAATTAGACAGCCGGATTAAATTATTTAATTTATTTTTAACTGTATTTATTGTATATCTTGTATGTTTTAGTAGGCTGTACACCGCCCCGAGTCCCTTTTTTGGGAGAGGGGGCGGTATAGAAGTTTAAACAAATAAATAAATAAAATAACTGCATCAACCACAATCCCAAAGGAAGCATTTAAAATGAACAAAAAGGCACTCTACTACGCAGCAACAAATTATAACCCATCGGCTCACAAGAAATTGGACCATGTTTCAGTAATAACAGCCACCCATTCAAACTATCAAACAAGCCAAAACCAGAACATAACTCAAAAGCACCCAGATAAACAACTCTAAACCTATTCTGCATCACACAGACAGTACTTACCTATAGCCTAGCAACAACAGCCAGCCAATCAAACAGTCCAAAATCAGACCATGACTCAGAAATATCCAAAAAAACAACATTCAGACTAATTTGCATCTCATAAAAAGATATTTAAAGACCTGTGTTCTGACAGATGAGCACAACTCAAAATGCACTGACGATGTCTCCTTGAATGGTGACAAAATGTTTGAAACCAAATTGTCAGACTTGGTGCTCAAACCAACATCCTAACTACCAACCTGAGATACTAATATTCAAACACATTTCTCCCTCTCTTCCTCTCCCCCTCTCTTCCCCCCCTCTCTCTCATCTATCTTTTTATATTGGCCTATCATCCATTCATCTATCTATCTATCTATCTATCTATCTATCTATCTATCTATCTATCTATCTATCTATCTATCTATCTATCTATCATCATCATCATCATCATCATCATCTGTCTGTCTATTTATCTATCATTTATCTATCATTTATCTCTTCACTAAAAGCAGCATAAAATGAAGCATGAGCAAATCAGCTATTGGATGTAGCATTCATATCGCTTCCAAATATTGGATATCCTGCTGGAAGTCTATTCTTTCTCATTTTTTCACTGAGCTTTTCTTTAAAAAGAAAAACTGCTTGAAAAAATTGCATTTAAATACTTACATCTAAATATCCATAGGACATACTTTATTTCAAAATAGAACTTGTGTGTGTATGTGTGGGGAGGGTGTTTTGTAGAAACACATGCAATTCAAGAATGGAAATCCTTGGACAAAGATATTGGTGCTAAAAAGATTGCAGACAGGTAGTAGGTTTGTACTCTTGCATGAGATGAAATATAGATGTGAAACTGAATCTGAAGTGTCCACTCCATAGATAAAATAAGATCTGAACAGTAAGATCAAGGTGCAATTACAGTTTCATAAAATAACTCTGCATCCTGTGATAAATTTTGATATCTGATTATGATAGTGTTATATCTGCAATAAAAGTAACAAAGAATGTTACTTCCCTATTCTGGGGAAATATGGCTTGCAATTTAAATAACTTGGGCTTCTCCAAAAGTTTTAGATTTCTGTTCCTATTAGCTCTATCCTAAAGGCATAATGATAAGGAGGTATGAAAATTGTCACCCCAAACTTCTGGAGGGTATGAAATTGCTAATTAAATCTTCAACTTAGATCATTTGGATAAGACTGCTGGAAAACCCAGATTGTTGGAGAAGTCCAGAGGTCAAAACTGTCACCTTGAATTTTGTTCAGGACCAGCTTGTTAACTGGTTTCTGCCTGAGGCTGATAAATTTATTAATGCCCCACTCTTCTCTATATTAGCATACCTGAACAAATCTATAATGCTTTTATAAGAAAATAAGATTTTTTGTTTTACAATTCCAATTGTCAATCATTTTATACCCAAAAGTAAAGGATTGTCTTAGTCATCACTGTTTTACTCTGCAGGAATAGTACCATTGAAGCTGAAAAATAAAAGCCACTTGAAAATATGAATCCATTACGATGGTTAAATTTAGTAACCGTCAAAATTGTCTGCTGGCCTTGCACTGTCTGGGTGAAATAAAGTACATTTTGGAAAATAAAAAAGAAGGAAATTGGAAGGGGAGGCGAGGCATGGAAGATAACTAAACAATTTCTCAAAGAATGAACAGTGTTTTTCAATTAAAGTGAGGGGTGAACTTTCAAACAGAGATCATCAGTGTAATTTAAGGCAAAACAGGATGCTTTATTTGTCTATGGAGATTCTCAGTGATTTAGGTCATGGTTGTCTCAAAGGTGCTTTTTCAAAAGGCAACTGGACTTTCTTTATTTTTCCTGGAAGACATTTTATATCTCATCAAGAAAGCTTCAATGATTAGAATAAATGATTCCCAAGAATAAAGGATGCTTTATTCCTTGATATAATTAAATACATGTGATCATAGATTGTAAATAGCAGCAACACTTGCCTCATGAATGAAAGCTTGAGGCAAACTTGTGGAACTACAGATTACACCGTGGTGTTGCTGGGGATAGCTTCAAATTTGATTCTCTTTTCTTCTTTTTCTGAAGCTCAATCAGTCTTTGACACATGCTCAACAACTGCATCCTGTCATTTCCAAATGCTTTTGTCTCGACACAACCCCCATAGAACCAAATAAGTCCATGTCCTAATGATTTTGTATTACATAGTCTGGAAGATGGAGCTATAGTTTCAGTTTTGGCCATTTTTCATTTTCCAGGCCTTAAGTTTTACTTCTTTATATTTTCAAGGTCTGCTGTGGTAATTATTACTTGGTTTTGTTTAATCATCTCATGAAAATCCATGGATATTTTTAATATTATTAATGAATACATTTTCTATGCAGCTTCTTTTTTTTCCTTGTGTAAAAACAGTATTGTCTATCTTGGTTTGTCCCTCTGTCTACTTATTTATCTATGAAGTTAAAGTTTTACTGGACTTGAGCATTTTTATTGTGAAGAACAATGACATTTTAGATGTCTCTTAATTTCCCAGAACAAAATTGGATATATTGGCTGTCAAATGTGAAGCAAATGCATTTCTTCCTGATGCTTATCTTTTAAGCCTAGCCACTCCAGGGCAATTACTGGGAAGCTATCACCCTATAAGTATGCTCTATAGATCCTTCCCTAATGATGCTTTTACACAGGTATCTAATTTGCAGTGAGCTGAATCCATGAATCTATAAGCTTTCATTCTTGATGCCAAACAGATAAATTCTCTTGCAGTTATTTCTTACCAGTTCTCATTTAATCTGATGGAGAAAAAGTGCTCAGAAATTTATTCAATGAAAACTTAGGAGAATAAAAAAAAATCATGGGTGATATGAGTGGAGTGAGATGTCCTTACGTTTGCTTTATTAAAAGGAAAATTTGAGACTATCTTGTCTTTCTCCAGTGGTCTGCAGCCACTTTGGCTTCTCATATTTCTATTAAACTCAAAGAAAGGTCTTTTGAGGCAGTGCCTCCCTTACATTTTTCCAATAGCAGTGCTACTTGCATAACTTTAAAAAGTCCTGCTTTTGAGAAAATGATGGATATTTTTTATTTCCCCTGGAAAAAAATCACATAAGATATTCACCCATAGATCTGCTGGGGAATTTCATAGGCATAAGGTTATATCTCTGTAATTACATTCAAGACTGTGGGAGTCCAAATTTGCTGTTCTTACACCTAATTGCCCATCCTTTAATCTAAATACTGTTGGTGCCACCAATTAAATCTGCTGGTGCCATTACTGTTATTAAAGGAGCCAATGAGAGTACTTTCTTTAACTTGCTGTACAAGTTGAACTTTGACAAATGGAAAGTTCATGCAGCAACCATAATTGGAATATCAATAGATTTGGTTTCTTCATCATTCTTCACCATTTTTACAATTCTATAATCCAGACATTTTCAGAAGAGGTTGAAGCAGGGAGTCAGGCTATATTCATCAATTTGTTGTTTTTCTCACTTAAAAAGAAATAAATAAATTGTGCAAAGTTTTGTGACATTATAACACTTGCTATAATGATCCCTTTGCAGGTTGAGCTTTCCTGATATGACCTATTGTGCTGACTTGAAAGGCCGAATGACATTTTCTAAAAGCCAGGAGAGGTTTATGATTAGGGCAGAGAAAATAGGAAATGAATAAAATTGAAAGCAGGCATGGCATTTACAGAGACTGCAAACAATAAGGATAGAGTAACATTTCACTTGCACATTAAGCAAGTAATGTTGCATCCCTGATATAGCTCCAGAAGAAAAGCTGGATTTGTTAAGAATAACTTCATTCAGGAACTTGGAATAAGCTGGCATAGAACAAGCTAGCGAGGAACTTGATCACTGGTTGTAAGACATGTTGCTTGTTGCTGTTTTTTTTTTTTCCAGCACTTTCTCACATCATAATGTGCTCATATGTTAGGACACTTTGAGTTTTATAGGTTTTATAGGCTCTGGATTGATGGGTATTCTGTGGATAGAATGCATTGTGCATCAAAGAGAAATGCCAGCTGGAAAGCAAAGAGTAAAACAATGGATGGAACTCAAGTTTGGTGGAAAAAAATGGGCTGCATAACTCAAATCAGATTTTGCCTGGAGGCATCTCATTAGACTTCCTCCTTCAGTAGAAATATAGAAAAAGGGCACATGTGAGATGGCTGCAAGTTTTTTTTAACAAGGTACTTTATTATTCATTTATTTATTTATTTATTTATTTTATCATATTTATACCGCTCCCTCTCCCAAAAAGGGACTCGGGGCGGTGTACAGCCTACTAAAAACACACAATAAATACATTATAAATAGAATTTAAAATATATTAAACGCAGTTGTTCCGGCTGTATCCCATCAAAATTAAATTTAACAATGTAAAATCAGGGATCTAATTAAAAATTTAAAAATTAATTATTAATTATTATAAGTGTTATAAAAATACAACAGGAATTAAAATGTCCCTGAACACACCAATTGTTCTTTTTAAATGGGAAAAACATACAGCAGATGGAACCTTTTAACTCTCTTCAGATCACTTTTATAAAATATCCAGCAAATAGACTATTTGCCTCACTCAATACAGAAGTGGCACAATTTGCTTCCTTAAGATGGTTTAGGATGGCAACGAAGTATGTTTCCAATAGATGGAAGAAGATTCCAGGCTGTGTTTGTGTATCATATGGGCACACACCAATATTCCAAGGACACATAGAGAAGGTCATGAGAAAAAATGCAGCAGTTTTTCTTTGCTGACAGTGGCATATTTGTTCATAATGAAAGTTTAAAGGCATGTCCAAAGCATCACAGAATGACACAACCTTTTGAAATCTAGTGTCATGCCCCTGGTGGAGACTGACTCTGAGGAAGAGGAGGAACAGACAGCAGGGAGTGGAAGTGTGGCTCCACAGGTGGTGAAGGAGGCTGGGGAAGGGCAGAAGCTGGCTGAGCAGTCAGAGGAAGATCAGGCCCATCCCCTATCCATCCTAGGGCACGCAGAGAGGAGAGGATCAGGGAAAAGTGAGGTCTACTCGGGAAGAGATTACCATAATCCTCCTCATGGCTTGCAGCTGGGAGTTATGTATATAAGTGTGTAACTGCGTAGTCAGAATTATTTACTTTTGTGACTTTAAACTTGCCTAATAAAACAGTGAAGTTAAGTTGAAAGCATTCCCGGACTTTAATGTCATCACACTAATAAAGAATAGCTTTTATTCCTTTCTCATTCCACATCTCAGAATACTTGAATTTGAATGCATCCAATAAATTAGTATTCTGCCTAAATATCTGACTGGGATATTTTTGGCAACATTTCTAAGAGTTAGGGAAATGTGAAAAAGGAAGAAAAAAATCTTTTAGAGCATGTGAAAATTCATGGACATTTCAGGATTGCCAGAAGAAGAGATTTTCCTCTTTATCTTTTGAAATACAATGAAAACAAACAATGAAAGCAAAGGCATTCAATTCTAATAGTGATATTCACTCCCCCTCCCTTGTCCTTTACAATACTTTGTAGAAGAATATACATTGAATTATTGTCCATCTAAGAGCATCACTAGAAGTTGGGTAACAGAGAGATTACTATCCTGAATATCCAAGGGTATTATAGAAGGGCTGACTTTGCAAATCTAATTATTTTGTCAAACAAAGAAAATGAGAAAATTCTCTCTGTATCATGTGTACTAAAATGTTCCACTTCATTCTAGATGAAATTTTTTCCCAGATCTCTGATCAAAGAATGATATTGAGAAAGTTGATGAAATTTGATGTAAATAAATTTAAGAGGCAGTGGCAGAAGACATGCAGTGTCTTTCCAACCACATTATCAGTACATTGTCTGTAGAAGACATCTATATTTTCATCTATGGAACAAAGTTATGCATTGTGTCTTGACTCTATGTCACTTTATTATACACATTCATACATGTACATCCACACATGTGCACCTAACACACACACATGGACATACTCCTCATGTCATATCTTTATCTGCTTATGCATATGTGTGTTGGGAATCATGGGATGAATTGTCTTCCTCTCCAGTCTCATGAATTACTCTTTTACTATTACTGTTTTTACTGCCCAGAGTCACTGTATCAATGAGATGGGTGGCATACAAATTCAATTAATAAATAATAAATAAATACTATTGTAATTGAAATGTTTAATCAGAAAAATGAAGAAAGCAGTATTAAGTCTGAAAGTTATGAATATCATTAGACATGTTTGTAATGCAGTAAATAAATAAGTAAACACAGTAGCTCAAAGCAGAGACGGATGATATTAGAAAGCTGAGAACATATTAATGATGGGAAGTAATGCAAACTACATATGAACCCCAAGTCATAGGTTGTGTACTTCATTTTTGATGCAGAAACAACTGATATGCTTCATAGAAAAAAGGCATCATTGACTTGTAATACAAGTCTGGATTCTGATTCTTTATTATGTGCATGAAACATTTAATAGGCAAGTCATGCTCAGTAGTTCTTTAAAGAACTGTAAGAAGTGAAGTACCGTAGTGGATCATTAATTTCTAACAAAAACAAGTCATTTTAATGACTTCTCTTTCAACAATAATATTGTGCCTAGGTTTTGGTCTGCATTCTAAATATATTCTCTCTCAATTATCAATTATCTGTATAGCTAATATTTCTATGTTAGGATATAGCTTTCTTTCTGAGCCGTGTTGAATCAGCAAAATATAAACATATCTATTCACTCATGTGCCTTGTTTGTCAATATTATGGCTATAAATTATTAAACTGCAATACAAAACAACATCACATTTATTAATGGAGAAGCTATTATACAGCTCTCAATTGGATCCAGAAAATTAAAATAAAACTGCCTGATTTTGATCATTAGAATATTTGCATTACAGAAATTGATTTAGGAAGAGGAGCCTTGGGAGCAATGCAATTAGCTATGTCTGATGAACTTTTACACATTTCGAATTTCAAGCAGAATATGTTTAAATGAAAATCAGTTTTCAACTCAGTATCCTCCTGCAGATAAGCTAGAATAACACCCATCACTTTCATTTGGCACAATGACAACTTAATCTACTTTTGAAATTCAGGTAGTACTGATAACTACAACTGAGCCTAACATTTCAACTGCTAAGCAAGAGAATTATTAAGTGAGTTTTGCCCCATTTCTTGTGTTAAATGAATCACAGTAGTTGTTAAGTTAGTAACACAGTTGTTAAAGGAATCTAATTTCTCCACTGTCTTTTGCCTGTCAGAAGGTCTCAAAAGGCGATCACATGACTCCAAGACCTCAACTGAGACTTCAAACATAATAAATACATGTCAATTGCCAAGAGTCTGAATGTTGATCATGTGACCACTGGGATTCTGCCGTGGTCATAACTGAAAAACAGTGACAAGTCACTTTTTTCAGTGCCATTGTAACTTCAAATGATTGCTAAACAAATAGTTGTAAGTCAAGGACTATCTATGTTGAGGAATTTGGAGAATCTTGATTACATTTCTACAGATATTTGCAGTCTTATGATGTTGGTTTTGTTGAAAAATTCTGTAAACTAGTTCAGGATAAAATAAAACAGACCTTCTGTCTGATTTAGTGATTTATAGCACATCCCAACAATAATGCCCCTACTACTTTTTCCTCTTGTGAAGCTTATTCAGTGCACTGCCCTTTTTTGGAGGAAAGAAGTAATAGTTGATTTAATTAAATGACTCTGTTTATTAGAATGCTTTATTAGAATAGTCACTAAATGAATGGTTGTTGAGGACTACCTGTAGAAATGCAATAATTGGGGAGAATGGACTACAGGGAATTTCTGGAATGAAAATACATTTTTAGGATGAGATCCTAGGAATCTGGTAGGCATTTCTTTCTGTGTAAGAAGAGATTTATCTTCTTTTCACTTTTGCTTCTTATGTCCTTATTTAGATAGTTACTCTTACATTGTAATGATGATTTATATCAGTTATACTTTCACATTCCTTCCCAACTGAATAGATGTGTTCTAACGTCCAGTTTCAGTTGTAACATTTGAATATGACTTCTCTGAAGACAAATGTGTTTCAGGAAGAGAACTTGTATGGTTCCCTTGTTAAAAATATAATTTGGTAAATAGTTTTTTCTCATATTGCAACTCTGCCACTCCCCTCTTAGTTCCAGATGATACAATTCTGATTGTTTTGGTATACCAATCAATCATTGCATGAGTGAGACTGAAATGATGTGTTTTCCATTGGAATATGGTGTTTACTACACAGACAATTTATTTTTATTATGGTGTATTATAATCACAATAGTGATCATCCATACACAACTACAAGCAGCACATCAGGCATTAGGTGTGGAAGAGGCTGATAATGTCAATGAGCCATAGCAACAAGCCTGCCAGACCAGGAGAAAAAAAGGCCAGTGGATGATGGCTGTTTAATAGTTCCAAAATAATTTTTGAAATAAAGTTTTTGTATTGATTTAGCAGTTGCACTACAGGCTCTTTGCTGGAGATTGGGAATCTATTTTTTTCAGCCTCCATTTTATTATATTTGTTCAAAAGTAATCTTGTTTCCTTAGAAACTTAAATCACAGGTTAGAATTAAATTAATCCATCTTCAGATCTGAAACTGAAATTGGATCTTGGCTGATCCATATGCCTTTAATAAATAGCATGTTTTGTTGCAGGGATATATATTCACAAATATGTACAGAAAATATAATTTAAGATAAACACTGCTTGAAACAAAGAAGCTTTCTGGTGAAGGATGTAAAAGAAACTGGAAAAGTTTTATGTAATACATCATATTTAAATCTGGATTCCTGCTAAAAATGAGAATTAAAGAACAAACTAAAAGGCATATTCAAAGGAAATCAATAAAAGAAAGAATGGAAAATGAATTTGTTTTCATCTTTGAATGTGTTCAGTTAAAAGTCCATTCCAACCTAATTTCACAATGCAGAATAATTTTTACTTGCTCAGAGTATTGCAGTGTAAATTCAGCACCAGAAAAGTAAGCACAGATGGCTGAGGTTCATTTAACTTCTTTATACATACATGAAGTAAATTTTACAATACCAGTTGTAGATTTCTCTAATATGGAGCAAACTCAAACAGAAGCAGACATGTTACAGGTTCAGAACAGAACAGCATCTCAGGAGCTCAGAAACAGACATTAGTTCAGCAGGCAAGTAAAATACACAGCAGAGGAGAGAAGCATTTTCATTTCAATAGACAGACTCAGAGCTTAACATAATTTCAGAGCTGCAGAACTTAATATAGAGCCATGCTTAGACTACTTCTAGTTTCAGTTTCCAAACAGTTCTCACTGGCTGACTTAGTTGCTATGCCTATTCATTGGCTCACCTTGTTATCATGCTCTATTCCAGTTAATGAATATACTCTGACAGTACTTAATATATATAAATGTACCCCAATCCACATTATAGTCATATTAGTCAAAAAGCATACATTAGAAAAGTTTATCATGAAGGATAGGTCATAGCTTACAATATCCCTAAACAGAGGCTGAAAAAATGCAGTTGCTCTGTGTTACAAAGATGAATTTTATAAATTATGGTTCCTGATAGAACAAGCTGACTGAGTTGAAATTTGAAACTTAGTATGATTTACAAGTTTTTAAATGATGGCCAAATTCCAGATTGACTTAGTATGATATTTTCTCCTCTGTCTGCATAACAGTGTCATACATTATGGCATATTGTTTTCTTATTGGACATTGTTACACTCTTTGGACATTGTTAGTTTCTTGCTTATTGACTAATTTTACATAACAATAGTCCTTGCAGTTGTGAGTGCAAAGATGACAGAAAGGACATCAACAAGATATATTATCTGTATGGTGGATGATTTAATATGTGAATAAGAAGGAAAAAATGATGAATGAAGGCTCCTTGGTGGTCTCTGAACTTGGCTGTTTACTTTCAGATGTTTCATAACCCAAACTAGGTAACATTATCAGTACAAGTAGGAAGTGGGATTGCTCCCATTTTATATTCTAATCCAGGGGTGTCAAACTTGATTTCATTGAGGGCCTCATCAGGGTTATGTTTGACCTCGTGGGGGTGGGGCAGGGTGGGTGTGACCAGGGTGGATGTAGCCATCTCAATGTCATTCATGTCGGGAGCGCTTTTGGTGGCCCGAGTACTCTGCCAGCAAAAATGGGCTCCCGAGCTCCATTTCCAGCTGTGACAACCTCCTGCAACCTTTTGCCAGTAAAAACAGAACTTGAGAGCTCCATTTTCACTGGCAGATGCACTACAGGTCAGTCCCTTGCTATTTCCAGGGTAAGTACACTGTGGGCTAGATTTGGTCCACAGGCCTTGAGTTTGACACCCCCATTCTAGTCATTTGCCCTGTCCTGTTAGTATTGATAGGATTTGTCTTACTGGTTCCTTGATTGGGGTATTGTTTGGGTAATGAAACTTCTACAAGAAACAACCATACTCAGAGAGCACCAAGGGCCCCACATTTCAAGTCTGATCTACAAATATTCTTCTCTATCAAAATGATGAATGTGTTATATAAAATTATCCTGAGGCTATGTCAAGAGTAGTCATTTCAAATTTCTTTCAGTAAATAATTCAGTAAATATTGTAATCACATGTAGTTAATGGATTTTTTAAAAATCATGTAGAGTGAGAAAAACATGAAGACTATGCAGACCACAGAAACATAAAAGTAATAATCAATTCTTTTTAATATATGACCTATTGGAATTACTTTGTCTTTATATTTCTATAGATGTGGGTAACTAACATGCATGCATATATCCCTAATAAACATGAACAAAAAGGGAAGTGTAGGAGGCTTGTTAATTGAGGGAGACAAATAAGAGTATTTTCATGTGAATAAACAGCATAGCTTTTTGAAGTGGAGACTAAAGAAAATAGAAGAATCAAATATAACCAACAATGTAGGCCTGATTGAACTAAGGATAGTGATGCTACAGAGACAATAGAAATTAAGCAAAGCAAAGAAGATGGCTAAGGAAAGAAAGCTAAGTAGATCAAAAGGTTATGGTAAAACATCTATGGAGGTTTTCTCAGTAATCCAGGTCATAGTTGTCCCAAAGGTGCTTTTTCAAAAGGCAATTGAACTTTTTTTGTTTTTCCTTGAAGACATTTTGCTTCTCATTCAAAAAGCTTCTTCATCCAAAAGCTTCTTGGATGAGAAGCAAAACATCTTCAGAGAGAAACAAAGGAAGTCCAGCTGCTTTTTGAAAAAGCACCTTTGGGGTAATGGTGAAACAAATGAACAAACATAAGTAGTCTGTAGTAGTCTCCTACGTTGCTTCTAGAATGAAATAAAGTTAGGCTGCAACCAACAAAACAAATGGATGATGTCCTACACCAGCAGATGTTAGAAATAATTAGACTTGCTTTCAATCAAATCTAATTATGTCAGACTTTGGGGTAGATATTTGGACAAAATGAATTAAGACATGGGATTTTATATACAATGAAGCATTGCTGGTATACGAACATGACTAATATCATCCATATTTCCATATTAGAAATGAAAAAGAAACAACAAAGCTCCATTGTTTAAAGGTTGGAAATACCAAAAAAAGTAGTTCTTTTGATTTTTTTTCAACTCTGCTTGAATATTTTGGTATTTGTATAGTGACTTCCACAGTTATTGTCTTGATGCTCCACCTAATCTTTCCTAGAAGGCAATATAGAAAAAAAGGTAATATAAGAGGAAAAAAAGGTTACAACTCTTTCAGTCTATTTCCTGACAATGCTGATAAATCTGTTCCTAGTAAATTTGCATTCCAAAAGAGAATTGAAGAATATATTATTAAATTGCAAGGCCTAAATGTAATTGTATGTGAGAAGGACCTTGGGAGCCTTGAGAAAGAGACATTGCCAAGGGAATGGTCTGATAGTAGACAGTGTTAATTTAATGCAGAATAAGCAATTGAGTGGGGAAAGACCTAGTTTATCGGTCCATAAGCGGCGGGGGAAGAAATAGAGCTTTCAGACTATGCAAGATTCTGTCAATAAAGCTTTACAATAAAGCAGAATTACTCACCTGGTTACTGATTCCTATTTGGTTTACCCCAGCAGGCTGACACCAATTTGTGTTTCATTTAATAAACCATTGATGATTTATGGAGACTGGATAGTATATCTTCATAACTGACCATTGGCTTTACAGATTAGATGAAATAACTTTTTTTGTTATAGTAGGTATAAGAAATAGGGTGGTTTTATTATGAATCAGCAACAACGAAGGTATAAATAGCAGCTGACATGATTAAACCACAATTGTATTTAACCATGTTATAATAATTCCTTAGCAACCCATTTTTTTCTGCAATGTTTCATGACACCATCATCATCTTTTTATCTCCATCCCAAGAGTGAAATAGACCACAGTTTCCCTTATACCAATGACTCCTTAATTGGAGAGCATGAAGCACTGTCTTCAAAGTAAATCTGCTTTGTCACTAATTTGGGTGACTGGCAGTGACCAGAAACAGAGATAATAGAAACAATTAGAAACAATTAAAGCACAGTAACTCATTCTTGACATTTGTATTTTTTTCATTCCTGTGATTAGTTTAAGAATGCAATAACAATTGAATTAGAAGTGTAGGCCAGTTTGTTTCATGTTATTCCTGATTAATGGAATTGAGATCAAATTTAGACTCTTCTCCCCTTCCATTTCTCTCCATTTTAAATGCACTCTAACTGTTAGAAGTGGAATGATTCTCCTGTCACAGAAATATTGGTCTCAGCCAGGGGTGGGATTCTACTGGTTCGGCCCAGTTCAGGCAAACTGGTAGCTCTGAAGATCAGCTGGGAGAGAACCAGTTCACTCTGAAGATCAAGGTGTTTCTTTTTTTCCCCCACTGATGTGCTGTTTTCCAAAGATCAGCTGTGCCGTGCGATTTAGATTAGCTAGAAAGCAGGAAATAGTGGGATTTAATCTAAATTTCACAGCACAGCTGATTTCTCTCCCTCACTATTGTATTGCTATGCCCAGGAGGCTTCCCTGAGGCCCAGTAGGCAAAAAATGGGTGCTGCACCCCCTCGCACCCCGTTTTTGCTCCCAGGAGGCTTCCCTGAGGCCCAGTAGGCATTTTTTTTTATTTTTATGCCCACCCAGTCGCATTACCACCTGGCAACACCCACCTAGCCATGCCCACCTAGCCATGTCTACAGAACCGGTAGTTAAAAAATTTGCATCCTCCCCTGGTCTCAGCACAAAATTATATTCTAAACATGCTGAAAACTATGACTTCATTTACAAAATTTGCTGTCAATTGTGAGCTGGAACTATTTTCTTTTGCCAATTCTTACTACACATACCGCTTGTGAAAATAACATAATATGTCTGGGTCAAGAGGCTGGGTAGAAACAATAGTAGGGAGAAGTAAAAGGAATGTTGACAAAAATCAAATCATTTTTGAAATCAATAGTGAGAAGTTCATCCATCCTTAGGCATAACCATATATATAATACTTTGAAATTGATGATCCAAATAATTTTAGTCACTGCATGCTACCAGCAGGGAGAAAAATAAATGATCAAGTGATGTGATGCCAGAAGTGCTTATGGGACAGAACATATATTGATGAAATGTGGACCAATGCTATTTTATCATTTCGAAGCTGGCGAGGCTGCTATAATTGTAAACTATTCCTCATAAACCTCATAAGCATTCAACTGGAAGTTGAACAAGTATATTGCTTTTCACTATCAAAGCACTTCTTCATCATTAGATGTCTCAGGATACTTTCAATGGTTTACAAGCTTTTTTTCATGCCCATTTCCTTAAAGGATCCATTTTAAACTAGATAGCTCTAGATCTCTACTTTCTAAAGCATTCTTACAAATCACTGCTATAAATAGAGATGGATAATAACTGAAATAGACAAACTACACACTAGTTCATAATAGATAATATCCTTAGTGCAGCTATGGAAGGAATGTTCCAGAGGAAGTATATGAAACATGCAGTTAAAACTAGGGGTGACATTTTAGTCCTTAATGGATTCTTGGGTAAATGATATGTGAAGTCATAAATTTGGTTGACATATTTGCTGGCTTTGATGCTCTAATATGTGTAATAGCAAAATAGAAGCTTGCTTTCAGTTTCATTACTCGTTTGTAATTACACAGCACACCAATACGCAAGAAAATCTAATTTGAAAGTAGTTCTAACTGTGTTTTAATGTTAATTGCTTTTAAAACAATGAATGTTGAAAATCAGCCACATTTCATCTGTCTGGAGTACAGATTCAAAAGCTTTCAAGCCAACCTCAACTCCCTGTCTCTGCATACCATAGACCTGTTTAACTTTCTTCACAACCATAAGGAAGTTATTTGATCCACCCAGGGACTTTTTAAAAATATTATTTCCCTGTCTAACAATTCCTTTGTTTTTTTAAGATCATTAAAGAAATTATTATTATTATTATTATTATTATTATTATTATTATTATTATTATTATTATTATTATTATTATTATTATTATTATTATTATTGAAATTCTAGACCTGGAAAACCTAGAACTATGCTGCCTTCAGTCCGATCTAAATGTAGTATATAAAATCATACATTGCAATGTCTTACCTGTCAATGAATACTTCAGCTTCAACCATAACAACATAAGAGCAAACAATAGATACAAACTCAAGATTAATTGCACCAAACTTGATTGCAGAAAATACAACTTCAGCAGCAGGGTGGTCAATGTCTGGAATACTCTACCTGACTGGTTTCTTCCCCAAACCCCAAAAATTTTAACCTTAGACTGTCTACTATTTACCTCACCCCTTTCCTAAGAGGTCTGTAGGGGGCGTGCCTAAGTGCACCAACGTGCCTACCGTCCCTGTCCTATTGTTTCTTTTATATTTTATTATTCTTATATGTATCCATTTATTCATAACTATGTTTTACTTATACCTATTATCTTGTAAGCAATTGACAAATAAAAATAAATTAAAAAAATAAAAATAAATAAATGGGTTATTATAACTGCTAAAGTGCCTTGATGATTGCAGGATACAATCTAGGTTGGTCACTGGAACCAGGTTTAATCTTCCAAATTTTCAGACTCATGCTGACATCATCCACAAGAAACTTCTCTCTACCAGAATGTATGCTTTGGGCCTTGATGGCTGTTTGGTTTATCACCCAAAGTTGATTTTCTGCTGAAACAAGCGTCTGTGCTATGTTTTCAACTTGACAGAAAGTAATTATTCAATATCTTTATTGTATATTATTTAGCCATTTGAGTTTAGGAATACAAATACTTACTTATCTTTAATGATTTTGGTTACCTTTCTCTGTGCATTTTGAATTTCTGTGAAAGTAAAGCAAACCAGATATACAGATTAACTTTCAAGGTGAATGTTCATCTTTGATTTATAGCAGTAGGATTAAGATATTTCTGTAATATTTTTTTCCACTTCATTTGCAATACATGAATTCTGCTATCTTGCCTTGTAGACAAATGAAGGATATTAAATGCATTCCACAACAAATTATTTCCACATTGACTCATGCTTTACATAATGTTACCACTACAACAACCCAATTCTGGGCACTTTTAAGTTGTCATAGTTCTAACAATTTTTTTAAAATTATTTTGGTAGAATTTCAACTGCAATAGGTTGCTGAGTGGGAATCAGTATCATTGAATCTATTACGATCTACATACATACATTCAGTTCAATTCTCCAAGCTCATAAGTGAGAGAAGGTTTGTGTCACCATGTACATAAAATCATAATTACATACTAACTATTTATCTTGTTAATAAAGTGCCTTCTTAATAGATTGTGACAATCTAGGGGTTGGCATTGAATAAGATGGATGCCTTTTTAAATATTTTAATATTCCCCTTTTAAATATTGCTGGATTAAATATGCTATTACCATTCATGTGGTTTCGAATTAGTAAATCTCAGTCTAAACAAATAGGAATCCAGTTATAAGAGTTGTACTTCTGGGAAAATAAAGGATCCTTTGTCCAGAGTATCCTTTCTTCTTTTATATATTTTATTTTGTTCAAGGCAAAGTTAAAATACAAAACTCTCCCACCCTGAAAAAAAAATCCAAAAGAAGACAAAGAAAAAACAAAACAAAAAATAATCAAAATATTTTTAAAATACACACAAATATACATTATCTCCTCTAGTTGAATTTTGATTAATACATCACTACACCATTAGTTCCTAAACAAGCCCTCCCCAAAAAAATTAAACTATTAAATCCATTTGCAAATTATTGATCTGTATTTTATGTTATATTAGTGACAAAGTAGTTAACAGGAATAATAATAATAATATTCTTTTAAAAATAAAACAAAATTAAAATTAAACTAAACTAAAGTTTCAAAACTCTCTGTTAACAAACTGTTATTATAATCCATTCTTAGGAGGTTTACCATGGTATCTTATCTATCCCAAGTCATCCGAAAACTTATAAATAGTTCATCCTGGATCAAATATCCATGTTTGTTTCTTAATTCCATTTCTTATCAATTGTTGTTTAGTTAAATATAATATATTCAGTCTCCAAAATAAATCTGTCAAAGTACAAATAGAAGTGGTTACCTGGTAACTGTAATAAATCCATCCAAACTCCCTCAATCTTTGTAGAAAAAAAGAATTTGTCACTTCCTGTTTCAGTCAGAAACCTGATATTGTAGGAATATGCAAAGCATCCTTTCTTCTTAAGAAGGATGTATAAGAATGTGTGATACATAGGGATGATCCTTCCCCAATATGGAATCCTTCAACTACGACATCTACAATCTTTTTTCTTCATCAGACCAGTGAAAGGGCACTTGATTACTGTTCCTGTTTCACACACAGTTTAACCAGTTGAACAGGATCCAACTAGAAATAAATAAATAAATAAATAAATAAATAAGTAAGTAAGTAAGTAAGAAAGTAAGTAAGTAAGAAAGAAAAAAAGAAAGAAAGAAAGAAAGAAAGAAAGAAAGAAAGAAAGAAAGAAAGAAAGAAAGAAAGAAAGAAAGAAAGAAATGAAATTAAATGAAATGAAATGAAAGTGGGATAAGTGGCTTATCTAGCCCAATTAGAATAAATCTCATCTGAAATTGAACAGGGTCAGGATGACATTATGATGAGAAAATTCTAAAATGCATAATTTGTCAATCTTCTCAGGAAAACCAGATAGCAAACACAACCAGATGATCTTATTCTACTTTATTGTAAGATTACTTTCTACAAATAGAACAATGATTATAATATTATGTAATGTAATGTAATATAATAATATTATATATTTGTATGTTTATGTATGCAACATAGACCATTATGATAACAAAGGAGGAAATCTATTCTATTGCAAACACAGTTTTTCTCTTCTTTTTAAGTAATGCCAGAAGGAACTGTTTCTCCTTAAAAGCATTTATTTAATGAGATGACTCTTTAACTCAATGAGGAGTCAGGATTCAAGTCATTATAAATGGCTGTATCTGACAGCTATGAGTTTTACTGGGCCTATCTGGTTCAGCTCTGCTTGAAGCTAAATGAACAGTAAGCATCCCCTGACATGCCAAAGTCAGCAGAGCATTTCTTATATCTTAAGTGACATTCAGTTGAATAAGGCGATTAATATACTTACTCAAACTATGTGGAAGCAATCACACAGAAAAGGTCATTCTATATGTTTTGCTATGCAAGTGTACAAATAATAATTTTAACAATAAGGACATAAAATAGGTTCTCATTTGACAAATTTGTCTTGCTCCAGATCATGTTGGCAGTATATCCCCAAATAATACGCATTTATGATTGGCTATATACTGACAGTCAACCTATCATTTTTTTCTTCTTAACAATTCTGGCTCTGTAAATCAGTGAAGTGTCATGGCTGATGACAATATGCCAAATGAAACTGTTGAAGGCTTAGTAATAAAACACATATGATTGTACAATTCTATTCAAGCAGCCAAACCAATTTGTCAAAATGAAAATTTAAAATCTTCATGCTATGTAGGTTTTCAAGCAAATATAAGATGCAGCCTTATCTCTGTGATGAATTGAAAACTTTTTCACACCATTTACCATGTTCTCTTACCAGGCTTATCAGCTACTACAAACCTAAAAACAATTATTTGTAAACAATACTATATTTTCTGACAACTGTCTAGGTCAGGGCAAATGAAAACTTTCCACATCAAAAGGTGAAGTTGCAAATCCAAAATTCCAAAACAAGGATATGCCATATTTTCCTTTCATTATCTAAACTATCTTCCACATAGTTTTTATTTGGGGATACATGGATAATCTGTTTTATGTGATTAGTTAAACTATATATTTTTCAAAGAGGTAAATAAATGTTTAGGCAAAAATTGAATATATTGATAGAAATCATGTGGTATTTTCCTGAAAAGAGAGAGACATTTCCTGAAAAGAGAGAGAGAAAAAAATCTCACAGTAAGTTATAGTATTGAGAAATATTATTAAATTACTTTTTTATCCATAAAATTGATTAATTAAAACATTGAGGAAATAAAAAAAGGATGAAACAAATGACAGAGAATAAAGAAGGGTGTATAAGAGAAATTATGCTTATCTTAATAAAAATCTGAGATTTCAACTTTTCTCTTTTTAATATTTGAAATGCTCCATGCATATTTAAGCAACACAAAGATTCCACTAGTCTGGCAAAACATCGAGGAAAGTCTGCATGAGCATTCAAAACAGAATTGCCAGATTAAAATCCTGTAGATTAAATTTAGGCTTTCATCCTGAAAATATTGTAAAGGAAATCTCTACCTCACGGGTGTCAAACTCGATCATGTCATGTGACTTATCATGATGTCTTTTGCCTTTGCGAAGGTAGGGTGGGCATGGCCTGCACATGACACATCCAGCCCATGGACCGTCAGCTTGACAGGCCTGCTCTACCTGTTGATAGATTATAAAATGAGAAGCACAAACACTGTATCAGTATTTTTGCAAACTTGGCAACTTCAAGATGTGTGGCCTTCAACTGTCAGAATTCTCCAACCAACAGAACTGTGAGAATTGAAATCCACACATCCTAAAGTTCCTAAGTTTGAAAAAGACTGCTCACAATGTAAACAAAAAGAATAATGACTACTCTTTAGACATTTCACATTTTAAAAAAAGATAAGACAACCCAGACAAGGACAAATCATGACAGCAATAGAAGTTGATAGCTTGGTACTAAGAAATACTATTGGACCGGACGGAATATGTACCTACTTCTTTAAAAAGCTATCCACTGCCATAGCCGAACTGCTAAGCATAATCTTTGAAAAATCTTTCAGGACCAGCTCCTTACTGGTCACAAGTCACGGTCACCCCCATCTTCAAAAAGGGAGACCCCAGCCTAGTTGAAAATTACAGACCAGTCTCTTCATGCTACATCACCTGTAAAGCCATGGAATCAATTATTAACCAATCCATCATCCTCCATTTAGAAACAAACAACCTACTCTCTAATAAACAATTTGGTTTCAGGAAAAAAACTATCATGTAATCTGCAACTCTTGCACTGCAAAAATATATGGACTACACAACTCGATCAGGGCAAAGCAATAGACGCAATCTACATAAACTTCTGTAAAGCCTTTGATTCAGTGGTACATGACAAACTACTCCTAAAACTAAAATCTGGACACCTGCATAACTGGATAGAAGCATTCCTGTTAAACAGACAACAAATGGTCAAAAATGGGGGCGTTCTATCAAATTCTGTACCTGTCAACAGTGTCTCCCAAGGCAGTGTTCTAGAATCAAAATACTCTACATAAATGACCTCTGTGATCATATCAAGAGCAACTGTGTTCTCTTCGATGATGATGTAAAGCTATTCAACACCACAGACAATACTGCTACCCTTCAAAAAGACCTTGACTATGTATCAGAATGGTCAAACAAATGGCAACTTCAAATCTCAACAAATAAATGCTCTGTCCTACATACTGGCAAAAAAAATAATAATCAGAAAATAAAATACAGGCTGAATAGTCAAGACCTTGCTGATGATCCAAACTCTGTCAAGGATCTTGGAGTACTCATCTCTAATGATCTAGATGCTAGAGCCCACTGTAACTACATAGCCAAAAAGGCGCTAAGAGTTGTTAACCTAATCTTACGTAGTTTTTTCTCTGGTATTATTACACTGATAACTAGAGCATACAAAACATTTGCTAGACCAATACTCGAATAAAGCTCATCAGTCTGGAACCCACATTACGTATCTGATATTAACACAGTTGAGAAAGTCCAGAAATATTTCAAAAGAAGAGTTCTCCAACTCCTCTACTCGTTGCAGAATATCTTATGCCACCAGACTCGAAATTCTAGACCTAGAAAACCTAGAACTACACTGCCTTTGGTCCGATCTAAGTATAGTATATAAAATCATACATTGCAATGTCCTACCTGTCAATGAATACTTCAGCTTCAACCATAACAACACAAGAGCAAACAATAGATACAAACTCAAGGTTAATTGCACCAAACTTGATTGCAGGAAATACGACTTCAGCAACAGAGTAGTCAATGTCTGGAATACTCTACCTGACTTGTGGTTTCTTTCCCAAACCCCAAAATCTTCAACCTTAGACTGTCTATCACCCCTTTCCTAAGAGGTCTGTAAGGGGCGTGCATAAACACACCAATGTGCCTACCGTCCCTGTCCTATTGTTTCTTTTTTTTTTTTCTTATATGTATCCATGTATTCATAACTATGTTTTTACTTATACCTGTTATCTTGTAAGCAATTAACAAAAATAAATAAATAAAATAAAGTAGAAGTGTTTAAGAATCTGTGAACCTATCTTTTTTTTTTTTTTTAAGAAAGGTGATCCTTGAAAGAGAGTAAAGGCTCTTGTTCAACAATGTATATAACACCGGATGAAAGGTTTTTGTTTGAGGGTATGCTAACTACCTGATCCACACTTTTTTCTTCTCCACAATCGTGATATCCGGGACATTGTGTTCCAAAAAAAATACAGACTGACAAAGTTTTGGAACACAATACCCCGGATATCATGATTGTGGAGAAGAAAAAATGTGGATCGTCGACATTGCCAAACCTGGTGACAGCAGAATCGACGAGAAACAACTTGAAATAATCACCAGATATCAGGACTTCAGAATTGAACTGCAGAGACTCTGGCATAAACCAGTGCAGGTGGTTCCAGTGGTAATTGGCACATTGGGTGCTGTGCCTAAAGACCTGGGCAAGCACTTAAAAACAATTGGCTGACAAGATCACCATTGGTCAGCTGCAGAAGGCCACCTTACTGGGATTTGCTTGCATAATCCGCTGATACATCACACAGTCCTAAGCACTTGGGAAGTGTTCGACTAGTGATTTGTGATACGAAACCCAGCACGGTTATCTCGTTTGCTGTGTATACTGTAATAACAACAACAACAATAACAACAACAATAATAATAACAAAAATAACAACAATAGTAACAGCAGTAGTAATAGCAATAGTAATAGCAATAACAACAATAACAGCAACCCTTTATAAAGACAAATAAAAAGTGAATGAATGTTTTGAAGAAGCTGTAGCTGTCTAAATGCACAAATACATTAAACATCCTGGTTTTCCAATAGAATATTCTGCAGAGACCAGTCATGGAGGAGAACCTGGATAGTGTGCCTCCCTTAACAGACAGTTTTCAAACTCCAAGGAACATGTAGTAATTTTGTCTAGAACACAGGTATCAAACTTGAGGCATCACATTGCCATCACATGACGTTTCATGACATTTTTCCCATTTGCAGAGCTAGGATGGGGCTACCAGTTTCACATCCCAGATATAGAAGATGACCTTCACCTCCCATCATGAAAATCACTTTGGAAAGAAACCTCATAAATGCTTGGAGCATGGAAAGATTTTTCCTATGAGGTCTAACTTAGATATCATGCAAGAATTCAAACAATGAAGAAATCATACAAATGTCTGGAATGGGAGAAGAGCTTTGATGGACCTCAACTCAGTAAGTATCAAAGGATTTACCCAGTGCAGAAACCTTATCAATAGGAACAAAAATATTGCACTGGAAAACTTCAATTGGCATTCTTGCCAATTTTCTTCAGCTGGTGCTTATTATTTCTAAGACAGGAAATCTTTATGATAGGTACTTTCTAACAGGCTTGATCAGCAAAATATATGATAATCAAATCATATAATTGTATAACAGAACATACATGATATCAGGCTAAAGGAATGCCCAATGGGGAGGGAACAGTTTTTTCAAGAGATATATAGAATTCCCTGGAAATTATAAAACTCTTTGAGCAATTTATTAATTTTTTCTGCCTGTTAAATAAAAATTCAATTTTATTTTTAATTGATTTTATTTTTAGTTATGTATTATAAGCTTTTTGTAAAAAAAAAAAGTAGGTATTTTAAAAAAGCAGGTATTTTAAGCTATTTTTTTAATTAAAAAGTTTTACCAAGAAAAAATAGAAATGTAATCAAGATAATACAAGCATAATTTAAACTGAAATTTATTTTAAAAAATACACATAATTCCCTGGAGTCTCTTTTGGCTTTGTAATTGAAGATTGTTAAATAAACATATTAGTGGCACTTACAAGATGACAGGATCTTAATTTAATAGGGTGAAGTAGCTTGAAGTTGCCATAATGTGGAAAAAAAATAGTAGTAAATGATTGTTTTCCATGGACACAAGGATATAGCCATTGCTTATGGGCTATATGTTCTTGATAAATTTTTGAAGAACACATGTCAAAATTGCATGAATAAGCTTGACCTTATTTTTTCCATGTTTGAAGTTGAAGAATGTGTTGCTGGAAGAAAGGGGGAAAGTTATAGATTTGATTTGAACCTAATCCAAGAAATGATGCATCCCAAACTGACTCATTACTTTGATAGCATCCAGTTTTACTGTTGCATAGTCAATAGGACTGTGTGCTCTCAGGCTTCAATGCCTGTTTTTCTTCACTAGCTTGGGTATTAGCCTGAAAGCAATCAAAGAGGATGTGTTGAGCTAGTGGAGTAAGATTTCCAATTTCAGGAAGAGAACTTGTTTTGGTGCTCCAGTGGTAAACAAACAAACAAAACTGCAGCTAATAGTGTGGTTCTTGCCTAGAGTTAAAGCAGTATAGAAACATACTCTCTGGCAGGAATTCCCTATATAATATTTGGAGAACTTATTGAATGCAGTCATTAATCCTGAAGTGGTTAGCCAAGTGGATCAGGAAGGAAAGTTTGGCTTGGTTCTTGGAGTGGACAGCTTCACGTTATGACTGAATGGATGTTTCCTGTGTTCATTCTGCCATTCATTGTTATAAGACTTCTCAAATCACTCTGTGTAACTGTGAAATATGTAGTGTATATGATCCTCTTGTTCTCCAACAAAATCTGCCATACAATCTGTCAGGACATGAAGCCTTGCAAAATGACTTGGCAACTCATTGCAGTTTTGTTTTGTTAGGTTTCAGGATACAAACGAAGATGGAAAACTATAAAAGAAGTCAATGTTTTATTGAAGATTCCCTAAGGGTGGAAAAATTTATTACTCCTACACAGAGAAGACACATACATCTTATAGATAATTTGGGTAAACCTGTAATACTATAGTTGGATCTGTTTTATCTGTTGAAGTAGCAATAACATTGGATGTTATAGGAAGCTAAAATGCTGTAGATACAAACAATACTTGCCATAAATCTTGCCTTGCCTTGCCTCACTCCAATGTTATGATCACAAGCAACTCTGTTTTGCTACATTTAAACCTGAACTTCTTTCATCAGATCTTCAGAACTTCCAAACACTGCATCTTATTTATTTATTTATTTAGACTTATATACCGCCCCCTCTCCCAAAGGGACTCGGGGCGGTGAACAGCCAGAATAAAAGCATATATAAACACATACAATATTTAAAAATTAAAGGAATTAAATATGTTGGCTTACAAAGATTAAAACACGGGAATTAAGAAAAATTAAAACCAAATTAAAATTTTAAAAACCCCTAGACCAGACCAGCTTGCTGAAATAAATAAGTTTTCAACGCACGATGGAAGGTCATGAGATCAGGGATGGTCCTCATCTCCGGGGGTAATTCGTTCCAGAGAGGGGGTGCCCCCAATGAGAAGGCCCGCATCCTCGGGGTCGCCAGCCATCCAGCCGGCGGCACCCCGAGAGGCCGACTCTATGGGAGCTTATCGGTCAGCGGGAGGCCGATAATGGCAGGAGGCGGTCTCGCAGATATCCTGATCCCGAGCCATGGAGCGCTTTAAAGATGGTAACTAAGACCTTGAAGCACACCCGGAGGGCCACCGGGAGCCAATGCAGCTCACGCAAAAGTGGTGTAATATGGGAGCCCTGAGGACCCCCCAACACCACCCGCGCAGCCGCATTCTGCACCAGCTGGAGCCTCCAGATGCTCTTCAAAGGCAGCCCCATGTAGAGAGCATTGGCATAGTCTAGGCGGGAGGTCGCCAGGGCGGAGGTGACCGTGCGAAGTGCACCCCGATCCAGAAAGGGCCGCAACTGGTAGATCCTTCGGACCTGGCCAAAAGCCCCCCTGGCAACAGGTGCCACATGGTCTTCCAATGACAGCCGCACATCCAGGAGGACACCCAGATTGCGGGCCCTCTCTGTGGGGGCAAGAGTTTCCCCCCCCCCCACAGCCAGCAATGGAACCAGCTGGCTGTACCGGGGTGCCGGGAAGCACAGCCACTCAGTCTTAGATGGGTTGAGCTGAAGCCTGTTCCGCCCCATCCGCACGGCCTCCAGGCACTGGGTCATCACTTCGACGGCTTCATCGGGGTGGCCCGGGGTAGAGATGTACAGCTGAGTATCATCAGCGTACTGATGGAACTCTACCCCAAAGCCACAGATGATCTCACCCAGCGGCTTCATATAAATGTTGAACAGAAGGGGTGAGAGCACCGACCCCTGAGGCACCCCACAAACCAGGGGCCTCGGGGCCGACCTCTGCCCCCCTGCCAACACGAATTGCGAATGGTCAGAGAGGAAGGAGGAGAACCACCGCATAACAGTGCCTCCCACCCCCAACCCCCCCAGCCGCCGCAATAAGATACTGTGGTCGACAGTATCGAAAGCCGCCGAGAGATCTAATAGGACCAGGACAGAGGAATAACCTCTGTCACGGGCCCTCCAGAGATCATTCACCAATGCGACCAATGCCATCTCCATGCTGTGTCCGGGCCTGAAGCCCAATTGGTGTGGAACCAAATAGACAGCTTCATCCAGGTGCTGGGGAAGCTGTCATGCCACCACACTCTCAACAACCTTCGCCACAAAACAAAGGTTGGAGACGGGACGATAATTAGATAACAAAGTTGGGTCCAGGGATGGTTTCTTGAGGAGGAGTCTCACCACCACCTCTTTCAAGGCGGCTAGATATCCCTCACTCAAGGAAGCATTAATAATACCCTGAAACCAACCTCGTGTCCCCTCCCGAGTGGCCAACACCAGCCAGGAGGGACACGGGTCCAATAAACATGTGGTAGCATTCAGCCCCCGCAGTAACCTGTCCACGTCTTCAGGGGTCACAGGATCAAACTCCTCCCAAATGACTTCCCCAAATTCCACCCCTGACACCCCACCCAGAGTTGCCCATTCAGAGTCCAACCCATCCCGGATCCGAGTGATTTTATCTACCAGGAAATTCGAAAAGTCCTCAGCCCGTCCCTGCAAGGGGTCCTCCCGCGCTCCCCCTTCCAGGAGGGAGCGGGCCACTCTAAACAGGGCAGCCAGGCGGTTTCCTGCAGATGCAATAAGGGTGGAAAAATAAGAACACTTTGCCACCCTTATCGCCACTAAATAGGTCTTAATATAAGACCGTAGTAGTGTTCGGTCAGGTCCGGAGCGAGTAGTCCTCCAAATACTCTCCAGGCGTCTTTTCCGGCGCATCATCTCCCTCAGCTCCCCGGAGAACCAAGGGGCTGAGTGAGAGCAGCGCCAGGTCAGAGGCCTCAAGGGCATGACCCGGTCCAGAGCCTCAGCCACCACCCTATCCCAGGTGGCGACCAGGTCCTCAACCGAGTCGTGTGTTCGAATGTCACGACATGGCCCAAGCTCCATCAGGAACCTATCTGGATCCATCAGGCGCCTGGGGCGGTACCAACATATTTGGTCCGCCTCCCTGCAATGGGGAGGAGCGGCCTGGAAGTCCAGCCTAAGGAGCGAATGATCTGACCATGACAAGGGCTCAATAAAAACGTCCCCAACACCAAGATCATCCTGCCACTGTCCAGAGACAAAAACCAGATCCAGGATGTGACCCCTGATGTGAGTGTGTTCCCTAATTAATTGGGTCAGGCCCAAGGCTGTCATGGAAGCCAAGAACTCCTGAGCAATCCCGAGGCCCCACCAGCCGAAAGCAGGTTGAAATCCCCCATGACCATCAGCCTGGGGGTCTCAACCGCCAGGCCAGCTATGACCTCGAGGAACTCAGGCAGAGCCGATGTCACATAGCAGGGAGCCAGGTATGTGATCAATAGGCCCATCTGAACCCCGGAACCGCACTTTACAAAAAGGGACTCACATCCGGTCGTCTGAGGGACAGTGGATTCCCTAGGATCCAAATCTTCCCGAATAATTACCGCAACCCCCCACCCCTCCCCTGGACCCTCGGCCGATGAAAAACCTGAAACCCGGCTGGGCACATCTCCACCAGAGGGACACCCCCCTCCTGTCCCTTATGAGTTTCTGACTTACACAAGTCATACAGCTTTGAGGATAATCTCTAACTAGGCCTCAAATACTTGCCTGAAGGAGGTCCCCTTTAATGTCACAATGGCTCTCTCTCTATGATTCTCTAAGCTTCTTGTATAAGTAGATATAGAATTGCTATTTTCCAATCTGGACGCCTCAGGACACATACGAGGAATCTGCAAGGTACCAGAATAAGGAAGGGTGGTGAAGACTAGTCAAAAATTGTCTGCATTTACAGCCAAACTTGTCCTTGGTTCTGAATGACCACTAGTCTGCGCTATGCTCATAGCAACAGCAGAAAATAAAATAAAAAATAAAATATCCTGCTGATGGTGAGACAAGTTTATATTATTGACTGTTCTGCAAATGGAATAATAGAATAAGAATACAGGTAGTCCTCGATTTACAACAATTCACTTGTTGACCGTTCATAGTTACAACAGCACTGAAAAAGTGACTTATGACCATTTTTCACACTTATGACTATTGCATATGACCATCTCCATGGTCATGATTTACATTTGGATGATTGACACATGATTCACATTTACGATGGTTGCAGAGTCCTAGAGTCATGTGATCACTTTTTGCAACCTTCTGACAAGCAAAGTCAATGTTCTTTCTGTGCCAACTCAGAAAGCTCAAACTGCCCAAGGAGCTGCTGATCCAGTTCTACAGAGGAATTGTTGAGTCTGTCATCTGTACCTCTATAACTGTTTGGTTCTGAAACCCAACAGGACAGACACAGACTTCAGAGAGTCATTAAGATTGCAGAAAAACAATTACTACCAACCTTCCTTCCATCGAGGACCTGTATACTGCATGAGTCAAAAAGAGGGTTGTGAAACTTTTTACAGACTCCTTACATCCCGGACATAAACTGTTTCAACTCCTTCCCTCAAAACGGCGCTATGGAACATTGCACATCAGAACAACTAGACACAAGAACAGTTTTTTTCCCAAACACTATCACTCTGCTAAACAAATAATTCCCTCAACACTGTCCAATTATTTCCAAAGTCTGCACTACTATTACTATTAACCTTTTCATCACTCCTTATCACCCATCACCTCCCACTTGTGACTGTATGACTATAACTTTGTCGCTTGTATCCTTATGATCCATATTGACTGTTTCCTAATATAATTTGATTGCTTATTGTACCCTATGATTATCATTAAGTACTTTAAGATTCTTGACTCTTGATGAATGTATCTTTTCTTTTATATATACTGAGAGCATTTGCCCCAAGACAAACTCCTTGTGTGTCCAATCATACTTGACCAATAAAGAATTCTATTCTATTCTAATGGGGAAACCAGATTCACTTAATAACCATGTTACTACTTTAACAGTTGCTGTGACTCACTTAACAAACATAGCAAGAAAAATGGGGAAATCTCACTTAACAAATTTGTCACTTAGCAACATAAATATTGGACTTAATTGTGGTTGCAAGTTGAGGACTTCCTATATAAAAAATAATATGATATGTATTATCGTATCATTTTTTTTCTGTCTTGGTTCTCATAAGTAGAAGAAGCCAATTTATGTTCTAAATTAAATATTTAAAAATTAAATATTTACCTTAAGTAAGCTATTTTTATTGTCATATATGTCATTACTAAAGCTAAGATAGAAATATCTCCTCTCCTGAAATAAACTTTTTATTGTACCTAAGTATATTTCTGTCCCACATCAATAATCCATACATGGATTGTTTATTTTTCTATAAAAAGGACACATGGGAAACAATTTGAATCCCTTCACTACTTGTTAATTAGGTAATATGTGTTTTAAAACATTGAAGAAACAATTTGTGTATTATGCAATAGCAATATTGCTATTATGCAATAGCAATAGCAATAATAAAACAAGTAGTAAATTGTGAGACAAGCATGTATCTGGATTCCAAGGTGGCCTTTGTGAAATTACCTATATATAATTGTTAATTGCTTTTTCATATGCTAAAAGTAGCATATTAAAACATTCCTTCAAGTTGAGCATATTGTTAATTTTGCTTTATATAATGTAATCCCCCCCCCCCCGATATTAGTCTGTTGGAAGAAACTGGCTGTTGCTCTTCTGACAAGGTCTAAAATATGTCTTTGATCAAAGAATAGATAGCAAAATATTGCTGCTGTTTATATGCTTTCAATAGCTTAAATTATTTTTTCCTTTTATTAAAAATTATGTAGTTTAATTCATCTGAATACAGCCTTCCTCTTGTAAAATTAAACTTTTTTATTAAGTAAGAACACTGATATACTGCTACAACAATATTTATCACTGGGTTAATATCAGTGCAAATTAAAAACAAAAATAGAAACAATTTAAGCAAACAAATTAAAACATAAATTATACAAGAGTGTAAAGTTCATTTCTACTTTTAAGCACATTTCTTAAAAACAAAGTAATGTTGCACCTCTGAGGTTTCTATGTTTATTTTAAAAAAAATACCTAATTTGATATCTAAATCATAATAATTTAGAATATTTCTAAATGTTTCAAGGGCACAATGTGCATACTGTATGTGAACATGTCTGTGTGCATATACATACTTTCATTCAGAGGTGGTATTCAGCAGGTATTCTGACCAGTTCTGGAGAACTTGTAGTGGAAATTTTAAGTAGTTCAGAGAACCGGCAAATACCACTTCTGACTGGAGATTTTACAGTACTCTTCCCCTGCCACACCCAGCAAGCCACATCCACAGAACCTGTAGTAAAAATTTTTGAATCCCACCACTGCTTTCATTGACTAGTAACCATTAATCATTTCTGCAGCTGTTGAGAGTTGAAGATCGTGAGGGACAGATGAGGCAAAAATTTTGCTTTAAATCTTCAGTGCTGTCGATCACTTAAATTTGACATTAGAATGATATGAATAAGGAACAAATAAAAACATATGTACGTAAACTTGAAATGAGAGCCAGTGTGGTATAATGTCAGCTTTGGAAGCCATATTAGTACCAGAAGCTTCCACACTGCCACATTCTTCACAGTTTTGAAGACACTGAGTCAGCCACTTAGAAAATCTTGCCAAGAAAACTGGAAAGAAATTGTCCAGACCATCGCTAGATGTCAACACAAAGGCATAAAAATAAATAATAATATACCTATTTACACCTATATCACCATGCTGAACAAAACCAGCCATGGCAAATTCTACATGAGTTTGATCCTAGATGTGCTGGATTACTAACAGGAATTGGAATTATACTGATGATGTTTTGTAAGTCATCTTTGTAGAGTATGACGGTGTAGAACATGGCTGTCAAACTTGCGGCCCATGAGCCAGATGTGTCACGTACTGGCCATGCCCATGCCTGGTTTAGTGAAGGGGAAAAAGTTGTGATATGTCACATGATGCTGCCATGACAACACAAGTTTGACACCCATGGTGTAAAACATCTCCACATTTGTGATACCTAGCAATTTACTTTCTGCAAGTCTGGCAAAGGATAAGTCTGGGACAGATTTCTGACTCCTCCAAAAACACTCTCTAATGATCCAGAGATAATCTAACTAGTCCCAGGTCACCTTGAAGATAAACTGTTCCATATCATTTTTCTGGCTCAAAAAACAAAAAAAACCATTGGTATATTCTCATTACAATCCATTTCAGAAGTGCATGTTGTGATCCAGCTGTTGATTATAAATTTTCTTATCCATAATTACATGGAAGAATTGTGATGTACCAGATCTCTTCACATTTTTCCTTGGGGGGGGGGGGGGAGAGGAAACCAAAATGTTCTTGCAGAGGCTGAAACTATATGCAAGCCTGCATCCTCCTTTACACAAGAATTAAACCCAATTGCCCCATCTTTCTAAACAGTGGAACTAATTGGTTCTGTGCACATGGAACAACAAAGAGTGTGACAACATTCTTTACCCAAAACGACCTTTCAGTGTCCTAGATGAAAAAAGAACTTCCAATTTTCTTTGCAACAGTGACAAACAGTAATTACCCTTTCCAGCCATATTGCACACAATATTTCCCTTCTTCACATAAACAACCATAATTATCTTAATGTAGCAAAAGTAATCACAAGCATTCATACGATATTTCTGATTTCTATTTCCAAACCATAGAAAGTACTTACAGGGGGAATTTTCATTGACATATTCCAAAATGTCCCATCAATCTTTGGAACTTGCAATTCGACCCAGAGTTCATTTCTCCCTCTTTCATCTGGCTCCCTCTGTAATTAGAATAGTTGCTTACTGAATCTAATATTTCTCTTTCTTTCTTTCTTTCTTTCTTTCTTTCTTTCTTTCTTTCTTTCTTTCTTTCTTTCTTTCTTTCTTTCTTTCTTCCTTCCTTCCTTCCTTCCTTCCTTCCTTCCTTCCTTCCTTCCTTCCTTCCTTCCTTCCCTCCCTCCCTCCCTCCCTCCTTTTTCTTTTCTTTTTTCTTAGTTGCCATCATTTATAGCATACCACAACTCTGAAATTTAGACTGGAGTTACACAGATAATTAAATAACCAGGCCTATCTTGTGTATGAGATAGTATTACCTTTTTGCCTCAGAATTTGCTTTTTGACCAAATCCAGTAAACCTAATGATGAAGTATAGCTTTCTCTGGAAGTTACTGACTTCTGTATTTTTTAATCTTTTCTTTTTATTATGCTGTAAGGTGCCCCGAGTTGCTGTAACAGCAAGATGGGTGACATATAAATTTAAATCAATCAATATAGTATTGATGATCTATTATCTGAGAATGAAGCACTTTGATCACTCTTCTCTATATTTTTGGTAGCAGGAGAAAAATGCCTTATTGAGACTCTTGAGACATATCACTATAGACATAATTTTATTTGTCTGTGGGAAATTACATACTTGATACTTCTCAAATTCCTCAGTAAAAGGTATGTAAATTTTAGTGCTTCAGAAATGACATTCAGATTGTTCCTCCATTGCTGGCACCTTTCATTGCACAAGTATAACATTTCTGAGGCTATTTGGAGAGCAGTGATCTTTGTTGATTACCAGAATAGACAAAGTAGTGGGATTCATCCAGTGTTATAGTCATCTAGAGGAGTCCATAGAATTCTTCTCTTTATAGTGTTGAAAAAACAGTGTAGCCATGCACTGATCAATTGGATACTGGTACACCATTGTTTTGCCGTGAAAATATTTACAAAATGGATATGTTCCTTTCTATTAAATTGCTACCATTCAAAATATGCCCTAGAAACACTTCCAAACATTTCAGGTTATATTCCCAAAGTCACATTTTTCTCACTCCTTCAGCAAGACCTTTGCTTAAAAATAAAACAAAGCAAATACATCAATAAAACAGTCCTGAAGAATCTAATAGATTTGTAGTCTAAGAATAGCTGTGATTTTTTTTATCTAAAAGCCATATCTGACACAGGGGCATTCATTTTTCTCTGGCATTCATGTATATCATTACGATGTTCAAAGAATGTTAGTCAGTTCTGGATGTTAAAAAAAAAATGTGATAGTTTAGAAATCTGAAATAATTGATTTCAGAGGGGTCATTAGATATATTCATGCATTATAGGTCTCAGTGAGGTACTGGATAGCAAATAATCATAGCCATTATTATTTTTAGGAGTAATTTTTGATTTTTTTTAAAAAAGGTTTTACAAAAAAAAATTAAAAACTGCAGAAACACAAAATAAGAAATTGAAAAAGATTATAAAAAGTAAAAATGAACAACAAAAAGCAAGAAAGAAATATCTAAAGAAGCAACTTCCAATCTTGTTTGAAACAGTAACAAACAGTAATTACCATCTTCACCTTCCCATGTTGTATATAATATTTGCCTTCTCCTCATGAACAAGACTTTTCAATCAATAAATTTGAAATCAGCAATATATTTTATTTATTTTCAGCAAAACTTCTTTAAAAGATTGTTAGGTTTCTTGAAGAACCTGAACTATATTGGTTTACTATATATGGTTGCAAGTCATAATGACTCAGCACTTTACTGAAGCCAAGATACTGATTGGCTACAAGAAGCAGGATTACTATATAGCAAGAAGCCCGAGAACAGATGTGAGGCTGCTACTCGGCAAGTATCTTCATCACTCTGCAACTATATCTCTCCATTGCTGCATTGATGTATTGAAGCTGCTGTATTGCTGTTTTGCCTGTTGACTATGATGGTTAGTTATATATTCTATTGACTGATGAACTGTGTATGAATATTGGACTGAATCTTGGACTGTGCTTATACTCCTGTATATAAAACCCTTTACCCTTCAACTTCTGTGCTTGTGTGACTGTATACTCACTGCTACAATTTTGCACACTACTTTCATTTGCTGCATACTCCTTGAAATCAAGGAAACTCTGCAAATACTTATCAAAGATTCCTAGTCTTTTAGATAGATATACAAGGTAGCTGTATTTCCCTCTTTAATCAAACAAACCAGTATAGCCATTTCTGCAAAATCTTCACTATCCATTAATATGTTATCATATTTCTGTAGGCTTCTTTTACCTTGCATACACTTGCAAAGTGACCATTACTATCTGCTTCCTATATATTACCCAAATAGGTTGTATTTGAGGAAAATGCATTTTTGGAGACTAACAACCTATCTGAAAGTTACATTTGAGTTCAATTATGTAAGCTAGGTAAATATGCATTACCCAACTAAATAAATAATCATTACAATATTTTTCTGAAAGATCTTATTGCACAATTTGGAGAAACATCTTTCCAGTCCTTTCTATTCTAGACTAGGAACCAGCAATTTAGTCTAAAAGGAGTGGGACTGGAAAGAAAACGAATGTAGACATATGGAAGCCCATCTCAATTTCATGTACAAGTTGTTCATTTTGAGGGCATTCAACATTGTGTTGAAGAATTGCATTTGATTGTGCCTTCAATAACGCCTTCAGCATTGTGCTTTCAACACATTTAGCCCATTATTACCTAATACTTTTTCTCTG
The DNA here is from genome assembly GCA_023653725.1 of Bungarus multicinctus. Taxonomy (NCBI): domain Eukaryota; kingdom Metazoa; phylum Chordata; class Lepidosauria; order Squamata; family Elapidae; genus Bungarus; species Bungarus multicinctus. The sequence goes on along the minus strand of CM042842.1, from coordinate 35,799,741 downwards.
AGACTATATAGAGCTTTATGTTCAATTTGTACTCTCTGTGCAATCTTGGGAAAAGATACAGCCTTTGTAAAGATCTGCAAACAAAGCACTATGTTTGCATCTATACTTGTTCTGAAGCAATGTTATAGAATCAAATCTGAAGCCCTTAACAGTCCATTTGCTATTCATGTTGTGTTTGCTTGATACTCTCTTTTTCTTTAACAGAAGAAGGTAGAAGAGAAATTTTGTACGTTGCCTTAAAGAGTCACTCATAAACAAAGTTGCTTAAAGGAGCAACAGTTCTGATTTTGCACAAATCTCTATTCCAGGTATTCATGTATTGACTCATTAATCATGCCTCTGTTACCATGATCATGCAGGATAATTACTTTTTTTGCTTGTGTAATAGGTGAAATCTAAGCTATTTGAAAGTACTTATAGTCCCAGTCCATTAATGTGTATTAGCACAAGCAAGAAGAGAATCCAGAATGTTTGATTTTCCACTTTCATTTGTCAAAGCCATTCTAGCTATCATTTCTCTGATGTTGAACATAATAGCATTAAATAAGGGACAGAATCCTTAGTTAGCAGAGAAGTTGAAGCAATTTATATATCTCAATTTTCTCCATTCCCATTGTGAGTTGTGTGGCAACTTTAATCTAGTACAGTAAAGATTAAACTGATTATGCACCAACAAAGGAGAATATTTGCAGCTCAGGGTTGAAATATGGGGTCTTTGGTGCTCTCTGAGCTTGCTTGTTTTCTTACAAGCATTTTATTACCCAATCTAGATAACATCATCAGTGTTAGTGTTGCACTGATAATGTTACCTAGTTTGGGTAATGAAACACCTGCAAGGAAATAAGCAAGCTCAGAGAGCACCAAAGATCCCCCCTGATTATGCACCATCAAGTCAATGTTTGGTGATTGTGTACATAAAATAATTTCCAGTTTGAACACACATTTATTATCATTTTACCCTCTTCTTCTAGAATTTCTAAATCATCAACAGGATATGGGTAGGCAGTCTGACGATAATGAAGTGAGAATTTGACAAACTTTATTTGGCATAAAATTACAACAAATTGAAGGAATCCAAAGAAAACAGAAAATAGATTAGGATGCACTTAAAAAGCAACAAACAAGTGCACTAAATTCATACCACTGAAGATATAGACCTTTCTTTTCCCTATTCTTTCCATTTTCTGGACGACATGAAAGCAGAGCTCCTACTGAGGTGTGTCTTCTGGTTGACCTTAGCCTCTGTTCATCTGAGCTTCTTCTTGGGTAAGTAAATCTTAGATGAAAGGACAACAGAAAAAAAAAGAACCCAGTTTTTTAAAATGGTAGAGGCAGACAATACTATGAGAAAACCCAAATGAGCATATCTGCAGACTATATTAGCATATTTGGTCACTGGAAACAAAAAAAAAAAGTAAGCAAGTCCCAATGGATTGAATGGAATAGCTACAGATATCTATATAATGTGAGTGTTTAGTGTGCTAGACCAGTGGTAGGGAACCTTGGCTCTTTTATCACTGATGGACTTCAACTCCCAGAATTCCTGAGTGAGCCATAAAAGTTTCCCCATCCCTGGCCTAGTGGTTTTTCAGTTGTGAGGGAAATCAATTTTTGACTTGAATGGGACTGTTTAATATACAAATGTAGGACATATAAAGAATATTGATCATTCAAGTCAAAAATTAGGACATTTGTATATTGAACAATCCCATTCAAATCAAAAATTGATTTCCCTCACAACTGAAAAACCAGTAGGCCAGGGATGGGGAACTTTTTATAGCTCATTCAGGAATTCTGGGAGTTGAAGTCCATAAGTGATAAAAGAGCCAAGGTTCCCTACCACCGTGCTAGACAAATGTCACATGTAGAATATCAACCTTGAAAAATGGCAGTTCTCATTGCTTTTAACCAATTCCAACATGGCTGTGAAACCAGAATATCATAAATTCTAGCCCTGCCTTATACTCTCTCTCTCTCTCTCTCTCTCTCTCTCTGTGTGTGTGTGTGTAGAATATATTCATACAGAACATAAGGCAGGACTAGAATTCATGATATTCTGGTTTCACAGCCATGTTGGAGCTGGTTAAAAGCAATGATATTGAAAGTCTCAAGTGATCAGACACAGACGTAGACAGAGATGTCAAAAGAACTGTTAATAGCCTTAATGGATGATGATGAGGAGGAGGAGGAGGAGGAGAAGGAGGAGGAGGAGGAGGAGGAGGAGGAGAGGAGTTAATCTATAATGAGATTCACAGCCTTTGGGGCTGGTTGTAGCTCAACCGCTTGAGTCCTAACCAAGGATCTAGAAACTGCTCAGCGTCGGAAGATGAGGATGATGATGATTAATACTATTAATACTATTATTATTATTATTATTTTATTATTATTTTAGATTTGTGATCTGGGGAGCAGAACTCTCTTCTATCCCTATATTTGTTGTCTTTCAGTTCACTGTGCTCATGACATTTCTACAATGGTATGAGCTGCAAAGTGTGAAACTTGGCTATGTCAACTCTAAGTTCTGCCAGTAGAAAAAGAAATAAAAATTGACATCATCTGTAGCCTTGAGAAAGTGGTGATATTTATACTGAGCCAAAAAGTTGAAAAAGTGATGATGTTTGATCAGAGCACAGGATTTTGATTGACAGTGCTAAATTAAGTCTTATTTCCCTTCTACTATGTTTAGTCTAGAGAAAGAAGCAAATTAGAAGAGAACCTGCTATAGGCAAAGGTAAGCTTGCAAAATATTCAGTAACTTGCAACGGAACGCTCAGATAGGATACCTAACGTCAGACACATTTTATCCAATGGAGGAAAGTCCAAATTTGCTTTTCTAAAAAGAAAAAGAGAAAACATGTTGTCTAGAAATAGCACTGTTAAAAATTTTAAATATAAAATTTGTAAAATCTATATTTAATCAAGATTGGTTAATAATATTTTTGTGGTCATAAAATTATGCAAGTTGTTGTTTTGCCTTAGTCCTCGGGGACAATTCTATCTGTAGTTAGCCTCTTTTTAAAATGAAAAATCTTCTTCAAATAGAGGTGTTTGGCTGCTCAGTTAAGCGTCCACAGTTTTGCACCTGATACCACAAATTTTATTTGCAACCTATGATATTACGACTAAAAGAGATAAAGACAGGAAGGTGCCAGAGATGCTAGGAATTGATCTAGTAGTACAAACAAATTAATGATAAGATGGTTATATTGTTGATTCAAAACAAGTTCTCTACAGTATGTTCTCTAATCTTTAAAAAAAAATCTTTCTAGAAAATCGTAATCTTTTTCACTGCGTAAAGAATTATGCTATTTTTATATTACCGTTGTTTGTTTTTACAGGTAATCCTCAATTAACAACCACAATTGGCATTAGCAGCTTTGCCATTAAATGAAGGGAGTACTAAGTGGGAAATCCCCTGATCTCAACTGTGTTTTTCTTTTCTCCACGCCCCTCCCACACCTTTCAAATGCTGACCCTGATTCTGGGATAGTGGGCTCAAAATTGACAAAAGTTATCATTTCTTGCCAGTGGAAAATAAAAATTGATATCATCTGTAGCCCCGAGAAAGTGGCGATGTTTACAATGACCCTATTTCAGAGGTGGTTTCAGCAGGTTCTGACCAGTTCTGGAGAACCGGGAGCGGAAATTTTGAATAGTTCAGAGAACCAGTAGCGGAAATTTTGAGTAGTTTGGAATACCACCTCTGACTGCCGCTGATCCCATCTATTCTCTGCCTCCTGAGTCCCAGTTGATCGGCTGGGTCTTCTTTTGTTGCCCTCACAGGAGAATGGAGCTGAAAAGCAGGTTAGTGGAGTGGGGAGAGAATGAGGATTTTGTAGTATCCTTTCCCTGGAGTGGGGTGGGAATGGAGATTTTACAGTATCCTTCCCCTGTCATGTCCACTAAGCCACGCCCACCAAGCCATGCCATGCCCACCAAGCCATGCCCACAGAACTGGTAGTAAAAAAATTTGAATCCCATCACTGCCCTATTTGCCACCTATTTTTCCTAGAGGCAATCCTGGGCAGCTTACAAAAATAAAAAACCGATAAAACATTGAATTTGAAAAAAAGAGATTTTGGAATGTTCACACCAGTATTGGAATAATTAGCATGCAATGAATTAATGTTTATACTTACATTCATTGGAGAGAAAAACCAATATAGGAAATAATAGGAAAGCAATGTGCTGGTACTTGCTTGTGATCTACAAGAGGGGGAAAAGCATGCGTGTTTTCTATAGGCAATCTCTCCTATGCCTGAACCATTTCCCTCCCTTTGTATGAAGGAAAGATGTGAGAGAAAGGGATCAGCAGAGAGTAAGCAGGCACACAAAGGGGAAATACACCAGGCTGTTTTCATAGCATACTTACAGCTCCCAACCCCCAGCATGCTCAAGGCTGTTGGTGCCAGCACATTGCTTTTTAAATCTATTCCACATTATGTGTCTGCTTACTGTCTACTAATTCTCCTCCTCCATCTACCTGATCTGCAAGGGGGGCAGGAAGGGATAAAAACAACAAGCCAGACACAGGACAATGCATATTGACTTTTATGGTGATCACATGACGGAGGATGCTGTGAAGGTCGTAAAAGTGGGCATTGGTTATAAAATTAACTTTTCAGCATTGATTAATACTTGAATAGTCACTAAACAAGGCAGTTACTATGTGAGATCTACCTGTGTTGAGTTTTTAATTCTATGTTGCTGCCCAAAGTAATGATTGAGAGATAAGAATTCCTATAAATTGAGAAAGAAGAGGAAGAAGAAATATTCTTTCCTTGGAAAGGTATTTTATCTCTGCATTGGAATGTTTGCTTATTTTTGATAGTTCGCTATGTTAAATCTATTCTGAACAATATATTGTAGAAATGGAGATTTTTTTAAAAAATATCAAAAATAAATCAAGAGGTATTATAATTAATCAATTAGGAAATATGCATAAGAAAATAAAACCTAATATTCTCCATTTTTTTTACCTCTTTTCAGAAACTCTTAAAGGAGTTAACTCTTAAAGCAATCCTTATATGTAGATACAACTGTTCAAAGAGGGGGTACCATACTGAGAAGGGCCCACTTTGAAGAATTTGTAGGTGAAGTGAATTCCCCAATAGAACTTCTTTCCTCAATCTTTCAGAATGGACAGATTCAATTTACAGCAGTCAATAGTCAGGCAGGACTTTAAAGGCAATTATACTTTTAAAACCACTCAGAAACTGACCGAAAGGTAAAAGAGCCCCTGGAATAGAGGTGGTTTTTGGACAAATGTTGAAGTGTCCAGTCTGCTGCACCAGTTTGAGCTTCTGATCAGTCATCAAGTACAATTCCATGAAGAATGAATTAAATTGATAAGAGTAGATACTATACTCAATCTTAGCCAAAAGATGAAGAGTTATGTCTCTGTGAAAAATATTGCAGTAGTTCAACCATGAAGTGACAACCATGAATGTCCATGTTTCGTGATCCAGGAAAGGTTGCAGATGGCATTCAAAATGTAAATATGCAAAAAGGCCTCTGGTTACAGAGTCTGCCTACTTTCAGGTAAGAACTATGAATCTAGGTGGGAGAACCCCAAATTACAAGTCCATTCTATCAAGGGCATATGACTCTGTCAACAACTAAAGATTGTCCATATCTGGAATCAGGTTTCTGTATTCACAGTTACATTGTCTTGCTAGAATCTAGCTTGTCTTCCTCAATTAGACATTAACAGCATCTAGGTACTGAGACAAGACAGTTAATCTCTGCAACCTTAAACACTCAAAGAGCTATTTCCCACAGAAAAGAAAACACCTGGAGCTAAAAAAAACCTGGGTGGGTGTGTCCAACTCAATGTCACTCACTCCCACCCAGTCACATGACCCTCCCAGCAATGCATATCCAGAATTTGTGGCTCCCAATGTATTCTGTGGGAAACATCTCTCTCTCTCTTTCTCTCATTCTCTGTGTCTTCCTGTCTCTTTCTCTCTCTCTTTCTCTCTCTCTCTTCTCTCTTTCTCTCTCTCCCTCTGTCTCCCTCTCTTTCTCTGTCTCTCTCTTTCTCTCTTTCTTTTTCTTTTTCTCTTTCTCTCTATCTCTGTCTCATATCTATCTATCTGTCTATTTGTCTGTCTGTCTGTCTGTCTGTGCTCTCCTGTCCAGCTTCATGTGTCATGTGAATCCAACCACTTGGGCTGCAGAGGAGAAGTGGAAACTGGCCAGCAAAGCCAAGCATTGGAGATCCATGCAAAATAAGGCAACTCCAACCTGGATCCTGTTGGGGAAACACCCCCCTTCCCTCTCCCTCTCTCCCCCAATGGCAGAGGCCCAGACAGCCCAAGAGAAGCTCCCTCCTCAGAGTAAGTAAGCAAACAAATGTGGCGCTCTGGCTGGGAGGCAGCGGTGCAGAGCCCCACCTTTGGCCAGCGACAGTGGAACAGGTAGGGTACACATATTCCCTGCCATTGCCCCCTGCTCCAGGAGGGAAGCCAGGCACTGCACCATCCAGCTCAGCCATCCAAGTGGAGGTGAGTGCCACAACAGGTGGAATGGATCCAGGAGGGACGCATAAGCAAAATGTTTGGAGCCGTGCTCGGTGAAGATTGTTAAGCGGGCTTAATGGGGCCGCTTAGTGGGTATGGAGACCTCAGCCCATTTGCTTTGCTTCAGTGTGGGGTGGGAATGCAGAAGGTGGAGGAAATCCATGTCTCTCAGTGTTCAACCCTCAAAGACTCCTTTGCATCCCATAATTTGATCTTGTGGTCTCTTCCTCGCTTGCTTTCCCCTTTCTTTCTTTCTCTCCTCCCTCCCTCCTTCCTCGTCCTCCTCCTCCTCTCTCTCTTTCTCTCTCTCTCTCTCTGTGTGCGTGTCTGATTCTGATCTCTGGCACCTCATCTCTTGCTGGATCTTCTGGTCCTTACTGGTGCTGCAACAAGAGCAAGAGATGAGGCAAGCAAGTGCACTTTGCTCTATGGAGTGAGTCTCCATCCCCCACTGTCACCCTTACCTTCTCAAACCAGGCAAGGAGAGACTGGGAGGGGAAGGTGAGGGGCGGGGCTAGCCAGTGGTGGGATCACCCGACAGGAACCATAGCAGTGGGGCAAAAGAGCTACATGTGGCTCTGGAGCCACGGGTTGCTGACACCCACTCTATCACATCATCTATCATGTGTGTATCAGTCAAACATATCAGCATTTTCGATTTCAACTCCTTTCAATCTCAGCCACTGAACCCCTTATTTAGAAAGGATTGCATCAACTCTAGGCTGAAATATCTGGAGAGCATCAGTAAGATTAAGAGATATATACAGCAACTAGTCCTGAAGCCTTTTGTTAAGCCCCAATTCATTTAAGTCCCAATTCATTTCAGCCTCTACAAAAAGTCCAAGGCATCTTCATTTTGCCCTTGGTGGTGTTGCTCTGTTTTTCAGCAACTTATCCACAGGGAAGGGAGGTTTTGTTGCCAAGTGGAACCGAGCACAAAATCTAAAGTGAAAATTCAGGCACTGCATTTACTCTCTAGCTATATGTTATTTCAAAGAGCTCCATTGAAAGGAGTTTTTGAAAGTGTATTGACTTAGCAGGTTTTCAGTTCTCCTATGCTTTGTAATTACTTATTGGGTTTTGGCTCAGAGGTTAATGGAAAGCAGCATGATGTCAGGGTAATAGATCTACAGTCAGTCAAACATATTAGCTATTCCCTAAGGAGCCCTAACACTGTTTTATCAAAACCAGGATCAAGGAATGGCTACTAAGCAACACATTTTTAAATGGCCATAGGAAATGAATTAAAGAGTTGAAACAGCCAACAAAGGTTGGGGGTGGGGTGAGGAATCCATTAAACTGCTTTTCCTATTTGAGCCTACTGAGCTAATACTCCAATTTTGCAGTACAAATGTCTGCACTAAGCAGCTACACCAAAACATTTAATTACTGATATTTCTCTGCTCCAGTTTCTCCTCTCCTCATTACTGAAGCAGCTGCAGGCTGAGGACTTCTGCAATCTGCTCTGATCAACAAAGCAAAGGCTGGATCCTGAGCACAACACAACAGGAAACACACTCAGTGCATTAAGCTGAAGGAAAACAAAAAACATTTTGGAGAGCCTGGAATTTTGACCGCACTCTTGTTCCATTTCATGCCCAGTCACTCTTTGCCTTTGGAAGGAACTAACCTCATTTCAGCAACACCTTCCAAACACTATTTATCTCAAATAAAGCTATAATTAAAATATTTTCATTTTTAATTTTTTTTAATGTGTGCCTGTGTACCTATACTAAAAAAAAAATGACAATAAAAATCTATCTATCTATCTATCTATCTATCTATCTATCTATCTATCTATCTATCTATCTATCTATCTATCCATCCATCCATCCATCCATCCATCCATCCATCCATCCATCCATCCAATAATTTCTCCAGACATCTTTGGCTTGTTGGGCTTCTCATAGCTCATTTCAGTCCCTCGAGGACCTTTTCAGATTTGCAAGTGTGAGCAGCCCATGGAGGAGTTATAACAAAACATAACACCATGAGAATCAGGATTCCAATGCTTCAACACTGTTAGGAATCTGTACATCAATTAGTTGGGTTGGCAATATATAAACCAACAATGTATGTTTGTAGCTTTAAGACAAAATCACTGTATTGATTTATACTATATTCCAATTGGCTGATTATATTGCAAATTGCCATAAGAGGGAGCTAGATATCATAGCTTGCGGTCTCTGACATTCTGTTGCTATCTAAGATTCTCTGTTGTGTTTATGCTGTGCTTATACTTTGATATCTTTTTTTACTTGTAAATGACAAAGGCAACCAGTAAGAAGACTTTGCAATTGGATATTCTTTGGACTGTTAAACATATATGACCTGGACCGTTTATTGGATTGTGCTATTTCTTAAAGTAACTTTAACTCAATTTAGTGTATCTGTGTGTGGCTGAATAATTATTCATAACTACTCTTGTAAATGTTTCCATGTGCATATCCTTGATACTCAAGGATTATTCTGTACATATCATAACAAACACCATCCCCAACAATAAAGTAAACCACTAGCAAAAGTCTCTTTTTCAAGAAAAGCAAACTTTTAAGAGATTAGGATATAGATTTTTGAATCCTGTACTTACTGAAAGTCCTACAGGTAGTCCTTGACTTCTGACCATAATTGGGACCAGAACTTTCATGGCAAACTGAGGCAGTTGTTAAATGAATCCCGATGTGATTATACCTGAATTTACAACCTTTTCTGCCACATCCATTAAGCAAATCACTCGGTTGTTAAGTGAATCCACTCTTCCCATTGACTTTCCATATCAGAAGCTGGTGGGAAGGTCACAAGTAGTGATCACATAATACCAGAACGCTGCAAATGTCATAAATAAATGTCTGATACCAAGCATCCAAATTGCAATCATGTGACTCTGGAGACACTTGATGGTTGGAAATACAAGGACTAATCATAAATCACTTTTTTCATTGCTGTGGTAACTTTGAGTGGTGACTGAACTAAGGGTCGCATCTCAGAGGCTACCTATATTTAGGTATTTAGTTAAACACATAGATCTATGCGGAAGAGAATTGGGTTATTTCATCAGCCATGTCTTTTATTCTCCCTAACTTTTAAGTTGGCAGTTGAAGGTCTGAAGATAATTTCTGCTTGCCTTTGCCTTTTAAAACTTTTGATTAAGCAAACCCTTCTGCTCATGTTCTCGGTACGTCTTCCATTTGGTCTTCTATTGAATAAGTGAAGCTCAGGGAGAGCAAGTTGTGTGCCTGGCTTTTTTTTTGTTCCATCTAAATCTACCATATCTTGAGCTGAACATCTGAAACAAAGCCAAAGCCTTCATCTCTATCTCCAAACTTTTCTTAATAATTATGCAAAAGTCTTGAAAAACTTTATATTTGTAGATGATCATTATTCTCTTTCCCCCCTGCTTTCCAAAATCTTACTAAAGGGAATGAAGGAAGCTCTCAGCTTTCTCTAATAGAGTTTAGATCCAGTAGACAAGATCACACCTGAATGTTTCATTATCAATAGAAACACCAGGCACTATTTAAAAAAAAAAACTGTTAGTAAATTTAAGTTCTCAGAGTTCCAATACTGCAAGATTTGTTTATTGGTAGTCTTTGATCTAATGTCAGTTGCTGCTTTCCATCCTGATTTTGCTGCAAATTTCCCAAAATTTTATGGAAAGATGTAGCAAGGGAAGAAGAAAAAAGCAGGAAGTTAAGAAAATTATGTCCTGCTATAAGGTACGGTTCCAGACATGATTAGGCTCAACATATAAGGGCCTCGGGATTTTTTATCATTTGATTTGTAACATTATTCTTAATATCTAACAGTAAAATTTAGATGGAAGAAGTGTGCAGATTTGAAAATCATTTTATTGCTTGGAAGTTAATTTGTTTTACTGCTGATGTTGCTCCCCTTTTCACATACTTTTATTAAAATAGAGATAATGATTAAATACAAAACTTACCTGCTGATTCCAACTGTCTAATAATGTACCCAGATTATGCATATTAAAATTGGAGTAGGAAAGTAAAGTTAACATCAGTTCTTGAAAGAAACCTGCTTCATTGGAATTTTGTTTCCTCCCATGCAATGGGTGTAATCTGCAGCCCTTTTCTTTTCCATTCACAACTAAAATGAAGTATTGTTATTATGAAGTGAAAGTGAAAATTCCATATTTGTATAAGTAGACTTCTCTCAATGATTTTCCTGTTTAGTGACTGTTCAAAGTTACAACAATGTTGAAGGTATAACTTTATGAGCAATCTTTGCATTTGCAATCATCATAGTTTCTCTGTGGTGTTGTGATTAACATTAGGGGCATGATAAATGATGGATAGTCTTTACCATTGCAGAATCTCACAGTCACCTAATTGTTATTTATGGAGTTGGATTCTAACATAGTTATTTACACAGTTGGATTCTAACAAGCAAATTCAATGGAGAAGCCAGCAGCAAAATGGCATGTCATAGCCATGCAGTGTTTCATTTAACAACCCATGGGGATTTGCTTAATGACTGAGTGGGAAATGGCATTCTAAGTCCATCAAGATCACTTGAAGCTTCACTTAACAACCATGTTGTGATAACTAATCAAGCTCTCTATATTAAATAATATAACTACAATATGTGTTTTTTGTGTCTTAAGCATTTCACAATTCAATATGAAAATTAAATCAAAGAGATTCCATTTTCATGGTATATGAATGTGGTAAGTGATCAATAAATCATATCTCCTCTACATAACTAATGTATCTAATTTTTACAAACCTGAGATAACAACTGCTTAAATCACTGATAATTCCTTTTTTTATATAGCTGTTAAAGACTTGTTTGCTCATATGGTGGATCAAAAGAAAAATGACTCTAGTAGTCTGTTATATAGATTATTTTATCAGATTAATGAGGGCACAATTCCTTTGTTTAAAGGTAGAAAATAGCCTACATGCAGCTTCCAGTTTCAATGCTTGGCATCAATAATGGGAAAAAAAATACAGCCTAAAACCTAGATAGATGAGTAATCATCTGCAGATCAATACTTTTACTGAATAAAATCTAGCTTCCTACTCTTGACAAACACCTAAGAACAGATATACATGTAACACTATTTTATTTGAATAGTTTTCAGGAAAAAACAATTGGAAAAGAGCACATGCATGTGATGACATTCCCAATAAACCTTGGGAAGACAGAGAAGGCAGCAAAACAGGAAAGAAATAAAATCATTATAGAAGAGTTGTTTGAATCTAGGGATGGTGGAATCTTAAAGTAATAATACAAGTGGTTTATTTTGAGTCAGTTTTTCACTCTTCCCCTTCCATGGACTCTAGAATGGTTCTTTGTAACACTCTGTTTCCTCCCTTAACTGCCTCACTTGTTTCCAAGGTTTGTTAAGCACTCCATTACAGGAGCAAAGAATGTGATTAGGTTAACTTTCACATAAAATGGAAGTGAATATTTTCATCTTGAGATAGGTTATGGTGAAAATTACTTCTTTTGACATGGGAAAGAACTTTTTATTAGTGCTCATAATTGCTGCCTTCTAGAATTAAAAGAAAATTTGGGGGGGAATAGATTTTTCATGACAGACAGAGCAAGAGTTAACTATTTCCTCAATATTATTTTTTCAGGTAGACCTATGAAGACATTTCCATACTAGTGGTTCCTTGACTAACACATCTTCTACTTAAAACAAATAAACAAAACAAGCATAGCCATCCATAGATTTTTTCCAAAGTGGCCCTACCCTGTAGAATACTTCCCCTGGCAATCTAGCAAAATGTCCAAAAAGCCATCAAGAACTTCCCTTTCTCCCAGATGCAAATGTGTATATGTTTATTCATTTCAATATTATATTGTTGTGAGTCACCCAGAGTTGTGGTGTGAAATGGTCAGCCATACAAATATTTTAAACACATAAACAGTGTCATGTATTTAATGTGAATTGTATCTATTTTGACTCAGAGATTCCATCTTCCCTGATGGAGTGGTTTTTGATAATATCATAGAATCTGTCCTTATTAATACTCTGGTTTGGAGTGGTGTGGTGGCCTAGAGGTAGAACTTACTCTTCACAATCAGGAGGTTGTGAATTCAATCTTAGGTAGAAGCAAATATTTCTCTCTCTGGGACACACTGAGAATATATCTGCTGAACGAAACTCCATATTGGTGACAGGAAGGGCATCCAGCCATTAAAACACTCTGCTAGCTACATTTAGTTGCCCAGACTCCACCTCACAAGAGATTTATGGGGTCATTAAATAATGATAGTTAATATTCTTGTTATGACACTGAACAGTGAAATCACATTAGAGGAAAAAAGACACTTTTTTGTCAGGATCATGTTTCATAGGACCTGAGACTTTATTAGAACAGAAAGGATCCAGAAATGTCTTCCTTTGTGTCACTTGGAGCCTCTGAAGATGATAGAAAGGGATGTCACTGGAGACAGATAGTCCTTACAAAGGTTATTGTCTATGAAAGCAAGTAGGTAATTTCTTTTCAAGAACACATAATTGGTTGAATTGACAGAAATTATACACATTCTACCATTATTTGGAAAAGGGGCTTCTTTTGAGTGTCACATTTTTTTTTTTATTTTCAGTCAACTTACAAAAGGTTTAACTTGTAGCTCTGCCAAGCAGAAGTCCCAATTACTGCAAAGCATATGCTTATGTTGCCACACAATTAGAAGCAGTAAACTGTGTCATGCCTCAAAGGCAAGAGACAGGTCCCATCCCCCGTTGCTCTATGGTGAAGCCATCATGTACCATTTTCTATCTTTGATGCAAATTGCATCCCCCACTGTGTGAATGGAACTCTGCCAATGTTAGATGAGAAATAAATTGAAAGCAAGAATGAATCTTTCTTTGTCTTCCAATACTTTGTCTAAATAACATCACAAAAAGCTACCACTGGTTACTTTTCAACTTTCCTCTGATAGTAGACACACTTAACGTATTACATTTTCAAACAGATGAAAACAGCCAAATTAGGGGATACATGAAAGCAGTCAGTTAGAGGAAGATGGATAACACTTTTCTGACTAACAAATTTTGTTAAAATCATAAGCTTTTATGTGATACAGTCTTTTAATAAAATCTGTGACTCAGAAAGGTGTTCCCAGACTCCAGACTTTTTGTCATAGTAGACTAACATGGTTCTTTTCCAACAGTGAAAGCTCAGAGTGTAACAAGATTAACCAGAATACTTATTTGATATTTATGCATGCCTGCAACTCAGGAGTGTTAGTTGTGCAATCAAGTTTCCTTCTAGTATGGATGATTTTTTAAGCAACAGTAGAAGATATACAGAGGCTTTTTAAATTCAATTTTTTTTTAAAAAAAAAACATCTGATTTATCTATTGACTGCAATATCTGTAGTAAATCTGAATAACCCTTGGAGCTTCAGTTCAAAGTTTAAGGCAATATGTATGTGTTATCTAGCAGCTTATAATGTTCATAGGATGCTAAAAGAGCATAGTATACTTTCTCTCATGATGTCTCTCTGGAATTGATATAAATCTATACCTTATAAATGAATTATACATTATTAGGAGGAAAGATTCTGACTTATCTTTATCCTCTTTGAGAGTATGTTGTCCAAAGGTGTGAGAGAAGTAGGTACATAAGTAACAAAAAATTGAATAAATAATATTTGTTCCCTAGGTGTCTCAATCTTTCTTCATAAATTTCATTTCAGAATATTCACTGTTTCTGCCAAACATCAAAGGTATAAAGCAGTTTTTCTCATACTATCTGGGGAATTCTGGGAATTGAAGTCCACACATCTTCAAGTTGCAAAGCTTGAGAAGCAGTGGTCTAAAGGACAGAGTGGAAAGGGAAGCCAAGATTGAAAGTAGAAACTATGGAGTTCTGCTTCCCAGCTTTTATATCAGTGCATAAGAGAGGCTTTCATTTCCTTAAGTGATTCATGTAGAGCAAGGTTTTAAACATTCTTCCCCAGAAGTTCCCTGCAATCAATGTATCTTCTTCAGGGTGGACTGATAGGGGAATTGCACTGTGAATGTTTTATGCATTTGTGCACAACTATATTTTCCAGCTATATTTTTCATGTGCGGTGGCTCAGTGGCTAAGATGCTGAACTTGTCAGTCGAGAGGTTGGCAGTTCAACGGTTCGAATCCCTAGTGCCACATAATGGGGTGAGCTCCCATTACTTGTCCCAGCTTCTGCCAACCTAGCAGTTCGAAAGCATGTAAGAATGCAAGTAGAAAAATAGGGACCACTTTGGTGGGAAGGTAACAGCGTTCCATGCACCTTTGGCATTTAGTCATGCCAGCCACATAACCACGAAGATGTCTTAGGACAGCGCTGGCTCTTCGGTTTTGAAATGGAGATGAGCACCGCCTCCTAGAATCAGGAATGACTAGCACGTATGTGTGAGGGGAAACTTTACCTATATTTTCCACCTTAGACAGAGACGCATTTCTTTTCAGAGAAAGATTATTCTGGAAGTTTATCTTCTAATTTGGTATTATATTTAAAACAAAATAAATCCCTAATAATATTTCTTTCTTTCAAAAGATGTTTCTTATTACCTATGATCTTGAGGGGGGGAGAAAAGAAAAAAATATTTCCAGGCATTTTTTCCTTAATAGTCTTCATAGGTATTGTATAGCACTCACCATCCTTCCTCCCCCACACATAACTCTAAGAAATAATGGAGAATGAAAAATTATACACATCAACAAGAAAACAAATATATGGGGGGGGGAGGACTGAGGGAGGGACGACAGAGAGAGGGAGGGAAGAAGAAAGGAAAGCTTAGGTTTTCCTAATAACTACTTACATCCTGAGTAATTATTGAGTAATGTCACCAGTTGGATAACTTGCTATTTGTGCTGATATGGCCAAAGTCATATGATAGATTTTAATTTACAGGGTTCCAGATATGATTTTCAGAGGCACCCATTTGTTCATAGACACCTGCTGTAGCACTTCCTGTACCACTGAATTTTTACTAAGTGATGATAATCATGATGACGACAACAACAATGATGAATGATGATTGATGATTGATGATGATGATGATAGTTTAAGGGACTCCCCTCATGTAGCAGACTTTGAATGCAACAAGCCAAATTTCTGGCTGGAGATCCCCCATCCACCCTGGTGGGGGGAATTCCACTGCAACCAATGTAATCCAACCAAAGGTCCAAAAATATGTTTATTTTTAAGTAAAGTTATTTTTCCTTTAATGTTTTGATATTCATGGAGAATTAGATCATCTTCATAATGACACAATTATGGAAATAATGCAATACTTAGTTGAATGGATACCTCTTAGTATACCTTGAAGGAGGGGGGAGGATCGGTGGAAGTCAATAACCCAACAATACCATCATTGGATAATGTATATTGGTATCACAATAGATCAGGTTCCCTCTCTCACAATCATGTAATTGCTGCTACACTTGAGTCGTTATCTGATTCCTAAAGGAAAATATATAGTAGTTACGCTGGAAGACTTGCTAACAATTTCATATCATAGAAGTAACTATTCCTCATTTTTTATTTTTCACAGTTTGTCTTAAACTCTATGAGCCAAAATTCATGTTATCAACAGAAATATTATGGTCTGTAACATGTAAACATAATACCCCAAATAGCTCTCACTAGTATTCAATATTGGCACTTTACAAATTTCATGATTAAATATGCTAAAAAATGAATTGAATTAACATAGCAAAATATAGTTAACAAAATAGTTTGCTAGCATAATCATTGCCACAGGCCTTAATTAACATGAAAATTAATTTCAGAACCTGGTATAAGAAACTTTAATCATATATATTATCATCATTGCATGAAAACTCTCAACACCTCTAGGATACAATTTCTTCAAGGGGATCACAATAAATCTTTGGATGTTATTAAGGAAAAAAACAACACACTTTATGTGTCTTTTATAAAAGGGCAACTTTAAATCAAATGAGTAATGTTTTGATATTGAAAGTATTACTCAATAGTGCCCTCTAGCTTTTAGTTTTTTAATGAAAACAAGAATTAAGGTGGCAATTGAAAATGCAGATGTTGCATTCTAAAAGATAATTGCATATTCTGTAACTTTGGGTTTCAAGCATAAGAGGCCTATTCCAGCTTCTTCTGTAGATGTCTAGGAACAGTACATAATATACATCCTGCTTTCAACTGAAAGCATGGAGGCCTGACATTTAGTTGAGAATGGAATGTGCATATTTAGTCCCATATTTGGTTAGAAAAAATCACATTGAATACCAGTTCAATTAGCACAGGAGCTCCCCAGGGCTGTGTGCTCTCTCTATTACTCTTGACTCTATATGCGAATGACTGCATCTCAAAGGATCTCTCTGTTAAAGTGTTGAAGTTTGCAAATGATACAATAGTCATTGGTCTCATTCAAGATGATGATGAGTCTGTGTATAGACAAGGGGTAGATCAACTGGCCCTAGGGTGCAGCTGGAATAATATGGAACTGAATAGTCTTAAAACCATAGAGATGATAATAGATTTTAAAAAAAGCTCTCCTATTCTACCACCTCATACAATATTAGGCAACACAATATCAACTGTAGAGACCTTTGGGCAGGGGTGGGATCCGACAGGATAAACTACTAGTTCAGTGATTTACGAGGTTCGATGATTTACGATGTACTTCCCTGCACAATGCCAGTGTACGCCTGTAAATCGTCATCAGCACGCTGGTGCAGAGAAGCAGCCTTTGAAAAAGGCCCTTTTTCCTGCTTTTTTAACTGCAGCTGTGCCTTGCACAGCAACTGAAGTTGAAAAAAATCAGGAAATAAAGATCAGGTAAGAGCCCAGGTGGGTGGGTGGGCAAAAACATCAGAAGACATAGAACTAGTTCTATGTCTGCTGCTCTTCGGAGCTACCGGTTCTACAGAGGTGGACAGAACCGGTAGAAACCCACCCCTGCCTTTGGGTTTATAGATTCTATTGTCTCCAAGGACTTGAAATGGTCACCTAACATTAGAACCATCATTAAAAAGGCACAACAAAGAAAGTTATTCCTGCATCAATTCAGAAAGCTCAGATTGCCCAATGATCTTCTGATACAGTTCTACAGAGGGATTATTGAGAGTGTCTACAATTGTCTGGTTAGGCACAGCAACCAAACAGGTCAGGTACATATTTCAATGGATAATTAGGACTCCAGAAAAAAACAATCATAACCATCCTACCTTCCATTGAGGATCTGTATACTGCACAAACCAGGAAGAAGGGTGAGAAAATATTTACAATCCGAATCCTGGACATAATCCATTTAACTTTCCCCTCAGGATGCTGCTATAGAACATTGCATGCCAAACAACCAACATAAAGATAGTCCCCACCCCTTCCATGCCATCACTCCATTGAATACTTAATTCCGACAGCACTATCTCATTTCTCATTTTTTTATCATCTTCTCGTCTTTTCTTCTATCTTCTCCTATTGGTTTCTTATGATTTATCAATCGTTACTTGTAATTTATGATTAATGATTGTAAGTATGATTATGACCTATAACCTATTACTATTTTCATGTACATTCTGAGCTTATGCACCAGAGACAAATTATTTGTGTGTCCGATCACACTTGGCAATAAAAAATTCTATTCTATTCTATTCTATTCTATTCTATTATTCTATTCTATTCTGTTCTGTTCTGTTCTGTTCTGTTCAATTTGCTATTCTATTCTGAATTCTAGCACTGGTGGCCTTAAGGAGACAATTACTCATATTGGCTTAAATATAAGAATCCATGCATGTGGGAACCTTGCCAACTTAGTACGCCTTCCTTTCACATTTCTAGGGGACAGTGTCAAGATTGGGTAAGAGAGGGAGTGAAGCTGTATATGTTCTTTCAGTCTTCTCTCAATTTGTCACCTCCATATATTCAACTAAAAGTCTGAGCAAGACATTTGGGTTCTGGGCAAGGGTGGAATACGACAGGGTTAACTACCGGTTTGGGATTTACGAGCTTCCCTGCATGCTGTGAGCCGTGCATCATCAGCATGCTGTGTGCAGAGACACAGCCTTTGAAACAGCCCTCTTTTCCTGCTTTTTTAACTACAGCTGTGCCTCATTCAGCAACTGAAGTTGAAAAATCAGGAAATAAAGATCAGGTAAGAGTCCGTGTGGGCAGGTGGGCAAAAACATCAGAGCTATCGGTTCTACAGAGGTGGGCAGAGGTGGGTAGAAACCCACCCCTGGTTTTGGGTTTTGATACTGCTATTTAGATTAGTCTGCCTAATACTAAATCCAGATATTTTTTTTAAAATGTGAGAATAGACTAGGAGATTGATTCTCAACCTGCAGTCTGTGGACCCCTGGGGGGGTTGTTATGTTGTCACAGAGGGTCCGAGAAGGCTTGATGAAATGTTATGATTACATCTTGAATTAAGTCTTGGGGGTCCATGGCCATGATCCATGGCCACAAAAGTTATTTAAAGAGAGTACATGGAGAAAAAAAGGTTGAGAACCACCTGACTAGGGAATTCTATTATATACAACCAAAGAATGGGACAAATATTTTTTTCTTATTCAACATACTCAGCATGCTTTAGATTGGTGTGTATGTGTGAGCACATCTATACCCTTAGGACACCATGTCTGCAAATATTTGAAATACTTGTGCAGAATCAAGATCATTTATATTTACAATCAAGTATGGCGTGGAGAAAGAACAAGTTAAAAAAAACCTGTGAATTAAGTAAATAAAATTGATGCCATTTTTAAAGAAACCTCTACAGTGGAACAATTGTAAAATCTATGGGATGAGGTGGACAATAATTTACACTAGGCTGAAGGGAAATTGCTACAACATGTTTTACAGATGGTATAAATGTCAACAAATGGCAAAATGAATAAATTATAGAACAATAAATTGTTGGAAATGCCACAACAAAGATTATTATTAGCTCCAATATCTTCAAATGAGCAGGGTAATTTAGAAAGAATTGAATTGAATTCAAAAACATTTATGAATTAAAATTCTACATATGGACTTGTCACACATCCAATATTTGGGTTTTGCTATTGTCTTCCAGGATCTTTTGTTAAATTCTCAGGCTTCCTTACAGGTTTAGAACTTCCTGGTAGTCACCTATCTAAGTACTAATTAGTTTTTATTCAACTTTGCATTTCAAGATCACTCCAAGACAGCTGCAGGCTGACTGGGAAATTGATAGTAAATAATGGCAACCTATCCTTGTATTGTTTTCAAGAAATTATGTCCTCCACATACTAGGAGTTAAGGTAAAGATTTTAATAGAGACATTACTTTTATTGAAAAAACATGGATTGGTGTTTTTTTTTAAGTCAAAGATTATTACTAAGGGCATCATGAGGACTCTGTTTCTCAGATGATGTTTTTGACCCATAGGATTAGTTTGTTTGGAAATAGAAGTAGGTGCCAGATATACTATTTAGAGCTATCAAATAAAAGATGGGATGTAATGAATAAACTGCATCACTCAAGTAGAGTGTTCAAATCTATATAGCTATTTTTCTGATCTCCAGCTAAGAGAGAAATTCATTTTACAATGGAATTATTATGAGCCATCAAATCACCCAGTGTTATTTTCACATTATGTTTTTCAATGGAACCAGTTCAGACATTCAGCTGCTGATTATCAACTGAGCAATATTATTTTAAAATGTATGTTATTTTTTTTTTATAAGTGTTAAGCATGCCTATATATACAACCCATATATATAACATGCCAAACATGATTTCTTGGATCATGGCTTTTAAGAAAATACAATTTATGGATTAGATTAACTGCATCAAATAATAAATCATGGTATTAAAACAATGACAAAACCAAGCAAGCCACATTATATTTTAGTGTAATGTACAACATCTGTATGGTAATAGATTTTGGGGCAGCAACTGGTATTTTGCATCTGTAATCTCCATGCACTACAAACAGTTCGGAATACTCTGCTTGTATTGTTACATGTTTATTCAGAATGAAGGTTTCTTGAACTTTTGCTCAAGTACCTTCATATAGGATATCAATCAAACATCAAGTCTACTAAGGATGTATCACTAAATAATGTTAATGCAAATGTATTTAGGATTCCTGGACTCTATTACTAAATTTTCCATAATTAATAACCTAAATAGTGCATTTAATTATATATCTCACAAGAGTTTTAAACTGTTTAGTTAATTATTATTGTTTTCCAAATAAAATGTTACAAATAGCACAAGTCACTGAATGCAAGCTGTTCATCAGATGAACAGTGTTATTTACTCTGCATGGAAAATGGGAATCCATCTGTACACTATCAAATAAAACACATTTCCATCAGAATGTGATTCTATATTATCTATAATTAACCACCAGATGCCAACTGAAACCCAGCCATGTAGCCAGTCTCCTATTCACAACCCCTCTTTGTTTTAAATCTATTAATGGATAGTCTGTCTGAAATCCCATTGTTGTTAACCAAAACATAGACATCTTTCAGATTTCATATTTTGTTCTTTAGCAGCACACCACAATGATAAGCAGCACTACTAGCCAAATTCAGATAGTTATAGGTTACAGGGATATGGGAGATCAAAGATGGGTATCTAGTTCATGAAATTATATACCAGATGGTAATAGTGAATTATATGTGAGTGGAATCAGGATTGTTCTATACTAATCTTGGCACAATAATATTTTTCCTACATTTGCAATGAATGCATCCTCTAAATCAAACTACCCTAATCAGACTTTTTTTCTGAGAACTCTGGAAGAGGAAAATAGCTGGAGGCACCAAAGTTAAGTATGGTTGCTCAAACTCTTCCTCATGTATGTATGCATGCCTGTCTGTCTGTCTGTATATAGCATATCTATATGTGTGTATGTATGTGTAGACTTTTGATAGCAGGCAACAGAATTTCATTTTTAATGTGTGCCAGTGTGCCCGAAGTAAAACAATGATAATAAATGTTATCTTATCTTACACCGATGTAAAATTAGCTCCTTCTGGAGAAGACACCTCTCAGGCGCTAACAATCAGATTCACACATAAAAGTTTCGGCTGATTGCTTTATTGCTCAGATCTATACACAGAAATCTTCTCAGATTAACAGTTTGTACCTCGGTAAAACTAGACAAGTTGGCATTCAAAAGGGGAGGGGGGGTTGGACTTTATGTCACCCCTTGTGACTATGTAAAGACTCTAATTCCTGATTGACTTCTTCCACCCTAAACTAATGCTCTGCTTGATCCCTTCCGCTGGCTCTGTCAGTCTCTCTCCAACAATGCCTGACAATATTATGGACAATCAAGAAAACATACTGAAGGGTCATCAAACAAATCAAGCCGGAGTTTTTACTCAAGCTACAAATGACTTAGACTGAAATTATCCTACTTCAGGCACATTATGCAAAGACCCAACTATGTGGAAAAGGCTATAATGCTGGGAAAGGAAAAAAGAGAGAAGAAAATGACCAGCAGCAAGGTAGATGGGCTCAATTACAAAGGCACTGAGTACACTCTTGAAAGACAAAAAAGCACAGGTTAGGGATAGTTCAACTTAGAGAAAAGCTAGTAATTTGGTCGCTAAACTTGATGGCATGTAATCAATCAATGCTAATTCCTTAGCAGAGATAAGAAGCTTGTAGCTATCCAGTTGAATTTCAAGAGCTTTGGTTAGCCAAATTATTGATAAAGGATACTGGGGATCCGGCTCTTCCACAGAGAGAGAACTCAGCAGGCAAGACTGGGTAATCACCTCCTTTTTACATGGATCATGTGTATCCCTCACACATAAAAAAGACAAAAGGACTTTGATAATTTAGGCAGGCCTACCATTTTGTCATTGTTGTCCCACCACAGCCTTCCAATATATCCGCTAGGCATTACTGCAGTTCAGCCATATATAAAGAACCTTCAGTTCCCACTCTTACTTAAGAGAAAAGTTAGTGTTTAGAAACAAACTGTTTTAATCATTATGATGCTGATAATAATAGGCAAAATGTGATGAAAAGGCATTGAGAGTCACTTTTCAAATTGTGTTTCCCAGGAATCATGCAGAATTTAAAAGTGTCTGTTAAAAATGAAATTGGAGCTGTCAAAGTGTTAATAAAGAATGCTACAGAAAACAGTCATGAAAGAGTTTTTAAATAAGGTGCACCTGGATGTTTTAGAACTTCAAAGTCTCAATCTTCAGTTCTGTCTGCTAACAAAAGAATTTCAAAACAATAGGAAAGGAGGCAGTCATATTTTATATCAATTGTTATCTTCTAAAAAACTATTTAAGGAAAAAGCTACACATCTATGCACATGTACTCATAGCACAGATAGAAAAAAAACAGTAGTCAAATAGAAAGTATAGACAAAATTTTCTAAATCCTACTTTTCCAGACATGATTGAAGTCACTTAATTAACTGCAAAATAATAGAACATCTTTCTAACGGCAGCTGTTTTACTCAGATCTAAAACTCACTTGATAGGGTTGACAATTTCCATTTTTTTTTAATTTAAAAAACACTTGAATAAATATTGACTGTGGTTCTGTTTATTTTCATGTTTTCCTTTCCAGGAAGTCCCAGCTTAAAACACAGAAAAGTTTACAGACTTTTCACCTGTATGCCAGGTCTAGAGAATTGAAACAGAGATTGTGTTTAGGAACCAAAATCGGGATTATTAGGTGAGCATCATTCATTCAGGTATAATGGCATGCCATTTAATAGCAGTAACAATAGACTTAGACTTATATATCATTTTATAGTGCTTTACAGCCTCTCTAAGAGGTTTACAGAGTTAGCCTATAGCCCCCAACAAATTGGGCCCCCATTTTAACCATTTCAATTTTATTTGTTCCCTTAGTCCCAATAGTTCATGTGACAACAACATGACACCATGAGTTTGACACCGCTTTTCTACTTGATCAGTTTCCATCCATTATTCCTTGTCAGGCCTTCAGTTGTCTTGGAATAGCTTGACCTCTTCTTCTCTGTAGCAGTCCCTCAGATATTGGAACACTGCTATCATGTCTCCCCTGGTCCTTCTCATCCTACCTTATTTTGGTTTGCATTGATCTGATTCTTTCTCCTGCACATCTAGTTGCTGGAAGAGGCTTTTGTGCTTGTGCTATTGACATGCAGAAATCTCTTCCAGTGTAGTAACAGAATGGCTGGGATATGAAACCATTATAGATTGAATTGTAGCTGTTTCATGCATGTTTAAAGAAATTAGCATTGCAATTGTTTTGGGTTTTCTTTGCTCAAACTAGTTCTTGGAATATAGTCCCCAACACACTGCTCGGTGGTCAAACAGATCTTCTCAAGAGCCTGAGAAAAATTGTACAAAGTTTTGATTTATTAATTCAAATCATCAAGGATAGCATGCAGATGGATTGGTGCTAATCTGAAGGCTTTATTTTTGCCTTTTCTTTACATTGTAAAAAAAATGGTATTATCCAAGATAAAGTAGTTGAGCTAGGCTGGTCATCATCAGTCAGCCCATTTTAGTCTTGTGCAGGGGTGTCAAACTCAATTTAATTGAAGGCCGCATCAGAGTTGTATTTGATCTTGGGAGTTGTATTTGATCTTGGGAGTGCAGGGTGGGTGTGGCTGGGGTGGATGTAGTCAGCATCACTTGTGTTGGAGGAGTGCCTGTGGTGGCCCGAGTGTTCAGCGAGCAAAAACGAACTCCCGAGATCCATTTTTGGCTGCGATGACCTCCTGCAACCTTTTGCTAGCAAAAACTGAGCTAGGGGGACCATGTATGGCCCTTGTGAAGTCCATTTTCAGATGGGATGGCCTCCTGCAACTCTCTGCCAGCAAAAATAGTTTGGAAGGGCTGCATGCAGCTCTCATGAGGTCTGTTTTCACTGGCAAAGGCACCACAGGCTGGTTCTATTTCCAGAGCAGCTCTGTGGACCAGATATAAGCATCCTATGGGCCGGATTCAGTCCCCGAGCCTTGAGTTTGACAGCCCTGGTCTCGTGTATTCTGTGGATCCTGCCTGTGTATTTAGTTTATCAGTATGCCATCAGAACCCTTAACACTGAATTAATGTGAAATCATGGCTAAGTTAATGATAAGTTGCACAAATACTGTCATTGCTTCCATGAGAATAACAGGTCAGGATATTGGAGATGATAGGACCTTTTAGAAGCATCCAAAGTCCTCATCCCAGCCCAGCATCTTTATCTGAGATACCCCATGCTCCTAGTTTATGGAATTTTAATTGAGTAGAAGGAAAATAGCCTATCCAAATCTATGACAAAACTTTTGGCTTCATGATTTAAAAGAAATCCATTATGGTTTTCAATGGGAATAAAATGAGGTAATCATACACACACACACACACACACACACACACACACACACATGATAAGGAATCACAATCAGGGAATTTGCTGGTATCCGTAATTCTTTACTTGTACTTTGGTGAAAGCAGCTAAAATAAAATGGATAAAAATATAGGAATGGCAGGATTTGAAAGCCATATATTAGGGATAGGTTAGGCTTATTACAAAAGAGTGCATATGACACTACAGTGTATGTATTACAGAAAATGAGTTTATTAGGAAAATTTATGGACACCAGGAAATGCTGATTTTTCTTGTTTTATAATTGCACAAAATTGACAAAATGGTGTGGTGTGGATATAAATCAGTGATCCTGACATGGACTTATATTGTTCCATTCTTCATTAACTAAGCTGCAGTGTTATGCATACATCCATCTTCTCCTGGTTTGAGGGGAACTTACTTCAACTAAGCATGCTCAGAACTGTAACTCAGAAACTCCAAACCAAGTTTACTAAAATGCAGAAGTGATTAATTTCAGACATTTTCTTAGCAGCAAGACATTTTTAAAGTATTTTTTTTATGATCAGAGAACAGCTGTACCACATACAAGTAGATGAGTTAGATCCAAGGCATAGTTGAGATAAAGTATAAGTTATTTTCTATTCATTCACTAATTCTAAACTGAAGTGTTGATAGGATTGCAGCCATAATCATATATTGCAATATAGGTCTTGTTAATATTTTATCATGTAGAGGTTTAAATCCTGTTTATAGCAGGATACTTAGAGGTGTCTCCTTCCCACCAGAATCAACCAGTCCAATTTGAGAACAATAGGAAAAACTGGCCACCATATTATTAGCTTTTTGGAGGCTAATCTCATAGAAATGAGATTACATCATGAATGTTGTCATTGTTTTGCACTAGTTCATATGTGTACACCCACAGACATATACAAACAAACACATCATGTGCATCTTTCATTTGTGTTACATTTTCTTCATTGTGTATTGCCAAAGGTCTGACTGGAGTACACACTGAATGCATGAAAGAATATCACATTGTAAACTAGTTTTCCTTGCAAGCCTAGTATCATATCATAGAGGTAACTTGACAATGTTTTTGTGTATGCTCATTGACACATACAGAGAGGTTTGTTACTGATGCAGTTGAGTGAACATCTTATCGAAGTATTTAGTATTTTTTTAGTATTTATTTGATTTGTCAATCGCTTATAAGATACAGGTATAAGAATAAATATAGTTTTGAATACATGAGATAGATACTTATAAGAAAAATAAAAAACAATAGGACAGGGACCGTAGACACGATTGGTGTGCTTATGCATGCCCCCTACAGGCCTCTTAGGAAGGGGGTGAGGTCAATAGTAGACAGTCTAAGGTTAAAGTTTTTGGGGTTTGGGGAAGAAACCACAGAGTCAGGTAGAGTGTTCCAGACATTGACCACTCTGTTGATGAAATCGTATTTTCTGCAGTCAAGTTTGGTGCAGTTAACCTTGAGTTTGTATCTATTGTGTGCTCTTGTGTTGTTATGGTTGAAGCTGAAGTATTCATTGACAGGTAACTCATTGCAATGTATGATTTTATATACCATACTTAGATCAGACCGAAGATGGCGTAGTTCAAGGTTTTCTAGGTCTAGAATTTTAAGTCTGGTAGCATAAGGAATTCTGCAATGAGTAGAGGAGTGGAGAACTCTTCTTGTGAAATACTTCTGGACTTTTTCAATTGTGTTAGTATCAGATACATGATATGAGTTCCAGACTCATGAACTGTATTCAAGTCTTTATACATCCTATACTGTATACATCCTATACATCCTATACTGTATACATCCTATACATCCTATACTGTAGACTAGGGATATCAACTTCACATCATCATGGCAACATCATGTGATGTATCGGGATTTTTTCCCCCTTTGCTAAACTGAGTGAGGGTGTGGCCAGTGCATAAACCTTGGTTCACAGCTAAACTTAAGCAGCTACATCGTTCCAAAGAGGAAGCCTACAGAAAAGGTGACAGAATGCTATACAACCAGGCCAAAAACATATTAACAAGAGAGATCAGAGCAGCAAAAGAGTTTTAAAGAGTAATTTTAGAATTTGGGTTTTAAATTTCGGGGTTTTAAATTTGGGGTTTTTATTGTTAATTTATTGGGGTTGGGCATAAATTTTAATGGCAGCCTTAAGATATTTAATCTTATTTTAACTTTTGTAAAGCGGAATGTTTTATAGTTGGCTGTACACTGCCCTGAGTCCTTCGGGAGAAGGGCAGTATATAAATGTGTAAATAAATAAATAAATAAGAAGCTACTCTGAAAAGTTAAAGAATCAATTCTCAACAAATGAACCAGCAAACATGTGGAAAGCTCTTAAAAACATCACTGGCTTCAGCAAACCTCCTTCCCAGGCAGAAGGAAATCAACAACTAGCAGATGACCTGAATGTGTTTTATTTCAGGTTTGAAAAGAAACTACAGCCACCTATCTCCACAACCCACATCTCAAACACACCAACAACAGCCAAGCCTCCTACAACTGGCCCCAATCCATTGGTCTCATAATCTCTGGTGATCACAGAAAAAGAAATGCAAGATCTATTACACAGACAGAAGCCAGGAAAAGCACCAGGGCCAGACAAGATAACTCCTTCTTGCTTAAAAGTCTGTGCTGATCAATTGGCCCCCATTTTCACCCGAATCTTCAATAGATCACTAGAAATGTGCTATGTTCCTTCCTGCTTCAAACGTTCTACCATCATCCCAGTGTCAAAGAAATCCTTCATCAAGGAACTGAATGACTACAGACTAGTTGCTTTAACATCTGTAGTTATGAAAATCTTTGAAAGGCTTGTGCTGTCCCACCTGAAAACCATCACGGATCTGCTGTTAGATCCCATGTAGCATACCGAGCAAATAGATAGATAGATGATGCTGTTAACATGGCTCTGCATTACATCCTACAACACCTTGAATCTCCAAATACCTACGCAAGAGTCCTCTTTGTAGACTTCAGTTCAGCATTCAATACCATCATTCCAGACACTCTTCTAAGTAAATTAAACCAACTAGCGGTACCTGAACACACTTGTAAGTGGATCATAAGCTTCCTAACAGCCAGGAAGCAGCATGAAGTTAGGCAGAATCACATCTGATACCTGTACAATCAGCACAGGGCCCCCCCAAGGCTGTGTGCTATCTCCACTTCTCTTCTCCCTATATACCAATGACTGCATCTCAAACGATCCATCTGTTAAAATACTGAAGTTTGCTGATGACAAACAGTGATTGGTCTCATTTGAGACAACGATGAATCTGCATATAGACAGGGGATTATACAACTTGTGGTGTAACCGGAGCAATCTGGAACTGAACACACTCAAAACCTTAGAAATGGTGGTAGACTTTAGAAGAAACCCTCTCATACTACCACCTCTTACAATACTAGACAATACGGTATCAAAAGTAGAGACCTTCAAATTTCTAGGTTCTGCTATATCACATGACCTAAAATGGACACCTAACATCAAAAACATCATCAAAAAAGCACAACAAATAATGTTCTTTCTGCGCCAACTCAGAAAGCTCAAAGTGCCCAAGGAACTACTGATATAGTTCTACAGGGAAATTATTGAGTCTATCATCTGTACCTCTATACCTGTCTGGTTTGGTTCTGCAACCCAACAGGACAGACACAGACTTTAGAGGATAATTAGGACTGCAGAAAAAACAATTACTACCCACCTGCCTTCAATCGAGGACCTGTATACTGCACAAGTCAAAAAGAGGGCTGTGAAAATATTTACAGACCCCTCACATCCCGGACATAAACTGTTTCAACTCCTTCCCTCAAAACGATGCTATAGAGCACTGCACACCAGAACAACCAGACACAAGAACATTTTTTTCCTGAAAGCCATCACTTTGTTAAACAAATAATTCCCTCAACACTGTTCAACTATTTAAGTCTGCACTATTATTACAGTTAATCTTCTCATCACTCCTTATCACCCAGCCCCTCCCACTTGTGATTGTAGTACTGTAACTTTGTTGCTTGTATCCTTATGATTTATATTGACTGTTTCCTAGTATGATTTGATTGTTGATTATACCCTAGGACTATCATTAAGTGTTGTATATTATGATTCTTGATTCTTAACGAATGTACCTTTTCTTTATGTATACTAAGAGTATTTACACCAAGACAAATTCCTTGCGTGTCCAATCACACTTGGCCAATAAAATATTCTATTCTATCTGGCCCATGGACTGCGTGTTTGACAGCCCTGCTGTAGATTGATGGTGAAACAGTAATTGCACTTTGTTGTAACAACAGTGATTTTGTTCTAAGCATGGTTCAGTGAACATATATTCTTTTTGATAACTGCAGTCAAATGCCATCATTTAGAACCAAGGGAAACTCAGGTTGGAAGCCACATTCAGACTGATAATGATGTCCTAGAGCTTATAGCTTACAACCAAGAAGATAAGGATGGGTTACATCTATTTTCTATTTTCCTTCTTTGTACACATGGGACCAATATTATTATTTTTTTCTTTGATGGCGAGTACAGTTCTTAAGGTTATTGTAGTTATTTGTTCCTTGGTTGACTCCAGGCCATCAGATAGTTTCATCATCTTTTCACTATTTTATCATTACATTTTTCAATTGCTTATGATTTTATGTTATTTTTAAGAGAATGCTGATCTTTCTTTATTAGACTGAAATGTTGTGGATGATTTATCTAGCAGTTAACAATAACACCTTTTTTGAAATCTCACCAGTTTTGAATGCAGAGGTTTGTTAGGTATAACAAAAAAAAGAAGGTGAAATGCCTTCAGTTATATGACTTGCCCCTTTTAGAGTCCAAGAATAAGTTATTAATTTAGTGAGTACCCACAGGCCTAATGCCTATGAAGACCCATTGTGTGTGTGCGGGGGAATAGGCAAGGCCAATGTTGCAGAGCCTCTGCAGTCATTTGTAAGGGCAAACAACTGCCATGGTGCTGTAACATTCGTAGACTTATTCATAAACACTGGGAGGCGCTTTTTGTGTAATTTTGAATATTCGCTAAGGGAATGCTTGTAACCCGGGTATTTTTTGTATTTCATTGCTAACTGGACTCCATATTCTACATAATTTCCCAGTAAATTCTAGCAATTGCTATCATTTGTTTGTTTTATTCATTGTCTCCTCATTTACATTTCTTCTGAACAATATACAAGGCTATCCCAATGCATTTTTAAAACTAAAAACTTTACCAATGAAATAATTTTTCTATTAATGAGTTTCTTTGTTTGTTTTTTTTGTGAAACTTGTTCTTTAAATGTGTCCTAGCTTTAATATAATTGTAAAAATGCAACTGTCTCATACAAGCTGATTACAATGCAGTTTTCACAAACATACACTTTTAAGAAAACCAAGTATGATGGATTGCAATAGATGCTTTTCACCAGTGCTTCTGTCCATTTTGATAGATCATGGCTTTTCAAGATAAATAAAATTCATGACCAATTTTTTTGAAGAAGAAATATGAGGGACTAGAAATAAAGATTTTTAAAAAAACTCAATTGATAGATCCAATTCAGCCCACATCAGTCTTTCTGGAACAGAAAATGTCTTAAAAACCTTGATGAGAAAGGTTATCCCCGTACAACACAGGGAATCACTGGATATTCTAAGAAAGACTCCACTGTGAAAAGAGCAGAGACAGACAGTTAAAATAAGTGAAAATGGTAAATATTAGCATGCAAGTTCCATTATCAGCATCTGTTGATTATTGATAATGTGTTTATCTTTGTAGTTGATCTTTGTCAATGAATTTTTCCCCATATAGACTTTGACAAGGCTGATTTGACAATTCTGTTAAGAAATCAAAGGGACATTTACACTCTCTGGAGTCATTTCATTGATTTTATACAAGTAAACTAGATAAGAGAATAACAAAGTTGGAATGGACCTTGGAAGTATTTTAGTCCAACCCTCTGCTCAAACAGGAAACCCTATACTCATGATGGCGAACCTATGGCACGTATTCCGGAAGTAGCAAGCAGAGCCATTTCTGCCAGCATGATACATGAGCTGTTGCCTGGAACAGATCCACTGTACATGCGCACGCGCCTCCTGCTAGTCAGCTGATTGGTATCTGCCATGCATGTGTGGGGGCAGGGCGCACATGGGAGATGAGAACGCATGCGCACGGAGGTGAGGCACACAGGGGCATCACACATATGCATGCACAGAGTTGCACAGTGCATGGGGGGTAATGCACACATGCACAGAGATGCACACCATGCAGGGGGGTCAAGCATGCATGCACAGAGGTGTGAGGTGCATGGGGGGTCATGTGCACATATGCAGAGGGCGGGAGTTATATGTGCATTGTATTATGAGTGCAGGCACGCATGTGCGTGTACACCCTTTCAGAACGCAAGGACAAAAAGGTTAGCAATCACTGCCCTATACTATTTCAGACAGATAGCTGCCAAGCTCTTCTTAAAAACTTCCAATGTTGGAGACCCAAGTTGGCCCACTGAATAATTGTTTTAACTGTCAGGAAATTTCTCCTTAGTTCTAGGTTGAATTGTGACAATCAGTAAATCCCAGAACTCTAGGCTAAGGTTGGAAAAACAGCTATGAGAGGATTGTTATTAGTAAGAAAATGTATGGATTGTTCTTGAGATCACTAGAGTCAAACTCTGCTTAACACTTCACTTTTACTTTAAGTTGCCTCTCCTTGCTTCTCAAAGGAGACTGCACTGGCAGTTATTCTTGATAAGTAACAGGGCAGTGTTCTTAATAAACTTAAGAGGAGGTCAAAAATTGCAAACAGCAACTTTTGCACTCATCAATACCATAGATCTTGCTTTGTATAACTGCCTATCTGGAAAAAAAAAATGAAAATTTTAGAGCCAAAATGTGTAGGAGCCATATCATCCCAAAATAGACAAGTATATTTCTCAGAAATATCAAATACATCACCCTAATTTTCCACATACATACATACATACATACATACATACATACGGCTGAAAACAGTAAAAATGAAGACAGTGTTGCGAAGACATGACAGTAATTTCATATACATACATGCATAGATTCTTTAATCCTGGGTCTGCTCCTGTTTAGGGACAATTTAGCTTGACTAAGTCCCTGAAACTCTGTCTGCCTATCTAAAATACTTAATTATTTTCTTAGTTTGGGATTGCCTCTTTTTCCTTATCAATTTTGTTTTGTTTTATTTTTTCTTCAGTTTTAAATATTGGATTAATTGTGTATGTTAAGAACACATACACCCATCTCTATCTATCTATCTATCTATCTATCTATCTATCTATCTATCTATCTATCTATCTATCTATCTATCTAATCTAAATACAGTAAATGTGAGTCCTTCATATGCCCATTTGCCTTCTTAGCAAATACCTGTTGCTACAGAATGGGCTACCATTAGTTCTTTCCACACAATTACTCATAGACATCTTCTCTAAGCTTTGAGTTCTCCAGACTGTAACTCCCAATTGATTCTCAGTCAATTCATTGCTCAATAATTGTGGGAGTCCTTTGCTATAAATAGAAAAGGCTGTCTGTAATATTGTTCTTAAGCATTTATGACTATATTCAATTTAGGTTCAATGCAAATTCTTGTCAGTCTGAATAAATAATTTTCAAGACCATTCATAGAAATCCAAATAAATGTCTACTCTAAGTTCAACCCTTTCATTCCTCTTGAATTCAGCTTCTATAAAATCAAAATACCAGCAGTTTGAATATTAATGTGAATAACTGTTATTAGACTGAACTTTCCAACTTTTGGAGTGTCATAACTAAAATTGAATATAGGAATTTAAAATAAATCCATCACTGATTCTATTTATCTTGGAATGCCTCAAGTAATTTGAAAAGTAGACTTCACTATGGTGGAGATCACAACAATAAATCAAATTTGCTGGCATATTATAACAAGAAGAGTTCATATAAATCAGTGTATATTCATCAAAGTGCATAGAAACCACTGTATAATTGAGCCTGTGAAGTAAACAATTCATATT
Source organism: Bungarus multicinctus (assembly GCA_023653725.1). Taxonomy (NCBI): domain Eukaryota; kingdom Metazoa; phylum Chordata; class Lepidosauria; order Squamata; family Elapidae; genus Bungarus; species Bungarus multicinctus. The sequence goes on along the minus strand of CM042842.1, from coordinate 35,766,906 downwards.
AGGAAAACAGCTACAGAAAAAAAGGGCATGGCATAGACAGTTGAATTTAAAAATAGACCCCGAAAAGTGAATCCAAAATCCTTACATCAGCAACAGTTGATATTCTGATTTTATTTTTTTAATGAGGCACAGAAAGAGTGATAAGATAGGAAAACACGAGTAACTGGAAAACTGGATTAATAAATCTATACTATAATTGGAAGGAGATTTCGTGGCCTTTTCTTTTTTAAAAAAATCCTACTTATATTGCCAAAACATTCAGGATTCTTAAGCAAAGCAAAACCAGAATTGTGCTAAATAAATACATGGGTATTTCAATTTTTAAAAAAAGTATTGGTATAGTGTGCTTAAAATCACATGCAAATAAAAATGATGATACAGAGCAGTAACAAGGTAGATCAGAATTTAACCCAATGTTTTTCTGAGCAGCTTTATCTTTAAAAAAGTGTCCAAAGTTTTCAAAGCTTAGAGCTAACCATAATTGGAAAGACAAGGAATCCTACTACAATCTCTGTCAAGAATGCCCTCTGGACCACTCCTTAGCATGAGAAACTCAAAATAACCCCACCTTGTTTTTAATATAAGATGGGAAAACTTTAACAATATTTCATTATTCTGATATATTACCTTATTATTACAAAAGATCATTCATGTAATCATTGCTGTCCCTCTTTCTTTATCTTACCTATTTCAAAGGGCTGATACCTTGCCTGGAATTCTCCAATTATTTCCTTAAAGTCATATTGTACACAATACATCAATGTCAGCAGAATAAAAATAATTAATGGTAGGTGAAGTATGTCCAAAGGAACAAGTGGAATTCATGAAGAAAAGTTACATACTTCTCCATTTTTGTCAGTTGTTTCCATTTTCATATTAGGAAGATAAGGACAATAAGGAGTATTTTAACCTTTCTTCATGAACCACAGTGACGCAGTGGTTAGAGTGCAGTACTGCAGGGTACTTCTGCTGGCTGCCTTCTGACTGCAATATGGCTGTTCAAATCTCACCAGGCTGAAGGTTGACTCAGCCTTCCATCCTTTTGAAGTGGGTAAAATGAGGACCCAAATTGTTGGGGGCAATATGCTGATTCTGTAAACCACTTAAAGAGGGCTGTAAAGCACTGTAAAAAGGTATATAAGTCTAAGTGCTATTGCTGTTGCTTTTGTAGACTGAAAGGGAGCACCTAAGAGCATCAGTCTACAGAAAGCAAAGAAAAGGAACAAAAATAGGATCCATTGCTATCTTTCCTCCTAAAGCACCTAATGGTCAAAATGTATATGAAACTGCATCTTCAAAAGCTGTGGCATTCACAATAATACTTGATAGCAAGTGCATAACAAAGCAGTCGACCTATCAAATATCCAGTTTAGCAATCTAGCTAACACTCCTGTATTCATTCTGCTTCCAAGTCAACATCATAGGGTATCACTGTAGGGAGCCCAGAGTTGTAAACCAAATTACCAATGCATGGAATATTGTAGTCTTGTTATACCAATCTAGGAATGGTTTGAACTAGTGAAAAGTGAGAATTAGAAGTAGCCACTTCAGAGGTGGTATTCAGCAGGTTATAACCAGTTCTGGAGAACCAGTAGCAGAAATTTTGAGTAGTTCGGAGAACCGACAAATACCATCTCTCACTGGAGATTTTACAATATCCTCCCCCTGCCATGCCCACCAAGCCACACCCACAGAACCGGTAGTAAAAAAATTTGAATCCCACCACTGAGCCACTTGTTCTCTTTTAATTTGTAGCTCCTCTGCTAGCCCATGATTGCAGATACCCAACAAGAATTAAATATACAGGCACTAATGGTATAGCTATTGAAACAAGAATATAAATTGAATTTATATTCGTAAGGAACAATACACAAATAAGAGAGATAATTTCCTACTCAGATGCAATATGTCTGACTATATTCAATCTGGTAAAATTATATTTTTTTAATTTATTTCAGCTACAAATTTTTTTAAGTTAAAAAACTTTGTAAGAAAATGTCACCAAAGAACAGTGATTTGTTGCCTCAGAGTATTTATATACTCTTTAATTTTGAACAGATGTCTTATTGATGGCATAGTTCTCTTGTTTTTATTTCATCACATGTGATGATCTATTTCTGTTAATTTCCAGGCTGGATTGTGGTAAATAATAAGCAGGCAAACAAAAGGATTAATATTGGCAACAGTAGCAACAAATATAATAGTATAATATTTTATATCATTTTACAATATATGTGTTTTTCAAAAAATATAGATATGACAGATTTTTTTTTAAGTGCTAAGTACTTTATACATGGCTGCACAAATTGGCCCACATTGTTTATAAAAAATGAGAGCATGACAATAATGGTACATTGGAACCTATGTAAAAAAAAAGTATGGATTTGACATCCCAAAGTTAGAATGGATGTAATGTTTAAAAAAAGTGGTTCAGGCCATCTATTACAAATTATAAAACTTGCAGATTCAGAAAGAATTGCATCTACAATACAATACACTGGATACAAGAGTAATTGAAAAAAGATAGCTTTACTTCTATTTATTTACTTATAGAACACATTTATATAATCACCCAACTCACATACAGTGACTCTTTATAGATGTGGTACAGTGGTGGGATTCAAATTTTTTTTACTATTGGTTCTGTGGGCATAGCTTGGTGGGCGTGGCAGGGAAGGAAGGATACTGTAGGAAGGAAGGATACTGTAAAATCTCCAATCAGAGGTGGTTTTTGCCAGTTTTCTGAACTACTCAAAATTTCCTCTACTGGTTCTCCAGAATTGGTCAGAACCTGTTGAATACCACCTCTGATGTGATACTACTAAATGATAGTAGAATAGCTCAAAGAAATTGGGAATATAATACATGAGGACTTTACAAAGAAATTGAATTTTTTGGTTTAGTGGTCTAGATTTTTGCAACACAGTCATGATGGTTTCCTAGTTTTAGGAATTTAAACAAATGAAGCTTTAAATGAAAAATGTGATTTCAGTCCAGTCCCCCCGCACACAAAAAAAGTTGCCCAGTCTTGATTTACTAAGTTAGTTTCTACTCCAATTTTCCATTCAGTGGAGTGCTAAAGGTGATTAATAACATTTCAAAAGATAGAAAAATGCAAAATAAAATAAAAGATAAGTTATAGTATCACAGTATTAAAGGCAATTCAATGCAATTTAACTATGCTTTGCAAGAAGCACACACTATATATTTAACATTGGTTCAGATTTTCTGGTTGTCTAAACAAATACAAAATAAATTTCCCTTTTCAGGGAAACAATGACTGGATTACAGAAATTTTAGTAGTAAACTAAACATAACTAGAAACATAAAAAGAAAGTAGAAAATGCAAACAAAAGAAACTCCAAGTAAAAAAGAAACATAAATTAAAAAATATTATAGTAAATAAAAAAGAAATATAGAAAAAATGACTTTCTACTTCATCACAATAAGTACAGACAATTTTACTAACTTTTCAATTGTTCTTAAATTACAATAAAGGGCCTCTTCTCATATATTATGTTTTATGCATAAACAAATGTGTAAAATATCATTATTTCAGTCTGCTATTCTTAAGGGTTTCCAGAAATAACAATTTAATTATTTTAAGCTTGATCAAATCAAATTAAGTTTATTACAGTCAAAGACCAGAGACGAGAAGAAATTGATTTGATTTGATTAAATAAACCAAAACCAACTTTATATTCTTTACTTTTATTCCTTACTCTTTAGTTAATGGGTGTCAAACTTGATCATGTCATGTGATATATTGTGATGTATCACAATGTTTTTTACCTTTGCGAAGCTAGGGTGGTGCATCCGGCCCATGGGCCACCAGTATGACAGGCTTGCTTTAGTTGATTCAAATAATCTCACAAATCTTGATTTCTTTTCATTTTTCCATTGTTTCTTCTCATCAGATTCTTCAAAACTTTAACAAGTCTCTTTTGTAAATCCAGTATAAGAAAATTATCCAGGTCACTCTCTTGGTTTATTATTTCTGTATATCTTAATTATTCAAATTTCTATTGTGTGTCTAGCATCTTTTCCTATGTCATTCTCGTAGCCTGTCTTCTGTTAATTCACTTTTGATTCCATTTCAATCTTGTCAGGTTAACCTTCTTCCATTTATATAACGTATTTTAAACACAGTCCCTCCATAGAAGCAGATGTCTCTATTGACACTATTAAAATTAATTTCTGAGATTTTTATTTTTTATTTCCAAGAATTTTAAACCTACAATAGTGTGCCTAGTCTCACATTATTAGAACTATAGAACTGTCCAATTAGCAAAGCCAAAACAAGGAAACACTCTTGGGAAAATTGAATTCCCAAAAGTAAAACTTTATTGGATACACCATGTTGGTACTGAAGAAACAAAACCAGCTCTGGTTTCCTGCACAAATGCTTATCCTGTTAAGCAATACCTTTTCCTTCTTCCCACCTCTGATTCTTCACATTGTCCAATTATGAGGTGGTCTTTTGTTATGAAAACAGTCCATCTCTTTCTCAAGCACTTGCAGCAATGACCTTGCTAGATCCAAACTCTCATGATCTTTGCATACATTCTCCACATTCCATTTCCCTCCACCCAGTTCATTGGCAAGTTAAAAAGCATTAGGTTTGAAAGAAGCAAAGTGGTTCAATCTTGACACAGAAATTTTTAAAGTATGTATACTCACCCTGGCCCCCCAAAAAATTCTTATTTTACAGATCAAAGAGATTCAATAAAATGCATAGCCTGAAAATCTGACTGAAATCAAACTGCACTATAAGTCATGTAAAAGTGAGATGGCCAGCTATATAAATTAAATGAATGCATGAATAAATTTGCAGAAAAATTCTGAATATGGAAACAGCTTTTCCAATTTAGGCTTCAGGCTTGGGTGTAAATAAATATATATTTCACAGACTAGGAGGCATTCCCAAAGTTTCCTGAGTCTTATTTTATCAAATAAAGGCAGAAAAGTAAAGAACTGAAAACTCTGAGTCAAAGTTGGCATGCTTAGATCTGACTGACACTGTTACTTTTTAGCTATAGATACATCTCAATCAACATTCATTTTCATATTATATCTGCCTTATACTACATTTAGTATATGTGAAGTATGTTCTGGAACTGACTTTGACTTAGGCTAAGTTTCTTGCAGCAAAACTTCTGGTCAGATTTTGTTAGCACATACATTAAATATGAGGATGAAGCTTTAAAAGAAAAAAATGGGAATAACAATAGCTAAAAAGAATATATCTCCAGTATGTCAAAGATGCCCTTGACCTATCTCAGTGCTAAAGAGCTTCATGAAATGAAAAATAGACAGATTTTCATGGGGTCTCAGCCTGAGATTCTCAGGGAATTTTGGTAAGTAGTGGGTCAACTCAATAAGCTTCCTTTCTATTAAAAAAGTGCCTCTCAGAAATGGATGGATGGACAGACAGATGGGTTGTGTGCCTTCAATTCATTTTTGACTACTGGTGACTGATTGGACAAGTCCCTCCAGTTTTCTTGGCAAAGTTTGCCTTTCCTAGGTCTGAGAAAGAGCAATCAGGCTATTTCAGAACCAAGGCCACCCAACTGGCTCTGTACCTCATGCAGGACTAGAACTCACAAACTCCTGTTTTTAGCCTGATGCTTTAATCATTACACCAAATTGGTGCAGAAGATAGAAGGAAGTAATAATAAGAATATCTGGAGAGGAAGGTTTTAAAGGTATTGTGGACTCAAAATACCTGCCCAATCTCTTTTATGACATGTTTTGAAGTTCTAAATAACAAAATGACATTGGATCTTTCTTTCTTTTTTAAGTGAGCAAAAGATTTCATCACATTATAGCAAAAGGGAGAATGACAAAATGATAGGCAATCTGGCAAGCTTTTTTGGAGAGAGGCAGACTCTTTATTAAGCTTTCGATATGAGCTGGAAGAAAAAAGAAACTCTCTCTTTTCTCCCCTCCTCCTGCTGCTCATATGATAAATTTCAGGAAATGGTGGATAGTTGTAAGATGTTAAACTTTTTAAAGCAAGGGCTGGTAACCATATGAAGAAAAAGCTTGAAGAAAAAAAATTAACCCTTTGGACTGTATTGGGGTCTACATTCCTAATGAAAGGAAAGCTGTCCTGAAAAGTGTTTGTGGCAGCTTAGAGACAGCATCACCAATGCATCTCATTTCAATGCAGCTCGAAATTCTTCATGCACACACACACACACACACACACACACACACACACACACATTCTTCAATTAGACACTTGACAAATATGTTTTATTGCATTTGTTAATAATTTTCCGAGTTATTTATTTAAACTTTAATTTTATAAATCTAATTCATAATGAGCCACTTGCCCTTTTAATCCCAAATGCCACTGTCATTATTTTACTCAAATAAACCAATATTGATTATGGTGACATCAGCATCATGATCGTCATCTGTGATATTGGCCAGCAGCCCTAAAGAATTAAATGTCTTTCCAAAATAATATCTGGGAGTAACATTCTCAAGTGCAGCTGGGCCTTTGCTATATATAGCTTTGTGTTACTGAGGTAAATGAGTCCTCAGCCTCTGGGATGTAGAATGGACCAACATGCACCTATATTTTATAACACAAATTTCACTATGTTCTAATTCACATTCAGGAGGTAACTGAATAATTTGCAGAAATAGCACAAAAAGATGGGATTTACATTTATCAATTAGTCAAACATGGAATATTTTATCAACCTGTTTAAGACTGTGGGGAGATTCAATCTATTTCTTTCAGGTGGCTCCAGAAAGTTCAGGAACTAGCAAATGCTTATTTTTAGAGTTATTGTTTCAGTATATAGCTTTAATATCATCCAATGCCAAGCATCTTAATTATAGAATTGCCACTGTGCCACCGCTACCGAGGCCGCCGCCACCACCAAACCAGGCGACATCATCGGGCCCCGGTGTCGGCGTCACCGACATCGTTGCCCTCGAGGCCACCAGGCCGCTGCTTCCACTTTCTATTGAAAGACTTATAGAGGAAGAGAGATACTAATTGGCTATTTCAGAAAATGTACATTTTCACAGTTCTTTTCAGATTATGTTGTTGATGAAACTTGGTACTCAATAAAAAAATGTTAATGGGATTTAATATTTTATTTTGCTCAGAAGAGTGGACTAATCATTCAACTATTACAGAGACTCTGTTTAAGTTATACTACTCTATAAAACCACTTCTGTTTGATTTTTCAGAAGTATCCCATTGTTCAGAAGTATTTCATATTGGAGAATACTCATGGAGCATTTTCTCCAAGCTTTATATTCATGGTTATGGGCATATAGAACATACATGGCACTTTAAAATGTCCAAACATTTAACAACAACGACAACAATAATAATAGTAAGAAGAACAAATTATATCCTGTGATGATATCTTTAACACTTTCAAACAAGACACCTGCCTGTCTCAGGTCCTTGGGAAGGATTTGATAAGTAGATGAAAATTCCAAATCCAGTCTAAACATTTGACTGACTGTGCTACCAATCTTAATAATACATTTCTGAGGCTCATGAGATTTTCCCATAGTGCCAGATTTCCATGACAAATCTTGTACCAAATTACCTGGTATCTATAATATTTAGGCTATTTTTTTTCTTGCTCTTTTCTCACATTAATGCAAATTTGCATTGCACATGATCACTCCATTTTGCTTGCCTCTTAAAAAGCATATTGGAATCTAAACATATTCCTACACAGAGACCTTTTATATAGAAATGCTAAGGATTGATTCTGAAACATTAAGCTTCTGTTTTCTCATAGGAAATTCTGCCCTGGAGAAGGAGTCACTGTGTTCCAAAAGTCCTTCACATACACATGAAACAGATTCTATGACATCTTTAACAATATATGACTATGAAATGGAAGACTGAATAGCTCCAGTGACCCTTATAAGCCCATATACAGCAACCATCTGTCCATAGTGATCTTTGAGTTCACTACAAAGTACACTTTCCCAGATGGCTGATTATCCTTTTTAATTGTTTGAAAGCTTCCAGCTTTCTTTCCATTACTTTAGCGTGAATGAATGACCCACATATGAATATGAAACCATGCAACAATGCTTGTTTTTCATGCTGGTGAAAATGTTGCATTGATCGATTATGTATAATCAAATCATAAATGGAGAAGCTACTTTATACACTGTGTTGGGCCATATGGCAGAAGAAAGAAGAAAATAAATCAAATGCATTTGTTAAATGTATCATCATTCCAGGTCTAGCATCTTTTCCTAGCTTTCTTCCTCTTAATATTTGCTACCTCTCTCCCCTACCTATTTTATTGTTCTTATATAATTTCCTCTTGAATGTAAGGTAGTTTGAAAGAAAGTACAATTTTGTAAGACTTTAAAACTGAGAAGAGAGAATGGATTCTCTCCCATAGGGATGTTTGGGGTCATTGTCCACAAAGTCTTGAGTTTACCCTTTCACCTGATGCATTACAAAGAAGGAAGTTTAAAATTAAACCTTGTTCTAAAAATAGATGAAGTGAATAGCATGTAGAAGTCAATCAAGTCAGCTCTTAATTATTCATCAAAACAAACCTTAAATGTTGCATTTACATATCTGAACAATTATTACATTATCCCTTTCCAATTTTTTACCTTCCTATCTCTCAGTTATCCTCACCATCAATGTTATTAAGATTGTGATGTAAAACTGCTGGTAACGTCATTATAATAGGCCAAGTAAGAATAACCTGTGCATTATTTCTACAGCAGTTCCTGCACATTTGTCAAAATTATTAACAGAAAAACATTTTCCAAGGGAATATGACTGTAGTTGTCCCCCAATTTTGTTTAACATGACATTTGGAATCACATTCAAAGACATAATGATTTCTCTAAAGCAGAGTTTGGATATTTATCATACTTTAGAAATTGTTCATCTATCACCCCTATGAGCAGCATCAGAAACATGACCAGTTATCAGTTATGTAGAGAACTAGTCCTTCTCCTTCCCTTTGTCTTTTCCCTCTTTCTATAATATGCAATTTTCCTTTTCTACATATACACATTTGCATTTTAAGACCAAAGAGGTGCCCCACTTGAGACCAGCTACTGGTGATTGCATTAACCAATGTTTCTCATGCTGACACATCCTCAGTGATTACTTTATATCTTGCAGTGCTTCCAAGAATTTTCCAATAATCTCTTTGGTCCTATCCATCCAGCAGGGGAGATGGGATTAGTTTAGGAAATTTAATTAAGCTTAATTTAAAAATATTAATCAACCATCTCCAATATGATACTCCCCTGTTGGAGCCCTAAGTCATCTGGAAGAGCCAGGTCTTCAGATTCCTGCAGAAGGACAGAACAGTGGGAACCAATCTCAGCTCAGGGGGTAAGATATTCCAATGGGCATGACAGAGAAGGCTTTTCTTCTGGACCCCACCAACCAAAATTCTGTGACTGATGGGATGCACAGTAATCTAATGTAAAATGTAATGTAATTGTTAATAATTATCAACTAGCCTTTTTATAATATCTCCTTGTTCGGTATCTGGAAAGGTATTGAAACAGTTAATCAAGTTTGTCTCTAAAGGTTACCCAGGAAATTGACTTGCTGTGAGAGCTACAGATTGTTTGCTCAGGCTCTTTTCTCAAGGACAGTGATGGTAGAAAGTCCTTGGAGTTACTTACCTTTATGTTGCCACAATTACATTTTAAAGTAAAAGCACTCTTATTGCCAAGATGGATTATTAATGAGCTATTTCCCTTTGTGTGAAACATAGATAGTGGGTAGACCTCCAATTTGCTCAAAAATGCTACAGTTTTCGACAATATGCTGGTGATAGTAGGATGTTTAAATATTAGAAGGATTTATTTAGAGTCTCTCTTGGATGGAAGCCATTCAACCTTTTGCAAATCAATCAGTTGGCTTTCACTGCAAAAGCTGACTAAGGGAGAAAATGGCTGGATTTCTGGATCCCTGTTTTTTTCTATTTACTCTATTGTTTTGGATTTGTAGAGTGTTACTATTTAATCAGGCTCAATGTCATGTTGGGCTTTATAGGTAACAACCAGCACTTTAAATTGCACTTGAAAGCTAACTGACAACCAGTGGAGCTTGTGAAGCAGAGGTGTTACATGGGCATATTGATGTAACAAAATGTTCATTATTGCTCATTCAACTGAATTCTTGACCAATTGAAGTTTCTAAGGTGATCTTCAAGAGCAGCCGCATGTAGAGCACATTGCCATATTCAAGCCACAAAGTGACTAAGTCTTGATTGACTTTATGAAGGGCATCCTCATGAAGGAAAGGATGCAACTAGTGCAATAGAGGTTGTTGGCATCTCCTGAGAATTGCTCTTCATACAGAAGATATGAATCCATGGATATTGGCAGACTGTAGGACCAAATGCAATCTTGAAGTGGAATACCCCCCAATCTGGGTACCCCAAACGCTGACAGCATTCAGTATTGGTAGGATTGGAGGAACATTAGGATGGTGACAATGATGATGATGATTACAATGACTATGATAATGATAACGATGATGACAACAACGATGATGATTGAAATTTATGTGCTACCCAAATGCCAGTGAATTTGGTGGTTTTCAAATTGTTAAAAATTCAGAAACAAGGAAATGGCAAAAAGAAAAGGATAGCAAAAATTACAAAACTGGATAGGAACGAAGAAAAAAAACATCACAATCTAAAAGGGTCTGGAACTACCCTTGGAAAAGCCTAGGTGAAGAGCCAGGTCTTTAGGACCCTTTGAAACACGTGTAGAGTAGGGAGGTGTTCAAATCTTGGGGAAACCCTCTTTCTAGAGGGGAGACTGTTGTTCTTTTTATGGTTCTGCTTTTGACATTCTGGCTAAAGTCTTTGATTCTGCAGATGCTGCTGTCTGCATCTGACTTTGGGTAAGAGGATTTATCAGTGACATTCTTTTTTTTCTGACTTGACTCTGCCCATACAGCAAGATTAAATTCAAGTTAGCATATCATACATCTTCATCTTGCATTTCTCAGTTGATTCTGATGTTGTGCATCTGATAATGCCCAGGTATAGGATCTGTGATTATGTAGTGTGAAGCAGGCTTTGACAGCAAATGTCCAATTCCCAGCATTCCAGTCACTCATGAGTACATTCTTTTTTTGATGTTGCATTTATCATCTTCTGACATTTGTCTCAGAATGCTTCAATATCTTTTCCCATTGCATTTGCAGTAAATGCATACATTTAAATAATATTAATGTTTACTAGATGTCCATTAACTCTAATAGATAGGAACCTATTGTTTATTACATTATAGCTAAGCATATATTTATCAATGTCTGTTTTGCATATCTTTGCCACTGCATTTTTTTTTGGGGGCTGGATTAATGCTCTGATACATTTTCTATTTTTCCAATCATAGAAGTAATCCTCTGGAGAATGTAAAAATAGAATAACTTCCTTTTCAATTGGTGTTTTAACCTTAGAATTAGCAAACCAAACCAGGTAAAGTTAAAAACAAATCTTAAATTACAATGCAAAACAAATCATTTTCATTTGTATTCCTACCCATTAAAAAGAAAGAAAAACAGGGATTCAGAAGTATTCTAAAATTAGACATCTTAGAGGTACTTGTCCTTACCTAAGAATATATAAAATTCTGTCTTGGACTTTGTTTTTTAAACATAATATAATCTTATGCAGCCCAATAACTGTGTTTGTACAGAAACCAGCATCTCTGATTGAAAAAGTGAATTAAGTTATGATGTTTGTGACAGCTGTGCACTGTAAATTTGGGAAAGAACTGGATTCATAACAATATATACTATATTTGGTTTAGCTGTATCTCAATAAAACATATATTAGAGAAGATAGCATAGAAAAAAACACATTTATGTGAAAATAAGTGAAATTGATATAATTCACTTATATCAATTTCAGGTAATACCACATACATTTTAGAAATCACAAAATCCATATGATAATAGCTATGAATTTTAAAAATAAGAAATCTGTGTTCCTTAAAAGAGACAGAATAAAATACAAGTGAGTGCATATATACTGAATGACATCTGCTTTTCACAGGAGCTCATATCATATGCTGTTTTACCAAGATGAAATCTATCATGTTCTTAGTAACAAACATTATCCATAAGGTCTCACTAAAAATGCCTTTCCAGTAAGATGAAATTATTGTTTACTATAGCAATAACTCCAAAACTGGATGATATGTTGTTATACATTGCAGATAGAAAAGATTTGATATATTATTCTTCTGAATCAACTATAAATGGTTTCAGAATTAATTAAACTTATTTATTCAACCCAAAGTTTTATTTTCAGGTGTACATATCAAATTTCTTTTAAATACGATATTTCAATAGCCTCCTAATAAATTTATGCAGCCAGCTTTGTCCTTTTCCTACTCCTAATAACAACAAGACAAGAGAGTTCCTTATTAGGATAACTATGGGAGACTTGTATTATCAGGCATTCTTTCCCCTTGTCTCATGTAATAATTAAACATTTGGTAGCAAATTTGAAGATGGTTCTGAGTGTCACAACAAGTATTTGAGATTCTGGAACATCCAGAACCATTTCCTGCTTGACAATATAACTGCCTTTCAATAACTGTACATGGTTTTGATACTACAGAATTGAAATGAATAGAAATTGATCTGAGAAACTCCTTTAGTTCAGCATGTCTCAACCTGGGATCCTTCAAATGTGTGAAAGATACATTTGACTTTCCCAACCCAATGGTTTTGGTGGCTGAAAATTATTATTAATTACAGCCCACAAAATATGGACATCATATTTGTGATTTATGTGATATATATAAGAATAAAAAAGCATAGAAAGCAGGTAAGAGCAAACCTACAGGAAACAGTAACCATGACAGAGGGGAAAAAAAAAACATTTTCCCTAATAGCACCATTTCCTATAGTGCTAAAGTATTTCTAGTACTACAGAGGTATAAAGACTTTTGCTGATTATTGCCAAGAACACTGCCTGGTAATCAATGACCAAAAAACCAAACTGGCAGTTTTTGCTAAAAAAACAACAACCCAAAAGATTTAAATGGACCATCAAAGAAAAGAAAATCTAGCAGATGAAAAGCTTCAGATATTTTGGCATGCTGCTGTAGAATATATACTGGTTCCTGGAAGGCCTGTATTAATTATTAATGAGGCCAAAAAAGAGCAGCAGCCTTCACGCAATTCAGACAAAGAGTACAGACTGCACACAAGCAGCTCTGAAACTTTTTATTACAAAGCCCACTTCGAATATTTTACAGACTACTAGAGGTTATACAAACGACGTTCTTGTGCATGCTATTCTAAGCATCCAAATGCTGTGCCTAATGTGTCCCTCAGAGTGGAAGCTGGCTAACCAAAAGTCAAAGTGAGGGCTAGGTTGCTAATTTTCTCCTCCTGGCTTAAATGCCATTACTTTCTATTAGCATTGATTCCCTTAGTCTTTACAAAACCCTTCCAATTTTCTCGGCAACGAGCAATAGTGTGGAAACTCATCCACCATGGGGTTCATTAGAACAACTCTGCCTATTGGATTGCCTAAAAATAAAATTAGAGAGAAGAGAATAATAAAATATGGGCTGAATAGTCAAGACCTTGTTGATGATCCAAACTCTGTCAAGGATCTTGGAGTACTCATCTCTAATGATCTAAGTGCTAGAGCCCACTGTAACTACATAGCCAAAAAGGCGTTAAGAGTTGTTAACCTAATCTTACGTAGCTTTTTCTCTGGTAATGTTACTCTAATAACTAGACCATACAAAACATTTGCTAGACCAATACTCGAATACAGCTCATCAGTCTGGAACCCACATTACATATCTGATATTAATACAGTTGAGAAAGTCCAGAAATATTTCACAAGAATAGTTCTTCACTCCTCTACTCGTTGCAGAATACCTTATGCCACCAGACTCGAAATTCTAGACCTTGAAAACCTAGAACTACGCTGCCTTCGGTCTAAGTATAATATATAAAATCATACATTGCAATGTCCTACCTGTCAATGAATATTTCAACTTCAACCATAACAACACAAGAGCAAACAATAGATACAAACTCAAGGTTAATCGCACCAAACTTGATTGCAGGAAATACAACTTCAACAACAGAGTGGTCAATGTCTGGAATATTCTACCTGACTTGTGGTTTCTTCCCCAAACCCCAAAAACTTTAACCTTAGACTGTCAACTATTGACCTCACCCTTTTCCTAAGAGGTCTGTAGGGGGCATGCATAAGCACACCAATATGCCTACCATCCCTGTCTTATTGTTTCTTTTATATTTTATTTTTCTTATACGTATCCATGTATTCATAACTATGTTTTACTTATACCTATTATCTTGTAAGCAATTGATAAATAAATAGATAAATAAATAAATAAATAAATCAGAATGAATCCAGCAGCATCCAGGCACACATTAGAACTCACATAATGCACCCTAGAAGGAAATCAGGCAGGTATCAAATTATCCTAATTTCTCCTGTCCAACAAAGAGCTTTTTTTCCCAGAACTAGGCTCAATGTACTTCCTTCTTCTGTGCTTAATGGAAGATTTGCTAAAATTTGTCAAAGAACTTTAATGTACGGAGCCATTGAAATACCTCATATGTGCTATTCTCCTGCCCATATTATCAGAACATATATCAAAATAATACACATGCACACACACACTGCACACACACACATACAAAATGTAGGTGAAAACAAAGGCCTGCTTGTAAGTTTTTTCTTGTTTGACAGGAAACCATAAAGTGTGTAAAATGTACCTAAGTTCTGTGTAGTTGCAGTGAAAATTCATGAAGAGATAGTCAGTGGACTTGAATATGGGCAAATTCACTGAAAATTCTCTTGTATTTGTTGCCATTATTTGCTGCCATTAACAGTGTTTTATATTGAATATTTTTCCTATGTTGAAACAATTCTAGTCAATTTCTCATCCCAGAACCACAATTAACAAGTTTTCCTTACTTCACTGACAGTTTCATACTAACAGTTTTAATTCTAAATTTTAGTCTTAGTCTAAATAGTAATCTGGTTTGTTGTTTTATAGTCAAACGTTGTTCAAAAAACTACTTGGGTCTGGTATTCTCTACTTTGTATTTCTTCTTTTATTGCTTGCCCCATTACTTTACTGTTTTTTTTTCTTATTATGATTTTATGCTGGTGATTGATTTATTAATATTCCGGATGAAGCCACTGAGCAAGGTCATCTGCCAGTATACTACAATGCCTCAAGGTAACCAGTCA
This sequence comes from Bungarus multicinctus, assembly GCA_023653725.1. Lineage (NCBI taxonomy): Eukaryota > Metazoa > Chordata > Lepidosauria > Squamata > Elapidae > Bungarus > Bungarus multicinctus. The sequence continues at coordinate 35,751,655 of CM042842.1, read as the reverse complement.
CCAGATCTAACAAGTCTAAAAAGAAATGTGGTGCTACCAAGAAGTTTTTTTTAGTTGTTACTTGGTGGACAACTGAAAGCTGATGTATGCTAGAGCAGTGGTCACCAACTTGGTGGTCTGCAGAGAAGTGTCGCCCCCAAAGCAATTAATATGGGCTGCACAGAAACACAAGGCTGCGCTGCCCACATGGCCCTCCCAACTTCTGACTCCCACCCTTCAGCCAAGCGCAAACCTTACCTTGAATAGAGCCACGCGAGCTGGAACTGGATAAGACCAACAGAGGGGGAGGGAAATCTGCCCCAGGGTGGCTTGCTGACATTGGTGGGAAAGTCGGTCCCGTATTCCAGAGTTGCAGTAGTCCCAGGACTGGCCCTTTGGTCATCCTGGAGCAGCTCTACCAGTCCATGGCAGGCCAGTGCACCCAGGTGGGGAGCAGCTGCTCCAGGAAGGGGAGGGCCAGCCCTGTGACTACTGCAGCTCTAGAATATGGGACCGACTTTCCCACCAAAGTCAGCAAGCCACCATCAGTTAAAATTCATATTAGTGGTCCATGGGATTTAAAATTATCAGTTTGGTGGTCCCTGAAGTCCAAAATGTTGGAGACCCCTGTGCTAGAGAGTGTAAAAGTGCTGTTCATTGGAAGTAAAGGTACTATGGTATATCTGTGTGGCAGAAGAAATAGAATTCAAAGATTGGAAGTTTTCCCTTAAAAAGTCATGCACTTATTTTTTTCAGTCCAATGGCTGAAGATCCCAGACAGAACAAAGGAGGGAAAAACCAAGTCAAGGAAAGAAGTGGCAAATCTTTTTCTCTACAAATTGGGTGAAGTAACTGAAATGGCAGATGGAGGCAAAAAATTACTGCCAAAGTCTTGGACTTTTGGATGAATTCTTGCAGTTATTTTGGCAAGATTTCAGAAGTGGTTTTCCATTGCCTCCTTCCTAGGGCTGAGAGAAAGTGACTGGCTAAAGGTCAGCCAGCTGGTGTGGTACCTAATGTAGGTCTAGAACTGTCAAGGTTTCTAGTCAGGTGCCTTTAACCACTATACCAATCTGACAGTCTTAAAATCTGTTTAGTGAAGAGGAAGTGATGAAAACTTTCATATGCAAGATGGGGTGACTAGAAGTAAACAAAATAACCACCTTATTAATAGGTGGAGAAAATAAAAGTAAGAACAAGTTAAACAATGAAAGGAGCACAATATTTATGAAAAGTAAGACTGTGAAATTTCAGAAGTGCAACTGAAAAAAACAAGATTTTTATAATTCACTGTAAACAATAACTCATTCAATACTTGCCAGCTCTTCCAGATGGGCTAATATTGTAGGCTGGTTTGCCTGATTTTTGCCATTTGCAAAACAAGTATCATCAGCATGCTCATATATCCACTTGTACAACTCCAGGATATTTTATGAAAAAAAGCAGATATCATCATAAATGGATAATTTAACCCAGCATTCTGCAAAATATTTTCAGTTTTAAATCACTGTTTTGGTAATTTCAACTGCAGTCTAAATATATACTATAAGACAATCAAACATTTCACCCTTTATTGATAAAATCAACAACATAATATCAGAATGTCCCTGTGTCTATATGTTTTTTAAGCACCATGCTTTAATTTCAGATAAAGTACAGTAAAATGTGAACTGCATACTACCAAAGTATTGTTCAAGCTTTTTCTTTATCTGAATGACAGAACAAAGAGGTTAAGGGATTTTTAAAGGGTTTAGAGTTTCAGAAAGGTCTGCAGCTAAATATACCTTTTATATCATCTGACAACAGATGGAATTCGTAACTAATTCATACAGGGATGCCAATCAAGTGGATACTGCATCACCTCTTGCCCATGAAAAGTCACACTCAGTAATTCATATGCAGTTCCTCTCTGTTTTTTCATTCAACTATTGGTAATTAAAACCCAATTTATATCTCAAGTGGAGCCTTATGTTGTCACTTCTGGGAATACACAAAGCTGGTGGCAAGGTTTTGATCTTGTTGAAATTGTATGTAGGCTCTCTATTCATGAATTCAAATTGAAACATGCACAGCTCTCATTGCAAGTTGATTCAAATCTTGTCTGTGTATGTTTCCTACTACATCATGTGTCACTGAGGACTTCAACTCCCAGAATTCATCAACCAGCCATATTGCTGGAGAATTCTGGGAGTTGAAGTCCACAAATCTTAAAGTTAGGGGTCTTTGAGCTTGTTTGTTTTATTGCGCACATTTAAGCACTAGTCATCATCATCAAACAACATCATCATCACTAGCACTGATGATGTTATCTAGTTTGGGTAATGAAACAGATGGATTTACCCACTTCCACAGATATAAGGACCTTTTCAACAGTTGATTCATTGGAATCCTGATACTCAGGATCACTAAGTTCTTGGATAGTTTGTTAGATTTTTGTATTAAAATCAAGGCATGCCAGTTGAATAATGCCATTCCAAGGATCTGCTCCACCATGAGTCAAAGTGAGCATCAATTTTAATGTTTGCAGACATGTTACAGAACTCATATATTGTTTTGCTGCACCAGCGCTAAAGGAATCTTTCAGCTTTGATGATTATGGTAATAATGGTGTATCTTGGAAGAATTACCCATACATAGCATAGATTCTTTTGAAGTGAAAGAATTATTTAAGTATTTGTATCTTAATGGGGAATTTTAAACTCTACTTAGCAAAGATAATTCAAATGTAAAATGGATTCTAGTAAATTACAGTTATTTGGATGACCAACATTAAAATTAAATTTTCTTTTTGTAAGGTATAGTAAAAATCAAAGTATTACATTTGTGACAACTAAATGTTTAATTCTCTGAAAAGCACATGGCTTTCTACCTATCCTGTACTGAGTTCAACCAAGTAGAGAAGAGATACTATCTGTATTGTACTGTACTGTAATAAATTTTTCATGAAGACAATTAAATATTCTGAGAATCTCATTTTCCTAAAGACCTCCCACAACTTGACACAGTCAAAACCATCAAAAGCATTAGGTAAGGAAACCAGTTGGGTGACATGGGTAAATCACCCTCTTTTAGCCCTAGGAAGGAGGCAGTGACAAACCACTTCCAAAACTATATGTCCATATAATTACCAGAAGACAAGACTGACTAGAAGTAGTACATGCATACACATACAACACATAGATATATTTTAAATATAGATACTTTTAAAATTTCTGAATAAAATATCTCAATTCTGATATGGAGCTACTCACTGTAATTTTCTACAAAGCATACACATGGATGCCTTCATAAATATATAAACAGAGGTTTGTCTCTTTTGAGAAAGTTCTTAGGAAAAACATTGTCTGTTAAAGCATTATGCTAATTGGGGAAAAAACAAAGCACCTGAATATTTTATTTACAGAGACATAAAAACCAGTATCTAATATTATAAGAAATTGTTCTTGTGTAGTTCCTTTTAAAAAAAATAAAGCATCGTTTACTTTTTGAACGTAAATTCTTTCTGCTTGAAAATATAATGCATGTGTTTCTCAGATTTAAGTAGCTTAGAACTTTATTGCTTCCATTTGAAAGGAAGGAAACAAGCTATTAATAATAGGCTGAGCTCCAAACTGATGGGAATATCAATACTTGGACTAGAGTTTTCACAATAAATCCAAACCCATAAAGCCTTATGTGAGAATTTGGAAGCAGATACATTTTATACCCGTGTATGTGAAAACAACACATTGACTGGTTATTACAGCATCAGTAAAAGGGACATCAGAGTAACTCAAATGGGGAAAATGCACAAAGTAGTAATCTTTCTCTCTTTCCCTCTCCCATCAATTTATAAATCATAGATTTAAATTATTGCCAGGAATAGTTTATTTTCAGGTCTTGACACTAAAGGTGACATAAAGAGGAAGAATCATTCTGTAACTAGCAAGAAATGTTCTTTAACCATTTGAGTTCACAGCAATTCCATGAAAATCAAATCATGCTGACCTTGCAGGCCATTCCCATCATAGAAGGAGGAAGAAGTAACACCAAAGGATACATCATTGCCTTTGCTGAAAGGACTGTGGCCTAAAATACCCCAAACATGTAGTTCATGTGACTCTTTCCCTTAAGGTTCTTGCTTTATTTCCTCAGTTCTCTTGGAAAGGTACAGGAAATTTTAAAGCAAGTTTATTTGTTTATTTAAAACATTCATATGTGATTGCATATCATGGAAGTTAATCACATGAGGGGGAGTAGATGTTTCCACCCCCTTTCCTTATGTGCAGACCTTCTTATGAAGTTCAAGAAACTAGAATTGATGGATTCCTTGTATTTTAAGGCAGAAAGAGAAATCTCAAAGACTCATCCTATACAGTTCAGGAAGCAACAGACTGCCAGCAAACTTTGAGTAATGAGTCAGATTCAGCACTGGAGGTTGCTTTTCAGCCATCAAGGTGTCAGAGCCTGACTATGACCCTAAGTGAGTGTTAGGCCACAAATCACATTCTCAGCTAAAGAGAGCCTTGCAGTTGAGATGACTCATCCATTTTTCCTACCTAAACAAAGCTTCTTCTATAAACAGTCTTCAAGTTATGTCCCTGAGTTTCTAGGCACAGCCTAAGAATAGGACTCTGAGCCCTTCCATTGTTTAACTGGCATTAAACCTTAATAAGTGATGTAAACAATAAGTGTGTGGCAGTGAAAGTATTAAGGATATGATAGCTAAAGGGAAAAAAAAATCTCCTCTATGGTGACCCCTTTCCCTTGGTGATCAAAGCACTTGCATACTTTGTTTAATGGCTTAATCCAGGGCTGCCTGGATACTGAACTGTATCAACTGTAGACTTGCTACAGATCTTCTCTTGGTAGTTGTGCCTGTTTCTGTGTCTGAGTGGCTGTATTTCATAACTGATAACTACAATTATATAGTTATCATCTCTGAGTTACAGGCAACAGATTCTTTCTCTGCAGATATTTTTCTACCTACTTTATAATTTCTCAGTTCTAGAGATATCTGTATACTGATTTATGATCAAGCTAATGCAACAGTTGGAAATGTGTTAATTATTTCCTGCCCAGTGCACAATTAGTATTCTGTACTTCATGTAATTTGCCCCTTACTCTAATAATTTTTTATAATTATTTTATACAAGTCAAACTCTAGGCTGGTTTTACCACTGCATTAAATATAATTAGAATCTTTCCGAATCAGATGTCCTGTGAAGTAAAATTGTGTCCATTTCAAAAATATGACATTATGTTCTCTCATCACAATATTGTTTTTGGAAAATATAGACATAGAAAATTAGGCAAACAATATTGTGGTTTAGATATGTTTTTAATGCTAAACAATTTCAGAAATATAAGATGTTTTAATATGATGAAGTATTTCCAAAATGTTTTAGTATATTTCTTTTAGTTTTTTGTGTTGAGTTTCTTACAGTTTTTCCTTTCTAACTTTCAGATTAAAAATATAGTACAGTGCCCATGAACCAAGCTTTTAGATAGTCTTTGTCAAGCAGATGAATGTCCCTTGAAATCCTTTCTCCTTTGGATGAGTGATTCAGAGATGTATTTCAGAGTGTTTCTGGAGACACTGATTTTAATTCCTATCAACTTTTTAATTTATTGCTCCTGTAGGAAGAAAATAACCATGTGACACACTGGATACCCATCTCACCCTTTGGGATCCACTCCAAACAATTCTGGCATGGGTTCCTTCAACCTGACTTTAGGCCTACAATTAACAAAACAGAGAACCACTTAAACCTTTTCATTTATATTGGGACATGAGTGGAAAATGGCAGAGCTCATCTCTCTAGGAGGCCAGATGATCCTGACAAATCAAATCAATAATATTGTTTTCTGACACTAGACCTCTCACCCAAATCCTGACTCCAAACCCCTCATAAAATTCTATTCCTAGAGAAGATGAACACCATTCCAGAGCAGACGAGACATTTCCTTACCACCAATCTTCATACATCTACAGGCAAAACACCTCAACTGAACATCTTCATACCTCAAGATCAAAACTATTATTATAAATATTACTACTCTCAACTTTTTGATTTCATAGCCTACCTTTCGATTACTGTACTTCATGTTATGCTATTGAAATAAACTCTCCCTCTGCTCCAAGTAACTTGCCCTGTGTGGAAAGAAAGAAAGGAAGAAAGGAAGAAAGAAAGAAAGAAAGAAAGAAAGAAAGAAAGAAAGAAAGAAAGAAAGAAAGAAAGAAAGAAAGAAAGAAAGAAAGAAAGAAAGAAAGAAAGAAAGAAAGAAAGAAAGAAAGAAAGAAAGAAAGAAAGAAAGAAAGAAAGATTATTTACTTTTTTATGAATAAAACAGCTTGAAAAAAATTGGACCAGATTGCTCCAAGAATTTCTAGCTTGCACATTTGTTGAAAAAATGATTAGTTCCAAGAAAGACAAGGAAGGTGATCTAGCAAACTGCTATTGCAAATCAGGTATACATTTATGTTTCTGGTTTTGAGACTTTACATTTTGTAATAAAACAAATAAGGCAATAGAAGGTTCATTGCAAATTTCTTCTGTTTCACCAATAAGTTGGAAATAAGAGAAGAAAAATTTTCACCAGCAATATCTAGCTTGGAAGTGTTTGGCTCTATTAGAATTTAAGGCAGCCAAAAATGAAACTTCCATGTTTCCTTTTCTAAGCTAAGATATGTATTATTTCATTCTCAGGGTTTATTTTTAAGAATTCATACAAAAGAAAGGGCAATTGCCTTGGACATTTTCCCCATAAAATAAATAAATAAAATGTGTGTGTGTGTGTGTGTGTGTGTGTGTGTCCACGCACACACACACACACACACACACACACACACACACACACACACACACAGACTGCTGCTACATTGTTGCTTAATATAAAATAGTAACATTTCTTTATATATACAGTATATTTCTGCTTAATATAAAATAGTAACATTTCTTTCAAGTTGCTCCTCTCCATATATGCTTTTTGCATTCTTATATATTCAATTTGCATCTTTTAATTGAAGTAATCAGGAAATTGCAACCTTTACAGGCTAACAATTTTGAGTCTGTGTATTTGTTTCAAAAGACAGCATGAGCTAAATTCATATTGAATTCTGAACCCTAGTAGCCATTTAATTGATCATTTCTCTTCAGCTTTTCCTGAACTGGGTGAACAAAAAGCAAGATATTATTTTCTTTTCTTCCATGCGCACCACACATTCCAAACTGAATGAAATGATACAGTGTTTCTCTTGAGCTGAAGAACTTGAAAATCACTGGCAAGATAGAGCTGATCTACTCATTTAAAAACAAAAACAATCTTGGAATGTTAGCTTGATATGACTTTATCTGGGGTGCGCCAATCGTTTGTGCATTGCTTATTTCACACAAGTACTTAAAGAAAACAGTTTAATATGCCCTTCTTCCTTGGGCACTTAGAAAACTAACAGCGCAATTCTAATCTAAAAATGAAACTCTCCGCATTTGCTGGTATGTGACAGACCATTAACTGTTTTATGGTGCGACTTTGTATAATAGATCCGTGAATGAATAAATAAATATATAACATCGATTCCTTTATTTCAAAAATACAATGCATACAGATACAAACACCAGATATGAATGAATAACTTGCTATCAGAGAAGAAACATATCTGCTAATATTATCCAGATCTGAGACATTATTGCTTCACTTCTGGGAACATGAGTTCCCAGAACCGTGGATATTATTTTTCTAATAGTCTCTCCAGGTAAAAATCTGAAAGAAGAGGAACAAAATCCAACATGATGCAAAAGCAGATCACTTTTTAGCATATTTTATTTATTTATTTTTGTTATTTATATACCGCCCTTCTCGTGAAGGACTCAGGGCGGTGCACAGCCAACCATAAAACCCCATTACAATATACAATAGTTAAAAATAAATTAAATAATTTAGGCTGTCTAAAATTATACCCTCCCTCAAAAGTTAATTAAAACCCAGATTTTAAAAACCTGATTAAAACGCAAATACTAAATTAAAAATCCCATATCAGCCTAGGCCGGCCTACTCGAAGAGCCAGGTTTTTAATGTACGTCTGAAAGCTCTCAGATCCGTATTAGTGGGTATTTCTGGAGGCAGACCATTCCAGAGGGCGGGGGCTCCCACAGAGAAGGCCCTACTCCTAGGGGCCGCCAGAAAACACATAGAAGCCGACGGCACCCGAAGAAGGCCCTCCCTGTGGGAACGCACAGATCGGTGGGAAATTACCGGCAGAACGCGGTCCTGCAGATAACCTGGTCCAATGCCATGGATCGCTTTAAAGGTCAAAACCAGAACCTTAAAGCGAACCCGGAAAACCACCGGCAACCAATGCAGCTCACGCAGGAGAGGTGTCACATGGGAGCTTCGTGACGCCCCCATAACCACCCGCGCGGTGGATATGTCTTTTCTGTCTGATTCATTATAATGGTGGGAAAGAAAGAAAAGGAAGGAAGGAAGGAAGGAAGGAAGGAAGGAAGGAAGGAAGAAAGAAAGAAAGAAAGAAAGAAAGAAAGAAAGAAAGAAAGAAAGAAAGAAAGAAAGAAAGAAAGAAAGAAAGAAAGAAAGAAAGAAAGAAAGAAAGAAAGAAAGAAAGAAAGAATCCACTTTTCTGCTAAAGTTCTGTAAGAATCTTTGAGGTCTGTCTGGGTAGAGTTCAAAATGTTTAATCCAATTGCCAATTTAATCCAACTTTCTGGATCCAAGGTCAAGCAAACAATGGCACATTTTTTATATCAAGTACAAAAGGAACCACGATGGAGATTAGAATGATACAAAAAGGCAATAAAATTGCATTTATAAGATAAATATGATAAATTCTCTGTTTGTCATTGTATGTCCACATTTTTGAAACCAATCTCCAAGAAAAAGTCATGTGCTGGCCACGTCCACTTTTTCTTGGAGATTGGTTTCAAAACTAGTTTAGTGAGATTGGTTTCAAAACTAGTTTAGTGAAGGGGAAAAAAGTCCCGATACATCATGTGATTCTGCCATGACAACATGAATTTGACGCCCCTCCATTAGGTCATCTTTCAGAGCTATTTTCTTACCCAAATGGAGAAACAAAATGACCACAGGTGAATAAAAAAGCAGAGGGAATGGGAACAAGTTTGAACTTTCTGCTGGCTTCCCCATTGATATTATTTGTGGGAAGTTGGCACTCATTTCATTCCCCTGGGAGTCATGGGTTCCAGTTTTAGTAAGTTTGCCCATGTGAGTTACCTTGGTTCAACAATTGTTTCCCTATATCTTCCAGTTGTGTCCAGCTGAAAGTTACAGATAATGTATGAGAGTTTTGGTAGTCTATAGATATAATGTGGATGCACCAAAACACTTCAAAAGAAAATGAATTTTGGTTTCAAAAGCAAAAAGTCCAGAAGAGTACATGTCCCTGGGTGTTTTCTCTCATATACACTCATTCCTTAGATGTTTTCAACTCTTTAGATGCTCAAAAGTAGATATGTAGACACATCTTACATGGAACCCTGCAGGGAGAATACAATCAAAAGATTCTTACCTCAGCACTGTGAACTTATGTTAACTAATTTGCATGGATCACTACTTAAATTTCAGATCAAACTCAAAAAAAAAATGTAAAAAAGAAAGGACTGCTTTTGTAAACTTTTTTCCCCTCTCTCTGTGCTTGGAGATAGCTTTTTGAATCAGCTTCTATTTAATTTTAATTGTCATTACCACCTCCTGGATCCATTTCAATTGCATTCAGTGGCATGGGGAGACATCTTTGATATTTTGTTTTGTTCTACTCAGAAGCACAGGACTCCACAGGTAGAGCAATTTAATTATAGCTCTTTCCATTCTTATCACTATATCTGAAATTGTATGGAGAGGCATTTGCAAATAAATGATCCCATATTTAATCTCCGGTATTTTTGAGGTAGGTATATTTTTTTTCCTGTCTAAAGTTCCCAAGAAACTAATCAATAATCAAGAAGAAATTTCATATAAATTTGACTTTATTTAATGCCTCCATTATTCCTAAGAAATAAAAGGGTCATAGTTCCAAACCAAGTCAGTAAAAGAAGAGCAGAATGGGTCTCTTTACACCTTGTCACGTAGTGAACAATAAAAATTAAAAGGTTTTTTTAGCCAGCATTATTGGCTTCTGCTACCCAGCTGGCTATACGGACTCAGCAAACCCTGCCCTCCTGTTCCCAGTTGTTCCTGGCTGGCTCCAGCAAGTACTTTTTTGGCCCAGCTCCAGCAAGTACTCTTTGAGTTAGTTGCTCCCTGGCCAGTTCCAGCAAGTACTTTTCAGGCCTAGATGGCTTCTGAACCAACCGCAGCTGGCTTGCCTTCTTGGCTTCACTCCTAGCATGAATTGCATCACCCGACACCCATCTGTGCCCCCATGCACCCCCTCGCCCTTCATATGTGTGGCAACTCCAAAATGGCACATTGTGGCAACTTTGAATGGTGTGCTGTCTTGGACATTGATAAACACTTTGTAGCTTCAAAATTGTCTTAATTTTTGATTAAGAACAACTCAATTTCCCCATATCCATATCCCCTTTATTAGATGTCAACAATCTTACACTGAATGGTCCTTGATAAGAGAATTAGAGTCCTGTTAAAATATAATCCATGCTATCTAAAAACATTTTTACTTAGCAGCTTTTCCACAAAGCATTCATGGTTAGCATATACAAGGTTTTTTTCTATGTTATTATCATAACTGAGTTCAATAATTACTCTAAAGTCATCATAGCTGATTAATGATTTGTAATAGATTTTTCTTAATCTGACACAATAAGTAAATAGTAGAAACAAGCAAGAGGCTTTCCTAAATGCTTCCTCTGGAATTTAAACTGGACTAATATTGAAAGATTTTTTTAAAAAATCCATAAATTGAAACCTCTCTTCTGAAATGGACTGAAATCCAGTTTTTCTTTTCAGCAACTTTCTGAATGTCCTGAAATCTGAACATATTTTTTTCAGTCTCTGTTTGTAAGAAAAATACCTAGATGGAAAATGGTAATGAGGGTGTGTGCATGATAGCTTTCACTTTGAAAAATAGTGAATGGCTTGAACAGGTTTTCCCATTAAGATGTCTCAAGAAAGAAATGTTGAACATTTAGGTTTTTTAATCTTGTTTAAACTTGCTACAATAGTATGCCAATTCTTGGCAGTTACAATATAAAAGAAAAATAACAATAACAATGAATATTTTATAAAATAAAACTGACCATCAAAATGCATAAACCTAAACCTGAAAGAGTGAACCAATTTGGTATAGCATGTAAGGCAATTAGAACCTGGGAAACTGAATTCTAGTCCTACCTTAGCAAAAAAGGCAATTGCGTGACTTTGAGCCAGTCCTTCCATCTCATTTCTGGGCAAAAGCAATCCATTTTTTAAAAAATCTTACCAAGGAAATTGCAGGGTCTTATCCAGGCAGTCACCAGGAGTTAGCACCTACTTAAAGAGACAATCATCATGAATATCATGAACATGAATCAGGTGTCAATCCCCAAGCAAATATATTGCAGAAATGTTGTTACTCCTGACTCTTAGATTAGGAACATTATGACTTTCAGTGTAATATGTAAGACTTGGAAAAATACATTACTGGACACCTGTTTGTGGACTGGTAGATGTTGAAATAATTATCAGATTGTTTGCCCCATATTTTGAATTCACTATGGAAAATTACTTTTAAAACTGGGGCTACCACATCAGTGGAAGCATTTCAAGAACCTAATTTATGGGGAAAGGAGCATCCTGAGCTTAAAATGCATATATCTAGATTAACATTGCTTCAATGATCCTTTTCAATCCATCTAATATCAAATTAATGTGGATCTGTGTCATAGGATCTGGTCCTGAATTGTTATCTATTAGAAGGACTTACATTACCTTGGTCTAGAAAACAGATGCCTTGCCTGGCTATGTAATTGTCTCATTACCATCAAACAACATGATGATTCAGATGGGTAAAAATGATCCCAGAAGAAAGAAAGGCTTCTCATTCATGTAGGCAGACTAAATATCAGTTAACTGACTGACAGGTTTCCAAATATGATAATCATGCAGTCAGAATTTCTAGATCTTCAAGTTATAAAGAAAGTTGTGGGCCATGATTCACTTGGGAGTGAATGAAGTCAGGAAAGAAAATAAAGAAATAAGTCTGTGCAAGTCCTTGGATCCTTTCAGGTAGCTGCAACTATTCATTCATAATGTGGTACACTTCTCAGATATTGGTTATGATGTATGAGTCATGGACTTTCAGGGAAAGTGAATTGATTTGTTGCAGATGTGTTAGATTTGATGGTGTTAGCTTAATTTCATTGCTCAAATGGTGGAATTCGGACAGGTTTATTTCAAGTAAAAATGACAGATTTCTCTATTCTTCTCCCCAAAGTAGGGGAAGATACCTCAATCTTGCAACAGAATCCAAAGTTTAGGGTCTCACATTCCTGTCTAATCAGTTCACTCTCAATACACTCTCACTACCAATTTCATGTTGTCTTAGCACATAATTGAATGTGGAGTACAGAATGTGGAGTACAGAAAATCGGCCAGTCTTTGGACTGTGCAGCAGCTGGATTTTTGTCTACACCAAACCATATATTGTATGAGCTTCAGCCAATGAAAAACTATCCATCTCTCCTCTCTCATAAAAGGCCAGAGGTAGAAAACTGTGACCTTGCCTATGTATGTAAACTGTAAGCTCCAGCATTTTTAATCATTGACTTGCTTGGCCAGAGCTGCTGGGAATTGAAGTCAGAGGGCCACAGGTCATGTATATCTGCAATAAAGAGAGTACAATTTCCTAAGAATGATGATTTCTAATTTAAAATACAAAGGAAGAACAATATTGACCTTACTAAATATCCTAGTTTTCCAAGGTTACACTTGGCTGATTAACTCACTAAATTCAGAGTTTTTAAGGCTGCAGTCATATATTTACCTGCTCAAAATAATTCCATTGAATGTGATGAAACTTAATTCTGAGGAGAAGTAAAAATATATAGAAAGATTACATTGTAAAGTATTAACTTTGAATTATGCCAAACATTTGTTCTGACATTTTGTTTGATCTAGAGAACATGACATATTTTAATCTTTCACTGTGCCAATCCTACAAGCTTTATTGGAAACAATTTTGTTGTTGTTGTTGTTGACCTTTGAAATTTTGGTTTGAAAGGTGACTAGATTTTTGGTAAACAAGTGCTTAAGAACTAATCCCTGAGAAAACTCTAATTTAAGGCCTCTTATTTATGAGTTACATCCCTGTGGATTTTAGCATTTATTTGTCCTTGAAATGTAGGCTTGCCTCCTTTTAAAAAGAACAATTATTAGGGAGGAGTGGGTGGGCAGAACAGTATAAAGATATATAGCATATTTCCAGTTTTCATTTAAATAATGAGAAAGGATAAAGAAGCTTTACACTTAATCTGCTTAAATATGTCCAGTATGATCTTCACGATATATAGGTTAATATGCAGCTACCTTAAATCATAATTTCAAAACTATGAGAAAGTAATAATAAGACTAATGAAAAATATGTAAGACCCAGTTTTTGGCATGACTGATATCTGATTTTATAAATTATGATGACATACGTTTTCTGATGTAGCAGAGATTCCACAGAGAGGCCAAAAATAAACTATAGCACCTAGCATAAGTTGGAAAGAACTTTATCTGCAACTTTCAAAGCTACAGAAAATTCAAACAGACTAGCATTGCCCAATAGGATATCCTTCAGATATGTTAGACTTGCAATTACCATTATCTCTCAAATAATTGTCATGTAGTTGTGTTGTCTGTGTTATGGTCTGCTGGTGGCCTGCAGATCTGGCAGCAGAATTCGACAGTGGGGAGGAACATAGGCCAGTTCTAGAGTATGGGAAGGGCTCGGACGAGGGATCTCTGTCCGACACAGAGATGGGGCCAGAGCCATTTGAGAGCTATGTGCTGACTCCAGAGCCTCCAGAATCTGACATCAGTGAGGCAGAAGAACAGGGGGAGCCTGTTCCGATGTGTGCTTGTGCAGAGCTGCCAGAAGGCAAGAACAGTTAGGACAAAAGGGGTGACTCGGGAGTAAGTCTTGGAGATAATTGGCCCTCCCATAAGACATAAAAGAGGAGCAAAGGGACATGAGCCTTTGCAGGAAGCAACTTTGTTCATTCTGGTCGGTTGAAAATCTGAAGCTCTGTGTTGACTTTGTGCTCCATTTGGCCTTGTACAGCTAATTGGCAATTTAGTCATTGGCAGCATTTCAAGAGAGATAAAAGTGGGAGCTTATCAGCCTTATCCTAAAAGACTCTGGCAGACTTCTATTGGACTATCCATAAGCTATTTGGGACTCATTACGGGCTGTGAATGCATATAATTCACAGCCATTGAAATAATAAAAAAAAGGTTTTGGGGAATAGAGTGTGATTGTTACTGTCTCAGGAAGCCTTGGTCAGAACAGTCTGGCTGATGGAGTAAATAAGGACTTATGGAATTTGTCGTCCATTCCATCTGAACTTCAGGTTAGGAAAGCCCATACAGATAGGTTCTTGACTTATAACAGTTCATTCAGTGACTGTTCAAAGTTACAATGGCACTGAAAAAAAGTGACTTAACACAAATTTTTACATTGACAACCATTGCAGCATCACCAAGATCACATGATGAAAGCTCAGAAGCTTGGCAACTAGTTCATATTTATGACAATTGCTGTGTCCCGAAATTTTTACTGAAACTTATATAATGCAATTTTCTCCCTTTAGTTCTAAGAACATTCAATGTAAGTTCTGTCTTACATATTGGCAAAAAAAATCAGAAAATAAAATTCAGGCTGAATAGTCAAGACCTTGTTTATGATCCAAACTCAGTCAAGGACCTTGGAGTACTCATCTCTAATTATCTAAGTGCTAGAGTCCACTGTAACTACATAGCCAAAAAGGCGTTAAGAGTTGTTAACCTAATCCTACATAGCTTTTTTTCTGGTAATATTACACTAATAACTAGAGCATACAAAACATTTGCTAGACCAATACTTGAATACAGCTCATCAGTCTGGAACGTACATTACGTATCTGATATTAACTCAGTTGAGAAAGTCCAGAAATATTTCACAAGAAGAGTTCTCCACTCCTCTACTCGTTGCAGAATATCTTATTCCACCAGACTCGAAATTCTAGACCTAGAAAACCTAGAACTATGCCGCCTTCAGTTCGATCTAGGTATAGTATATAAAATCATGCATTGCAATGTCCTACCTGTCAATGAATACTTCAGCTTCAACCATAAAACATAAGAGCACACAACAGATACAAACTCAAGGTTAAACGCACCAAACTTGATTGCAGGAAATACGATTTCAGCAACAGAGTGGTCAATGTCTGGAATACTCTACCTGACTCTGTGGTTTCTTCCCCAAACCTCAAAAACTTTAACCTTAGACTTTCTACTATTGACCTCACCCCTTTCCTAAGAGGTCTGTAGGGGGCGTGCATAAGCGCACCAATGTGCCTACCATCCCTGTCCTATTGTTTCCTTTATTTTTCTTATATGTATCCATGTATTCATAACTATATTTTTACTTATACCTATTATCTTGTCAGCAATTGACAAACCAAATAAAATAAAAAAAATAATAAATAAAATAAAATATTAACAATAAATAAAAGCTCTACATACCCTCTTTGGAAAATATTCTGGGTAACAGTTTGTTCACAATTAAAGTCTCTTTCAAATGTGATGTGATTAAGATGGATGTCAAATTTTGTTGACAATTTTCTATAAATAGTTGAAGAACTCTTCTGACAAATATTAAAATGGCATTGAGAATAAAGCGAGATAAAAGGAAGGAAAGAGGGAGGGAGGAAAGAAGGAAGGAAGGAAAGAGAGGGGAGGGGAGGAGAGGAGAGGAGAGAAAATGTTGGGTACAAGGAGATGATATTCAATACATATTATACAAACAATAATGCCTTATATTTCCCATGTGATACAAAAAAAACTTCATCAAGCCAATATGAAGCATCTGAATACTGTGGTGATACATATGATTATTGCTTAATTAAAAAGAGAATCTCAAGAATTCTTGAATTCCTACACTAAACCCTGGAGGCTTATCATAGGGATCTGGATGTGTTAGACAACTACAGCTAATTATTGTATGTGGTAATTTCTTTTAGGCTGTATTTTAAATTCAGGAATTTTCCCAAGCATGAAAATAATACTGTAGTTATCTAAATAATTGGAAATTAGTTTAATACTCAAAAATGTGAGTCACTAATTTATCACATTATTTTTTTAAAAATTGTTATTGCTACTTCATTGTTAGAACTAGCCTCTTGTTCCAGGATATCTTAAAAGGGGTGAACATCCTTTATAGGTACAATTGCGAGTTCATCAACTGTCATTCAGATGTGAGAAAAAATATTTTGAAAATGCAACCATGCTTTTTCTTCATGCATAGAAGGCTCAATCAGGGTCCTACAGAGGATTGTAGTAAACCTGAAACTCCCTGCAGTGTTGTCCTCCTCTGGGGAGCAGTAGTTGTGTGACTTGTTTATTTATCTGATTTACATAATATTGTGCACAATGGATAATATAGACTCTTTATTGTTGCTATTTGAGTAACTTTCACAGAAACCAGATTGGACATTAGAATCCATAACTTGTATGAAACACTGCTTTGTGCACATTATGTTCACATATTTTTCTTCTTCTCATCTTTCCCAGAAATTCACTGTATGATCCCTTCAGCCTAGAACAGCTGATTGGCAGTATTCCAGGAGGCTGATCCAACCGCCAATCAGCTTCTCATGTTAAGTCAGGCTGTGCTGAAACTGACCAGGCTGTTTGCAGTTTGCTGCAAGAAGGCAAATTGTTGGGGGGTGAGGGCCAGTGGGTGGGTGGGGCAGAGGCAACATTCGCTCTAAATGCACAGACATTTCCACCCACTTTTTTGGGGGGGTGGGGAGTTATAGTGCAAAAAATATGGTAGTTTCCACCCATTGCTTTTTGTCCTGTCCTCAGGTACTTTGCAGATTAGCTCCCTCTTCTTTGTGGCAACTCCTGAGATATTGGAACACTGCTATCATACCACCCCTGGTCCTTCTTTTCATCCAAATAGACATACCCAGTTCCAGCAACCGTTCTTTATATGTTTTAGCCTCCAGTCCCACATAAAAACAATACGTATCATAGAAGGTGGTTAACAAATAGAACTATAGCTATCAAATATTCTCATGGAATTATAAAAATATTAAAATTGAAATTAAGAATTTCAGGATGCAAATTAGATGACGATGTGGCTGAACTTCACTTTCCAGCAGTTTTAGCCAAGTGGTCAATGGATTGGAACGATAGTACTTGCAATCCAATAACAATTAAGACACAGATTGAGATTTCCAGGTGTAAAGAAAAATAAGGGTTTATAATATTTTAGACTACATTTCCTACAGCTAAATTACATAAATTGCATGCACTGGTTAGGGAAAGTTGATAATGTCTATTTAATGTTTAGAGAGAAAGTGAATAATCTAGGCTCCAATTCCTTGGGAAAGAAGGTAGTCAGAATGCATTGCAAATGGATATATTTAAATTGATGGTTTACCTTTGTGATTTCTTGATTTATGACTTAAAGTTGATGGCCATTGGATTGGATTGGATGATCAGAGCCTTAAAATTCAAATCAGGCATGGCCTCAAGCCAGTCATTGCTGAAATGCATATATTATGGTAATCAATATTGTCATTTTGTATGTTTTGTATGACAGGCTTTGTATGGTAGTTGATCAGAGCCAATATTTGTTTATAAACATAATTTATAGACTAGTGTTATTTATGAAATAGAAGAATATGGTTTATCCCAAAAGCCATACTTCACAGTTTAATGTAACAGGTAAACCCAATTATGTCTTAACATACACTAGATGAAGAAGTAAAATATTTATTAGGGTACTTTACACATAACAAAGTACACATGGAATCACAGAAGATATAAAAATAACAAAATTACAGGAAAAATATGTGGAAGATCCACATGTGAGCAATGTATTTTTCCAGGCATTTATTTACTTATTTTTAAATAATGATTTTTAAAATCTCTACAAGAATATACATTGTATTGCAGCCATATCTGATTGAATTTTTATAGTCACTGCAAGGAATACTGGGTAACTGTTTCTAAAATCCAAGTGCTTTTATTCTTAGGAAGCTTCCTTCTCTGTTAGTCAGGGACTGGAGTAGTCTGGATATCATACTTCCTGATATTAGTATGCATAATATAGTGGAGCAAAAATCATCATCTAAGTCCTCCCTTAAGTTTACATGATATTGTCCATTTTAAATCCTTCCAAGCACACTAAAAGATACCTTCCTGTTTCCTGTTACAGTGTATCAGATATGTTGGAAACAGTTGAATAACTTGGATGTTTCTGTGGAATACAATTATTATAAAATTAATTTATTTATTATTTATCAAACTTTTATACCGCTCCCTCTCCCAAAAAGGGACTCGGGGCGGTGTACAGCCTACTAAAAACACATAATAAATATACTATAAATACAATTAAAAATATATTAAACAAATTGGTCCGGCTGTGTCCCATCTAATTGAGGATTTAACAATATATGAAATGAAATTATTTTATCCTGCTTATTGAAGTATTGGGAGGAAAGGACCGGATATGTATCTCAACCAGCCCATCCTGAGTACAATTCAGTCAGAAACATTTCCAACCGCTCAATCTGTCACTTTGTTAAATTATCCTCCTGCTTTATCATTTTAAGCAATAGCCTACTTACAGCCACTTGAGAAAGTTATTCTGATGGTAGCATTTGCATAACTTTCTGTGATGTTTATGTTTTTCAAATGTTAGGATATTGTGCTTTTTGATTTTGATTTAATTTTGGAAATAGCTGGAATCTTTAACTTTTATCTAAAAAACAGTAAATTGTTACAACCTTTGTAAGATAAGCAAATTCAACCCAATGTTGAGTTCTGAAGTACTTAAATGATATTATTAATATTCTGACATTTTTAGATGAATGTTTTCAGTTTTAAGTTCACTTTTATTTCTGCTCATGTCTCTGGTTCACTGAATTCATGTTCTAGTGATTCCAGCTAAACTATATATTTAGTGTTGATGCTGAAATGCTCTTATTAAACATTTGAATTGTAGAACCATTTGTGCTTTTCAGAACCTACTTGCTGCCATTGTTTCTGCAATTAATATGAGAGCATGATTTTCTTTCCCTTTCCATTAGTTCTTCTTCCATTTTGTATGCTAGAGTCATTTCTAATGCTGCCATCAGCTCTGAAGATTTATAGATTACTGTGTAATGCTTGCACTTTTACAAGAAGACATAAATGGCAGAATTTTGACAAAAAGAAAGAGATTCAATATTGACAAAAAAAAAAAACCCAACAACTTTAACAACTGCTATAAGGAATTTCTTTGCATTCTGCATCTACTATAAATAAAATAAATAATAGAACATAACACACATTGTATCCAAGATTCTGTCATACTTCCTAATGGTTTTCCAAATAATAACATTGTTAGGAATCTAGGTAACTTATTAGAAAATTGCATGAAAATCTGCTTAGTAACAAAGATTTGAATGGTAGATAATTAAGTAGGCATGCAGGAGATACAGAGAAGGAGGGAGAGGCAGGGAGAGAGATCATTTTGAAGCTTTGACTTGGGCACATTGAACTCAATGCAGTTGCAGTCACCAGCCTGACTGCCAAAACTGCTTTACTCTGTATTTTATCAACAGTTTAATTATAGCGATATATAACTGAACATAAAAACCGAGGTCAGTTTCTCAGTGAAACTGGTCAGTGACAAGAATAGTTAAATGACCCTGACAGAAATGTGTAAAAGGTGTAAGTAACTATAATGGCATAGTAACATAGTATGTTGAAGGCTAGCATTATATAGACTAAATCACTGTCTCCAATGATGAAAATAAGTGGATATTTATTTAGTAGTCCTTCTGTCGTTGGGTCAATAGAAGTGAATAGGGAATTTATTAAATAAGTGGCTATGCCATGGGTCAGGTTCTCTAGTAATTCCATTAGCTCCTAAATACGCACTTCATTTTACAGACAAATCAGTGGGCATAGAAATCACTGGATTCATTGATATATCTCAGAACATTCAAATAAAATAATGCATAATTCTATGTAATTAGAGAGATTTTATAGGATTGTAGAAGGCTAGTGAAATAAGGCACAAAATGTTGAAATACAGAATGCTCAGATTCAGTCATGTTCTGTTTCAGGAGTTTCCTCTCCTCTCTTCTCTCCTCTCACCTCATCTCACCTCTGGCCTTCGTGTCTCCCTCCTCTCTTGTCCCACTCTCTCTCTTCTCCCTCTTCCTTCTTTCCTCCCCCTTTCCTCCCCTTCTCCTCTCCTCCCCCTCTCCCTCCCCCTCTCCTTTTTTCTTCCTGCACTGAAAAAAACCCAGCATGCCATGTTGCAGCTCTTGCAGTTCCTTCTGTCATTGTAGTTTTACAATAAAGTAGTATTAGCTGTACTGATTCACCCTGCAAGACTGACATAAGTCTTCCAAATCTGAAAGCACAATTCTCTTCCTAACCTACAGCCAAAGAAACTAGGAAAGGTCTCTTCTGAGCCTCTTGACCCATCCACTATCCGTATGTGGACTATGGTCATTTATCTGACCATTCCCTTGTCTATATCCTTTTGCCCAGGCTCCAAGGTCTTTCCCAATTACATTACAGATCCAAAGAAATGTTCAACAGTTTATTCTCCACTGGCATATTTTCCCTCTACATGGGACCATCGGGTTTTTATAATTCTGTACACAGCCTTTATCAAAAGTAAGGCAAAGTAGAAACAAATGTACCTCCCTACCCCACTCCCAACCCTGCATAAGGATCACTTTACATCTACCATTTATATTGGTAATTTACTAATCTGTGATCAAGAGCATAGTATAATAAATGGTAAACAATGCTTATAAATGCTATACAATGCTATGCAGCCTAGGGAAAATGACTACTTTTGCAGTTGAGACTTTAATGCAATAGTATCCACAAAGAAGTATGAGTAAATAGCAGAAGCACTGCTCTGCATAGTGCATTAGAAGAAATAAGAAGACTGAGTATCATAAGAAGGCTGAAAACAGGTCACAGACAAGATACATCTTTTATTGGGTTAAAGCAAAGGAAGCTCATGCTGTATAAAAGGGAAAGCTTTAATTCTGAGTTTTTAAACATGTAAGACATGAAAGATTTACATCCAGTATTAAGTGATTAACCGGTATATACAACAAGAATTTGAAAAAAAAAGTTAATATGTGAATATGCATTATTTTAGTTATTATATTTACCTTGTAAGTTTATCTAAAACTTTGAATACCACATTTTCAAAATATGGGCCTAAGACAGTGATGGCTAACCTTTTTGGCACCAAGTGCCCAAAGTGCATGTGCGCATCCCCAAAATGAAACACCTGCACATCCTGCACATGCACAACCCTGCACATATACCAACCTCCCCATGCATGTGCGTGCCACTCCACACATGTATCCCACCCCATGATCTCCTGTGCATTTGCCTCACATACATGTGCATGATTCCTGCATATGCACCCCGCCCCCTGTGTATGCGCATGCAACACCCACATGTTGTCCTCCATATGCGCACATGACTCTGGCGCAGGCCACTCCCCCATGCCGCGAGGGTGGTAATGGGGGCACCTAGGGGCTCCCATGTTATGCCACTTCTACGCGCGCTGCATTGCTCCCGGTGGCCCTCCGGGTGCGCTTCAAGGTCTTGGTCACTATCTTTAAAGCGCTCCATGGCTCGGGACCAGGTTACTTGCGAGACCGCCTCCTGCCACCATCGGCTTCCCACCGACCGGTACACTCCCATAGAGTGGGCCTCCTCGGGGTGCCGCCGGCTGGACGGCTGGCGACCCCGAGGGTGCGGACCTTCTCATTGGGAGCACCCCCTCTCTGGAATGAATTACCCCCAGAGGTAAGGGCCGCCCCCGATCTCATGGCCTTCCGTCGGTTGCTCAAAACGCATTTATTTCGGCAGGCCGGACTGGCCTAGGGGTTTTTAAATTTTAATCGGGTTTTAATCTTTTTAATACTTGCTTATATTTTATTAGAGCCATATTGTATTTCAGTTTTTAAATTTTAATATTTTAGGTTGTCTCATATTTTGTACCTTGTATATGTGTTTTTATTGGCTGTTCACCGCCCCGAGTTCCTTCGGGGAGAGGGGGCGGTATATAAATCAAATAAATAAATAAATAAATAAATAAATAAATGCGTGCACAGCAGAGATCCAAAGACCAGCTGGTCAATGGGAGGTGCATGCGCAGCAGAGCTGAGCTGGTATGACAACACGCGTGCCCAGAGAGAAGGCTCTGTGTGCCATCTCTGGCACGCATGCCATAAGTTCGCCATCATGAGCCTAAGGTATTCTACGCTATAAATAATTCTACATTTTTTCTGCTGCTAACTTGCCTGCTTGGTTCAGGCATTCAGGCATATCGCTTGTTTATTTTTCTATAGAATTTGATTTTACTATTCATTTTTCTAGTGTATCCTTTCTCTGAGAGATTCAAAGCAGTACAGACAGAGCTCTTATTGGCTCAACTTCTCAGTAGTCTTATATCTTCCTCAAATTCAACATCATATGAATTTAAAGCAAAATTTGTCAAACTTTGTGAAATCACAGGGCACTAAAACATTCAAAAAAATGCAGACAAGCCAACAAAAAGAACAAGCTCTATTCTGCCCTTAAGATTGTGGGAGTTATATTTTTTGGGGTGAATAAAATAATAATTAGAGTAGTATTTTGTATGCCTCCCTTCTATTCTATTAATAAAATATTTACATCTAGATTTTGTATCAATCAGGAGCAGCACAGGAGCAGCAATTTTGTCTTCATCATTCAAAGTGTATTTATTTATTTAATCACACTTTTATACCGCTCCCTCTCCCAAAAAGGGACTCGGGGCGGTGTACAGCCTACTAAAAGCATACAATAAATACACAATAAATACGATTAAAAATAAATTAAATAATTAGATCCGGCTGTCTATTCAAAATTTAAGTTAAAAATTAAAACTAATAAAACCCCAATTTAGATTAATTAAAACCAAAAAACATAGTTACTGGGCCAGGCCGGCCTGTTCGAAAAGCAGGGTTTTCACTGCGCGCCGGAAGGTCAGAATATCCGTCATAGCCCGTATCTCCGGGGGGAGATCATTCCATAGGAAGGGAGCTCCCACAGAGAAAGCCCGAACTCTCGGGACCACCAGCCGACAACAGTCAGGCGGCGGCACCCCAAGTAGGGCCACCCTGTGGGAGCGTACTGGGCGGCGGGAGGTTGTTGATGGCAGCAGGCGGTCCCGTAAGTACCCAGGTCCCGAGCCATGGAGCACTTTAAATACCATCAGTACCACCTTGAATCGAATCCGGTAGGCCACAGGAAGCCAGTGCAGCCTGCGGAGAAGTGGTGTTACGTGTGCGCCTCGAGGGGCGCCCACTATCACCTGCGCGGCTGCATTCTGAACTAACTGCAACCTCCGGAGACTCTTCAAGGGGAGCCCCATGTAGAGAGCATTGCAATAATCCAAGCGGGAGATAACGAGGGTGGAAGTGACTGTGCGAAGTGCGCCCAGATCCAGAAAGGGCCGCAACTGGTAAATCAGACGAATCTGATGAAAAGCCCCCCGGCGACGGCTGCAATATGTTCTTCCAAAGACAGCCGTACATCCAGGAGGACACCCAAGTTGCGCGCCCTTTCCACGGGGGTCAAAACCTCTCCCCCCACGGCCAGCGAAGGAATAAGCTGGCTGTATCTGGGCGCAGGAAACCACAGCCACTCGGTTTTGGCCGGGTTGAGAAGAAGCCTGTTACGACCCATCCAACCCCGCACGGCCTCCAGGCACCGGGTCATCACTTCGACGGCTTCGTTGGGGTGGCCCGGGGTGGAGATGTACAGCTGAGAATCATCAGCCTACTGATGGAACTCCACCCCAAAGCCACGGATGATCTCACCCAGCGGCTTTACATAAATGTTAAACAGCAGGGGCGAGAGCACCGACCCCTGAGGCACCCCACAAAGCAGGGGCCTTGGGGACGATCTCTGCCCCCCCGTCAACACAAATTGCGAGCGGTCGGAGAGGAAGGAGGAGAACCACCGTAATACGGTGCCTCCAACCCCCAACCCCTCCAACCGCTGCAATAAGATACTGTGGTCGACAGTATCAAAAGCCGCCGAGAGATCTAACAGGACCAGGACAGAGGAACAACCTCTGTCCCGAGCCCTCCAGAGATCATCAACCAACGCGACCAACGCCATCTCCGTGCTATGCCCGGGCCTGAAGCCCGATTGGAGGGGGTCAAGATAACTCGCTTCATCCAGGAATCGGGGAAACTGACGGGCCACCACACTCCCTACAACCTTCGCAACAAAGCGAATTTAATAACAATGCTGGGTCCAGGGACGGTTTCTTGAGGAGGGGCCGCACTACCGCCTCCTTCAAGGCGGTAGGTAGAAGCCCCTCTCTCAAGGAAGCGTTTATAATACCCTGGAACCAGCCTCGTGTCACCTCCCGAGTGGCCAAAACCAGCCAGGAGGGGCACTGGTCCAACAAACAGGTGGTGGCATTAATTCCCCCCAACACCACGTCCACGTCTTCTACAGTAACAGGGTCGAACTCAACCCAACTGGCCTCACCGATATCCACCCCCGCCCCCCCGCCCGGAGATGCCCAGTTGGAGTCCAGCTCGTCCCGAATCTGAGCGATGATATGCATGATATAAAAACAATAATTCTTAGCATCAAGGTATTGGTCAAGAAACTTATTCCAGAGAATCTTAAATGATTAAGGCTTTTTTGACTCTCTAACCTGGTTTAATCCTTCTTTCAAATATTCACCATCAAATCATCTTCATTGCATTTTTCTTTTTGGCTTGATTGCATGAAATTACAGTACCACTTAGCACAACACATGGGGTCTTACAAACTGTACCTGTTTACTATTATCGGTTGTTTTGTTGTTGTTATTTCCATTTGAACCAGTATTGTGGTGAACCATAAGCCTGATCCCTTTTCATGAACCAACTGAATGATAATGGATATTGGGAATAACAGACTTCCCAAGGTGGTAAGTGGATTCTGGCATGACCCCTAACCGGAAGTGAATGCAGGGAAATTATGGCAGACCATCTAGTGGGCCTCCATATCACATTGGTAGTTCACAGTCCACAATTTGAGAATTGCTGCTTTAAACTTTACAAAATACTGGAGTATTTTCTGTTCAGAATAGAGAAAATTCTTTGGTTCAGCTACGCATGCCTGTTAACCTTTTACTCCCTAATGCATTTGGAAATCAATAAACCAGTGCATAGTCAAGCCTTCTAATGGAAAATGAAATCTGCTAAGGGCTTCAAATCTTCTCAACAGCAGAAGCTTTCTTCTGTGATTAGATATATACACACACAGCATGTGAAGACCAAGAATACAGCAAGCCAAAAAAAAAAAAACCAATCAGATTAAGGGACAAGGAAATTGAAGAATGGAATTACTTTAAAAGTAGTATAAGTATGTTCCAGTAATGGGTTCCCTCACCTTTGCAAGAACTTAAAAGTGACTGAAATAAGTTCTTATTTGGAATAAATGCTGTCTACATTTTAATCTCATTTAGGAGATCACATCAATCTAAAGTCAAGAGCAACACAAGTGTAGGTCAGCTGCATTAAATCATCCTGCAAGCACCTGTTGGAATAGCATGGTTACACTACTGCTATGGTATATTGCTGCTGTTATATATAATCTTATACAGGGATTAAAAAAACAGCATAGTGATCAGAACAGTATATATTACACTGTTTCTTAAATCTTCACATACAAAAGAATGGGATGGGATGTCTGTGACTGACTCACAAAATGAAAAAAAGTACTGTTTGACATTGCAATTGGAATTACTTCTTTTTATAATTAAATAATA
This sequence comes from Bungarus multicinctus, assembly GCA_023653725.1. Lineage (NCBI taxonomy): Eukaryota > Metazoa > Chordata > Lepidosauria > Squamata > Elapidae > Bungarus > Bungarus multicinctus. The sequence goes on along the minus strand of CM042842.1, from coordinate 35,725,701 downwards.
ATCAGCAGATTGTTAGAATCATTTGGGAGATTGCCTTTATGTTATGCAAGATTATAGGGATCTGAGGATCAGTGTATATCAATTCTATGTCAAAAAAGCATGTAAATGGTCACATGTAAGTCCATATCAGCCAAGTGTGAAAAAATTATTAAGAAGAAATATCTGTAGTGCTTGCATATAGACCAAATATGTCTTTTCTCAATATTGATTTATATATTGCCTTTTCTACTCTGCACTTTTAAAAAAAATATAATTTCCTTTCTGTATATTTAAGTTAAACAAAATCTAACACTAAATTTACACCTATACAAAAAAGAATAGAAATGTACACACATTTCTTAAATATAAGTTAGTCCAAATGAATTTTTGTAGGCATAGCTTAGTTTAGGGCTATGTTCAAAAAACCAGCATAGAGAGTACTGAGATTTGGAGAGAAGGGAACAAGATTATTTAACATATCATTAAATAATATCTCTCTCTCTCTCATCTAGAACCAATCTTTCCTAGGCAAGAGAGTGGATGTCAATAATCTCATCTCAGTATTACCATCTTCTACTGCATGTTTTGGGCAAGATAACTTGGATAGATGATGAAATTTCACAGTAAAACTTATGTGTGATACATTTATTTTACATTCTTACCACTAAACAGTTTATAGGGAACTGTTTTGTTTTATTTTATTGCAGACCTTTCTTTTTGATCTGGAGATTAACATTAAAAATAGCTTTCAGATCTAAAGCAGTATATGTATATTTCATTATACTGTCTAAGGACTCTACCTTCTTGTATTGTTATAAATGAAGATTATTAAATTGCCTTTATTTGAACAAGTGGCTCATTTACAAAGCATAAGGTAAGATTTTTTAACGTCAACTGCAAGAGTTCTTGGGCATGTTCTAAAACAAGGGTCTTCAAACTTGGCAAGCTTAAGATTTGTGGACTTCAGCTCCCAGAATTCCTGAATTAACATGACTGGAGGAGGAATTCTGGGAGTTGAAGTCCACAAGTCTTAAAGCTGTCAAGTTTGAAGACCCCTGTTCTAAAGGTATGGAGTCTATACAAGTTAAACATGTGTCAAGGGGAATGCATGAAAATGAAAAATAGGTATTGAGGCCACTTAATAAACTTAATAATTATTAAAGCAACTTCAGTTCTTTTTCTGAAGTACCTCCTCAGCCTGCTATCCCTCTCATTCCAGTTTCTCTCCACAGTATAGGAACTTCCTTCTTTCTATCCTGGTTTTATCAAAGGACTTTTGTTAACCTTTCTGACTAAACTCTCTAATCAATTGATTACTTCATGTTTGAAGTTAGAGGCAATTTGGTATAGCAACCTTCTCAGTACTAGGAAGTTGGGGAATTGGGGTAGCCAGTGTGACTAGACAACAACTTAACCATAATTATAAAGTTATCCTGTGATAAGTTATAGTGACTATAATTCTTCCACATGTTGCCCCTCAGAAAACATTGTTGCTTATTCTTATATGAAAATATATGCTTCTCATGTGAATCATAAGTGGTTACCAACAAGAATTTATAATTCAATCAATCAATTCTTGGCTTTATAGTCCCATTTGGGAGAAACGTTTTGTAAGGAGTTCTGCCACAAAAAGTACAAGGCTACTTCAAACTTATGACCCTTTCACTTTAAAATTCATTTCCTTGCCAGATAAATAGCACACCTAGTAATATTATACTGGTCTGTTTGCTCCTCTTCAATGTACTCCCATCTCCTTTACAATCTCTGTGTTTTATTCTTGTTATAAATCCTCCAAACAGAAGATTTTAAATCAGGCTGATGAACTGCAAAATGTCTCTAAAACCATATGAGGGAAAGAAAAGAGAAACAGGTTTTGAATTATGGGAACTGTAGTTCTAACATATTTGGAGAGAATTATATTGGAGAAGGTGATTGAAAAGCATTTACATAATTATGATTCCCACAAATATATTCTTTTCTGTTTTCCATGTTAACCTGTGATTTGATTTTTTTATAGGAGGAAAATTTGCATTTAAAAATTATTTAATTATGAACATTTGATGATATGAATCTCCTGTTGTAGCCTTGGGGATATTTATGAAATTTTTGTAAATGTCAATAGCTCTACCTTGCAAACCATAAAGTCATGAAATAAAGTATATTTATGAAATGCAACCTAATTTAAGAAGGGCAGTACTACTGATTTACTTTATTCCAAATTATTTTAAGCTTATGATGAATACACAATTCTGGTTTATAGTAATAATCCAAAAACAAATGTAATTAACATTTCTTAATATCAATGAACAGGAAGGATCTTTCAGAAATGCTTAATATTTTTTGCTATTATTTGTTTCTAAAAATGTGGATCTGGATTTGAACATTGGAAAGAAACTTTCTATTTTCATATAAACAGGCTTTCCAAGTTTTGAAGGTTTTTTGGGGGGAGGGAGGAGACTCAGATATGAAGCATTCATGTTCATCATTAGTTCATCATTTCTATATCAGAACCTATCCCATCAATTTAGATTTTTCTTAAGATTACTTCTAATCTTTAGGTAGCAGAGGATATTTGCTGTGTATGCAAAAGTTTGAGAAAGGAATAAAACATCATGTCAAAATGACCTAGCAGTATGAAAAGTATCTTTTCTGAGCTGTATGTTACACACAAACTGTCACCCAGCAGATGGCTTAAAAGGAAAGAGTTTGTTAATAGGTCTCAAGATACTGCATAGCAATTAAAATGAGTGACCAAGGTTAAACAGCCATTGTTAAATAGCTTTGACATTGTTTATGTGAAGACGTAGGAAGTCCTTCTTTAAGTAATAAATCTAGAGGGAGAACACAAAAAGAAAGTGAAAAAGTTGCCAGGTATGGCACAATAAATGAAGTTTGCTTTCACCAATAGAGAACAAACCAAAAAACAGCAACCCAAAAGTGAAGTCCATTATCTATCTATCTATCTGTCTGTCTGTCTGTCTGTCTATCTATCTATCATCAATCTATCCCTCACTCCCTCCATCATATCCATCCATCCATTTTTCCTATATACACATTCAATTTAGTTCATTCAGACAAGAATCAATGCTTGTGACAAAGCAAAGAAATACTGGGGTAAGATTCATATTTTAATATTGAAGATTCTTAAAACAAATATACAAATTAAACTAGGAAATTTTTCTTCTACATTTAATGGACAAAGTTCTTGGGGGGGAAGGAACTTAATTGTTGTATATGTTGACAGCAGCAATAATGCTTTATGTAGAAAAATGAAAAGATATATTACCATATTTTTCAGTCTATATGTGCACTTCCCCCTAAAAGTGGGTGGAAATGTCTGTGTGTCTTATAGAGCAAATGTTGTTGAAGCCTCCTCACCCACTGGCCCCCCACCCTTCGGCCTCTGACTCCCAGCAATTTGCGTCCTTGCAGCAAACAGTAAACAGCCTAGTTAGCTTCAGCACAGCCTGAATTAACACAAGCAGCTGATTGGTGGTTGGATCAACTTCTCAGAATATTGGCAACCATCTGTTCCAGGTGTGGGGATCGCCACCACCCATTGCCACTATCACTGCCTATTGCCACCACTGCCTATTGCCACCTCTGCATGCTCCATTTTCAGCCTTCACGTGTCCAGTTTTTGGTCTCCGCACACCCCATTTTCGACCTCTTGTGCAGCCTATTTTCAACCCATTCCAGGTGGTGGGGATTGCTGCCGCTGCCTATTGCTGCCAAATGGCAGTGACAATCAGTGATGGTAGGTAGTGGTGGCAATCCCCACCACCTGGAATGGGCTGAAAACAGGATGTGTGAAGGCCAGAAATAGTGCACGCCGAGACTGAAAATAGGATGTGTAGAGGCAAGAAATGAGGCAGCAATAGGTGGTGGCAGCAATGGGCAGTGATGGGTGGCAACAATCCCCACAGCCTGGAGCAGCTGATGGATGGTATTCTGGGAGGCCGATCCAACCACCAATCAGCTGCTCATGTTAAATCAGGCTTTGCTGAAGCTGACCAGGCTGTTTGCTGTTTGTTGCAAGTAGGAAAACTGCTGGGAGGCAAAGGCATATTTTTTTTCTTGTTTTCCTTCTCTAAAGCTAGTGACATGCCCCTGTCAGAATCTGACTCAGAGGAGGAAGCTGAACAGCTGACAGGAAGTGGGAGTGTGGATCTGTTGGCTGTGGAAGGAACTGGGGAAGGGCAAAGTCCAGCTGGGCAGAATAGGAGAGAGGCAAAACAAGGGAGAGGGAATTCAGAGAAGACCCAGGCCTACCCCCTCTTCATCCTAGGTCATTCAGGGAGGAAAGGAGAAGAGAGCTATGTGGGTTACATGGCTTATGGGAGAGGAAAAGACCCTGATTCCCTTCATTAGCTATGGCTGTGAACACAATGTATAAAAAAGGTAAGCTACATGCAGTAAACTGTTGGGAGCAAACCAGGGTGGGATTCAATTTTTTTAACAACTGGTTCTGTGGGCATGGCTTAGTTGGTGGGCATGGCTTGGTGGTCATGTGACTGGGTGAACATGGCTTAGTGGTCATGTTATTGGCTGGGCATGGCCAACTCAATATCACTCACATAGAGGAACATATCTCCTCGCCTGGCCTCTCATGACTGTGGGGATGCTGCAACAGTCGTAAGTGTGAAAAATGGTCAAAAGTCACTTTTTTCAGTGCCATTGTAACTTTGAATGGTCACTCCACACAAGCAAAGTACCAGCAAAGGAAGGAAAAAAAACTCCAGAGAAGTTCCAGAGACAGGAAGTCTAGTCCTGCCAAGAATGTAATAAGGATTAACAGAGAGACAGTTTTTGTAAGCAACATCAGAATGTTTCCTTCCTGCCTTCCTTACAGGATTAGGCCAGTAATTTCTTCTAACAACTGGTTCTCCGAACTGCTTAGAATGTTAACAACCAGTTCTAGTGAATAGGTGCGAACTGGTAAAATCCCACCCCTGGAGCCTGGCATCTTCCCAACTGTGTGAGTTTTGCCATGCTTTCAAGTCTAAATTTGGATTTTAAGTTACAGTTTGTGTGTACCTTGTTTTGAATTGAATTTTCTACAGTCAAAGGCTGTTCCTGGGAGAGTTTTTCTCCAGCCCGAAGGTAACCTGGACATTGAGGTCAAAGTTGGAGATAATAAAGGGACTCTTATTGCTTATCTGACTGTGTTGTCTTTGTGCCACGCCGCGGGTTATCACAGCTAATGTGTATCTTATAGTCCAGAGCGTCTTATAGTCTGAAAAATATGGTAATTCCCACAAAGGAAGAAGGGTTGAGAAACTGATGGAATTAGTGGAGATGGCCAAATTAACTTATTTAATTAAAGAGAAGAATACATTAACTTTGTTTCTACCTGTAAACTGCTTCTGAATTTTGTGCTTGAGATAGAAAAAAAATAAAATTTTGACTTTGGAATTTACTGATTAGACAAGTAGGCATGTATGTGTATGTGAGAGAGACAAATATATATTGAGTATTCATAGTAAAAAGTTAAAGCTATAATGTTATTATATTCATTTTACTGAAAAGATTCAGAAGCTAATGCTTTTTTTCTTCCCCCCCCTTCATCCTCTTTACCATTTTTCTTTTCTCCTTTCCCATATTTTCATTTATATGTTATACTCTAATATAAATTTAATAAAGTGATATTATTAAAAAGTAATATAAAAAGAAAACAGTGGAATCCATAATGAAAGAGGTAAGGCAAGATGAGATGGAATGACAAAAGGAACTTTACACCAACATATGAAAGTTCCATTTTTTTTGTATGTGTATTATGATTATGGCAGCGCATAAACACGAAAAGGATAGAAATTGTTTTGAGATATGTAGTACAAGGTTGATTTCATCATTTTTATGGAAGCAGGAATGAGATCTCATTTTCTGATTGATTGATTAATTGATTGATTATTTGCTATCAGCTCAGAATCAATTCTTAGTGACCAAATAGTCTTACTCCATGATGATCTATCCCTAAGTTGATCCATCAGATCCAGTGGTTCAGTCATCATTACTATAAATGAGTCTGCAGCCTTAGTGCTCATTATATTTTTCTTCTCCTTCCTTCCACCTTGCCCACTATTTGACCTTCTCCAGAGAGCTATACATATTAAGATATTTACATAATGTGTCTGAAATAGAATATTTTGAGTTTGGTCATTAATGTCTTGAGTGAGAATTTGGGATTGATTTATTGATGATCTAGTTGGCTGCCCATGGAATTTTTTGGGAGTCTTCTCTAATATCAAAATTCAAAAACACCAATACTCTTTATATTCTGCTTCTTCAATGTCTAGCTTTCACTTCCTCAGCTTGTGACAGATACACTATGGAATGGTAGCAAGGAGTAACACTGCCTCCATGATTCTCATCTTTTTTTCATTTTATGAAGTGAGGACAACAGAGACTCAACCTCACTAGTATTTCAGCCTCTCTCTTCTACTCTTCTTGTGGCAAAATGGTAAATTTTTCTGACTTTTTCCCTTCTTAATGGCTGAATGCCTTTTCGTCACCAGCTCTGGAGGTGGAAGGTTTAAATCCCACCTCCTGTTCTTAATCTCACTTTAATTTCACTTTCACTTAATCCAATTTAAGGGACAACTAATTTTTAAGTAGAGGTCAACAAAACCTTACCTAGGATAAGCACACTGCTCTGTAATCTTCTCCTTTTAACTTCCTGATCTGGCTGCCACAACTTCTGACAGCTCATAATGGCTGCCTGTCACTCCTCGCCAATCTGAGAGGTTTTCCTCTGCTCCTACAGGGATTTACAAACTCCCTGTGGTGCTCCAAGTATCCTCTCTTCTTCACCAACCCCTAAAGGGTTGGCTAGGGTCTCCAGAGACCCCCAGGCAGAGGAATTTTAATGATTTCCATGAAGGTTGTGGAATCCCGCTGCAGCCTGCTGTGGCGCTCTGCAGTAGGTTTTTTTTGTTTTGTTTTTTGATTGCTTGCTCTTTTACTATTGTTATTTGATCCTTAACGGCACATAATCTATTAAGGCAGGAAATTGCATGGGCATGAATGACTGACTTCAACTTTTCTTTTCCAGCTGAGGTTATAACTATGTAAAAACTTTCCTGGCCCTGGCCTTACCTGCTCTTTTAGTTGGTGTCATAAGTTCAGAAGCACACTCCGGTAGTCAGCCTGGTTTTTTTTCATATAACCCACTGGAAGTCAACAGTGATACAAGACAGCAATCACTAAGCTTCTGAATCAATAGCCACTTCATTTCACCTAGCTTTTCGACTCCCAACCTCTGTCTAGATCCTTTGAGATTTTTTTCATTAATGCAAATGCAATATTAGATCTGAAGTGAGGATATATTTCAGCACAAAACTATGGATGATATATCCCAATAGTTTCATATAAATATTAAGTGGGAGAAAATTAAGTGATCAAACTGAACTCTTTTTATGTATTTGATAAATGTGTAGAAATATATTTGTAAAGTCAATAAAATTAAACCTAAAGCAGATATGCTAATTGATTGCAAATAGTAATACTCATCTTATTTTATATCAGAAGACAGAATAACAGCGTTGGAAGAGACCTTGGGGGTCTTCTAATCTAATCTCCTACCCAAGAAGGAAACCCTATACCATTCTGGACAAATGGCTGTACAATCTTTTCTCAAAAATCTCCAATGTTGGAGCACCCACAACCTCCTGGAGATACTATCAGATTTTACATAGATTGATAGATTGATAAAGATAGATATGTGATAGATAGATAGATAGATAGATAGATAGATAGATAGATAGATAGATGTAGATTCAGATGTTATAGTAACCAAGTGATATATAAGATTCTTCAGAAAATCTAAAAATAAATAATAACACAAAATAATGTTTGCTTATGCTTGCTTTCTTTTTATCATAGATAAAAGATAGACAGACAGACAGACAAAGCCCTCGGTACAACTTCATGCAACCCATTTATTTATATTCATCTTTGACATCAGGAAATCTGATCCTAGAAAAACAAAAAGAGGGAAGAATTGTGTGCAATGAGACGACTGTGAGGTAGTACTGTGAGGTAGTAAAGCTTCAGATCTAAAAGAGTTCAAACCTATCAACTCTTTTGCCTTATGTTTTATTTAAGCAAGTGCAAAGAAATTCCTTCCCACTGTGAGTAGCACAAGCCTTCTGTTGTGTATTGACTGCAGTTTCCACTCAGGTCCGTGCTTTAAGCGGGAAGCACGGACCTCTCCCATTGGTTGATGCCGTTTGACAGCCGGCTATAAAAGGAACTGTCAAATGGCATCAGCTGTTGCCGCTCCAGCTGGCTGCCGTGTTAGAGCGGCAGTAGCGGTAACCCTTTATTTGTAAATAAAGTTAAAGCTGAACCTTTTGCCTTGGTTGTCTGCCTCAAGTGATTGCCGCTGCTCCACAATACTGGCGACGAGGACGGGATCCTTAATAGAGGCAAGCCAGGCAAAAAGGACAAAGAGCGAAGTCACTAACCAAGAGCTGAAATCGCTACAGAGTTGCTATCATCGTTCGCGAAGCGTGATTTCTAAATCGCCTCAGGAGAAGCAGCACAGCTGAGGGAAAGATGACTTCGAATCCTGCATTCCCGCCTTTCAGACCGACGGCAGAGACATGGAAATCATACAGGAACTGGTTTGACTGCTTTTTAGATGCTATAGACCTTGCTGACATTTCTGAGCATAGAAAAAAGTCTTATTTTCTAAGCTTTTGCGGAGCCACGGTATTTGACACCGCAACAGCATTATACGATCTATTAAGACTATTCCCTGGGAAGAATTGCAAGAAATTCTCTCCAACCATTACTCCCCTAAGCCTTCTAGAATTGCCAGACACCATGCCTTTAGAAGGCGCATCCAGACTGAGAGAGAAACCATTAGTGACTACATGGCAGCACTACGAACAGCTGCCTTACATTGTGGATTCAGGGATTATCTAGAAGATATGCTGTTAGATCAGCTGGTCTGTGGAGTTAGAGACCCCAAGCTGCAAAGATGACTACTAGCTAAAGGGGACCTAACCTTAAAACAAGCCATAGAGGAATCCCAGGCTGCTGAGCTATCAGTACTCTCAGCAGCTGAAATACAGGGAAGTCCAATTAGACTAGATAACCCAACAGTGCATTTTGATGAAGCCTCCACAGAGGAAGGTTTAGAAGAGGCTACTGAGATAAACCGCCTCAGACAGCCCAACCCTAATCAAAGGGAGTACAGACAGGTTGCAAATCAACCTCCACGAATACAGCCCACCTGCTTAAGCTGTGGGGGCAACCATCTCAGGGCATCCTGCAGATTCAGGAATGCCATATGCTTAAAATGCCAAAAGAAGGATCATTTGGCAAGAATATGTTAGACAGGAAAGGCTTTTAACCAGCCTCAAAGGCCTCAGAAAGCCATACAATATCCAAGACAAATCAAGGATTGCTGCACATGCTACCAAGCTAAGATACCAAAAAATAGTTCTAACAAAATTAGTGTCACTGTTTCGATAGAAGGTAGACCATGCAGAATGGAAGTAGACACCGGCTCTGCATTATCCATCATCTCGTGAGCCACCTTGAAGCAACTGCTTCCCAGAGTAACAAGAAAGAAGATTCCAGGCTGCAATCTGACTCTACAGCACTACCAAGGCAGAACCATTCCTGTCATCGGAAAAGGCAAGTTTCTGATTCATTTTCAAAATTTTAAGGGTCACTTGCCTTTAGTGATAGTGGATGGCGCCCTCCCAAGCCTATTGGGATTAGACTGGTTACCTGCCCTGGGCCTCCACATAGGTGGAATCCACGCCATTGCAAGTTCAGAAGCTAACTCCCTGTTCAGGGAATATGCTGATGTATTCAGCGAAGGCCTAGATTGCTACATGGGAACCCCAATATCCTTCAAGGTAGATCCCCAAGCAGTACCAATCTGTTTAAAACCCCGCAGAGTACCTTTTGCAATTTGTCCTAAACTTGACAAGGAACTAGATAGATTAATTAAACAAGGCATACTACAACCTACAGATTTTTCCAAATGGGAGACCCCAATAGTGACACCTCTAAAGAAGGACGGAAATTTGAGAATCTGTTCTGACTATACATCGTCCATAAATAGATATTTGCAAGTAAGCATTTATCCGGTCCCCATTGTGCAACGTTTACTTCATTCCCTTGAACCTGGCTCCATTTTTGCAAAGCTAGATATGTCACAGGCTTATCAACAGTTCCCTGTTGATGACGAAACCACAGAACTGCAAACCATAGTGACACACAGAGGCGCTTTTAAATGTACAAGTCTACAATTTGGAGTTAGCGTACCCCTGGAATTTTCCAGTCTCTAATGGAAAGGATTTTGCAAGGGTTACCAGGCATTGTACCATATTTCGATGACATTCTTATATCTGCCAACAACCAAACTCAATTGCTACAGAGAGTCAGAAGTGTCCTTGAATGTTTTAAAAAGTCAGGTCTTAAACTAAAAAGAGAAAAATGCACCATTGCCACTCCACAAGTGGAATTTTTAGGTTACAAAATTGATGCCTCAGGCATTCACCCAACAGAGTCTAAAGTAAAGGCCATTCACGAAGCTCCCACTCCTACTAATAAGATTGAGCTCCAATCTTTTCTGGGACTTCTAAATTTCTATGCTTCATTCCTGCCCCATAAAGCTTCAATCGCAGAGCCTCTTCACAGGCTCCTAGACAAGCAGACACCATGGCACTGGGGGCCAAAAGAAAGTCTTGCTTTCAAGGAAGTCAAATTGCTGCTAACGTCCAAAGCTGTGTTAATATAATTCAACAAGAATTTACCACTAGTTCTAGATGCTTCCCCTTTTGGAATAGGGGCTGTTCTGAGTCACAGACTGCCAAATGGTGCAGAAGCACCCATTGCCTTCTTTTCAAGGACACTATCCTCCACTGAACGCAACTATAGTCAAATTGACAAGGAGGCCTTGGCTGCAGTTGCTTCAGTAAAGAAATTCCATGAGTTTCTCTACGGTCATCATTTTGAACTGATAACAGATCACAAGCCCCTGTTAGGAATTTTATCTGGCACTAAACAAACTCCCCAGATTTTATCCCCAAGGATGACCAGGTGGACTGTTTTTCTGGCTCCGTATTCATATACACTGGTCCACCGCTCTGGAAAAACGCTTAGCCATACAGATGCCCTCAGTCTTGCCCCCTGCCAGTTCCAGTTGAGAACCCAGCACCAACAAATGCTATTTTCCTGATTGAAGAGCTCAAGCTGCCTGTCACCACTTCTGACATCGCTGCCCACTCGGTCAAGGACAAGGTAATTTCCCAAGTCCTTGACTGGGTAGGGAGGGGGTGGCCTGCAACCCCTTATCCATCAGAATTCCTACCCTACAAGCTACGCCAACAGGAACTTTCCTCATTGCAAGGCTGTTTACTATGGGGAACCAGGGTAGTGATCCCTCCCAAGCTACAAACCTCAGTCTTAAAGGTACTTCATGAGGGTCATCCAGGTATAGTTAGGATGAAGGCCCTCTCTCGCAGCTACGTATGGTGGCCTAGTATGGATGCCCAAATCTCTAGCTGGGTCAATTCTTGTCAGGCATGCCAGGCCACCAGGTCATCCCCTCCAGCAGCCACCCCTAGGACCTGGGAAGAGGCAGGAAGCCCGTAGTCCCAAATTCATATAGATTTGGTTGGCCCTTTCCATGGGCGTACATTCCTAGTGGTAGTAGATTCATTTTCAAAGTGGGTGGAACTGACCTTAATGCACACCACAACCACTGAAGCAGTTAATAAAGCATTGACCAGGATGTTTGCCACGCATGGCCTCCCTGACTCCATTGTATCCGACAATGGCCCCCAATTTACCTCTTGTGAATTTGAGATCTTCCTAGCCAACCTGGGCATCAGATACATATTAGTAGCCCCATTTCACCCAGCAAGTAATGGTCTGGCTGAGAGGGCAGTCAGATCTGCTAAGGAGGTACTACAGAGATTGGGACCCATTAACTGGCATTCTAGACTAGCTCAATACCTTCCGAGCCAACATACAACACTCTGTGCCTCCACAAATAGGTCACCAGCTGAAGTGTTAATGGGGCGCCGTTTGAGAACCACTCTTGACAGGCTTCACCCAAATTATGCCCCAGTGCTTCTCCTTGAGTCTAACAGCCAAGACAGAGGGTTCCTAGTAAATGACAAAGTATATGTCAGGAACTTTGCTGGGCACCCAGTGTGGTTACGTGGTCGTGTGGTGGCAGTAACTGGTCCTAAGTCTTATAGAATCCAGCTACCTGATGGGCGTGTCTGGCTCCGCCATGTGGACCACCTGAGGAGGCATTGGAGCACTATACCCAGAGGTCATCTAGATGGTCCTGATGTGGAAAAACTACCCCTACCCGAAGAAGCTAGCCTCCAGCCCACCGGTGATGACAGCCTACCTGGAGAAGAAGCTGACCAGGGTCCTGACTAAGTTCCCAACATTCCTGCAGCCTCACCACCGATGGAAGCCATGCAGCAAGCAGAAGGCAGCAGCCTGGTGCCATTGTCAGCCAAACTAAGAAGATCAGGATGACTGCGCAGGTGCCCAACATATTTACAGGACTACGCATGCTCCTCTCTGGGAGGGAGGAGTGTTGTGTATTGACTGCAGTTTCCACTCAGGTCCGTGCTTTAAGCGGGAAGCACGGACCTCTCCCATTGGTTGATGCTGTTTGACAGCCGGCTATAAAAGGAACTGTCAAATGGCATCAGCTGTTGCCACTCCAGCTGGCTGCCGTGTTAGAGCGGCAGTAGCGGTAACCCTTTATTTGTAAATAAAGTAAGAGCTGAACCTTTTGCCTTGGTTGTCTGCCTCAAGTGATTGCCGCCGCTCCATAACACCTTCGGTTTGGTTTGGTTTGGTTTGGTTTGGAAGCCCTAGAGATGATAGTTGCGGCCATCCAACTATCTCATAGCCTCAGATCTGGCTTGCTATTGCAGAGTATTTACTCTGGCACTGTTAAATGTTTCCCTTCTGCTCTGCTGGAAGACAGATTTAATAAAACTCCTTATGAGGAGCACCTGCCCAAAAGGAGAAAGGTTGGCTAGAAAAGTCAGGCTTAGCTTCTGAATAGTGCAAGCATAATTGGGACTTACAGCATGAATTTACAATGTCCCTGTTAGTAAATTTTCCAGGCCACTCCAGATAAATTTCTACTTCTCCCGACAGGCAATTAGTTAGAAAAGAGGTTGTCATCACTTTTCTTCAACATGGACCTCTTTTAAATATTTTTTGTGGCCACGAACCATCGGCAGAACCTCCAAGACTTAACTAAAGTAAACTAAACTAAACTAAAATTTCTTCAAGCCTTTGTGGACACCTTATGATCATATCATGGACCCCCAGGTTGAGAATCACTGAGCTAACTCCTGGTCCGAGGACCAGATGCATCACCTTGGCCACACCCATGCCCAGTTTAGTGAAAGGGAAAGAAGTTTTGATACATTATGTGATGCCGCCGTGATGATGTGAGTTTGACACCCCTGTTCTAAAACAAATGGTGTGCCGTAACAAGTAAAAAGCAGTGAAAATTATAACCCAGTTTTCTCAATATTTACAGCAAATAATCTCTTCTTTCTTTTCATGTTAGTATCTGCCTTAAAATGGGCTGCTTATTGCCTGATTCTTTTAGTGGGATAAGCTATTTTAAACTATTGGTCTTTAAAGATTTAATTTCTGACTTTAAAAAAAAGCAAGAGGACAGTGAATGCTGCTGCTGCTTTTGTCTGACAATCTTTGGAGAGCAGGGAATATTGTGATTAGAGTAGGAGATTTCCCTTATTTGGTCTTCTCCACAGATCAGCCTGTCACAACTGCCAACTTTAAATAGCGCATCCAGAGACAATTCTATATAATAGCAAGAGACCAACCTTTGGCCATATTTCTTGGGTTAATTTACAGTTGTCCGGATGAGTTCGCTGTAAATTGCATTTTTTCCCCTTCCTGCCATTTTCTTTCTCACTTTCCCTTTGAATTCTTCATCAACAGAGGCAGCATATATTTATGAGGTGGAAGTTGCTCAAATAAATGTACAGGCAGATGACACTATGCTTATTTCTTTGCTTTCAGCGGTCCCCTCCTCACAGCTGTTCTGTGATCCGTGAAACTTCTCCATTTGAAGAAGAATGAAGGGCGGGGGGGAAGCTTGAGAATTGCTCCCAATGCATATTCATTTCCCTGTCATGCCTTTTACTTACTCTAATTTCTGCAGACAGTTTAACAACTATGTCACTTACAACTATTATACTGGAAATATCTGTTTTCTTTAGTCAAATAATTTTTCCCTCTGTTGCACAGTTAAAAAATAATAATATATTTTTTTATGCACAGGAACACTTTGTAATCTAAATCACCTTAAGAGCTAAATATAAAAACATTGAAACCATTGCAGTCAGATGCTCTTTGAGACAGGCTGGAGCAGTGGCCTAAACCCTTAGGTTTTGAGCAAGCATTTGGGCTTGATAAACTGTGTGACCCAAGAGTGAAGGAAAGAGAGCTCCTGATTATGGAAATAGTCCAAGCCAAGGGCAAAATTTAGGCTTCTATCTAGAACTCTCTCTCTCCCTTTCTCTCTCTCTCCCTCCCTCCCTCTCTTCCCTCCCTCCCTCTCTTATCCTTGATCACTTGAACAGCAGCAGCAACAACCAGGGCCTCAGTACTAGTCTGGCAGTCCAAGAGAGAGAGCACAATCTCAATAAGATATGTTTTGTGATAAAAAAGAGATTCTTTTTTGGCATGGGCAGCAGTGCATAATGCTCTGATCTTCCACTGGTGGATAACTGTAGCCTAGTTATTTCACTGGCAACAGCTTGTATACTATCCAAATATAGCCAACGATGTAAAGCAAGTGTCTAATACTCTATATCATAATAAGGAGTAAAACCAGAGGTGATATTCATCAGTTCTGGAGAACTGGTAGCAGAAATATTGAGTAATTCAAACCATCGGCAAATAACACCTCTGATTGGAGATTTTACTGTATCCTTTCCCTGCCACACCCAACAAGCTACGCTCATAGAACTGGTAGTAAAAAAATTTGAATCCCACCACTGAGTAAAACATTTTGAAAAAAGCCTTTGATTCTTGCTTTTTGAGAGATACACTCTGGAGGAAGCCTTCCCTATGTCCTTTGGTTCACATGGCTATCTCTATCAAGCTTGGAGTAAGCATTGAAAGAGAAACACACTGGACGAGATCCCATGTAAGTTTATTTGATCCTTGGATCATCCATTCACCCAAAAGATTTGTACTCTCCCTCAACCCCGCTGTTATGTCATGTCTCTCTTCATGCATGAATAGACAATGATGGTTATGTGTCCCTGACTCAGTTGAGTCAACCAGAATGCACTCCTTGGAGCTCACATTCACATCTTTTTTTGTAAAGGACTCTATGAAAAAGTTGGATAATATGTGGGTGGATTAAGACATGTGGCCTTCAAAAGAGAAGTAGGCATATGTTTGTACATGTTTATGCACATGCTTCTACATATATACAGCATGATGTAAATGTTAGTAGCTTATGCAGGTTACTTTCAAGTGAATTAATCTGAAGAAAATGGCCATCTGAAGAAAGTCACAGGGAACTCATCACTTACTAAAGAAGAAGAAATTCCAACCAGTTTTCAGACATTAACAAATTAGTGAAAGGAACTAGAGTGTTTTCTCACTGACTCCTTTAAAATTTAAGTAGTTCTGACAAAGCTTGTACTAAAATGCTTCCTAATTTCCCCTCTAGTTAAGCAGTATTAGATCTGTAACACACATGGATAGGAAACCATCCAAAAACCTCAGGGCTATAGATTAGATGAAATAGTTGAAGAAACATGCTGGAAGAAGGCAATGACAAATCTCTTCTATATTGTTGCCAAGGAAACCATATGAGTAAATGTATGAAATCACCTTGAATAAAGCTTATCTTGAAGAAGATGTAGTACTTTATAAGAAGAGTGATTTCTTCTTATTTTTGTTTAAAAAAAAAAAAGAAATCTAAACTCACAATTGCTTCCATGTGCATGTACATGAGATTACCAATACAGTAATATTTTTTGTTTTGTTCTGTTATATGATTATATGATGCATATAGATTATATGATTCATATTTTCTTGATACAAGACAGGCTTATATTTTTGTTCATTCAGTGCTTGGAAGGATGGATAGACAGCAGGGGTGGGATGCAAATATTTTTACTACCAGTTCTGTGGGCGGTGGCTAGGTGACTGTGGCTAGGTGGGCATGGATAGGTGGGTGTGGCCATGTGACTGGGTGGGTGTGGCTTCTTTCAACAGCCCCCTCCCCATGCACACTCTGGTTTTTTTGCCTCCTGGGCCTCAGAGAAGTTTCCTGGGAGGCCATATTTACTCCCATGAGGCTTCCCTGAGGCCTAGGAAGCCAAAAATGGAGCACGGGGTGTGTGTCATGCAGAACCCACCCCAATGGTCCTTTTTTTTTTTGCTTCCTGGGCTTCAGGGAAGCCTCTGGGAGGCCATTTTTGCTCTCAAAAAGGCCCAGGAGACTTTTTGCTCTCAAAAAGGCCCAGGAGGCAAAAAAAATGGGGTGCTGGGGGGGCTTTTACAGATATTTTTGTGTGATTTAAATCTAAAAGCAAAGAAAAAAAATGGCTTCCTTTTCTGAAATAATTAGGAAGCATACCCAAAGATTGATTGAATCCTCACATTTACAATATGCAATCAACCATCTTACAGAAAGTATATTAATAATTTCCTCCCTTTCCTATCACTCTTTAACACTTATTCCTCTATTTCTTCTTAAACTTTGCAAATCATGTAAATCATGAGCAGGACAAAGCAAGTTCAAAATTGGCCACACATAACATGTCAAGAAGAAGCAGAGTTGTGCCACTTTGTTTCCTCACAGACCATGTCTTGACTTTATAACGCCACATTTTGATAGGAAAACAAATTTATACAAACCCCAGGAGGCAATTTTCCTGTTCCCAGAATGATGAGGTTGCATTATTCATATAAAAATTACTGAAAAAATACCATGGATATGAAAACCTATCATCTCCTGTCAAGCTACCAGCCTTACTGTTTAAAGCCCACTGATAATGCTGTGATGGGATAAAGTCATCTGCAGACTTTAATATCAAAATACCACCATGAAAATATTGATGCCACCCCTACTGTTTGTTATTGAATAAGGAAGCCACCAGAGTGTCATTGGTTTAATGACAGACATATATATTAGACTTGAATGAAGTCTCAAACAGATGTCTTGTTTCATTTGAGTCTCCAGTGAAACATCCCTTTGATTCAGCTCTCCAAATCTGTGTCAGGAAAGCACAACACCTTGCTTTTCCATCTTATGACGCTACTTCATTTCAGCAATTATGCTCAAAGTGATCTGCAAAGTAAATTAGTGCCACATAGATCTAACACTTACAAAGCTGATTGATTGATTGATTGATTGATTATGAGCCATCCAGTTATTTTTGACTCCACATAGATAGATTTTTCTCTGTGATGCTCTATCCCTATCCTGTCCGTACACTTGTTGCTACTATAATTGAATCTGTCTACCTTCTACTAATCTTCCTTTTCTTCTCTTTCCTTCCACTGTTTCCAACATTAAAGTTTTCTCTGGAAGCTAGCTAGGTCCACATATTGTGTTCAAGGAGGGATAATTTGATGGAAAGTTGTTTATCTTCTGGTAAGAAAAAGGAACATATGGGGATCGACAACAACTGACATAACTATGTCAGTCTCCTCCAATATAAATGCCTTCCATATGTGCGAACTTCATTTCCCACAATCCCTAGTTGGCACCCATGGAGAATATGTTGGCCATATATTTTCTTTATACATCTATTGAGAAAAGCTATTTTTCAATTATTAAAATTGAGTTTAAAATAATTTAGATTGCCTACACTAGCATAAGAGATTTATCAGTATTTTATTCCAGTATTACTATACTATCCTTTATGGAATTCCATTTATAAAAATGGACAGCAAATTATAATATTACAATATAAATAGCTATAAGAACATTTGAAATATTTGTAATAACACAGATAAATAATGTATTTACCATATGCATCTTATATTTCAGGGTTTAGACATTGCCATGTGGTCAGCATAAATATTTCCCATATTTTCTCTGCTCATTTATTTAGCAATTTTATACAGCTGCTCATACAAAATGTGACCTGAGGCAGCATGCAACACATAAAGACACTGAAACAGAAACACAGAAAATAAAGAAACGAAAACAACAAAGATGGTAAAAGAACAACAATAATAAAATACTCAAAGTACAATGAAAGCTTGAGAATTCATGAAAGCTTGGCTTGATTGCCAATAAACTGCTGAGATCAACATTCTAATCATAGCCACATCTCTTTTAAAAGCAGAAATTGGCAGATTAATTGTGGCATCACTTCTATATTGCCTTATCATTCAGTACATGGAAGATAATAGATTGCCTTTATTTTACTTTCAGGAGCAGATGGTTTATAAGGGTATATTAAGGAGTTGTGGTCATTAATGATTACTCAATTTATTTTGAGTTTTGTTCCCATGTGGAACAAGAAGATAGGACTTTATGGGTTGCTGGATTTTTCATTAAATCAAGAACTAAGGTTAGGGTGCCTGTGTAAGATTTGTTCTCATTTGTATTGCTCTTTCTGGAAAAAAAAAAAAGGAAAAGTATCTGTGTTACTTTAGATTTTTAGAATAACCTTAGGGACCATGAATGCATTGCTCACCTCTGCCAGCCAAATGTGTTTTTCATTGACAAGACTGCTTTTAGTGATATGGAAATTCTGGCCATGAATGATAGTTGGTTTTATGTATCATCTATTGTGGACCAAGTAGCTTGATCATTTCAAATGGTGCTTGGGGTTTTATTGAATCCTGTCCTAAATTAATAAACTTGGCTGTTATTTTATTGGCCTTTGAAATATTTACTTTTATAGAAATGATGCCTCTATCATCTAATATTTTCCATTCAGAAGTCCTCATACACAATCTGATTCATAACTTTAGTGGTACTTTCTTGGTTATCTAGTGGAATGGGAAATCTATAAGAATGGGAAAGTATATTATATGCTTTGCACTCCTTGATTAAGGTTTGCTTTATTATAATTATCACCAGATAATTATAAACTATGTTTTCTCGCTTCTCCCAGTGTTAACGTAAATATCTTAAGAAGATAAACATAACAAAATGCACAATTCATTTTAAATTTTGACTGAAAAAAACTTGTGGAACACTTTTTTCTACACTTACAGATTAAAACAGAAATGGATGATTTCCCCCCACTCTTCTTTTAGTGAGATTTTTTTCTCAAGAAATAATAATGGCATAAACAGGTAAAATTAACCATAACATCTAACTTGCAATAAGAACTATCAATGAAATGAAATATGAGAAGAGTTTCCTATAATATATCTCCAAAGTAATGTATCACAAAAAAAGCCATTAAGCTGCTTTGAGACAATCTCTATCTAGCCTAATCAAGTAAATATTCCATTTCAAATAAGCAGGTGAGGAAGGAAAATTAATTCTTTATATGTTTGTAAGGTACTAATGTAGCATAAAGAATGGTGTCAGTGGAAAGATGGTCTTGGTAAAATTCTTACTCATTACAATTTAGGGGCATCTATTTAGAAGGCAGCACAAGAGCTTAATCAAAGATGCAGGCATTTATTGTTTGTATATTAATCGATTTAATAGAAAAAAATACCTTTGGAGCTTCCATTTAACAGGAAGTTGGACTTTGCAGATTGGCCATTATCCTAGAAATATAGAAATTTCTTTTACACAAAACATAAAAAATTGAAAGAAACCAGAAGTCCACAAACCATATTTTTACATTAAATATTTATTACAAGCAAGGACACTGCATTGGCTTTTCTTTTCTTTTCTATTCTTTTTTTGTTTTGTTTTGTAGATTTTACTCCAAGATGCAGCAATGCAGATATGATATGGAAGTTGCTAGCTATTTTATCAAATGGATGAGTAGGAGATGAGCCTGAATGGGTTCCCAACTGATTACTGTTCAAGGACAGCTTTATCCTGATAGAATATTGCATTATTATAATTGGTAACCACTTCATTATGTTCTTCCATGTACTTCTTCAAAAAGAAATTAATATGACACAAAGATCAAGGGCATCGCTATTTTCTTTCAAACACTCTGAAATTCATATTGAAGGCTGAGCACTTAGAAAATGCACAAATTACATCTCTCTCTCTCTCTCTAAGTTAGGTTTTGTACTTCATAAATCATTCTGTATGAAATGCAATTCCTGTAAGGATCAATTACCTCTAACTCAGAGAATGTATGATACACAAACAAAAAGAGCATTTTCAAATGATTCAAATTGAGTCAAAGTATTGTAACATATTGTATGATTGTACTTTGGGCAAACATATTAAGCCTTGCTCTGTTTGGATAGTGCTGTTCTTGGCCTATGGACAGTGGGTGGTGGCAAAACAATGTATTTTTAGATCTCTGTTTTTTTTAAAAAAAAGAAATGATTTGATAACAATCAAGAGCTGTTTTTTTCTAAATTCATCTACAAAGATGGTAGAGGCTTAATAATGTACATTTCGAAGTCTGAAAATAATCCACCTGCTTCTTCCACTATTTTATAGTAAAGTATATATGCTTATTTCCCCATTACACACACTGACACAAATATATAATGCATATCACAAACAATGTGAGTTCTTCCACAGAAAATTTAAAATTACCAAACTCATTAAAAGTGCCATATGTATTCCTTAAAGAAGTTTGATGATGAATGTATGGCTTAAAAGATATTAAATTCATGGTTTAAAATATATGAAATATAACCCAATATCTTTTTAAAACATCAACAGTGATAACTCTAGCAAAAAACTAAATAAATGTAAAAAGTATAATAGTTATTTATTGTTTAAGAACCTAAACATTTCAACCCAGGGAAAAATTAAATAGGTTTTCATCCAATGCTCTAAAGTTGTAGCATTTCCCATATTTGATACCACGAAATTCACGAATGAAAAAATGTTCTCAAAACCTACCTGCTACATTCTGTTTAGTAGGGTCAATTTAGTAATCAGTCAAAGGTTCATCTGATCATATAGTTTGTTATTTCTGGTCAATATAATAGAAGAAAATCTGACTCCAAAATGTTCTTTATGGCATCTTTATTTTGGCATTTTCTCCTTGCATATCTTTCTCTAGGGAGAGATGGCCCTAAATATTTTGTTTCCTGAGATACAGTAATAAACACTTAATCTTGCCCATATTAAATCTAGTTATCAACAGGCAGCAACCAACAGAATATTGACAAGCAGAAATCAACCTCTGCTACATGTTTCACTAAAGTAAATCTAATTATTGCAGAGATTGGCACATCCGGGAAGCAAAAAAGTCTGTTTCTCGCCTTCTCCAGCAGTTTCAGGATCAATAGTATAATCACTATTGATGAACTGAATGCATGGATTATTTTACCTGAATCTATGTAAATGCACGTATAAATTTCATATGCCAAGTCAGTGCAGATAAATTAGTCATCTAAATACCATATTCATATGCATATGCACACATACAAGTACAAATTCCAAAAGCAAAGCTTATTTTGTGGGAAAATCCAGTTCATTCTTCATCTCTACATCATCCCTGGTGCTAATATAAATCTATGCAAATGTACTAGTTTATCCTGGATTTTGCTTTACATCTTTTTTTTTTAATGTACAATAAAGAAACAGTAAATCTCTGGATTCATGATCAAGCTTATTCTCATACCTTACAATAGCTATGGAAAAATAAGAAAATACATTAGTTTTTTTGTTCCCAAATAAGTTGATTATAACTCAGGTTATAACTCTTAAGTGGTGCTAACTATTTTTTCATGGGCATGAGAAATCTTATCATTGCTTGAAGTCACATGATATTCAACTTTTCCCCCCACTCAATCTGCATTAGGTCTTTCATCAAAATTTCCCATCAAATTGCAGAAATTAATTGTGTTCCCTATATGGAGAGGTTCCCTTTATCCCCCCCCCCCCATTAATTACATTCTTTGATTTGCTTTGATAGTAAACATTTATAATACTGTGCTAAAGCTAGTACCATAAATGCCACAGCTGGTGTCTTCATAAAGGTAAAATCTATCTTTCAAGAAGAATGAGGAGTCTGGATTTACATTCACACACACACACACAGAGGGAGAGAGAGAGAGAGAGAGGTTATGATTTATTTTTTATGTTTGTAAAATTATCTTTTTTATCTCACACAGAAGAGTACGACATAATGCAACAAGTATATTTCCCTGTATTGAGAGCTTAAGAGAAGGTGGACATTATATACCATTCTGATAGCTGGTTCCTTTTACTAGAATGCCACCTTAGTCACCTATTCAATAGTAATATGAATTCTGTGGTTACAAATTGCAGCATTACTTAAGAAAATAGACATATTTAGCCATGAAAAGTTTGATGGGGAGATTTGTAATGGAAGGGAGTAAGTCAATAGAAAACAAGAGGCTTCATAACTTTAGTAGCTGCAGCGTAAATAGGTATGAGGTTTACACACATATTTATTATATTTTATTATAACATGCAACATACCTACAATTTTTTTAAAAAGCAGATATTAGTATGTTTCATTACATAATATACAGTTTTATGTCTCTTCAGTAGTTTAATTAAAGAGCCTATAAAATAAAACAAAACAAAACAAAACAAATGGTGTTCTCAAAAATGTATTGTAAATACAATCTAGAATTTGAATTTTAAAATACATCATGATGCTTCTCACAAAATGGCTGCTATAATTAGAAAACAATAATTCCCTAGAAGATAAGCTGTCACAAGTAATAATAGTCAATCCTTCTGCTTTAGTAAGGTGCTTTCTATGACCACACTATCATTACTAGCCAGTCTCAGTGGAGCCTCACCACTTTAATAAAGATCTGCAATTTTAATAAGAAATGTTTGATTTTA
Organism: Bungarus multicinctus; assembly: GCA_023653725.1. Classification (NCBI taxonomy): domain Eukaryota; kingdom Metazoa; phylum Chordata; class Lepidosauria; order Squamata; family Elapidae; genus Bungarus; species Bungarus multicinctus. Next base: position 35,702,780 of record CM042842.1, on the reverse strand, counting down.
AATCTGATTTCATAAACACCCTTCAACATTTGTCTTCACAGTACACAGGACTATCAGATTAAGGATGCACTTCAAAGGATGTCAAAGGCAAGACACATTGATAAATAGAAATAATATTAACATGATCCAATAGTTGCCTTGTGATTTTCACCCTAATTAAGTTTTCAGAAATAAGTAAAATAATAATAGCAGCAAGAACTTGAGAAGGAAAGGATGGCATTGTCCTGAAGTCTAATTTTTCATATTTCTTAACAAAATTTACACCAATATATTTTGAAGAGTAGATTTACATGGTGGATTTGTTGTTTTTTTACTACACAGTGTCTCTCACACACATGCTTATTGAAAAATAAAATAGTAGGAATGAAGGAGTCCTTTCTCATCTCTAATTTTCATGTGGTTCTTTGACTTGCCACTGAAATAATGCATTCTAAACGAAAAAAAGAAAAATAGCCTCAGATTTAAGTACTATTGTTTTCTTAGTACTGCATTTTGAGATGCTTAGCAAACTGTTTAAAAAGTTGCAAACTTTTAAAATACAGTATGAATGAATATAAACAATAACACCATCTAGATAGTTTTAAAGTAAGTAAATGGCTTTTTTGTTTTCTTTTCTTTTTAGCAAACCACAAAATGGGCTGGATCAATTGTTTTGAAAGTGATTGATTGCTTAAAATCAGGAAGGAACTTTGTCTGATGGATTATCATTTTTAAGAGAAATGAATTCATATCAGTTATTGATTCATGACTGAAAGAATCTTATTTATTTATTTATTATTAGGATTTCTATACCGCCCTTCTCCCTAGGGACTCAGGGCGGTGTACAGCCAAATCCAAACCCCAAAAACAGTACAAAAATTTAAAAGACAATTAAATAGTGGCTGATTATATTAATAAGACCCACCCCCCAATTTTAAAACCCAATTAAAATCAAATTTAGGAGACAATTTAAAACTACCTCAGCCCAGGCCAGCCTGCTCAAAGAGCCAGGTCTTCAGCGCGCGCCTGAAGGCCCTCAGGTCCGTGCTGGTATGAAGTTCAGGTGGCAGAGTATTCCAGAGGGCAGGGGCCCCCACAGAGAAGGCCCTACTCCTCGGGGCCGCCAGACGACACATAGCGGCCGACGGCACCCGGAGAAGGCCCTCCCTGTGAGAACGCACCGGCCTGCTGGAGATCACCGGCAGAATGCGGTCCTGCAGATAACCTGGCCCAATGCCATGGATCGCCCTAAAGGTCAAAACTAAACGTTAAAGCGAACCCGGAGAGCCACCGGCAGCCAATGCAGCTCGCGCAGGAGAGGCGTCACATGGGAGCTACGTGACGCCCCCATGATCACCCACGCGACCGCATTTTGCACCAGTTGGAGTCTCCGAGTGCTCCCCGCAGGGAGCCCCATGTAGAGAGCATTACAATAGTCCAGGCGAGAGGTGACAAGGGCCTGAGTGACCGTGTGCAGGGCGCCCCGATCCAGAAAGGGCCGCAACTGGTAGATCCGATGGATCTGATAAAACGCCCCCCTGGAGACGGCCGCAATATGATGTTCAAGTGACAGCCGTACATCCAGGAGGACGCCCAGATTGCGAGCCCTCTCTGTGGGGGGCAAAATTTCCCCCCCAATAGCCAGCGAAGATGTCAGCTGGCCATATCGGGGTGCCGGGAACCACAGCCACTCGGTCTTGGATGGGTTGAGCCAGAGCCTGTTCCTGCCCATCCAATCCCGCACGGCCTCCAGGCACCGGGACATAGCCTCCACAGCATTGTTGGGGTGGTCCGGGGTGAAGATGTACAGTTGGGTGTCATCTGCGTACAGATGACACCGCACCCCAAGACCATGGATGATCTCGCCCAGCGGCTTCACATAAATGTTGAACAAGAGAGGGGAGAGGACCGACCCCTGAGGCACCCCACAAACCAGGGGCCTAGAGGTGGACCTCTCCCCTCCCGCCAACACAAATTGCGAATGGTCGGAGAGGAAGGAGGAGAACCATCGAAGGACAGTTCCCCCAATTCCCAACCCCTCCAACCGTCGCAACAAGATACTATGGTCGATAGTATTGAAAGCCGCCGAGAGGTCTAATAGGACCAGGACAGAGGAGAACCCTCTGTCACGAGCCCTCCAGAGATCATCAACCAACGCGACCAATGCTGTTTCGGTACTATGCCCAGGCCTGAAACCCAATTGGAATGGATCGAGGTAAGTCATTTCCTCCAGGTACTGAGGGAGCTGACGTGCCACCACGCTCTCAACAACCTTCGCTATAAAGGGAAGGTTGGAGACTGGACGATAGTTGTTTAAAACAGCTGGGTCCAGGGAAGGCTTCTTGAGGAGGGGCCGCACCACCGCCATCTTCAAGGCGGTAGGAAGCGACCCCTCTCTCAAAGAAGCGTTAATAATCCCCTGGAGCCAGCCTCGTGTCGTCTCCCTGGCGGCCGAAACCAGCCAGGAAGGGCACGGGTCCAATAAACAGGTGGTGGCATTCAGACTCCCCAGCAGTCTATCCACGTCCTCATGGGTCACAGGGTTAAACTCCCCCCAGATAACATTCACAAGACCTGCCCCGGACACCTCCCCCGGGACCATCCAATTGGAGTCCAGCCCCTCCCGAATCTGAGCGATTTTGTCGTGCAGAAATCGGAAAAAATCCTCTGCCCTGCCCTGCAAGAGGTCATCCCGCGCTCTCGGTTCAAGTAGAGAGCGGGTCACTCTAAACAGGGCGGCAGGCCGGTTTTCTGTCGACGCAATATGGGCGGAGAAATATGAAGATTTCGCCGCCCCTATCGCCACAAGGTAAGTCTTAATATGAGATCTCACCTGTGTTCGGTCAGACTCAGAACGGCTCGCCCTCCAAGTGCTCTCTAGATGTCTTTTCCGGCACTTCATCTCCCGTAGCTCCTCCATATACCACGGAGCCAAGTGGGATCTGTGCCGGGTCAGAGGTCGCAGAGGCACAACTCGATCTAGAGCCCCAGCGGCCAGCCCATCCCAGGTGGCCACCAGGTCTCCAGGCGAGCTGTGAGCCAGAGACTCAGGAAATGGCCCAAGCTCCCTCTGGAACCGCTCTGGGTCCATCAGGCGCCTGGGGCGGAACAATCTATGTGGCTCCGCCTCCCTGCGGTGGGGGGTGGCGGAACAGAAATCCAGTCTAAGGAGGGAATGATCTGTCCATGACAAGGGTGTAATTACTAAATCCCCGAAATTACAGTCATTTAACCACTGCCCAGAGACAAAAATCAGGTCCAGCATGTGTCCTCCTATGTGAGTGGGAGCAGAAACTAATTGGGTCAGGTCCATGGCTGTCATGGAAGCCAAGAACTCCCGGACCAACCCCGAGGTTTCACCGGGCGATGGCAGGTTGAAATCCCCCATGACCAAAAGCCTAGGGGTCTCAACCGCCAGCACGGCTATTACCTCAAGGAGTCCGGGCAGGGCCGATGAGACGTGGCAGGGAGCCAGGTACGCCATCAAAAGACCCATCTGACCCCCTTGTCCCCACTTCACAAAAAGAGATTCACAGCCAGCCGTCTGAGGAACAGTGGCCTCCCTAGGGCAAAGGACCTCTTTAATAAGCACCGCCACCCCGCCACCCCTTCCCTGAGACCTAGGCTGGTGGAATACAAGGAAACCTGGTGGGCACATCTCAACCAGAGGGACACCACCCTCTGGGCCCAACCAGGTTTCGGTGACACCTACCAGGTCCGCGGCCTCCTCCTGGACCAGATCATAAATCAGGGGAGCCTTATTAACCACAGACCTGGCATTGCACAGCAACAGCCGGGTATTCAGGGCTTGAGGCTCCGGACAGCCAGGACTGCAGGATGGGTGAGGAGGGTCGGAGCGCGCTACCGCTTGCAAACATCGGGAGCACGATCCCCTTACTGGATACGGCCCTCTACCCCCAGCATATCTACCTCTCCCAGTCACTGTGCTAATGAAATTGGCCCCCGGCACCCCTCCCCCTGTCTGCCACCCCAACACAGAAACCCCTGAGGCCCCCCAGGCGCACGGACTGGCCCGGCTGCCCCCAAATCCATGCGGGCTGTCTCCCGCACCCGCCCTGGATACATCTAACCCCTTAAAAAACCCCATTAAAAAATTAACAACCCCGGGTTGTTGTGTATCTGTAGTGCTGGTGATTTTTACCATAGAAAGGCAAGGAGGAATTGGATAGTCTTTTGCAACTTTGATGTCGCTTTGATGCTTAGAACTTAGAACTCTACATGGTTTTATAGTCATGCAAAAGTTACATTAGAAGACTATGCCTGCCTGCCTGCCTGTTTGTCTGTCTCCGAATTGAACTGTAGATGTTCTTGGTGCTCTCTGAGCTGAATTGTTGCAGATGTTTCACTACCCAATAAGGTAACATCAACAGTCCTGGTGAGTGTGGGGTTTGCTCCCTGTTTATATACAGTGATTTGTCCTACCAGCGTTGGTGGGGCTACAATTCTTTTCTTTTTTAAAAAAATATACTTTATTGATTTTACAATTAAAATAGACAAACAACACATATGTAAATGTGAGAAAGGAAAAATAAGAAAAAAGAATAGAAAGAAAAAAACAAAACATGATTAAAAACATTTTCATCCTCAACAGTTTGTGAGACCTCCTTTTTATCCTTATTTTATGCCATATAGTTAGGTTATTGCTTGATTGTTTTCCTGGTGTTAATACTTGATCATTTGGGTGTTGGCTGTTGGAGAGGATGTGTTCTGGTCTCTTTGTTTCCTTCTTATTTTTTTTTAAATGTCTCTTTTGAATGGTGTCTAAATGTGGTTTATCTCTATGTATATGTTGATAGTTGATTTGCCTTTATGCCAAAATTCCATTAATTCCTTAGCATTTTTAGTTTTAGCCTAGGATGCTCAATTTCCCAGTTGAAACTATGATTAAGTCATGTGCTGTGAGACTGCTTTCATCATGTCTTCTAACTGCTATTTGATGTTTCATAGATGCACTTTGCAACTCTGCCAGTCTCCTTTCTGTCTATCATACATAGTGGCTGCTCTCTTCTATATATTAAAAAGAGAGAAAGAATAGAAAAAGAAAAAAGGGCTTGAAGAAACCAGAGAAAAAATGAAGAATATGGCAACTTTAGAAAAAAGACAGAGAAAAAGCAATCTTTGATATTGAAGATGAGAGTTAAAATAAATGGGGAGGAAAGAAGAGGCTCATAGTTGCAAAATAAGGAAGGAAGGAAGGAAGGAAGAAAGAAAGAAAGAAAGAAAGAAAGAAAGAAAGAAAGAAAGAAAGAAAGAAAGAAAGAAAGAAAGAAAGAAAGAAAGAAAGAAAGAAAGAAAGAAAGAAAGATGAGAACAAGATAAACATTTGTGTCAAGGAGAATTATAAACTAGACAAAGAAAATATAGATATCTGGCCCATGAAGAATTTGAAAGTAACCATTGTACATTGAGCTACTATACTCAAGTTACTTTACATAAATTCTTTTGCTGAATAACTGTTTATGTACACAAACAGTTAAGTTTTGCATGCATCTTGAGCACATAGCATCCTAGAGTTGGAAGTGACCAGACTTTAGCTTTTGTGATATAAATTGTTTAAGAATTCAATCAGCCTGCTTTTGTTTTTTGTTATGGTCTTTTCTTAAACCTAAAGCATAAACTAACCTAAAAATGCAATTAACATTGAATATATAAAATGTATAGGATTGTATGGTACATGGTAGATTATATTTCTTTTTTTTTTTTTCCCCAATTTTTAGATAATCAAATGAGGAAATATTTATGCTGCTGTTAAACCAGTTGGAGCAAAACCCAACTGAAATATTTCTATATCTATTGTGCAAGATCTGTATTACAACATTCAGAATAGTTGCCACCAAATAGAGAATAGAAGCTTATAAAGAAGCCAAGATCTGATCCATAGACAAGATATGAAATGGTTTGATTTGATTCAAATGTACAATTTAACTTTTGAAGACAACATATTCATTTTTAACTGATTTAACTGGTAAATAATTTGAACATAAGCTACTACAGGGCAATACCTAAATACCTAATTACTGTTTTCTTAAAACAAAATAATTTTATTTTTGCATAATGAAATGAAAAGATCTGGGTTGATAGATAATAATATATTAATCTTCAAAAGCTTAGTGAAATAATTTCAATAGCTCTGTCAAAATACATTTTTTAATTTTTTAAAAAATCTTTTAAAGTACAAATAGTAAGGGCAATTTAGTAGTTTCTGCCTGTGTAGTAAGAAGTTAATAGAAAAAATGTCTTATTCCAACTTAAAAATACAAATTTTCAAAACCTTTTTTTAAAAATTAGCTTTTATGAACAATATATATATGAACAATGTTTAAATTGTAAGTCTAATAAATCAGTGCATTCACTATTACAGTGATGTATTGTGAGGTAAAGTATTATGATCTAAAGTAATAGTCTCTATTATATATAATAAGCCATTAGCAAGCCTATTTCTCCATAAACATCCACACAATTAATAACTTTGAATCTGTTTTTCTTTCTTGTTCCAACAAATATGACTTAAAATAGTCAGAAATGTCAACCCATATTAGATAGCAACTGATATTTATAACTGAGAGCCAAGTATCATATTCAATTTCCTTCAATATTGTCCATATACACAAAGAAAATGTGCAAGAATGTTTGAATTAAAGGATCCTTGGTGCTCTCTGAAGTTGGTTGTTTTCTTGCACATTTAATTACCTTTAATTATCTTTAATTAATTTAATCATCCAATTAGGTAACATTGTTAGCTCTAGATGGGGTTTGATCTCTATACATAAACTGTGTACCATTGATTCACCCTTTCAATGTTGGTGGGAGCAGATTTGGTGGTCCTTTGATTAGGCTGCTACTTATTGTTTGACTGTTTGTCTAAGTATGTTCCATTGTATGTTTTTCTAATTTTATTTTCAAACGAAAAATCAGAATGGTTCTAGGTGGAAATATCAATTGCTTTCCCAACCTACATATCTTCAGATATTTGTATCCACAGTATATCTGTCTACCCCTTCTTCTTTTTCATAAATATAATACAGGATCATGCATATATCACTTTCTGCTATACTTCTCTGTCCTTCTGTGGAATTCTACAATCAAAAAATGCCTCTCTCCCTTCCTCTCTTTTTCTGCTTTGTTCCTTTTTCTTATCATATGGATGAGTTCATATGACTGAATTTATTCACAATGGTCATGATTGGCTACAAGAGACCATGGTGTTCTCTGATGCTAAATCTAAATGAACTTTTATTAACTAAGATTCCATTGTTAAAACTTCGGGACAAGCAAGATGTGAGAAAAGCATTTTTATATTCAAATGTCTGTTTCACTCTCTACAGTATTCTATATGAATATTGTATATCCGCCCTCTACTTTGGGACAAAATAAAACAACTTACAACTTGGAGAGCTGAAACTGAAACCACTTACAAAAATGACAAACTCCTGAAGAAACTAAAGAAATTAGAACATGACAAGAAAGCCCCCAACAATTCACAATAACATCTGAAACAATTAGAATACAACATTTCCAATAGAGAATTCACCAAAACAGAAACAGATGTCCTAACCAAAGGATTCAATTATGCTATAGCACCCAAAAAAATCCCCACAGAATCCATCATATGCGGAGTGAAATCCAGCCTAACTAAATTAAATACAGATGAAGCTGGTAGAATAAGACACCAAGTCACTAACATCCTATGCACAAACAAACCACCCAAAAGCAACTTACACAAAGAGAAACTAAAAGCCCTGCAAGCCCTAAGGAATGACAGCAGCATAATTATACTTCCAGCAGGTAAAGGTAATGCCACAGTAGTATTGGATAGAAAAGACTATGAAACAAAATTGACAGACCTACTCTAAGTCTCCACATACAAACCCATAAACACGGACCCAACCACATATCTGGAAAAAATAACCAAGAAGAAAATCATAACTAGCAACATGAGCAAAGAGATCCAACAGACAATCATGCCAAGAGAAAAATCTTCCAGATGCCCCAAAATACACAAAGAAGGTATAGCCTTCCCAAAATACACAAAGAAGGTATATCTCTCAGACCCATAATCAGCTCCAGAGGAGCACCACTACAAAACCTAGCCAAATACCTAGCAAAACAGCTACAGCCCCATGCTGAAGCAGCAGCTTCACATGTACAAAACTCATACCACCTCTTGCAAATGATCAAAGATCTACATGTGGAACAAAAAGATCTGCTTGTAAGTTTCAACATGGTTTCACTATTCACTCAAGTCCCGATAAAAGAAATCCTAGAAATCATCAAAAATAAATACCAACACCTAAACAACTAATGGAACTAGCAGAACACTGCTTAACCAACACATATTTCATATACAAAGGACAAAGATACAAGCAAATTGAAGGAGTCCCTATGGGATCACCACTGTCACCCATTATTGCAAACCTGTTCATGGAAGAATTCGAATCCAGAGCCCTAGCCAATGCCACCCACAAATCCAAACTATGGTTAAGATACATCGATGACACATTTGTTATTTGGCCCCATGGAAAAAAAAAACCTAAACAATTTCCTAACACACCTAAACAGCAAACACCCCAAAATCAAATTCATCAAGGAAATGGAAACAAACAAACAACTACCATTCCTAGATGTACTAATCTACAAAAAAAAAAAAAAAACAGATTGCACACTAGGACACACCATATACCAGAAGTAAACACACACCAACCGCTACCTCAACGCCCAATCCCACCATCACCACCCAGCACAGATATACTCCATGGCCAAAACACTAATTGCCAGAACCAAACGCCTGGCAGACAAGACACACATAAAGACTGAACTATGCAACCTGACAAAAGTACTGACAGCCAACGGCTTCCACAAAAGCAAAATTACAGGACTGATCCAAAAAAACACACTGACACATAATGGAGACCTAAAAGATGAACAGACCTATGGAACAGCTGTCCTGCCCTACATAACAGGTACTACAGACAAAATCAGTAAGATACTACACAGGCATCACATCAAGACTGCCTTCAAAACAGACAGAAAAATAGCAGCCATCCTAAGAAACCCCAAAGATAAAATTGACCTGGAAAACCAAGGCATATATGAAGTCCCCTGCGCATCATGCCCTGCCACATACATCGGACAGACCAATAGAAGAATAAGTACCTGAAGAATAAGCCTGGATGAACACAAAATGCAATAAAAAAGCTGGAAAACACTTCCTCACTAGTACAACACATGAAAGCCACAGGTCATAGCATTGACTTCAATGGCACCAAAACTCTAGCCAGTATAGAAAACCCCAGCTACAGAATTATCAGAGAAGCCATAGGGATTGAAAAAAGACCTGAAAGCATGAATAGAAGAGATGACTCCACCAGACTCCACCAGACTCCACCAGACAGTCAATTATCTGGAAGCCTGCACTCACAAACAAAAAAATCTCCACACCACAAGCCAAGCGAACATCTGGGCACAAACAGACCCCTTGATACCTCCAGCTCAAACACACCTCAACCAGGCACCCTAGCTTCCTAATAAATGATAGCAGTCCGCTTACCCGAAGCCAAGCCACACTAAAAGCCTCCAATAAACGAAACACAATGTTGCCAGCCAATCAAGACAAAAAAAAATGCTACAAAACAGACAGAAGATATTAGAAACATCAATCAAGCAGAACACAGCAAACTCCAAGACCAATAAACATAGACCAAGAGTCCCAACCAATCAGGATGAAGAAAAAACCATGCTAACACAGCAGTAGGCTAGCACCAAATTTAAAACAGAAATGGCTGTGAAAGCCTGACTCACAGACGAACCCAATATACAAGCCTGATGATGGCAGATGTGATTCTCATCTCATAGCCTACTGCTGTGTTATATATATATATATTCCTTCAGGGAAATTCCATATATGAAGGTTGAGGAACAGCTGGTAACCAAGCAAACTTCATCATCAAATGCATGACACTCCAATAAAAGCTGGAAATTATTTTCAGAAATTCCACTTGACTCCAAAATAATGCCAGGCTAAACTTAATGACTATTTGTGAGCATCTCTTCTAATTTAAATCTTTTCTAATTTATTAATGTATCTTTAAATAGCTCTGAACAAATGGATTCAGAAATATCAGTTGGAAATTAAATAAATATTAACTTTATCAAACAATTTAAATCAAAGTTTATTTTGCCTGAGCCATGAAGCATATAAGAAAGAGATCATTCTAATTAAACTGCATTGATCAGCAAGGTTAATTTTATTGAATTATTTTGCTTATATGAAATGGACTATGCAGAATTTTAGAAACAAAAAGTTATTGTTACAGAATAAACCTTTTTATTCAATCAATAGCTTATTGTTTTGATATTCTGAATACTCAATTACTTCAGATAAGGGGTGGGAGCGGGGAAGAGGCAGCACAACCCGAGATGAATAGAGGAAGAGAGATCAGATAGCCACCCTCTACCATCTTCCAGGGTATATCCAATGGACTAGGAGTATTAAGAGTTTAGTCTGGCAAGATTCTGTCTGTTATGGAAACTCTGGCTGAACTGTTTTATGTAATTCCTAGGCTTAGCTTGACATTATAGCTTCATTTTGGAAAATAATCAAGATGGAGTTATTTTGAAAGGCCTTGGTAATTGAAGTTACCCTACATAGGTTGCTGCTATTTTATGCCCTCAGTAATTATAGCAATCAATTGATTTTTTAATTGTATTTTTACCTTGTATTTATTTTTACTATTTCAAATTTATAGTTTTAGATTAAAATTATATTTTGCTGTATAAACATTTTCTATGTATCTATCTATTCAAACTAAATGCTGTAATACATTTATTTATTTCTCAACTCTAATCACAAATAAATACTTTATTCATGGAAAGGGGATTTACACAAATTCATTTCTTGTTTCAGGGAGTTCTAACATTATCATGTTTGAGAATCCCCAAGCTATACATTCCACTTATAATAAACAGTTTTGATTTCCATCTAAAATATGAAAGTCTAATTTTGCCACTTAAGCCAGTTACTTACAAAATGAAGAGGAATGTTTTTTGAACATATTCCTACTGGAGATGATGGAAATTATATCCCAACACATCTGGAAAATGTTAAGTTAGAGAAGACCTGTATAATAATATACAGTAAAGTACATATTTTCTCTGCATAAACAGAAAATGTCTCCTAAACTGACAGCAGTATCCTATGTATGTTTTTTTTTTAATTTAATACATAGGAAAAGAAGATAGGACTTGTAGAAAGATAAAAACTGATCTTAAAACACTTGATTTTTATCAAACACCAAAGGTAATCTTAAGAAATGTTAATCTAACATTGAACACGAATTTCAAGATCTAGATAGCGGACTTCAAGAAAAAGATACCAATGGAATGGACTAAAAGGAATTATCTGTATAATATATGTAGAAACTCTGAATAAGAAAAAAATGTCTTCCTATATTTAGTTCAAACACCATTGCTATGGACTTTCATATGTGATAGAGAAAGTGGGTATACAGGTGTACAAAAGTATAAATTAATAATTATGTCTTATTTTGTTTATATGGCAGTGCTGAATTTTTGACATTTTGGACAAAGCATTTGCAATCAAGAAGAGAGAAATAGTATGCCTCTGTTTACCTATTTGTTTGTTTATTTGATTATATACCATCAAGTAATATCAATTTTTTGGCCCCATTACTGCTATAAATGACTCCATGTATCTTGCTGCTAGTCATGCTCATCTTCTCTTTCTTTCCATCTTTCCCAGTATCATAGACTTCTCAGAAACCTAGAGCTTCCTTAATGCGTTTAAGATTGTGATACAATAATTTGAGACTGACCATTTGTACCTTGACTGAAAATTCTTGCTCAGTTTGTTTCACCATTCATTTATTTGTTTTCCTCACTACCCATAATACTTCTAGGAGTCTTCTTCTTCAAACCAAAGAAGTTACTGCTGTTACTGTTTATAGCTTTATTAGGTTTTTTTGTTATATTGTTCTTTGTACTATGTTTAATTTTGGTGTTGTGTAGACTAGAGCTTCTGGAATGAAGCAATTAATACTTACACATAAATATATGAAATAGATTTGAGTTGAGAAATTTAATGCTAAAAGTAGCAGATCACAGGATTAGCATAGCTAAAACAAAATTATGTAAAAGCCTGAGCTAATCCAGGCTAATAATAAAGCTAGAAAAACTTTAAGCGTAGTAGCCACTAAAAAAAAAAGCGTATCCAGTTTTAGAAATTCAGACAGACAGGCAGATAGATTGTGTGTATGTGTGTTGTGTAAGATTTCATTATTTCTCTAGCTCCTGCCCACCTATCTGTTTGAAAGTATGCAAATGTGAGTAAATAAATAAATAAACGAGAGTAAATAAATGGTGGTAAGGTAACAGGGTTTCATGATCCTCAGTGTAGACTCATGCTGGCCACATGACCACCAAAATGTCTTTGTACAACACATGGCCCCCTTGGCCAAGAAACAGAGGTGAGCACCAACCCTTAGAGTCAAAATTGACTGGACAAGGGAAATCTTTCCCTCTTTACCCTGACTCAGCATTCCATTCTTCTGAGGTGGATAAAATGAGGACCCAAATTGTTGGGGGCAATATGTTGACTCTGTAAACCATTTAGAGAGGGCTGTAAAGTATTGTAAAGTGATATATAAATCTAAGTGCTATTGCTCTATAGGCTTTTAAGTTCCATTTTGTGTAGAGGTTAAGGCAGGAGTGTCAAACTCGTGGTCTGTGGGCTGGATGCATCACATGCTGGCCCCATCCCCACCCAGTTTACTGAAGGGAAAAAAGTCCCACTACATCACCTGATGGCATCATGATGATACGAGTTTGATACCCCTGGGTTAAGGCATCAGCCTAGAAACCAGGAGAGTATTTACTTTCTTTCAGACCTAGGATGGCAGCAAGAACAAACCACTTCTGAAAAACTTTGCCAAGATAAACTGCAATTGTGTTGAATAGAAGTATGTATGTATATAGATGTATAAATATACATATTTATTTATTTATTTATTTCTAAGTTTTATATACCGCCCTTCTCCCGAAGGACTCAGGGCGGTGAACAGCCAACTAAAATACAAATAAACAAAGTATAAATTATTTAAAAAAGAATTAAATACTAGACTGTCCCAAATCTAAAAACCCCAATTAAAATCAATAAAACATCATACCCCGTCCCAAGTAATCTAAAAACCCCATTTAAAATCCCATTAGTCAGCTCAGGCCGGCCTGCTCGAAGAGCCAGGTCTTCAGGTCACGTCTGAAGGCCCTCAGGTCACTGGTTGTTCGTAATCCAGGGGGCATCCCATTCCAAAGGGCGGGTGCCCCCACAGAGAAGGCCCTATTCCTCGGGGTCACCAGACGACACATAGAAGGTGTCGGGACCCAGAGGAGACCCTCTCTGTGGGAGCGCACCGGTCGGTGGGAGACTACTGGCAGAATGCGGTCTTGTAAGTATCCTGGTCCGATGCCATGGAGCGCTTTAAAGACCAAAACCAGTACTTTAAAGCGAACCCGGAAGGCCACTGGCAACCAATGCCGCTCGCGCAGGAGGAGCGTCACGTGGGAGTATCTCGACACCCCCATAACCACCCGCGCGGCTGCATTCTGTACCAGTTGAAGCCTCCGAGTGCTCCCCGCAGGGAGCCCCATGTAGAGGGCATTACAGTAGTCCAGACGGGAGGTGACCAGGGCATGAGTGACTGTGCGTAAGGCGTCCCGATCAAGAAAGGGCCGCATCTGGCGTATCAGGCGAACCTGATAAAAAGCCCCCCTGGCGACGGCCGTAATATGCTCTTCCAAAGACAGCCGTACATCCAGGAGGACACCAAGATTGCAGTGCCCCTTCTGTGGGGGTCAAGATCTCATCCCCAATAGCCAGCGATGGAGTCAGCTGACTATATCGGGCCGCCGGAAACCACAGCCACTCGGTCTTGGAAGGGTTGAGTCGAAGCCTGTTCTCGCCCATCCAGTTCCGCACAGCCTCCAGGCAACGGGCCATAACCTCCACAGCATCGTTGGGGTGGCTTGGGGTGGAGATGTAAAGCTGAGTGTCATCAGCATACAGATGGCATTTCACCCCAAAACCACGGATGATCTCTCCCAGCGGCTTCACATAGATGTTGAACAGAAGAGGGGAGAGGACCGACCCCTGAGGCACCCCACACATGAGGGGCCTAGGGGTGGACCTCTCCCCCCCCGTCAACACCAATTGCGAGCGGTCCGAGAGGAAGGACGAGAACCACCGCAAGACGGTGCCCCCAATTCCCAACCCCTCCAACCCCCGCAATAGGATACTATGGTCGATAGTATCAAAAGCCGCCGACAGATCTAAGAGGACCAGGACAGAGGAATAACCTCTGTCACGGGCCCTCCAGAGATCATCTACCAACGCGACCAATGCTGTTTCAGTACTGTGCCCGGGCCTGAAGCCCGATTGGAACGGATCTAAATAGGATGCTTCCTCCAGATACTGAGGGAGCTGACGCGCCACCACACTCTCAACAACCTTCGCCACAAAGGGAAGGTTGGAGACAGGACGATAGTTATTCAAAAGAGCCGGGTCCAGGGAAGGCTTCTTGAGGAGGGGCCGCACCACCGCCATTTTCAGGGCGGTCGGAAGCGCCCCCTCCGTCAACGAAGCGTTGACAATCCCCTGGAGCCAGCCTCGTGTCACCTCTCTGGAGGTAGAAACCAACCAGGAAGGGCACGGGTCCAATAAACATGTGGTGGCATTCAGCCTCCCAGAAGTCTGTCCACACCCTCGGCGGTCACAGGATCGAACTCTTCCCAGATAACCGTCTCAAGACCTGCCCCGGACACCTCCCCCGGGACCACCCAACTGGAGTCCAGCCCATCCCGAATCTGGGCGATTTTATCATGCAGAAATCGGGAAAACTCTTCTGCTTTACCCTGCAAGAGGTCCTCCCGCGCTCTCGGCTCAAGCAGGGAGCGGGTCACTCTAAACAGGGCAGCAGGCCGATTTTCTGCAGACGCAATAAGGGCGGAGAAGTGTGAACGCCTCGCCGCCGTTATCACCACTAGGTAGGTCCTAATATAGGACCTCACCTGTGTCCGATCAGACTCAGCACGACTGTCCCTCCAGATGCCCTCCAGACGTCTTTTCCGGCATTTCATCCCCCTCAGCTCCCCCATAAACCACGGAGCCAGGTGGGATCTATGCTGAGTCAGAGGTCGCAAAGGCACAACTCGGTCCAGAGCCTCCGCGGCCAACCTATCCCAGGTGGCCACCAAGTCTGTGGCCGAGTTATGAGCCAGAGTTTCAGGAAATGGCCCAAGCTCCATCTGGAACCGTTCCGGATCCATCAGGCGCCTGGGGCGGAACCATCTCCTCGGCTCCGCCTCCCTGCGATGGGGGGTGGCGGCACCGAAGTCCAGTCTAAGAAGAGAATGATCGGACCATGACAAGGGTTTTATAACTAGATCTCCAACACGATCATTCAACCACTGACCAGAGGCGAAAATCAGGTCCAGTGTGTGTCCCCCCGTGTGAGTGGGGTCAGAAACTAATTGGGTCAGATCCATGGCTGTCATGGAAGCCAGGAACTCCCGGGCCACCCCAGAGGTTTCCCCGAGCGAAGGCAGGTTGAAATCACCCATGACTAAAAGCCTGGGGGTTTCAACCGCCAGCCCGGCTATCACCTCGAGGAGCCCGGGCAGGGCCGATGACACGTGGCAGGGAGCCAGGTACGTTATCAACAGGCCCATCTGAACCCCCCGACCCCACTTCACAAAGAGAGACTCACAACCAGCCGTCTGAGGAACAGTGGCCTCCCTAGGACAAAGGACTTCTCTAATAATCGCCGCCACCCCACCACCCCTTCCCTGAGACCTCGGTCGATGGAATGCTTGGAAACCTGGTGGGCAAATCTCTACCAGAGGGACACCGCCCTCTGGGCCCAACCAGGTTTCGGTGACCCCTGCCAGGTCCGCACCCTCCTCCTGAATGAGATCGCAAATCAGGGGGGCCTTGTTAACGACGGACCTGGCATTACATAACATCAGCCGGGTACTCAGGGCCTGAGACTCTGCACAACCAGGCCTGCCAGATGGGTCGGGAGGGTCGGAGCGTGCCACCGCTTGGAGACAGCGGGCACGCGATCCCCTAACTTGATATGGCCCTCTACCCCCGTCATATCTGCCCCTCCCACTTATGGTGCCAATGAAACCCACCCCCTGTGTTTGCCCCCACGACTCATGACCCTCTGGGTTCCCCCAGACATGCACTCCAGCCTGGCTGACTCCAAATCCCCCCGGGCTATCCCCCAAACCCGGACCGGGTACCCTCCCTAACCCCAATAAATTTCCATCCCCCAACCCTCTCTTCGTCGCCCTCCCTAACCTCGATAAAACCCCGAATAAAAATCTAAAAAGTTTAAAACCCCCTCTAAAAATCCTTTTTTGATGGCCATGCCACGTATACGTATATATAGATAAAAGTGACCTGGAATACCAAGGCATATATGAAGTCCCCTGCGCATCATGCCCTGCCACATACATTGGACAGACCAATAGAAGAATAGGTACCGACCTGGATGAACACAAAAATGCAGTAAAAAAAGCTGGAACACACTTCCTCACTAGTACAACACATGAAAGCCACAGGTCATAGCATTGACTTCAGTGGCACCAAAACCCTAGCCACTATAGAAAACTCCAGCTACAGAATTATCAGAGAAGCCATAGAGATTGAAAAAAGACCTGAAAGCATGAATAGAAGAGAGGACTCCACCAGACTGTCAATTATCTGGAACCCTGCACTTACAAATAAAAAAAATCTCCACACCACAAGCCAAGCAAACACCTGGGCACAAACAGACCCCCTGATACCTCCAGCTCAGACATACCCCAACCAGGCACCCAGATGAAACCTAGCTTCCTAATAAACGATAGCCATCCATTTACCAAAAGCCAAGCTGCACTAAAAGCCTCCAATAGAGGAAACACAATATGCATATGTATGTGTGTGTGTATATATGTGTGTGTGTGTGTGTGTGTGTGTGTGTGTGTGTGTGTGTGTGTGTGTGTATCTTTGGTTCTTCGGGTTTTCTCCCACGTAGAGTTGGAAATATCTAGGCGACGTTTCGATGAAGTCTCATTCATCATCTTCAGGCTTATGTCTTCGGCCTTGTGCTTCTCAGAGTGATGTGAGCTTGCAGCTGCTTCTTCCTTTTAACTACTAGTGGGGGTGTGACTTGATTGGGTGGGGGCTTGGCTGTGTTCTGATTGGGTGGGGGTGTGTTCTCATTGGTTGGGGGGTTGGCTGTGTTCTGATTGGTTGGGGGGTTGGCTGTGTTCTGATCGGCTGGGGGTGTGTTCTGTTCTGGTGGGGGTTTGGTTGTACTCCGGTTAGTCTCAGTTGCTGTGGGATTTGAGCTGGTGAGCTATGATCCTATTGTTTGGCTTCGCATTCGTGGTCGTGCCACATCTTCATGGTGGGCATCAGTTCCCTTCATGTATGGGTTGGGGGGGTTTGAAGCAGGTAGTGATGCAGCTGTGGTATGGCTTCTGGTCCGTGGTCGTATAATAATCCTACCAGCAGACAAGGGCAACGCGACAGTGGTTATGAACACATCCGACTACCAAACCAAGTTAACCAACCTACTCCAAGACCCCACATACAAACCCCTAAACACAGACCCCACCACCTACCTAGAAAAAACCACCAGATCCAAAATAAAAGCCTCCCCCATCAGCGAAGAAATCCAGCAAAGAATCATACCCAGAGAGAAATCATCCAGATGTCCTAAGCTTTATGGTCTCCCCAAGATACACAAAGAAGGAACCCCACTTAGACCTATAGTCAGCTCCATAGGTTCACCTCTACAAAACCTAGCCAAATTTCTCGCCAAACAACTACAGCCCTATGCTGAATCCATCAACTCACATGTAAGAAACTCATTCCAGTTCATCGAGATCATAAAGAAGCAAAACTTACAACCCAGCGATCTATTAGTGAGCTTCGATGTCATATCCCTCTTCACCCAAGTGCCTATAAAAGAAGCCTTGACAGCCATCCAAAATAAATACAACCCCCCCAAGCACATCCTAGATCTGACCAACCACTGCCTATCCAATACATCACCTATCACCTACAATGGACAAAAATACAAACAAATAGAAGGAGCACCCATGGGATCACCCCTCTCACCTGTCATCGCAAACCATTACATGGAACACTTTGAAACACAAGCTCTAGAAAAATATGATCACAAACCCTAAACTCTGGCTCAGATATGTAGATGACACCTTCATAATCTGGCCACATGGGAAAGAAAAACTGAACAACTTCCTCACACACCTCAACAGCCTACACCCCAAAATACAATTCACCATGGAAACAGAAGCTAACAATCAACTTCCCTTCCTAGATGTCTTAGTATACAAAAAATCCAATGGCTCCCTAGGACACACCATCTACCAGAAGAAAACACATACAAACCGCTATCTACACGCACTCTCACACCACCACCCAGCACAGATCAATTCCGTAGCTGAGACACTCATCTCCAGAACAAAATGCTTAGCCGATGAACAACACCTAAAAACCGAACTACACACTCTCACTAATGTACTAACAGCAAATGGATTCCAAAGAAGAAAGATTACTCACCTAATCCAAAAAGAAACCCCAACCAAAATCCAAGACAGAGAACAAGAAAATGGCAAAGCCCTCCTCCCATATATAAAAGGCACTACAGACAAAATCAGCAAGATCCTCCAAAAACACAACATTAAAACAGCATTCTGCACAAACGGAAAAATATCCACCATCCTAAGAAACCCTAAAGACAAAATTGAGTTAGAAAACCAAGGAGTATACGAAATCCCGTGCACCTCCTGCCCCACCACATACATTAGACAAACTAACAGAAGGATAAGTGCACGCATTGAAGAATACAAGAACTCAATCAAAAAAGAAGAACCGACCTCTTCCCTGGTCCAACACCTCAAAGCCACAGGACACAAGATTGACTTTAAAAATACCAGAACTATCGCTAAAACTGAACACTTCAACAACAGAATAATCAGAGAAGCCATAGAGATAGAAAAACGCCCACACAGCATGAATAAACGAGATGACACCTCCTGCCTACCAGCCATTTGGAAACCTGCCCTCATTAACAAAAGAGTACCTAACATAAAGGACACCAGACCCACACCCACGAGGGCCACACAAGAAACTACCACCACACTTCCACGCAGAAAGCAGACTCACACCCACACAGAAGATGAAACACGACCACGGACCAGAAGCCGTACCACAGCTGCATCACTACCTGCTTCAAACCCCCACAACCCATACATGAAGGGAACTGATGCCCACCATGAAGATGTGGCACGACCACGAATGCGAAGCCAAACAATAGGATCATAGCTCACCAGCTCAAATCCCACAGCAACTGAGACTAACCGGAGTACAACCAAACCCCCACCAGAACAGAACACACCCCAGCCAATCAGAACACAGCCAACCCCCCAACCAATCAGAACACAGCCAAACCCCCAACCAATGAGAACACACCCCACCCAATCAGAACACAGCCAAGCCCCCACCCAATCAAGTCACACCCCCACTAGTAGTTAAAAGGAAGAAGCAGCTGCAAGCTCACATCACTCTGAGAAGCACAAGGCCGAAGACACAAGCCTGAAGATGATGAATGAGACTTCATCGAAACGTCGCCTAGATATTTCCAACTCTACGTGGGAGAAAACCCGAAGAACCAAAGATCCACATACAAATACCCGCGAAAATCTCCGGAAACAAATATATATATATAAGGTTTTAAGCTGATAAATAATTAAATAAGGGAGACTTATATATAATACAATACAGATATACATACATATATATGTGTGTGTGTGTATATGCACCCATATGCATACTATCAAGGAAGTATCATTCAAGGAAGTGAATGATAAATGAGGGAAGCTGTTCCTCTGTTTAGCTGCATAGTTGTTTATTATTTTCCTCCATTATTGAATATGCAAATTTGGGTACAAAACAAACTCACTGGCAAAAATTCATCAGAACCAGGGGTGGGATTCAGCTGGTTCGGATCAGTTCAGGCAAACTGGATGTTAAATTTCCATTCCGTTCACAGAACCAGTAGTTGAACTGATTGGCTGGCCTGCCCACCCCACCCTGCCCCTCCCAGGAGTCTCCACACAGCCCATTGTGAATGCAGGTAAGTGCAGGGTCTGTGCGGAGGCTCTGAGAGGGCAAAAAACTGGTCTTCTGGAAATCCGGAAATCCGGAAGCCTGTTTCCAGCTTCTAGAGTGTCTCTGGACCCCAAGAGAGGCCATTTCTGTCCTCCCAGAGGTCTGAGGGAAACCTCCAGACCCTGGGGAAGGCAAAAAAATAGCCCTCTCAGAAGTTCCAGTAGGCCATTTTTTGAATCCCACCTTTAATTGGAACTCAGTGCAGGATAAATTTCTGCATACTTTATGAATGTTGACAAATAAAATGTGCATTTAAAAGAATGAAGCAGAAAAAACTGGTATTGTTCAGAAACATTTGGGATGAAGGAAGTTTTTTTTTTTTTGGTAAAGCAGGAGTGTCTATGAGGAAAGCTTAAAAATATCTTGAAAGGTGTGAAAAAGAGAGGGAAATGAAGATGGAAAGTGATTTTGTAAAAACAGCCCTTCTTGGAAAGAAAGGAAAAGGTGAGAGTCATCATTTCCCTTAAGACAAGCAATTTAAAACTCTGCAGAAGTGCTTTTATATTCTTAGAAGTTCCTGAAGTCCTTTAAATCATCAATTTCCTTGGGGAATGTAGTTGTGAAACACACCATTTACTCCTGAGTAGCAACTAGGGATTAAGTGATTTTTCATTTAGCTGTGAGGTACTCATGAAAGGCAGATTGTTTCCTTTAAAGTGCCCACAGTGGTACAATACACTATTAGGGAACATAAGGTTCAAAAATAGGAATCTCATGCATCTGCCCACAGAGATGTATGTACTTTGGATATGAAATGACTAGGTAGATTATTTCAAGTTTCAATATAATAGTAAAAGATATTCACTACAGTTTGAAAGTCCATTCCAGCATATATGAAATACTTTGCTTAAGAGAGCTGGGATGTACTACATCCCAGCCAGTGTAATACGGTAGTTAAGAGGAAGAGAATTTCAAGTTCCCACTTAACTAAAAAGATGACTATCACTTCACTTCTGAAATTCTCTTTCAAATTTTTTAAAAATGTGGACAAAATTAGCAGCTATTCCCATTTACATGTCCTGAACTCCCAACACAAAAAAGAAAGAATATAAATGCAACAAAGAAATCAAGAAATAGTATTCAAAATCAGACTCTGAAGGACAAATGGTGATAATTTTCTAAAATTAAAATTGAAAGATTATAGCATAAACCATTCAGGGTGATCCCAGTGGTTATTGGTACATTGAATGTCACATCAAAAAATAGAACTACTGGACTGTAAGAGTGTCAGTTGTCCCAACAGATGCTTTCTACAATTTTGTAAACAACAAACTAAAAGACTCAAGGTCCATCCCACCCCTGAAAGGACCTAATGGCAAAGACTGCAACGATGACACCATCAAAGCAAACCTCTTTAACACATTCTTTGACTCAGTATTTGTAAACAGCAATAGATCAAGCCCAGTACTCCCTAGTCGAACCACATATAACTACAATGATCTAATACATATCGATTTTACAGAAGACATTGTTGAAAAAGCACTGCGCAATCTAAATCCATCCCTATCTATTGGACTGGACGGAATATGTACCTACTTCTTAAAAAAGCTATCCTCTGCCATAGCCAAATCTCTAAGCATAATCTTTGAAAAATCTTTCAGGATCATATCCTTGCCTAACCTATGGTCACAAGCACAATCATCCCCATCTTCAAAAAGGGAGACCCCAGCCCATTTGAAAATTACAAACAAATCTCTTTATGCTGTGTCACCTGTAAAGTCATGAAATCAATTATTAACCAATCCATTATCCTCCACTTAGAGACAAACAACCTATTCTCTAATAAACAATTTAGTTTCAGAAAAAAACTATCCTGTAATCTGCAACTCTTACACTGCAAAACTTATGGATTACACAACTCGATCAGGGCAAAGCAATAGACGCAATCTACGTAGACTTCTGTAAAGCCTTTGATTCAGTGGTACACAACAAACTACTAAAACTAAAATCTTATAGTATCTCTGGACACCTACATAATACATAATGGAAGCATTCCTATCAAACTGACAACAAATGGTCAAAATTGGGAGCGTCCTATCAAATTCTGTACCTGTCAACAGTGGTGTTCCCCAAGGCAGTGTTTTAGGACCAACTCTCTTCATACTCTACATAAATAACCTCTGTGATCATATTAAGAGCAACTGCGTTCTCTTTGCTGATGATGTAAAGCTATTCAACACTACAGACAATACTACTACCCTCCAAAAAGACCTTGACTATGTATCAGAACAGCCAATCAAATGGCAACTTCAAATCTCAACAAATAAATGCTTTATCTTACATATTGGCAAAAAAAAAAATCAGAAAATAAAATACAAGCGAAATAGTCAGGACTTTGTTGAGGATCCAAACTTTGACAAGGATCTTAGAGTACTCATCTCAAATGATCTAAATGCTAGAGCCCACTGTAATTACATAGTCAAAAAGACATTAAGAGTTGTTAATCTAATCCTACGTAGCTTCTTCTCTGGTAATA
Organism: Bungarus multicinctus; assembly: GCA_023653725.1. Lineage (NCBI taxonomy): Eukaryota > Metazoa > Chordata > Lepidosauria > Squamata > Elapidae > Bungarus > Bungarus multicinctus. Next base: position 35,680,050 of record CM042842.1, on the reverse strand, counting down.
TCACACTACTAACTAGAGCATACAAAACATTTGCTAGACCTATACTTGAATACAGCTCATCAGTCTGGAACCCATATCATGTATCTGATATTAACACAATTGAAAAAGTCCAGACATATTTCACAAGAAGAGTTCTCTGCTCCTCTACTCATTGCAGAATACCTTATGCCACCAGACTTGAAACTCTAGACCTAGAAAACCTAGAATTACGCCGCCTCCAGTCCGATCTAAATATAGTATATAAAATCATACATTGCAATGTCCTATCTGCAAATGAATACTTCAGCTTCAATCATAACAATGCAAGAACATGCAATAGATATAAACTCAAGGTTAACCGCACCAAACTTGACTGCAGAAAATACGACTTCAGCAACAGAGTGGTCAATGTTTGGAATACTCTACCTGACTTTGTGGTTTCTTCCCCAAACCCCAAAAACTTTAACCTTAGACTGTCTACTATTGACCTCACCCCCTTCCTAAGAGGCCTGTAGGGGGCGTGCATAAGCGCATCAATCGGGCCTACTGTCCCTGTCCTATTGTTTCTTTTTATTTTTCTTAGAAGTATCTATCTTATGTATTCAAAACTATGTTTATTCTTATACCTGTATCTTGTAAGCGATTGACAAATTAAATAAATACTAAAAAATACTAAATATGAAACATCCAATAAACTGTTCTTTGAGAATCTGCCTGCCTCACAGTTCAGTTTTCTATGGGTACGTTAATTGGAACACTGACACTTTTCCCCAGTTGGATGTATTCCTTAGGTGTTTCTGTTGAAACTCCCAGAGTTACTTGCCGATCATGAATGATAATGGTCTCAGCATCTGTTGGGCATTATGACTAACTGTCTCGGATGCACTTAGCTACTGTTAAACAATTTATTTCACTTATTATCATGCCTAATTATCACAGATGAATGCATGCTCCATTCCCATGTGAATTTCAGTTATAGGCATATTTAAGGTGCTCTTATAAGGTACAGTAATAAGGAAATTCAGTCCAAAACTCTAGAATCTGGAGAATCCATCACAAAACATCTAAATTGGCCACACAATTGTTTCATATGACATATTATATCTATTTAAAAGAAGAAAATGTTTTTTAGTTAAAATTGATGTTGACAGTTCTTTTTATGATTGCTTGGAATTTATTTTACTTGCATGTTGTTTCAAAATGTGCATTAGATCGTATTCATAAACAGCAGAACTATTTGCATATGCTCCATTATCTTGATTGAATATATTTGTCTATGTCTGATCCAATGTTTAAGCCTTACATTTTAGATTAATGAGCTTTAAAAATTATATTTTTGGTGTTCAATAAAGCAACAATGACCAAAAAAAATCATGTGTCAGCATTCATTTCCAAAACAGAAAATATAATTAAACACTTTTTATATTCTGAAATCAGTTAAAAGCTTATACCCCAAGGTATGTTTGATAGATGCCTTTGCACACAATTCTTCCCTCATATAACATGGGTGGGTGGAAAACTTTTTTTCTTTTTTGGGACTGCCTTCTGTCTCTTAACCACAAGATTTGCCCAGTTCCTGTCTATTCTCATCCTACCTAAAAGTAGTCCTAAAAGTATTTCTTTGTGCCTTGAGTTTATAAACTGTCCATTATGACTCTAGATGACACGTAGTATAGCTGCAAACAATATATAAGCAATATAAAAAAGAACATCAAGCAAAACAACTTTGTTATGACATTATACTCATTTGTCTCTTGTAACTTCTTTCGTATTCATTTCTTTTGTTTTTTTCCTTTCACTCCTTCTCTTTTCTTTCTATTTATGATTCACAAATCACTGTGTTTCAGAGCAAAGGTTCACTTCAATATTTTACTTAATTCCAAAACAAGAGTTATTCAGATATTTTGCAAATCCCATAATACCTATTGCTTGGCCATATGTTCTGAGAATTATGAACATTTATATTTCTGTAAGTCTGAAATTTGAGTCTCTGTGATATTACAGAAATCTCTGTAATATTTCTGCAAGTCTTCTTTAAAGTCTCAATAATTTTTTTTAAGGAAATTTCCTTGAAAAATTCTGTTTATTTGCATCCCTATAAAGCTAAAGTATTAGCAACTGTAAAGAAAGAGACATTATCACAAGATCTGATTTTTTTTTCCAAAATATAAAAACACAAATCTTCTCTAAAACTAGACAAGTTACCTCAGTCTACATAGATAACTGTTTGAATGTTTTACTGCAGTTTTAAATATCTTTTATTCATGCTCTTGAGGTGACCTGAAAGTTGAGAAAATTCGCCAAATCATTTGCACTAGTTTAACATATTATAGTTGGTCCTCATCAACATAGTAATATCCAGGGAACCTTTATTAAGTGATCATAGATGACAGAGCTTCTGTGATTTAAACTCAGGGATTGAACTCAAGCAATATATTAAGATGGAAGAAAGATCTCGAGCTCCTTTTTCTTCTTCTTTAGTTTAAACAGGTGACTTGCAAAATACCTAAACCTCATTAAAAACCCCAGTTCACACTCTTGGTATTGTTCATATCCCTGAGCCTAAAAGCAAAATACAGCTTCAGGCATCAATCAGGCAGAAATAAGGAAACACATCCTAATGAATTGACCTTTTCCAAGTATGTCCTATATAACTGATTTTATCTTCCTCTAATAACACAGGAGCAGGAGCAAGTGTAAAGCATAATTCTGACATTACAATTTACAACCTCAGAAGGTAGCCAGAATGTCTCCTGAGGGCAATTCATCTATCTGGCTTTGTTTGATGGCTAGATCACAAAGTATACGAAGACTTTCTTGCTCTACCTGAACAACATGGAACATTAACATCTCCTAATGCTAGGGTTTTCTAAAAGAAGGTCAACTTTAGTGATGTAATAGATGAATATTACAATATTTGAATATTACAATATTACAATAGATGAATAATACAAATGTTTAGAAGATGTGTGACTTTGCAAATATTTTAAATCAATAAAATAAATATAGATATTTTTTAGGACAGGTATCTATGATACCACATGTGGCTATTCATTCTTGTTTTCATAGCCACAGTTTCTGGCAACTTATTTAAGTGTTTCATATATTTTAAGGGATAAAAAAGATCTTCTCCAAAACCTTTCCACAAACCTCTCTGAATGATGTTACCATGTCATTCACTGCCATATTAAAATAATGGAAATAATCACTACAACTGTAATATTTTCCAACTAAAAGTAAACCTACCCTGTAGGAACTAGATCAGGGCTGTCAAACTCCAGCCCATGAGCCAGATGCATCACATGCTGGCCACACCAAGCCAAGACCCAGTTTAGCAAGAGTGGGAAAAAGTCCCGATACATCACATGATGCCACCATGATGACGTGAGTTTGACGTCCCTGAACTAGATGTTTGTTTCTATTTTTTTTTCCTGAACCAATTTTCTCTCAACTTTAATCTTTTTTGATCTGATAATGACAGGTTTTAGGTGATTGCTGTCATAAGATTTCTTCCGAATGCAACTTCAGTCTGTTTGAAATGTATTAGCATGAGCAAGAATGTTGGCTTGAAGGAGTAAGGAAATCAGTTAGAACAATTAATTAGTCTTACCTTCAGTAGTTGTGAGTGCACCATCACTGGAGTACTAAGAAGAGACTGGAAAAATAATATTTCCATGAAAACATGAACACAATGATTTCTCCACCATTCCTACTGATGGCAGAGAGTTCGGGAATTTTTCTGCTCCGAATTGGAAAAGAACTGAATAAGACAAATGTATTAATAATAAAGACTATGTTGATGATAGGAACAATTCTGGCAAGCTGAGCAGATTCATATCCAAGCAGTTTTCAATCAGAAATAACAGGATCTCTGCTGGTATTGTATTTTGTGTGTGTGTGTTTGGAATAAATCTATCTTTTGCAGAGTTTATTTTCCTCTTCACCCTTCAAATCACTTAATCTGGCTGCAAGAAAATAAAATGAAATAAAAGATTGTCACAGAACCCTAACACTACCTAGCAGAACAATGCAGAGAGTGAAGGGGTTGTTTTTATCATTCCCCCCTCCCAATTTAGACTAGGAAAAATCTATTAAATTCATTAAAAAGAACAAATCAAGCATAAGAACTGGCTGAAATTAAAAGGGACCCTTCTACTGAGCTCCACTCATGCACAGAGATTATATTTCTCTATTCAATTTTGCAAGCAATGTTTATTTTCCACCACTAGATGCTGCAGTTTTAAAGTTTACATTCCTGAATCAACTTACTGCAAAGATCTACTGCTTCAATGATATTGCTGAAGTGAGTTTTTATACTTGAATATAACAATGGGAAGATCAGGAGGAGAAATAAAGATATGTTTATTAAAAGGAGTGTGTAGCTTGGGCATATTGATTGATGTTAACTCCTTCTCTTGATTAAAAAAGTATCAGTCTGTGTAGGAATATTATTAGCCATCTGCTCTTTTGTTACATACTACATTCCACTTTGAAAATAATCACTGTTTTTTTCTAGAAATCGGGTTCTATTAAATAAAAAGAATTCCATGTCAAGAATGTCCATCAAAAATGTTGAGAAAAGCTAATTAAGAAAAGTAGATGAGAGAAGTCTATGAACAGAGTTTCATGAGCAACTAGCAACTTCAAGGAATGGGCTCTGTTATTTCTTAAAAATTCTGTAAATATTCTGTATTTGAGTAGGAACTAAACCTGATGTATCCTATTATTTGTGGTTCACAACTCACTACACAAATTACAAAGAGATTTGTTCCTAATGGTAACTGCAGGCTTAAATGGTTTCAGTAGATCAATCAACTATAATTTCAGTAACTTATAAGTGATATATTATTTGTTTCCTATTTTAACCAGTGAAGGGAGATTTTAATCAATAAGGTTGAGAGTTATGAGTAGACCTTTGAGCTGTTTGGAAATTGAATGGAGACCAAGAACATGGTGGGAAGTATGCAGTGGAGTACCCCAAGGCTCTGTTTTAGGCCCAGTACTCTTCAACATCTTCATCAATGACTTGGACAAAGGGATAGATGGGGAACTCATTAAATTTGCAGATGACATCAAGCTGGCAGGAATAGCCAACACTCCAGAAGATAGGATTAAGATACATTGGGCGCTATCTAACAAAATGGAATTCAATGGTGAAAAAAGTAAGGTTCTATATTTAGGCAAGAAAAATCAAATGCACAGGTACAGTATATGTGGTATCTTCCTCAATAGTAGTAACTGTGAGAGGGATCTTGCATGTAAAAATGCAAGTAGAAAAATAGGGACCACTTTGGTGGGAAGGTAACAGCCTTCCATGCACCTTCGGCATTGGCTACATGACCAAGGAGACATCTTCGGACAGTGCTGGCTCTTTGGCTTTGTAATGGAGATGAGCACTGCCCTCTAGAGCTGGAAATGACTAGCACATATGTGCGAGGGGAACCTTTACTTTTAAACAAGTTTTGGGGAATGACTAGAAGTAAATTGCTCTCCCTCTGCCTCTCCCTCCCTCCCTCCCTCCCCCCCCCCTCTCTCTTCACACACACACACACAGAATATTTAGACCTTAGAATTTATTGGAATAGGATCCTGTTTTCTCAGGATATAATAGCAGCACAAGAGAAAAGTTACTGCTTCTATCAAAATGTGTTTATGGTTGCCACACAGAGGATCACATTAACTGTGAATTCTGGGAACCATAATCCTAACATATTCAGAGAGAAACTAGACATGAATTATTAAAGCAAAAACTCCAAGAATTTATAAGTAAAGTTTCGCATTTCTCAGTTTGGGGAAAACATCTCTTCCTTCCGCCACCTCGAATCTTAGGTCACATTTGCAAGGTTTGATTGACAAGCAACAAATCTTATGTTTATACCAATTGTATGTTAGTCAAATACCAAATTTCAACAGCAGTTCCTATAATTTTGTGAAAGTGCTTGAATAATAAATGACATGTATATTACCTTTCTCTAAGTGTGACAGCTGAAGTCTGAAGACAGTTCCGTAATTCCATTTTGTGGAGTTGTGAAAGTTCTATTTATTTTTTATCTTATTTTTATAGCCTTCATTCATAGTCAAATCAGTCCATAAACTATTGCGTTAGGTTAGATGAAAAAGAAAAAAAGAAAAGAGAAAGAGACAGAAAGACAGAGAGGAGGGAGAGTGAGAGGGGGAGGGGGAGGGGGAAAGAGAGAGAGAGACAGAGAGAAGAAAGATTTAAATAGATACAATAGGTTAATCTTTTCAGTTTCAGGAATGGATAACTTTCTCTTTGCATTTTTGTATATATGTAGAAGAATAAAACTAGAAAAAGTGTTTCTAAAGTTTCATACTTATATAAAATAATTGAACATCCTAACATAGTTCCCAGTATTTTTAAATTAAAATATTAATTAAAGAATGAAGCAAGATGTATGATAGAAAACTCTCCTAACTATTGAATTTTACTACATAATTTCTCCTTTGGAAACTGTTAAACTGTCTTTCAAATTATCATCTTTATAACTGAATTTTGCTTTAAGTCCAACTTTTTGAAAATTTTAACAAAAGAAAATTGAAAATCTTGTAAGCTTTGTTATTTTTTTTTCTTCCCTACAGTTATTTTAAAAATCATCCAATACTTCTTACTGTTCTAAAACAAAAGCTCATTTTCTTTCTTTTGCTGAATATTAATTTTCTGCCTTTAGGGCAAAGAAATATGCTGAAAGAATAAAAGAGAACACATATATAATTGTACTTACATAACAATAACTTGAGCTGAAATATTTTAAAAATAGATAATAGTGTCTAAATGTTGTGAAAAAGATTTAGACTTCTCTTACGATTGATGAATAAAATATTTATTTATTTATTTATTTTTTCGTATTTCTATACCGCTCCCTCTCCCAAAAAGGGACTCGGGGCGGTGCACACCCTAAACAAATAAGAATACAGATAACAGAATTAAAAATCGAAATTAAATAAATATATGATTAGGTCTCAATTAGCTAAGAATAAGAACACCCATTAAAAACCAAAAAACCTTAAAGACCCTTATTTGGCCAGACTGGCTTGTTTGAACAGTAAGGTCTTAACTGCGCACCGGAAGGTTAGGATGTCTGACATGGCTCGTATCTCCGGGGGGAGACAATTCCAAAGGGAGGGGGCTCCCACAGAGAAAGCACGTAATCTTGGGGCCGTCAGCCGACAGCGATCAAGTGGCGGTACCCCAAGGAGGGCGACCCTGTGGGAGCGTACTGGACGGCGGAAGGTTGTTGGTGGCAGAAGGCGGTCCCGTAAGTATCCAGGTCCCGAGCCATGGAGCACTTTAAATACTGTTAGTACCAGTATGAATAAATAATAAAGAAAGAATGACAAATATTATTTTTATTGCATTTTTGAAGTCACACTATTTTCATCTGGAAAAAAAATAAAGAGGAAAATAACATGACATCTATGAATATACCCATGCAAAAACTTTAGGACTCCCCCACCCCTATTAAGTATTTATTTATGAAGATGTGTTTCTGTATATTATATCAATTGCTTCCCATAATTTTGTGCAACATGGCCCCTCCTCAAGTTCATTTTTTCTACGAGGCAATGACCTTTCATAGGAATATAAACTTTCAATGCTGCACATTTATCCAGATTTCTGTTTTTAAGCAATTCTGCTCCAGACAGTTTGGAAAACTGACTAGATAAATGAGGCAATAGAGGAACAGATGCTGTCAACCAACAAGAGTTATGTCTTTTAGGTACAAAACGAAAGAAATCCATATATATTTTAAAGCCTCACCTAGTAAAATTTTAATCATTTGAACAGAAGTACAGGCAAACATTTCTACACTGGTTTAGGTTTTTAGCAATTGGAGCCCAAAATGTGCCAGCAATCCCAAGAACACTCAAAGCTTTGACCAAAATGCATTTTGGACATGGCTACTATGGCATTTTTGCTATCTAAAATGCATTCAAAGTATGTAGGAAAGGTTGTGTATGTGTTTTATTTCCATCAATACAATGCATCATCTCAGGCCACAAAAATGCACACTCATTTTTTTAAAATAACTTTATAATTTAAATGGAAATGCAATAAAAGAATTACTGGAACAGGAAAATCATTTGATATATTAAAAAATGAGATGCCAACAAAATGTGACTTTAGATTAATGGGTAACTTAACATTAAAGTCCTTCTGATATAAGACAATATGATTGTAATCTAGATTGAAGCCTCCAAGTTTGCAATTTCTGTCTTTAAAACATGATACTAGATTCACTTTACCAATAAAGCATCTATATTAGCTTCCATAGCATCAACAATGGTAAATAAATTTTGGTAAATGCTTTATAACAGAAGAATTAGTCACCTTTGGAATTCATCAATTCTTCTATACAGTAATATTCCAGCAGGATCAAAATAGGCAGGCTGATAAATTTATACCTTACACTATAGTTCTTTCAGCATGCAGGAGATTGGATTAGGTAATCTCAAGGTCCTCTACCTGTTTGAAATTCTAATTTTTATTTTCTACTAGACCACTCTGAATTGTCTTTTATTCTAAAAAGACAAATGATGATTGATAAATAGTACTCATTTGTACTTATTTTAGTGTGAGCCATGCAAGTTTATTTAGATGAAATTATGACATGAAAATTGTATCAATAAAAAGTGGATATTTCCTGTATTATAGGTTTATGATATGAATAAATTAATGTCTTTGAGATATCTGTTAATGTTGACATTCAGGAACAGGACATCTAAAGCTACAAAGACAGAATTATGGGAACAGGGAATAAAACAGCCATAAATATGGAAAGGTAAAATTCAGTGAAAGGTGAAATGAATTAACTACACATTGACATCCTAGGTATCAATGAATTGGACTGAAATTGAACATTTCGGTCAAAAAAAAAAGCATACCATTTGTTGAAATAAAAGAAATAACATTGCTTTCATCATTAGGAAGATTGATTGGGAAGACAGATGCCAGCAACGACACTATTTAAGCCTAATGCACTTAATGGACAAATGAAATCAATTAGGCTTTGTGGTCAATCTTTACTATGATGATTACCTGAATTTATCTTGCAACCACTGATACAGAAGAAGAGGTAGTTCTTGAGAATCAAGTTCAATCTGAACCTGACTGCACATGAAAGCGTGTTCGGGTCTTTTCCCGTGTAAGATTGAGACTATCTTGGCAACATTTTGATGAGATCTCACTCCCTATCTTCAGGCTGGTGTTTTTGGCTTTGTGCTTGTGTGAGCAAAGCATGATCTGAGCTGCTGTCTCCCTTATATATACTGGATGGGGAGGTTGGCTGTGTTGTCACAACCAATCAAGAAATGACAACACTTATTATTATTATCGCAAATATTAAAACGTGGGAAAATACCTGAAGAAACCTAAATACCATACATATAAATACCTGCGAAAACATAAGAAAACAAATATATGTGTGTGTGTGTGTACATATATATATATATATATATATATATATATATATATATATATATATATATATATATATATATATATATTAGTATTTTGAGCTGATAAATAATTAAACAAGGGAGAATAGGATAGATCTATTTCGAGCTACTTAGCTCTCGTCATCTAGCCATACCCTTACTGGGATTCAAACCAGGGAAGTATTACATGTGAAGCAGTTGTAATTGCCACTACACTACCTGGTTCTATCCTCTTCAGCTGAGGCAGGGGAATAAGTATATACTTTGTATTACAACACCCTGTTAAGCCCCAATTAAGGGAGAAAGCATACTGCTTTCTTTTCTGTCTTTCGGCTCATCACCAAAGACCATACCAACAGAAAGCTATTCGTTTCGTTATCTTTTGTTTATATGTGTGTTAGGTTTTTGAGCTGATAAATAATTAAACAAGGAAAATTAGGATAGATCTATTTCGAGCTACTTAGCTCTCGTCAGCTAGCCATACCCTTACTGGGATTCGAACCAGAAAAGTACTACCTGTGAGGCAGTTGTAATTGCCATTAGGCCACTGGTTCTATCCAGATCAGCTGAGACAGGGGAATGAGTATATACTTGTGTTACAACACCCAGTAAACACACATATAAACACAAGCCTAATGATGGCAGATGAGATTCTGCCGAAACATCACTACAACTTTAAAAGCACAACTATAATGATGTGGGAAAATACTCAAACAAAGCTGAATACCCTACCTACCTACTTACCTACCTACCTACGTACATACACACACACACACATATATATAAAATCTGTGTGTGTCTGTGTGAATTTTGAATCCATTTTATTGTGCTATTTTTTGTTTTGTTCTATCTTCATATCATAGTTCAGTAATAATGTATAAATATAGTCTAATATACCCACCATCCTCAATTATAGTATCAGGAATTACTTTGAAATCCTGAATCTAACTGAGGAACTATGAAATGAAATCAGAGAAGTTGTTAAAGGTGAACATGAAAGCAAATTAGATGTCAGAACAGACACTGAAAATTGTCAAGATCAAGAGAAGACAAAGAGAACAGGGAAAACTTAAACATTTCAGAAAGCTGTTAGAAGATACAAGAAGAGTATAAAAATGATGAAGTTGGAAACAAACATGGGGAAAAAACAAGGAAAGTCTTACAAAAGATCTCAGAACTCAAGAAAGAAGTTCCACCCTCATACTGGTGTGCTAAAGGATATCAATGGACAGATAGCTACAGATGCAAAGTAAATAAAAGAAAACTAGGAATATAGTGATATTCTGTACAATAATATATCAACATTAAAGATACCTCAATGGATATTCTCTATTTACAGGAACCTCTAGAAAATGATGATAGATCAGCCCTTTGGTTTTTATGAAGTCAGAAGACCATAGGAATTGATGGTATATCTACAGAAATTTAGCAACCAATATAAAACTCACAACCAGTCTGTCAGAATATGGTGAAACTGACTATTTCCAATTTGGCAAAGACTGAGACAACATTATATGCTAAAGTCAGTTTTTCACATTTTCAAAAAAAAAAATAGTTGGATTTTTTTAATTCTGGGGCAAAAGGGAAGATTAATCAAAATTCATTCTGGCTAGTATTCATCCTACCATAGGTTTACTAGAGGCAAAAAAACAAAAACAAAAAACAAAAACACCCAAATGCTCTCTCTCTAGAGCTACTTTTGAACAACTAGATTCCGTGTATACAGGGAATTTCATGGACCGTTTGAAAAAAGACTGTGTTGTGCTGGCTATTAAAGACAATGCACGTACCCTCTTTGATTACAAATTGAATTCTGCAGACAGGACCCTTTACATAGATTCTTACTTAAGAACTAGAAAATAATAATTGAAAATGCAAGAGAAACTGTCTTATAGTTTTGCAAGGAATGAGTCTGCATATCACTAGCAAGACTGCACATTTATATTAAAGGGCATTTCAAAGAAGGTAGACTATCTAGATAAAATTGGGGTTAACTGTAGAGGTGACTGCTTATTATGAATATGTCTTTCCATTTTCTTTGCATTTACTGGTATTCTTGTTTTTATACTTGTGATATGATCTTATCACTAAATCAATAAAGTTTCTATTTTATTCCATTCAAATGCTCTCTCAATAAGAGCCATTGTGAGATTCTTTTACATTCCAAATCTTTACCGGTTAGTACGCAATTAATTTGCTTTCTTTTCTGACATTATCCAACTATTACTTCAGAATGATACTGAGCTACTTTTCAGAAAAACCAAATAAGTTCTTCTGTGAAAAGGTCAAGATATTACTATTATAGTGCACAAATCTGCTATCAGGACTCTGCTATCATAAGAAGACTCATTCTTAAGAAGATGAGAACATTGAAGCAAGCTTTGGTGAATGCATTACCTGTAATATCAGAGAACAGAAGGTAAAAATTGAAGACTTTCCAGAAAGCAAGTCAAGTTGATGTGATATGCATTCCTTTTGATGTGCCGTGCTGCTTATGAATCCATGTTCATATTTATACCTCCATTAGTATTCTAGAGCAACTAATTACATATTAATTTTTATTATTCTTTGAATTGTGTTTACTTTGCACTTGCAAATGAAGAGAACTGATTTACATTTGCTGCACCAGGCAGATCAGAAGAGTTCATCTTTGGATGATGTTTAAATTACATTAGGAAAATAGTATTTAATTTCAGAAAAAAATGTGTAGGGAAATGCATATTTAAATATTTAAATGTGAACTTTTATTCACCTTTTTAAAAAAAACTACTAAAGAAAAATAGGTGGATAAATTAATTGGAATTTGGCTGATGTGGATTGAGACCAATTCATTCATGTTTTCTAGCTGAATCAGGCCAATGGACATTCTATATTTCCTCACTCACCATATTAAATATTTGAAGTTGGCAACAAGCATTAGTAACTGTTCTTAGTCTCTATTTGAGTTCTAAAAGCAATATTCCATATATCAAAATCTGTTTTACCCTGTGATAGATAGTATATAAGGGAGCCCTTCCTGCTTGAATTTAGTTAAACTTTTTTTGTATAGAAGCATATTCTCCAATTCTAGTACCCCAGTCTGATACCGTAGGTAACCATACACACAACACACACAATATGTTGTGTGTGTGTGTGTGTGTGTGTGTGTGTATGCAGGTCTTGGTGTGTTCGGGTCTTTTCCCATGTAAGATTGAGACTATCTGGGCAACGTTTCGAGGAGATCTCACTCGCCATCTTCAGGCTGGTGCTTTTGGCTTGTGCTTGTGTGAGCTTGTGTGAGCTTTGCTCAGGAAAAGACCTGAATACACCAAGACCTGCACCACACACATACACACACACACACACACACACACACACACATATATATATATATATATGTTTTCGGTGGTTTTCGCGGGTATTTGTATGTGGATCTTTGATTCTTTCTCCCGCGTAGAATTGGAAATATCTAGGCGACGTTTCGATGAAGTCTCATTCATCATCTTCAGGCTTGTGTCTTCAGCCTTGTGCTTCTCGGAGAAAGCTCACATTACTCCGAGAAGCACAAGGCTGAAGACACTAGCCTGAAGATGATGAATGAGACTTCATTGAAACGTCGCCTAGATATTTCCAATTATACGTGGGAGAAAACCCGAAGAACCAAAAATCCATATATATATATATATATATATATATATATATATATATATATATATATATATATATATATGTTTTCTGAGGTTTTATACACACACACACACACACACACCACAGGCGTGCTTCTCAGAGTGTGTGAAGCTGCACTGCTTCTCCTTTAATATCTAGTGGGGTGTACTTGATTTGGGCTGTGTTCGATGGTGGGGGCTGTCTCACAACGTTGGGGTTTGCTCTGATTGGTTAGGGGGTTGCTGTGTTCACATTGGATGGCGTTCTGGTGGGGGTACTGGTGTACTCGGTTAGTTCATTGCTGCATCATACTGCTCAAACCCCACCCATAATGAGAGGGAATTGTACCCACATGAGAGGACACGACCACGACGGAAGCCAACATTAGAACAGCTGACCCAGCTCAAATCCCCCAGCAAACTGAGAAACGGCGTACCAAACCCCCACAAACAGAACATGCCCACCCAGGATGTTACACACGTCACATGACCACCCAAGCCACACCCACCAAATAAGCCATGCCCACAGAATCAATAGTAATATTTTTTGAATCCCACCACTGCCCAAAAGTTTAGCTACCACTGTCCTAGACCAAAAGGAGAATCTGGCATAACTTGTAGATTGCACCCAATTGAAGAAAATAAAAGTTTAAAAAATGTTTCAGCTATTTGCCGTTGCATCAGCAAACTTATTCTCACAATAACAAACAAACTGATCCAATGGCTAACAAAAAAAGCTAATTTCCTTTTATAGCTAAAATCAACAAGTGGAGACTGAAACACAACACAGATAATTGGCTGAAAGAACCAGAAATGAGAGGAAAGGGCAAGCATAGAAAAAGTACTAAAAACAACAGTTTCCCTGGAGGCATTGAATATGAATTATGAAAGCTTTTAAAACATTAGATTAACTTGAAAATGTCCAATATTATCATCAGTGTTATTGTTACCTTTCAGCTATTGGGCAGCTGAGTGGCTGGTATATTCAACTGAGATTTCAACTCAAACTGTTTGTAATAAAGATTGATTATCCTGACAAAAGAAGGAAAGAAAGAAAGAAAGAAAGAAAGAAAGAAAGAAAGAAAGAAAGAAAGAAAGAAAGAAAGAAAGGTAAAATAAGGCTCCATATTTCATCAGAATTTGTTGGCAGAGTTAGAAAAAAAATAGTAAAAAAAGTCAATATAAGACTATACAAAAATTACTTAAAGTTATATTAGAAATTAGATTAATAGAAAAAACTTAAACTGATCATTCTGAGTCTTTGCTCTATGTGCTTACTTAATCTACCTAATATTGTAAACCCAAGTGTCTCTGCCAGCTTCTGAATCCATCTATGTTCTGTTTAACAGAACTTCTTCACAGTCCTTATTTCTGCAGCCCACAATTAAACTCATCTGTAAAATGAATAGAGGAAAAATTTCTAATTAAGAATCATGGTCTATAAATTGTTTATTTATCCTTCAGGACATGTTTGCCTGTGGATTTAAATATTAGAAAGATGAGAACCAATGAGGATCACTTAAAAAGACCTAGTCCTTTCCAATTTTTCTGTTTCATTAGAAGGATAATTTATTTAGTCTTCTAGTAACATACATGATGAAGAGCATCAGCATCATGAATAAATATTTTCATTTTCACTGCATTGCTGGTCTCTGGGTGAAAGAATTCCTTTCAGTTACTGTTAGTGAATTCATCCTGAAGAAGAGAGAGAGAAAGAATTGATCAGTTGTCTGATCTTCCATCGATCAGGGCTACTATTGCCTTGATATATTACTCTGTATTTCCAACTTCGTTGCAATGATAGGCAGACTTAATTGACACTTTACACAGCAGACAGGTTTAAAAATAACTTGCACAGCAGAAGATTGACATCTGTGACAAATGTTACCACTCTTTCTTGATGTGCATTACCGAAGGTATTAGTTCATATGCACATTGCTCCCAAGACACTAAAACAAAATATCTAAAGATTTGACATTTATGAGTTTCCTATCACTCCTGTTACAACGTTGCAATCATTCTAGATGGATTTTTTTTAATTAAAATAAATATAATCTTTAAACTGTGTTATGAAATGTTATTGTTTAAGAGAGATAAATCAGATAAATGCACAGTCTTTCCTGGTGCTGGCTAATCTGTCTATCTTGTGAAGTTCAGCCTTTTGCTGTTGTATCTTCAAAGCATACCTCTACTTGGGATTGTATGGTTGTGTGTGCTCAGAGGTGACAAGGGGCCTTTTTGAAGCAGCAGCATAAACCTGAAAGAAGACTGTCTACTTAAACTGTGTCCCTTTCTCTTTCCTATAAATCATTTGTAATTAATTAATATCTATTTTTGGTTTTAACCGTGCAAATAATTGTAACAGCAATACTGCATGCATACATTTATCTTCTTATTTTTTTTTTAATCCTTAAAAGCACTATCTCCATATCTATCCTATTTGGCTTTTCTAATAGTGTGTGTGTACTGCAATGGTGGGATTCAAAAAAATGCCTGAAGTTACAGTAGCATAATGTAAAGATTTATGTTTGGTAAACATCTGATAATTTATGTTCCTAAAATATTTCTAAATATCTTGACAATTTTAGAAAGTGTTGTCTTAGAAATTAATATATGGATGAAAAGTCCATATATTTATGTGGTAAATTAATATTTTTAGAATACTCCAAGTTTTAACTATGTATTAAAAGACTGCAATGTTACTCCCAAATAAATATTTTGTTTGCATAGATAAGTTATTGAGGAAATTTACCAGATATTTAAAAATATCATTGGACTTATATTTTAACAACTGCATCTATGTGTATTTTCACTAAAGTCCTTGCAATTGCTAGTCTCTCTCTGTATAGTGAATAGACCACTTTATTCCTGGGCAGACAAGTTGGGTCTTGATAGTCATTGATTGGATTTTAATGTTGAGGCTCATGAATATTTCAATTTATGGAGAAACAAAACTAAAAATAGGGAACAAAAATTATATTGGAAGGTAGGGTACATACTCCATATCAATTACTTTGTAATGACTATTCTAAAATCCGCCCCTTAATTTCAAGTGGTACTTTGCCTCCAGTGGGGAAATAATTAAGTATATTTTAATACCTCAAGGTGGACTGGAACTTTGGCTGAGGAACCAAAGAATGAGTATCTGCAATTAAACCAAGGGACATTTTTTCAAATTTAAAATTAAAACTGATTAAACAAAAGATTTTATTTCAAGTGTACTGGTGACTCTGAAGGATGTATGAAAAATATCAGATTTTTTTTCTATTGCTTTTGTAAAAAATTAAGAACTATTGACTCATATAATTATGTCTTATGAATCACTGACATCCACCTGGAATAATATTTCAATGTACATAATAAATTGATGGGGATTTTTTAGCATTAAGAAATGTTGATGTTATGTTAAATTGTGTTCCAAAGTGTTGGAATTTAATTATTTTTGAGGATTTATGAATTGTACCAGGCCTGGACCATTGGTCATATTCAAGAGATGTGTGATTTGCCCATTTTTGAAAAGACAATTTTATCTACTAATAAAAAAATGGCTCAATGTGCTTTTATATATGATAGATTTTTACTTTAAAACATTGGACAGCCATTAATCATTTTCCTTATGTAGATGTAGAAATGTTTTGACATTTGATTAATATGTGACATATTGATAGTTTCTCCCTTTTTTATTCTTTAATTTTTATACTTTTTCGCATATTTCTTTCCTGGCATTTTAGTTTAGTTCTCTCTTAACCTCTTTTATTCTCATTTTCCTAGTGGCATAAGCCTAATTACCTAGCTCTATTTCCCTGTTATTCTTGCTGTAGAATTTTTTTTCTACTTCTTCTTGGAAAATTCTTTTCACATGAAACATACAATTAGGTGTCATTACATGCACCGCATGCTTGTGATCTTACATGCACTGCATGTTTGTGATCATTTTGTATTAATGTTCAAGTTCAAGGGAAACCATTTCAAAAAATCATTATCTTTCTTCCCAGCAAAGATTTCCTTGTTAATTTGAGGTCCATTTTGGACTATTGTCTTGATGCAAACTCTTTTCAGCTTTCATAACTTAACAGGTTCTATTGATATAACAATATCTCATTGCAAAATACCTTATGCAACCAAACTCGAAATTCTAGACCTAGAAAACCTAGAACTACGCCATCTTCGGTCCAATCTAAGTATAGTATATAAAATCATACATTGCAATGTCTTACCTGTCAATGAATACTTCAGCTTCAACCATAACAACACAAGAGCAAACAATAGATACAAACTCAAGGTTAATTGCACCATATTTGATTGCAAGAAGTATGACTTCAGCAACATAATGGTCAATATCTGGAATACTCTACCTGACTCCGTGGTTTCTTCCACAAACCCCAAAAACTTTAACCTTAGACTGTCTACTATTGACCTCACCCCTTTCTAAGAGGTCTGTAGGGGCATGCATAAGCGCACCAATGTGCCTACCATCCCTGTCCTAATGTTTCTTTTATTTTTTATTTTTCTTATATGTATCCATGTATTCATAACTATGTTTTTACTTATACCTATTATCTTGTAAGCAATTGACAAAAATAAATAAATATAAATAAAAAAAATATATTCTTTGCATCTTCTTAGACTGTTTTTAAATGTGTGTCAGTTTGCCCCGACCCCCAAATCAAGCAAACTGACACAAGCCATGAACACAGAACCAGGCCTCAAACCCGGAGCCAAACCAAAACCGGAATGTCACATCACTGCCACCCGCTCAGGATATCACATCACAGAACTCAGGAGGTTACACCACAAAACCTCAGGATGTTGCAACACAGCCAACGACCCAAGTGATTACAATACAAGACCCAGGATGTCACAACATTAGAACTCAGAAGGTCATCATACAGCCCATTACCCAAGTCTTTACAAAACAGAGGCTGATAGACACAAAGCCAATACCTCAGCCGCATACGTTCTTAAGAAAAAGCCAGCCAATCTGCAAACATCAACTCCATCAACCAATTAAGAAATGACAACCTCCCCACCAGTATATATAGGAAGACAGCAGCTTAGATCACGCTTTGCTTACACAAGCACAAAGCCAAAAGCACCAGCTTGAAGATGGCGAGTGAGATCTCGTCGAAACGTTGCCAAGATAGTCTCAATCTTACACAGGAAAAGACCCGAACACGCCAAAAAAAATTTTTATATGTATCCATGTATTCCTAACAATGTTTTTACTTATACCTATTATCTTGTAAGCAATTGACAAAAAAATAAATAAAATAAATAAATATTCTTAATCCATTCTTTTTTTCCCCCATAGAAGTTTTTCTTTGGAACTAATAACAAAGAATATTATGACTACCTACACACTTAGCAATCAGCTAGGAGTTTTGCTCAAATGTTTCACCCTTTTTCTCCAGATGCATCTTGTGTGATTGTAGATGAACAGTCAGCTTGTTTGTTTTGATCCAAATCATTTTGGATGAGCTTGGAGAAAATATTTCCTTCTGACTTTCCGATGGAGATCATTCTGATATAAACAACCCTCCACTGTAAACCTGTAGGCAATTACTTCACTATCAATTAAATTTTTCAGTAAAGCATTTGCAGTGATTCTCTGATCTAATCAAATTTTCAAGCAATTTTATCAAAGCTACCTCTTGATCTCTCAGGTTTTGCCTTGGCTTCACTATTTCAATGTTAATTCTACTTCTGAACAATAATGTTTCTCACAGCATTTAAACAGGAATATAAGAACAGAGTTCCCCTGGTCTGTAACAGTGAATATTCTTCTTTTTCAGATGTTTAAAGAGCTGCTTAGAGGGACATATGGTTGCAGAAAGGTTCGAAAGGTTAGAGTATTTATTCACCAGTAGAATTATGTTCTCTTGGCTAATTATAGATCTAATGAGTCAATCATCCTTGGGACTTTATTAACAATTTTATATTAAAAGGGGGGGGAGGAAGAATAAAAAATACTTGTGACTTACTGAACATTTTGTGGCAAAAATCATTTGACTGAAGTGACAATTTTAGCATGAAAGTGTGTCTTATGGGTATTTTCTATTTCCATTCTACCATTAGGAATTGGACTCAGAAGCAGTCTATGCAATCGTAATAATGTAGTAATTACATATTATCCCATTTTAAAGCATATTAATGATATTGTTATTATAATATCCATATTTAACAGCATTTCCCCAATCTGCTTTGGAGCCTCTAGCTCCTTTCACTTTCAGCTATATTGCCACACAAGGGGCATTAAATTAAGAAAGGTTGTTATATTGTGAGAACTTGTCTGCAAAAATCTAGACAATTATCAGATGAAAGTAAAGAATTTGTGTTTTCTGTATTTCTTTACAGCCACCTGGTGGATGTGTTAGATTTGTGCACTCTGGATCTGGTTATCCTCTGGTCTATGAGTGATTGACATCTCATACCCTTGCCTTAAAGTAGCTGGAGCTCAGATGCTTTGGTGTTGAAAAGGTAAATCCAACATTTTAATTAGGGCCTGCAGCTATCAAGCTGCTGTACAATTGATGCTACAAGTTCTATTCAGACAAATCGCATTCTAGCAGCACCATTTAAATGCAAACATATTCAATGGCAGGGATGCTTGGCTATTATTCTTCATTTGAAATGAGTGACAAAAGATAAAGGAGTGAAAATCCCCTAAGAAACATGAAACGCCTCTGAAAGGCCCTCAAGACCATTTCTGATTTGGTAATGAAATTTTGATAAAGAGAGTTCCATTTTCTGATTTGCTAGCCAAAACAAATTTTTGCTTTCTGTCCTTTATAACAAATTGGAATGTAGTAATACAGTGCTAAATGTGCAGTAAAATTAGCCCATGATGAGGGGATGAAGCATGGACACAGTGCTCCAAGAGTGTTTTCAAATTACAGGTATTCCCCCCCTTACTTAACAATCAATTGTTCAGATGTACTATTTTGTAAAAGCTGTACTATTTCACTGAGATTTGCATCCATTCTTCCCATTCTTTATTTCTCTGGTGACATAACAAACAGACTTACAGAAAAATAATATTGCTTCCAAGGACAGAAGACAAGAAGATGGAAATGTTCGCTTATATTACTGAGATGATTCCTGGAGTAATGCTGTGAGAGATAATGAACCGGGGGAGGGGGGGAACATGGTGGTGCAGTGACTTAATGATGCTGAAACTGCTGGTCAGAAATGGTCCGTATTCCAGTGGTTTGAGCCTGGCTCTGTGAGACAGAGTGAGTTCCTGTTGCCTACTCCCTGGCTCTTGTTCAAAAGCATGCAATGTTGAGAGTAGATAATGTGTACCATTTTAGTGAGAAAAAGCTATTTGCATTTGTGTGTGCTGAAAGCAGAAGTGGAAGCTGGCATTGGACCTGGATGGATGTGAGGCAAGGAAATACAAGGCGGCGTGAGACTAGCCGAGAAACCCAGAAGAATTTAGAATTTTAGAATTTATTTGATTTGTCAATCGCTTATAAGATAATAGGTATAAGTATATACATAGTTATGAATACATGAAATGGGTACATATAAGAAAAATAAAGGAAACAATAGGACAGGATGGTTAGGCACGTTGGTGCGCTTATGCACGCCCTCTATAGACCTCTTAGGAATGGGGTGAGGTCAATAGTAGACAGTCTAAGGTTAAAGTTTTTGGGGTTTGGGGAAGAAACCACAGAGTCAGGTAGAGTATTCCAGACATTGACCACTCTGTTGTTGAAGTCGTATTTCAACAACTCCAGGGCCATCAGTCAGCTGGTCTAAGTACAGTAGTTTGTCCCCAAGAGTGCACCAAGGATAGGTATGCAAGCACTGAACAGAATGAAATATCAATGTAGGCTGTCAGGATTGCATTGTGCCTAGCATTTTCCTTGACATTGTATGCTATACATGAAAAATAAATAAATAAATATGTACTGACACTTTTTTGTGAGTGGGAAGCAATATAAAAATAATAAACAAATAAACAGCTTCCTCAGGCAGATCTGAAAATGAACTTAGCAATAGAAGTCATGTGTTTATGTGCTACCTATGTTTGGAAATGCAAAATGCCCCCAAGTAACTGCTGATGGCTGTGTGATCTGACTAATGAAATATCAAATAGATTCAGCGTCATCTGAAAGTAATTTTATCAGTAAGTGGCAGCAGGGAAAATCTACACTCAGTGATATACCTGTTTTATTCTTAAATCCTACACAATCTGAGAAATTGAGATTGATTCTTGAATTTGAGAAATGGTAAATGAAGGAAGAAGTAGGACAATGTAAAAATTACACAATACAAATGACTATGTAATATGTATACTATAAAAGAAAAAGAGGAAGGAAAGGTTTAGGAAAATATAGATTGAAAGAAAATAACGGATCAGACAAGAATAGCAGATGAGGATTATACATTAATTAATGAATTGAACAAATTGGTCATACTTTAGGAGACTTTAAAAGACTGTGAGATGTGATTTACTGGCAATGAATATGTACTGCACATTTCTTCCTATCTGCTATGACTGAGATTGGTGAATCATCACAAGTATGATTCTCATTTGGGACTAGAGATATCAAGTTATTTTTCTCAAGCTAATAACATTTTTTTCTCATTTCCCCCTTCTTTTTAACAAGTGGCTCCCAAGTGAATTTTGATTCAAAATCTTTGTTTGCTTTTTTAATCTAGTTGGTTCTCCCACCTTTTTTTCTCCCAGAAAGCTCAGCCAAACTACAGTGGGAATAGAATAATATGAAAACGCTAGTTTTTCTTTGAATATAGTAATTCTATTTATCTACCTAGTACAGATAAGACTTTCTTACTTTTTCTCATCGAAGAAACATATTTAATATCTATGGATATTTTAAAAGAATTCAGAATCTTAAACTATGTTTGAATGTGGATAAGGATGTCAATAAATATCATCAGATTTTTATTTCATCCCTTGAACAAATAACTGAATTAAGTGAATAGAGTAATCAGGTTCTATTGAAATAAGGCAAAACATGTCAAGGAAGAAAACACTTTGAAATATGACATAATATATTTTAGACTCCATTTGTAAATGATAAGTGGCAGCAGAACAAGTAATTAGATATATGTAATGCTTTCTTTAAATTCCCCAGGAGCTTTATAAGCATTATGTCTGTAATACAGGTTGATATTATTAACCACATATTAAGAGCTGGGAATAGAGACTTAATGATATATTTAAGACAATTTGCTAGTGGTTTTAAGACTAATTTGAAACAAGGAATTTCCATAACAATTATTTACACTGTCAACCATTATTTTTGTCATCGTCGTCCTTCTCCTTCTCTATTAAAAAAATTCAGTTTTGTAAGTATTTCTCTTTGCTAGAAATATATTTCATTTTTATTTCATATTGGTAATAGTGGCAAACTGGTAAATATTTAGATGTTATCTAAAGTGAGATGATAGAACTATGGATAATGGCAAAAGAAGAAAGTCTAATAAGAAAATTAAAAGAGCCATGGTGGTGCAGGGGTTAGAATGCAGTATTGCAGGCTAACTCTGCTGACAGCCAGCAATTTGATTCTCACCATCTCAAGGTTGAGTCAGCCTTCCATCTTCTAAGATTTGTAAAATGAAGACCCAGATTGTTGGGGGCAATATGCTGACTCTGTAAACTGCTTAGAGATGGATTTGAAGCACTGTGAAGCAGTGTGCCATTGCTAAAACCCTAAAGAGTACTCAAATGAATTTCCATATTATCTCACTTCTGTATCTGATGTTTTCTTTAACCTTTGAGATTTTGGCTTCTATCTGAAATCAGACAAATTTGTTCTCCTCTGAAAGCATTTTGCCACATGCTATCATTACATTAGATTCTCAGCTTTGAAAAAGAAACAGAACATGTTCTATTATTTTTCAAGGAACATCATTTCAAATGGAGTTATTGAATAATGGAGTGCCCAAGCACATGAAATGTTTTCTAGCACTTGTAAAGAATGGGTCAGGAAGAGGTTCATTAATAGTCTACTTTTTAATAGGAGTGTTTTCTATGTGAAAATACCATTTTGTGTGGAGGGAACATTCAAAGGTTTGGTTACCCTTCTGGATCATGATGAATGACTTCTGTCAATTCATTTTAGAAGTAAAGCAAACCAAAGCAAAAAACAATCTTAACTGTTAATTCAAAGGCTCTGTTGACATTGACATTGACTAACAATTCACAATGTGTTTTCATCATGTGAAGTCTTAAACTTGTGGCTCCATCTGGATCAGAATACACTCATTAAACAACCTATATCTGGAAATAATTATGTATCTGGGGCTTGCACAAACATCTCTATTTCTTCTGAAGCCAAGCCAAAAAGATTAAGTTCCAAGTAAACTCTTCTTTACGGTAGATTTGGTCAATTTAGAAGAGATTGTTATACAGTATGAAGTGATAGAACAAAAGAGATAACATTTAACATAATTGTGTATGCTAGTTTTATAAGGACAATCAGGTTATAAGTGTAATAAATGAATAAATAGATGTGATGCCTAACAAATATTACTGTTTAAATATATAATTCATAGTCTTCTCTTGTGGGTTGATTAGGAAAATACACAATCAAAATATTCCTCTATTAATGTTTTCAGAGGATAAAATGTTATATAACAAAAATAAGACATTTCATAGAAAATTGTATATCTAACAGTGCTAGGCTTCATGTGTCAGCCTCATATGTCAATCTTGTCTCAGAGCAGAAAAAACTGCATATCATATATAATATATTATATTATATCATAAATTACCATCAATGATAATCTAAAAGGAAGGAATATGTACTATAATACATTCATTGAACTACAGGTTTTTCATTCATGATACAGAATCTATACCTACTGGTAGATGTTTTGTACATAATGTTCACGATTTCCTTCACTCGCTGTCCTTGACAATTTCTACATCTTAGAGACACTAACTGAAATTAGAAATAAACTGGCAGGTAATATTTATTGCAACTATTCCAACATGTTCAAAATACTTTAAATCTATTCTAGTTAGTTTGATCCAAGAAATTTAAATTTGTGTAAAGTAGATTGAGCCAGCATCAGTAAAACCAAATATGCCAAAGTAAATCCAAATTATTTTGCTTTTAACATAATCACTGCAGCCTGGTGCTGAACCGCTATTGAGTATCAACCAGTTTCAACAGATTTGCAACAGATGAAGAAGAAATAGGCTTATAAAGAAACAAGATACTCATTTTCTGCCAAAATTGAAAAACCATTGCCCAAATATTTCTAAAGAAGCATTCAGGCAATCCCTGCAGATTTATGAAATATGAAGTGGGCTAAATTCAACCATTTGAGCACAAAGAAGATATATTTTTTAAACCTGCTTTAATGTAAATCTTAGTGGATTCTTAGGTACAAAGCATACAAAAATGTTTCTATAAAAACTGGCAGCTTTTCTATCTTGCAGAATGTGTAAGATATTCAGAGAATGTCGGCAAAAGGGGAACAACAAAGTAACAGGAACTGCCCTGCCTAAATTTCTCTATAGTTCAGTGTCTATAGTCCTAATCAGGAATCTAATCAAGCACAACTTAAATAAATACAAAGTAATGCATTTACTATATTTTATGTTTTCCTAAGCATAGAGAATAGAATAGAATTCTTTATTGGCCAAGTGTGATTGGACACACAAGGAATTTGTCTTAGTGCAAATACTCTCAGTATACATAAAAGAAAAGATATATTTGTCAAGAGTCAAGAGGAAGGTATATAAACAGTGTTGTATTTATGAACTACTATTATTACTAAATTTAAATTTAAGAAAGGAATGAGATATCAACAATCACATTCAAACAACACTTTCAGATGCAACTATTCTTTTTTGAGTGCATGAGTCACCACTTTGAATAGCTCCCCCAGTTCTGTCAATTTCAGTGTTCTTCACATTGTACAAGTTTTCCTCACCACCACTTCCTCTTTCACAACTTTTCATATGAATTTTGTTTAGAAGAAACAGGCTGGGCAAGCTCATGGTTTGTTCCTGATCAGTATGGTTAGAAAAAAAAAATTGAAAAGAGCTTCCCATCCCTTTTTCTATGCAACAAAAGCTATGGAAACTGAATTCATTGTTTAGACAACCTGAGAAAATTCATCCATCACAGCCAGAAGGTGAGTCTTGAAATTTATTTGGTATACAGAGAGTTCAGAGTAAATTGGAAGTGGAATTACTCATTTGCTTAAGAGATCATCAATTATCACTAGTTTAACTCCAGCTATATCCACTTTTTTTTCCCAAGGAAACATACTGTATTTGCAAAAGATAATGATAATTTGATAGATAAGAATTCTGTAGTATCAATCAATATGGCATTTTGCAATCGTTCTATCTTGACCTAAGAAAATATACTAACTAATCGAAATCTCTTTTAATATGTATTTTTCTCCATGAGCAGAAATTTGCCTTGAAATTTCATTTTAGGTGAAATCTTGTTATAAGTACAATTTTACTATTTCAGCTTACAGTTTAGAATAGAAGTCAATAATGAAAATAAACATTTACCATATTTTCTGGCGTATAAGACGACTTTTGAAACGAAAAAAAGTCAACCGAAAATCGGGGGTCGTCTTATACGCCGAGTATATTCCGAAAAATGTTTCGATATGCCGCTAAATGAAAATCGTCTAGATATTGCCACGAAATCGTCTAGATATTGCCACGAAACGAATTTTCCAACTCGATCCTGCACCAATCACTGCAAGGCTGCTCGGACCGCCTCTCTAACTCAGCCAATCCAAGCAGGCTTTTTATGCATGCAAATTATACAATGTTCTGTACCCGAATCTACACTGTAAAAAGCCTGCTCAGATTGACGGTATGTTCATTAAAAATTTAATTAAAAAAGAACTGGTGTTGCCTCAGAAGTGACGGGGTAGTCTTATACAGAGAATATAGGCCTAAACCTATGTTTTAACTATAAAATTAGGGGGTCGTCTTATACGCCCGGTCGTCTTATACACCGGAAAATACGGTATGTGTATTTCAAGTTTGCCCTAGAATAGGAATGTGCAACCACTTTTACATCAAGGGTTGTACTTTAGTTTTGGAATGATGCTTTTTGAGACACGTGAAAAGCAATAGTTCATATGAGAATTCCATTTGTTTTTCTATGTGTGTGTTTAAAAATCATTTAAACTATTTTTAAACAAAGACAGATTTTTTTATCAGAGAGCTGCACTTAATTTATATAATGTTTAATTAATTAAAATTAATGCTTTATTACTTTTGAATTTGGGGGCAGAATTCCTTAGCAGAGATTTAACATGCCTAGTTTGCACTTTTCTGGGTTAAAATCCAGAGCAGAATTATGTCATGGCAGCTATATTGCCAATTTTGAATATTATAATTAAGGGATACACCAGGGGCTGGATATGGGGCTGACTTCCACTAAGTATACCACATTTTCCAGATAAGCCATGAATGACATCATCCTCCCAAAAGCAAATTAAGTCTGATTCTACTGGCTTTCTGTAAGACCTTTAAAAATTTTGCCATCAAACTTTAAAATCAAGGATTAATGATAGTGTCTATAAAGTAGTTGTGTTGATTGTGGTTGCCTATTTTTGATATAGATTGGGTCTGATTATGTTGCTATATATTTTAATTATTGTTTTTATATATGTTTGTATTTGTTTTTATACAGATTTTAATTGCTGCAAACTACTAGTGTCTAGACTAGAGGAAATAATAGATAAGATGATAGATAGATATAAATAAATTACAAAGCCTAAATAGATGAAGAAGTGAACAAACAAAAAATCCATATGAATTAAAATATTAAACTGCTATAAATCACCTGTATATATTACATATATATTTATCACCAATATATCAAATTCCACATAAAAATGTCTCTATATTTCTAAAATATAATAAAATCGATGGTAAAGGAAATGTATTATACTCCATTTTGAAAGCCTGGTAAATTAAAAACCCCTTTATAAAAAGAAATCTCAGTTTTCCAGTGAGATTCTATATGTGTATGTATATATATATATGTGTGTGTGTGTGTGTGTGTGTGTTTTCTGAGGTTTTCGCGGGTATTTGTATGTGGATCTTTGGTTCTTCGGGTTTTCTCCCACGTAGAATTGGAAGTTTCTAGGTGACGTTTCGATGAAGTCTCATTCATCATCTTCAGGCTTATATCTTCGGCCTTGTGCTTCTCAGAGTAATGTGAGCTTGCAGCTGCTTCTTCCTTTTAACTGCTTGTGGGGGTGTGACTTGATCAAAGCCACAAGACATAAGATTGACTTTAAAAATACCAGAACTATCGCCAAAACCGAACACTTCAACAACAGAATAATCAGAGAAGCCATAGAGATAGAAAAACGCCCACACAGCATGAATAAACGAGATGACACCTCCCGCCTACCAGCCATTTGGAAACCCGCCCTCATTAACAAACAAGTACCTAACATGAAGAAGGACACCAGACCCACACCCATGAGGGCCATACAAGAAGCTACCACCACACTTCCTTAAAAGGAAGAAGTAGCTGCAAGCTCACATTACTCTGAGAAGCACAAGGCCGAAGACAAAAGCCTGAAGATGATGAATGAGACTTCATTGAAACGTCACCTAGAAACTTCTAATTTACGCGTAAGAAAACCCGAAGAACCAAACATACACACACACACACACACACACATATATATATATATATTTGTTTTCTGAGGTTATATATATATAGTCGTTTTTGACTGCCTAGCCTGGCACACAAAATTAAAAATTAAAAAGCCTGAAGATGGCAGATGAGATTCTGCTGAAACGTCGCTATAATAAAAACACAAATATTACATGGAAAAATACCCAAAAAAATCTAAATATCACACATATAAATACCCGTGAAAACATAAGAAAACATATACATATATATATATATATATATATGTACACACCATATGGGAATATGGTCTTTATCAAACTGACTAAAATATATATATGGAATTAATATTGGTATATTTCTTAAAATATACATTGGAGACTAATATTATTTTTTATCCTAACTACTAATCCATTTATAATTATCCAATACAGTCTTATCTATAATATTTTAAATATTAATTCCTATATATTTTGTGGGTTTTGTGTGTGTGTGTGTGTGTGTGTGTATTTCAGATTCCAAAGGAAATGAGCTAGATTCTTCCTAATTAATCTGAATATTTACAAATTGTTGAACCACTTATTTCAAGTTAGGCAATCAAGTAGAATAATTATTCAATATTGGCAAACTATCATCACCTTACAAAAATCTGAATATTCTGAATCTTCCTGTTCAAATCTCACCAGGCTCAAAGTTGACTCAGCCTTCCATCCTTTCAAAGTGAGTAAAATGAGGACTCAAATTGTTGGGGACAATATGCTGATGCTGTAAACCACTTAGAGAAGGCTGTAAAGCACTGTGAAGTGTTATATAAGTCTAAGTGCTATTGCTATTAAATCAAAAAGCTACAGAGAAAATGGGCAACCCTGATGTGCTGTAACTCAGCTGAACCACAAATTAGTTGATTTTGTTATTACTCTTGCAATTGGTTCACAAAAAATGTCAATATCCTTTTGTCATCCTAAAGCTCAAGAAGAATGGGAGGTGTTTCTTTGTAGGCTTTGATGAAGAAGATGAGTCCTCAGTTAAATAAGATTCATATGGATTTTCAGTTCTCTTTCCATAGAAGGCAGAGCATAGCAGAGCTTCCTTAAAAAAGGAGCAGGAACAATTTGAAACAATTTGAGGCTTCTTTTAAGTTGCAGAAGGCTGTGATAACATCACAGAAGGAGCCAGGCCTTTTCATCACCACAGCAACTGCTTTTCCACCTTATAAATGTTAAATGAAATGATGGAATCAGGATGCAAAGTACATCGTTTTCCCTCTTAAAACTGGTCAAACAATCCCACTGATTTTTTTAAAATTTCCAAATGGCTAAATTTCAGCTCCAACAGTTTCAGGTGTTTAGAAGGAAGATTACTGGGATTACTGGGATTAGTTTCCAGCTAATTTTGTCTCCCAACCCCAAGGAAAAGTCTGCTTTTAATTTTCAATGATATCATCCTGGGCTGTTCAGCCTCATACTGGTTGCAGGCTTGTGATTGTTTTACTGCATTTTTGGCTGGGTTTGTCTATTAGGACTTGTTTTGGTGAATAAGTTCTTGACAAAATTCACATCTCTGTAACCAGAAGGAGAAAGAGGAATCTATAAAGGCCCCTTTAATCCCAGAATATGGCTTTTATCCAGTAATAGTTTGCTAAATCTATCAGAATTTGTTGCCAGTCATTTTCATCCATCCATTTTAAGCAAGACACCCAGTAGCAGAGTTTTTTTAAATGCCAGACTAATTTAAGATGTCCTGCATCACTTCTTGCAAATATTTGCCTCTGAGGTTTGGCAAATTAACAGTAAAATAGTATCCTCAAGTCATGAGATAGCAAGAAAGAAGGCATCATTTCATGTCTTTATTGACCTGAAAAAAATAAAATAAAAACTTTTCTAAAGAATTATCTCAAAATATTTGATTTGTAGACATTAACCTCTTAAACTATCCAGAAGCTCTTAAGACTTGCACCATCAAAATGACTGGGAAGTTTAGATTTTGGGCAATCTGTTCTGTATCTGCAATACAGGCTCCATCTTCTATCAACCGAAGTTTCCAAACACTTCCACTCACATATGTTACAAAGGACTTTAAATTAATGAAGTTGTAGGAAGTTAGCACCCACCCCTCTCCTAGAAAATTGAAATAGCCTAGGAAATATTAAAAAGGCAGAATATTTCTCCTAAAAAGAGTAGTCACTCAAGAAGCAGAAACTCACTCAAGAAGCAGAAACTCACCCCCACCTTTGTTAATGGGTGGGCCATTAAGGCTTGGGCCAGAATACTTTACATAAGAAGGAACTCCAGGTAAAAGCTATAGAAATTGCCAAAAGCCCTTTTAAGGGCATAATCACCCAGCAAGGCTAGACCAAGCCTGAAACTCAGGACAGCCTACAAAATTAAGACCCCCGCCCCTGGGAGTCTGACAACCAATTAGAATACAAGCTCCAATTCAAATCCCAACAGAGGGTATAAAACCCAGGCACTCTCAGCACCTCAGCCCTTTTTCCCCCTTCTCTTCTCACCTTGAAGCATGTGATCATTCTTCTCTGGACCTCCAGGCCATGTGGCCCTGTAACCATTAAACCTTCCAAGCAACCTCTATGTTTCCAGTGTCTTTTTCCCCACTTGGAACTGAACCCAGAAGGATATTTCTTTCAACAAAGTAATTAATTTGTTTATTTAAGACATTTAGATAGCTGTCCATCTTATAACCAACTCTGAACAGCTTCTAATCATAAGTTAAAACAGGAAAAAAGGCCATAATAAAGATATAAAACTAAACATATTAAAGATATTAATATTTATTTATTTAAAACATTTATGCACAGGCAACCCAAATCAGCTAAATCCAAAAATTACAATGCAGAATGGAACACTTAGGAACAGATATTTTTTAACATTTGGAAGTATGAGCAAGTCTAAATCCACTCAGTAGTAATATTGTTCCTAAAATGTGTGTGTGTGTTTCTGTATATAGCAGAAAAAATGCAGAATGGTCACCATGTGAATACTTGTTTATGTAAAATACCATAATAGGTAGAGAAGGGAAGTTGGCCGACTGGATTCTATGACATTTTAAGTGTGATCCTTGAAACCAGATCATCACTGGTTACCCAGTAGATAACTTCAAGGATAGAAAGAACTTGGAAGTTTTAGATCGTTTTTGTCATTTACTCTACTTCCACTCTATTTTTAAATATATATTTTCTGTTCAAGTGTTCTGTTTATCTTGGCTGAAATATCTGCTTCAATTACTTATTCATTTTAGAAAATCTTACACTTCTCTCGCATCTTGATAATCAGTTCCATTCTATTCATAAAGGAGTATCCACATTTTTGAAGACCTTTACACACAACACCTCATCAATCTATCTTTAAAATGTGAAGGCATATTCATTGCCAGAGGGTTTTTCTTGTTGCAACGTCCATCATATTCTACCTCAAAACAACAAAATTATAGATTGAAAAACCCCTATACTGATTTCTATGAAATTCAGTTCATTTAATCTCCTGAGAGATGGAAGTTCCACACACTGCCAACCAATCTTACTCTGCAATGTTGAAAAACAAACAAAAAGAGTTTATTTTATTTTTATCCTCATGCTAGAATGATCTCCATTTTTCTACCTCCAATCAATTGGGCTACCTATCGAAAAACATAAAATACTGTAGTTTAGATAATTTTCTGAGCTTGTGTCAGGTGCCAAATTGGATTGTGTGACCTCTACCAGCTTAAGTTGCAAGTGAGGAGAAATATGAAGTGAACTCAGTCAATAGGAAAAACATAGTATATTTGATAAAAAATATGTTGATATTTTGGTTTACTATCAGTTTGGGACAAAATATGTTGCAGATATCTCTTGTAGAGACTTTCTAATCAGAAAAATTATCACCCACATAAATAGCTAAAAGAATTTAAATGTGACATGTATGGTTTCATTATTATGCTCCTCCTATTGTTTTGTAATGGAAACATTTCAAATTATGGTGTGGTATTTTCTTAGATATGATTTTGTTATTTTTTCTATGCAACTAGCTTTCAAACACTAGCTTTACTGATAAAGCCATGGGGTTTCCATGGCTAGAATGCAGTATTGCAGGCTAATTCTGCAGTTTGATTCTCAAGGTTGACTCAGCCTACCATTCTTCCATGATTGGTAAAATGAGGATCCAGATTGTTGGGGACAATATACTGACTCTGTAAACTGCTTAGAGAGGGCTGTAAAGCAGTGTGAAGTGGTATATAACTCTAAGTGCTATAGCTATTGCTGAAATTAATCTGTGCTTATATTGCAAACCATTCACTCCATATGGACTACTACCAAGACCACTGCAAATTCTGGATTTTATTAATTTTTTGAAGTTAGGTCTCTGGGGCCCATCTTCAGTCAGTATATCTCTTTCAAAAAATATTATTTTCTGATACCTAGTTTATTTTTCTGCTTGGTGTTACAAATGATTTCATATTACTTCATGTGAGTAATGAGGCACTCATTCTCATCAGAAAGCAATTTATGTCAATGATATCAATTTCAAAATGATTTGTGGAATTACATTAATATATCTCATTTTTTAATAATTGGAAGCTGAGTTTTCATCCAGTTTTATATAAACTCAATTTTGAGGTAGCTTGTGTTGTATAGTAGAATAAAATTGCATATGCATGTCATGAATCAAATTGCTGAAACAAGATGTGTATGCATGCACTGTTAATGAAACTACTAACAGGCTAAAGGTTAAAGTTGTAACTCTATTTTAGTTGAGCTTTAATTCATTTAGCAGATAAAAATTGTTCTTCTCATATAACCAGTGTCCTCTTTTTTTGCAGTTGCAGAGCAGAATGTGGGAAGGGGTCATCACAGAGTGGAAGCAATCAATCAATAAGGAGGATGGAAGCTCTTCCTTGTTCATTGACTCATGAGCTGCCTTGTCCCAGGGGTATTTCTTGTTAATAGAATATCTTCATTCCATTATATTGGATATAGCAGATGTCCATAAGAGCAAATCCAACCTACTCCCAATGTACCACAGGGGTAGGAAATCAATCATGGGATAAAATTGGGTAAGATTTTGATGTCCATCATCTTAATTTGATGTAAAAAATGTTAGATATAAATGTAAATCATCATCATATTTCAGTTTGCATAGTATGTTTGGGCAGAATGGATGTGCTCCAGGGGTCTTTCACTAAAATTGTTGTCTTGTAAGATCTAGGAAGTATGCCTTCTTTATCATCATACCTCCCACATCTCTGGAACAGTACTTCCCCCACAAATAACAATGGCCACTCTCCTGTAGTTCCATAAGTTCCTTTAATGGCTTTGATCCTAGGCCTGGGGGTTATTTTTTTTTCTTTGAAGGGGGAGGACTCATTATGTTTTAATAACCATTTTTATTCCAAGATGCTTGTTTTTGGCCTATGTTTTTGTCTGCTCTTAAACTAGATTTTGTAAACTATTCAGAATTTGTTGGAATGGATGGCAATCATTGCTGTTATCATCATCATTAGGCAGATAGCAGATTACCATACATCTGTATGATGGAAGATGCGGTCATTACTTGTAAAGTAGTTTTAGAGAATCAATGAGGTACAATGGTTATGATGTGGTACTACGAACAGAGGTGGGCTGCTGCTGGTTTGCACCGGTTTGGGCAAATACGTAGTTAAGATTCTGTGCAGTTCAGTGAACCAGCAAATCCTACCATTGGCTTATCCTGCTCCAGCTCGTATTTTGGCCTGTTTTTCAGGCTGTTTTCAGGTCATTTTTGAGGTGGTTTGGGGCCATTTTTGGGTTAAAGACAGTCCAAAAAATGGCATGAAAAGGGCCCAAAACCAGCCTGGTTTTGGGGCATTTTCAGGCCATTTGGGGCTGTTTTTGGCCTGAAAACAGCCTGAAAATGGCCTGAAAATGCCCCCAAAACAGTCTAAAACCAGCCCAAAATACAGCCTGAAAATGATCCAAAAAACAGGCAAAAAAAGCTAAAAACCAGGTAGAGGCAGGGCCAGCCAGTGGTGGGATTAGGCCCAACCAATCCTACCTGTGTGTTTGAGGCGAGTGGCCAGGAGGCAGGGCTGGGTGTGATGAGTGATATCATTCACCCAGTCACATGGCCAACTGGCCACACTCATCTAGCCAGAGAACTGGTTGTTAAAGAATTTGCAGCCCACCACTGACTACAAATGAGGAAACCCAAGATCTAGTTCACCCTTAGCAATGGAATCTCACTAGGGAACATTCAGTTAGGTATCTCTCAGAAAACTACTTGGCATTTTGTTGATAAAAAGACAAAAGTTTGTATCTGTACTTAGATATAAGAAAATGCTATTACAAACAAAACAAAATAAAACAGTATTACTAAATGTACTAGATCAGGGGTCACCAACCTTTTGGACCCCAGGGACCACCAAACTCATAATTTTAGATCCCAAGGACCACTAACTGGTTATGTGGGTGTGGCCTAATTTGTGGGTGTGGCTTGGTGGTCATGTGACTGGCTGGGCATGGCTTGTATGTAAATATTATAAATATTTATATAAATATTGAATTTTTTTTATAAAAAAGAGCAACTTTTACCCAAAATCAGGCAAAGCAGGCAGGCAGATTGAGTTGCTCACAGAATCACAGATTCATTCAGAAATCTATCTGCCATTGGCTAGCTCAGTCTGTCACATAAAATTTGATAGCAAGCAAACTCACAAAATTAACTCACAACACAACATGTATGTAAATACTGATTTTTTTATTTAAAAAAAGCAACTTTTATCCAAAATCAGGCAAAGCAGGCAGATTGAGTTGCTCACAGAATCATTCAATGATCTATCTATCTGCCATTGGCTAGCTCAGTTTCTCAAATTTTCATGTCTGCACTGAATTTGCTTGCAAGCAAACCTTCAGTCCCAAGGGAGGTTCGGCTGTGCTTAGCTAGAAAGCAAGAAATCCAACAATTTCCTGCTTTCTAGCTAATCTAAATCTCCCTGCACAGCAGAACAGATGATGGTCAGAAAAAGGAAAAATAGCGACTTAGCAGTCAAGTTTGCCAGGTAGGGAGTGAGTGTCAGGAAGGGTTCCCGCGGGCCATGTGGGCTGAGCAGCCTTGTGTTTCTGCGCAGCCTGGATTAATTGTTTTGCGGGGGTGCTCTGGGGGTGAGATTTCTCTGTGGTCCACCAAAATTTTCTCATGGCCCACCAGTGGGCCGTGGCCCAACAGTTGGCAACCGCTGTACTAGATGACTCTGGGGAAAAAGTTCAAAATTGTCAATAGAATAAGTCAGGGAGAAGATGTTACTGGGTTAAATCTAGGAGTTTTAAGAGTGTGGGAGGGAACATGTTTCACAGGTCCCATAATGGTGAATTTTCTTCTACCACCTTAACAATCTAATCCTAAAAAGTTTGTGGCCTGCCCTATGCCAAATTTTGCATTGTGCAAAGTTTATGGGTGCAAAAATGGACATCACCTTTACTTAAAGGAACCAGTTTATTTAAAATTAGGTCAAGAATATGCCATTCCCCCTTTTTTAAAAAGAAGAATTTAGAAAGTTTGTACAATTTGAAGTTCAAGGAACTAATCAAAGTGGAAAGAAATGTATCAAAACATATTTTGGTAGGCCCAAGGATACTGTACCTATGCTTTAACTGTTTTAATACAGGTGAAATGGTTTGGGAAACAAGGCTTTAGCCCAACATCTGCAGCACATTCAAGAAATTGAGAATCAAAAAGTTTATGAAAGTTTTATACAGGTAGTCCTTAACTTACTACTGTTTATTTAGTGACTGTCCAAAGTTACAATGGCACTGAAAAAAAAGTGACTTATACCATGATCAGCATTCAGACACTTGACAACTTGTTCATATTTATGACAGTTACAATGTCCAGGGTCCTGTGATCATCATTTGTGACCTTATAAAAAGCAAAGTCAATGGGGAAACCAGATTCAATTAACAACCATGTTATTAAGTTAACAATAGTGGTGATTCATTTAGAAATGGATGTGGGCATGAGGAGGATATTACTTTGAACTAATGCATTTATGGACTAACACTTATCGGAAATTCCATTATCCTGAATTATTATAAAGAAAATGCCAGGTGCCTTATGAACAATACATAAAGTTACATAACTCATAAAGTTAATGCATTAATTTAAACTGTAACTACATTCTAAGCATTGCATATCAAATTATTTGTTGAAAAATTGGTTAACCTGGAATCACTATATTTTTTTCCAGCCAGAGAATCAAATATGAGAAAACATCTGCCAATATGTAATGTTCTTGATTTGCCAACTTCTGGTGGGTGACAAATACCTACTTTAATATCTACCAAATTGCCAGTCCTAAATTTATTTAATTTTATTAATTAACAAAAAATGGATGGGAAGATAACATACTGCAAAGGAAAATTCTGGCCTAGATTGTAGTCTCCATTACTAACAATGCATCTAAGATCCAGACAAGCTCCAAAAACATTCTTACAGAATAAAATGATGGATAGTTGTAGTCCAGTGCTTTGAAAGCCTTCTGATATATAGGTGTTTGTGACTGTCCAAAAGTATTGCAAACTCCTGTGCTGAAGTCATAAACAATTGTGCAACTCATCTTAAAGTGTTATTTAAGGACAGAAAACAGGGACAAAACAGAATTGGAATGAGTTAGCTCCATCTAACTTTCCCCTGACCTATTATGGATCTATTCAGGGGTGGGATTCAAATTTTTTAGCAACCGGTTCTATGGGTGGGCTTAGTTGATGGGCGTGGCTTGGTGGTCATGTGACTAGGTGGACATGGCTTGGTGGTCATATTATTGTCTGGGTGTGGCCAACTCAATATCACTCACATCATGGCGTGCATCTCCTCGCCTGGCCTCTCATGACTGTGGGGATGCTGCAACAGTCGTAAGTGTGAAAAATGGTCATAAGTCACTTTTTTCATGCCATCGTAACTTTGAATGGTCACTCCACACAAGCAAAGTACCAGCAAAGAAAGGAAAAAAACTCCAGAGAAGTTCCTGAGACAGGAAGTCTAGTCTTGTCAAGAATGTAATAAGGGTTAATGAAGAGGCAGTTTCTGTAAGCAACACCAGAATGTTTCCTTCCTGCCTTCCTTACAGGATTAGGCCAGTAATTTCTTCTAACAACCGGTTCTCCGAACTGCTTAGAATGTTAACAACCAGTTCTAGTGAATAGGTGCGAACTGGTAGAATCCCACCCCTGGATCTATTGAGACCTCAATGAAGTCCAGTTCAATTAACCCAATCAATGAGTTGCTCAGATATTGAATGTTTAAAGTCTGGAATTTCTAACTCAAGATGTGATAATGATCAGAGAGTGAAGATGATTGCATAGTTTCCTCATATTCAACAGGTAATAATCTTTTGAATATCTGTTGCTGGAAGATGGAGGAGATTCCTTGTTTTCATATCCTATTTATGTCCTATTTATAAGTGTTCCAGACATATTTGATTGATTTTTATAGAAACAAGATGCTGGATTAGGCAGCCTTCTGATTTGATTCAGAAGAAATCTTATTCTTTTAAAAGGCACATGGCTAAACAGAGAAAACTATTCAAGGAAAGGCTAGCATTTCAAAAAGTCATTTTTGTTTATGGCAATTTATTGATTTATTTCAGATTTGGAAACTTATAGTAACAAAAATACAAACCTAAACAGGAAGGAAGAATATCACTTTTTAAATATTTATTTGTATATATCTGAAAACAACCGTTAGGTTTCATTTCAGAATGCAAACAATAATGCTTTAGACATCTTGTATTTGTGTCAGTGTATTTTTGAGGGGAGAGAGAAATAGGCTCCGGCTGACAATTTCCCAATGACATTTTAGTAGCGGTTGGAAAATAGCTTGTAGTTAGTCAAATAATGAGAGCTGAAATAGAGCTGTGAAAGACATGGAAGTAGGCGAAGGAAAAGTGTACGCCGAAGCCCAAAATAAGAAAGGGTAAATGTGAAATCAAAGAGGTAAAAATGAAATGCAGTATCTGTCTGTGTTGTATGGCAATATGAGAAAAAAGATGGAACAACTGAGGGAAAGTGAAATGATGGAATTATCAAAAAATCATTTTCTTTCCACACACAACAAATGACATTGGTGTGAAACCTCTTTTATTGTTAATTCAGATGCATTTGGGCTACATTCACCATGTTTTCTGCAGAAAAAAATATATATTCGAGGAGTAGTTGCTTTCTGTGAACCATGACACAGCTGTCATGTGTTAGGGTGGTATGATTAGTCTCAGTGTACATACCTATATTGATTGTGCAAAGATGAATAGCTGCTTTTTTGCATTGACATGTTATAAACAACCCTAGTAAGCATGAAGTAGTACTGAAACATTTTACTAAAGCTTAGTGTGGATATAGATAATGTTATCAACGAAACTGAATTAATAACAATGTTTCTTTTATCAGTAATTTTCTTCTTTTTTAAACATCCCTATACTGTTTACCCAAACACAAATTAGATCATTTCCTCAAAAAAAAAAAAAAATCCTTTGGTAAAGAAAAAGTTTGGTTCAAATCCAATCTTTCCCATCCTGGTATTCAGCATTATCTCTCAAATCCTCCCTAGCCGACATATTCAACATTGGAAACCTTTGTTTAAATATCAAGTCATGTGTATTTTATGTGTATATCCAATTTTTCATTTACAGTAAAGTGACATATAAGGAGACAAATCAATAAAATAAGGCAATGAGCAAAAATGAAATCTAAAAATTGGGCTAAAACGAACATTGCAGCAACATATTGAAATTATATAGAAGCATAATTTCAGCCCAAGTTAAATAAACAGAAAGGTAATCATTTAACACTCATAGATATGTAAAAAAAAAATCTTCACTATTTTTTTTTTAAAGTTCAATAGACTATGCCTGTTGGTAAGTGACTTATTTTATCCACTAAATCTTAGCCATCAAAATATATTTTCTGTATTTGTAGATATTCTTTAACATCATTGCTCTTCTTTCTTTCTTTCTTTCTTTCTTTCTTTCTTTCTTTCTTTCTTTCTTTCTTTCTTTCTTTCTTTCTTTCTTTCTTTCTTTCTTTCTTTCTTTCTTTCTTTCTTTCTTTGTTCTCTCTCTTTCTCTCTCTCTCTCTGTGTTATGTCACTGTTGTCTGTGACCAAATAGAATTTGAAGGCCTGCAAAATTTATAGGTAGGATGATGCCCACCATCTGCCATAATCTTTTTAACATAACACCATCCTTAAGAGGAAAAGAAAAAGAAATAAAATAAAATAAAGGAACCTGTAATTCACTTCTCAAGCCAAAATTTTATTACTAACATATAATTCCCTAATGGAGCTGCTCTACTGTTGGTTATAGACCAGTATTATAGCATAATTCACTTACTCATATTTTCTCACAACTCATATATATCCAGACAAGAGCTACTCGTCTGAAATTCAGAACCAAGAAACAGAAGCACAGTCTAGTAATTTGTAGCCTTTGATTTTGCCATCTGAGAGGGAGAAGTGTAAATATACCCTTCTCTAATTAAGTTTTTTAAATGAAGAATTTTGACAGTAACTATAAGCATCATGTCAGGATATTTCATGAGAGTAAGAGGTACAAACCATTGTCAAGAATTGAGGGGCTGATTATATTTAACTACTATTTATAAAGTATTCATTGCCACTGTAGAGGCTCAATGATTAATTGCCACATAAAAGTTATGGAGACTGTAAGTTCACCACTACTAAATTTAAGACTATATATTTGAAGAAGGTAAGGTTTTCCTTTGTTTTTGTTTTGTTTCTAGGAGAGGAAAGGGGCTTATGATTCTCTATAAAACACAATACAGCATTGTATCTATAAATACAATAAATACATTCATGAATGAGTCCTGATTCTGATCCACATTAAGAATTAGCCTATTCTTCCAGCTTAGAACTAATGAAGAATCCTTATTATTTCGCATAAATAATAGGAAGTGAAGCTGGAGAGGGGGGAAAGAGAAAAGAACAAAGTTTACCATGTTGATCTTGATCAAACGAGAAACAGAAAACAGAGCACAGTTTATCACAGCATAAAATATATGCACATATATAGCTCACATAAGGTTCTTTCTTTCTCATCCGTACATAAAGAAGATCGCCCCGAGACCCTAGCTGAGGGTCTGCTCTTCCCCTGCTTCAACTTATAGATAGGAATACTGCTTGGAGTATCGAGTACTTGCATCTCACTAACACCCCAACGAGCCGTAACTGATACGAATTGGAGGTCAAAACAGATCCGTTCAACCCGCCAAAACGAGTGCTGGGTTTCTGCCCCAGAATATCAGATATCAGATGGAGGATATGGATTTCCCGGGAAGGCAGAACTTGACCTGCACGTACAATTGCAGCGCACCAGGATTCTTTTACCCGTCTGATTACCAATTGCGCCCTCCTGGATCTGGGCATTCGCACAGTCTCTGCCATCTCCGTTTGGACACTGTAAGCTCCATCATGGGCTCCCTTGGTTCCGTACTACGTTAGTTCAGCTTTCATCGCGCCTCGAGACATAGAGCTGCATGCTTCCTGTGCCTCATAGAGGACTACTAGTTCAGGTCCATGGCTCGGGATCTGGAATTTCGACCGCTTCTGACCACTCCGCCCCAGTACCTCCACAGGCCATCTGTAATCCTGCCGAGGACAGTACTACGTGTTTCTCTGTCCCATTAAACCCTCGAGATAATACCTCACCTTCCACCCAGTTAAACCTGTTTTTCAAGCAGCCGTCAGCCAAACTTCGGTTAAATTAATTTAGAAGGGTGGTGTTGAACATTTAGATTGATAACCGTACATTTTCAATGTGCCCGATGGAGGAAGCGATATGAGCACAAATAAAAATAAATAAAGAGAGAACAAGGGGAATACTGATTGCACGATAAATAAACCTCATGGCGGAGGGACTATAATAGAAGGATAAGCTGCGAAGCGCATAGTGGCTCATTGTGCAATGAAAGAGAATACCTGACTAAGAAGAGTGAGCTAGATTGCTTACCAAGAAAGAATGCAAAAACCAGGCCCGATCCTCTAGTTAATCAAGATCAAGAGGCACCCTATACCTAAACGATATTTTCCACAGGACTCAAAAATACCCCCAACTGCACTGCAACAAGATAGTAACAAAACTCAGAGCATCCAAAGTTGTAAATACATCAGTAAGATGGCATTCAAAGATGAGTTGCTGAAAGAATACCTGAGGCGACAGTAGACATGGGAGGAAGATCATGCAGATGAAGTC
Source organism: Bungarus multicinctus (assembly GCA_023653725.1). Lineage (NCBI taxonomy): Eukaryota > Metazoa > Chordata > Lepidosauria > Squamata > Elapidae > Bungarus > Bungarus multicinctus. The sequence continues at coordinate 35,639,132 of CM042842.1, read as the reverse complement.
CCAAGGCAAGACAAGATAAGACCCTACATGGGATGTTCAGATAACTGAAGTGGCAGATATTGGAAAATCCTACCAGTGGCTGCAAAGACAGCTCTGAGGCACTAATCATAGCAGCACAAGGACAGCACTAAACACTAGATCCATAGAAAAAGTGGTCTACCACACTAGACAGGATGTGAAGTGTGAATTATGCAGACAGGCAGTGGTAGGATTCAATTTTTTTACTACTGGTTCTGTGGGCATGGCTTGGTGGGCATAGCGTGGCTTGGTGAGTGTGGCTTGGTGGGCATGGCAGGGGAAGGATACTGTAAAATCTCCATTCCCATCCCACTCCTGGGGGAAGGTTACTGCAAATCCCATTCCCTCCCCACCCCACTAACTTGCTTTCCAGCTCCTTCTCCTGGCAGGGCAACAAAAGAAGACCCAGCCGATCAGCTGGGACTCAGGAGGCAGAGAATAGATGGGGGCGGGGCCAGTCAGAAGTGGTATTTGATGGTTCTCTGAACTATTCAAAATTTATCGGTCCTCCAGAACTGGTAAGAACCTGCTGAATACCACCTCTGCAGAGAGGCCTGAGAGACAGTTCACACAAAGTGGCAGGATGTAAAATGCAAGCAGGAACATCATAAATAGAATGGCACATGAACATCTTCATAGCATATGGGTTAGACCATGGATGTTCAATCTTTTGGCTCTTGGGTCACATTGTGTGAAGAAGAATTGCTTTGGGATACATATAAAATATGTAATATTGTTTTATAATATCAAATCACATAATAATGTTAAAAGTTGATGATCTCATGAGGCCTCGGTACTAGCTGTCCTGGGACAATTGCAGCAGATAGCTCATGGGTTGGACCTGCCCAGGTTAGAGTCTTCCAAGTCCAGGTGAGAGATTCTACAGAAGGCTGAAGAAAATAACAGAGCTAAGATCCTGTGGGACTTCCAGTTCTAGATGGACAGGCAAAACATTAATCAACCAGGCATTGTTATAGTAAACAAGGATCAGAGGACAGTGGTGGTAATGGATGGTACTGGTACCAAGGGACAATTATATCAAGAAGGAATATGGAAAGTTGGAGAAGTACCAAGGGCTGAAGAAGAAATTAGAGAATGTAAAAGCCAAAGTGATGTGGCTCCAAAGCTGGGAGAGTGGCTCTATCCATAGAAATGAAAAGGAATTGTTTTGCTTGTTTACTTTATCTAGTGGGTAAGGCTAGAAACCAGAAGATGTTTTTTCTAACTTTGCCTTAGACATGAAATCTGTCTGGGTGACTTTGGACCAGTCACTGTCTCTCAGCCCATGACATTAGACTTGGGCATAAGCTGGTTGGTCAATTCCTATTACAATCAATAAATCAGCAGTCTGTTGATTCAAAAAGAAGAAGAAGGAGAAGACTTGCACTTGTGAAAAAAAATACTAGGACACACACACACACACTTATATCTGCATACAGACGGGAGGTAGTACAGCTTGCCTCATGGTGTAACCTGGAACAATCTGGAACTGAACACACACAAAACCATAGAAATGGTGGTAGACTTTAGGAGAAACCCTCCCACGTTACCACCTCTTACAGTACTAGACAACACAGTATCAACAGTAGAGATCTTCAAATTTCTAGGTTCTATCATACCACAAGACCTAAAATGGACACCTAACATCAAAAACACCATCAAAAAAACACAACAAAGAATGTTCTTTCTGCGCCAACTCAGAAAGATCAAACTGCCCAAGGAGCTGCTGATAACAATTCTACAGAGGAATTATTGAGTCTGTCATGTGCACCTACTGTATATAACTGTCTGGTTTGGTTCTGCAACCCGACAAGATAGACACAGACTTCAGAGAGTAATTAGGACTGTAGAAAAAACGATTACTACCAACCTGCCTTCCATTGAGGACCTGTATACTGCACAAGTCAAAAAGAGGGCTGCGAAAATTTTTACAGACCCCTCACATCCAGGACATCAACTATTTCAACTCCTACCCTCAACATGACACTATAGAGCATTGCACACTGGAACAACTAGACACAAAGATACTTTTTTCCCAAACACCATCACTCTGCTAAACAAATAATTTCCTCAACACTGTCCAACTATTTACAAAGTCTGCATTACTATTACTATTAATCTTCTCATCACTCCTTATCAGCCATCCCCTCCCACTTATGACTGTAACTTTGTCGCTTGTATCCTCACGATTTATATTGACTGTTTCCTAGCATGATTCAATTGCTTATTGTACCCTATGACTATTATTAAGTGTTATAGATTATGATTCTTGACTCTTGACGAATGTATCTTTTCTTTTATGTACACTGAGAGCGTTTGCACCAAGACAAATTCCTTGTGTGTCCAATCACACTTGGCCAATATTCTACTCTGCTCTACTCTACTCTACTCTACTCTACTCTACTCTACTCTATTCTATATAAATACTTTTGTTGTAGTTGTTTTACTCTCTTTAAAAAAAAATCTGTGGTTTTGTTTTTCCTTCTTTTGTTTAATTAAGGGACTTTTTAAAAATGCATCTTGCATCTCAATTATATCACTTTCTGATATCTGTCTCCCATCCAAAATGCAAAAGACGTCTTTACATCAAGGAATAACATGTCAAGGAGAAGACTTAAACAGAACTGTTCTACATAATATCCAGTTTGCATTGCAAATGAATTTGGAGTGCATTGAAGGAACAATGTGTTCAGTGAATACCAGTTCACATGACATGTGAACTGGTATAAACCATAGTACACCTGATGTCTTATCCTGGCCTGAAATTAAACAAGAACTTCTTTTTCATATACAGTATCATGTGGTTTCTTAATACATTATTAATCTTCTATTGGGATTTGCTACATTTATTTTTTAAGTATCTTTTTATATCTACATTCAGGGGTGGGATTCAAATTTTTTAACAACCGGTTCTGTAGGTATGGCTTAGTTGGTGGGCATGGCTTGGTGGGCATGTGACTAGGTGGACATGGCTTGGTGGGCATGTTATTGGCTGGGCATGGCCAACTCAATATCATTCACATCGAGGCACGCATCTTTTGCCTGACCTCTCATGACTGGGGATGCTGCAACAGTTGTAAGTGTGAAAAATGGTTATAAGTCACTTTTTTCAGTGCCATTGTAACTTTGAATGGTCACTCCACACAAGCAAAGCACCAACAAAAGAGGGGAAAAAACTCCAGAGAAGTTCCAGAGACAGGAAGTCTAATCCTGCCAAGATTGTAATAAGGATTAACAGAAAGGCAGTTTCTGTAAGCAATACCAGAATGTTTCCTTCCTGCCTTCCTTACAGGATTATGCCAGTAATTTCTTCTAAGAATCGGTTCTCCGAATTGCTTAGAATGTTAACAACCAGTTCTAGCGAATAGGTGTGAACTGGTAGAATCCCACCCCTGTCTACATTGCATTTTAACAATGACATCTATCCTTCATGATTTCTTGAATTGAACTGAAGCATTGGAAATCAGGGATTGGACTAAAATAAACTAGTGTGAACATGAGTTATAGCTCTATGTTGTTGTTTTAAAAAATCAAAATACAGGTTGAAAAATATTGCATATTAAATTATGGGACTTATGGACTGTGATAGGTAGATGGGTTTATCAGTAAACTCCTGCACTGAGAGATTTGGGCTTGGCAAATCACTGGAAGGATAAAATGATTACTTTGTACTTTGGTATGAGTAAAGATTAAAAAGACAGATCATAATTAATGGGACGAGCATTATAACATTATGTTCTTTACTCTAGAGGAGGAGCAAAATGATGAATAATTTTACTGAAGCAGATAAGCAAAGAAGGAAGGTTGGGAATATCAATTAACTTCTGACCAGGATGCCATAACTGACAGTATTAGTTTTACATTACAAACATCTTCAGTGCCTGAGGTAGGATCAAAAGGTTTTCCCAAAACACTATAGTCAACACTAGTAGAGAGCATATTTAATGCTACCATAATTAATTTCATTGCACAGTATGAGTTGATAAAGTAATAGTGCCAGGTTTCCAAAGTATTCTGATATGGTCATGCCTACTTTATTAGCAGACAGCAAAGCTTGCTTATGCATAGGTGGATTTTAAATAATTAGACATAAGCCAGACGATGTTATCACAAGAGAAATGAAACATAGTATTACACATCAAATGAAGGGTATTTTTTTAGCAAACAATGAAAAAAACTCTATATAAATTTATTAAGAACAGGTTATTAGCTATAGGAATGAGGAAAGGACACAATTTATTTCTTCAATAATTTGGCAAACAGACAAAGATACACCCACTGTTTAATTGGCTACTATGCAGTCATATGCATATTCGTTAAAGAAACCACCCGACAGTCTAATGGAACTAATCAATAGAAAAAATTTTGAATGGTTGAATAAATGTATATATAATTTAATTGGTGCCTGTGATTTCCTTGGTTGTGTGTTTCTCCACCCCTCTTTTCCCCTTAAAATGCATAACAACAACGACATCAACATGTGGTACTTATTCTTGAAAAGGTTGCCAATGAAGTGTATAATACTACTTAAATATCTGTAGAAAAAAAAAAGAATGTTCTTTTAGGGTTATTTCATGTTGCCCTCCTCAATGACTTTTTAATATTAGAGGGAAATTTACTGCAATATAGGAAAAAAAATAAAAAAACAAATCCCAATGGCAAATTGTAGCAATACACACACATACACACAAACAAATATATGTATATGTAATGTATACATATACACATACATACATACATGCATACATACATACATATACATACATACATACATACATGAATGTATGTGTGTGTGAATGTGTATATATACATATATTGTGTCTGTGTAATACATATTACACACAAACAATACACATACAAGCACCTAGTAGCGAATGCACAGGATCAACTATCTCTGGCAGGAATTCTCAAGCGTTTCATACTACAGTTCTTATAATCCCATGCTGAGCTGCTAGAGATTTAAAATCAAAGTCCAGTGAAGGACATTGGGACAAGCAGACTGTCAGGCTACGGAACTTCTTCCCATTCAAACAATAAGAATGAACTTCTGATAACCAAACTTATCAAAAGGAATCCTTTATTGAGATGAGGTAGTCCAGTAGGAATTCAAAGCAGCGTCTGAGGTCCCTCAGGCATAGAGTGATAGATAAGGGAGTTTAGAATCCCCCCCCCCATCCCAATGTTTACTTAGGGAAACAAAAGCCAATAGCCCCTCTGGGAGGGGATCCTTCCCTTTTTGGAAGGTTTTTTCTCATGTAGCTTTCCCAAGACGTACCTAACTTCCTCCCCGACCCCCTTTTTAGAACGGACTGTTTTTGGAGATTTCCCAGAGCACTTCATTGTGGAGTTTTATGGACCCCTCATCTCCTGGCTGTGCCACTCCGAGGTGTTAGGTTTTGGCCATCTGGCTTCTCTCCCCCCCATTGTATCATGTATGGGTGTGCATATTCGATATAAGGTTAAATATATTCAGGTTACATCAAGAAAGGATTTCTTTATCAGTTCCCCCCCCCCTTTTCTTCTTCCTCTGAAGAAATGACAGATACACGGATCTGACATCCTGCCCTCCTTTAAAAAACAGATAGGTCTACCTGGAAAAAAACAAAAATCATGCGTTACATGTGCAGTTCAGGATGGTTTATCAGGGTATTTTAGGTGGAACTTTCGTAGTAATGTGGGTGCTTTCACACGTCTTTTGGCTACCCACTCATTTTCTGAGGAAGGAAGGTGTTTCCAAGCTACTAAATATTGTGTGGATCCACGGTAAATGCGTGAATCAAGGATGTCTTTAATTTCAAAATGCTGTTCCCCATGTATCATGATGGGGGTTGGGGGTGTGGGAAGGGGGGGTCTGAGGTTTGAAGTGATCTCCGGTTTGAGCAAGCTACAGTGAAATACTGGATGAATCTGCCTAAGAGTTTTTGGAAGATGAAGCTCTACCGTCACGGGGTTGATAATTCTGGAGATGGGGAATGGCCCAATGAATTTTGGTCCTAATTTCTTAGAAGGTTGTAATGATTTTAAGAATTTTGTGGACAAATATACACAGTCTCCAATCTTGAAAGGTTTAGGTTCACAGCGTTTTTTGTCTGCTTGAGTTTTGTAAACTGCTCTAGCTTCCTGTAGAGATAATCTTACCACTGGCCACATGGCTTGTAAATTATCCATCCATTCCTTAAGGGAGGGGATTTCAGGTTCTTTGGTGGGTAGTTCCGGCATGGGGTTGAATTCTTGGCCCGTGGCTACGTGGAATGGGGTGAACTCTGTGCTACTATGGACTGAGTTATTGTATGCTATCTCTGCAAAAGGAAGAAGGTCAGTCCAATTGTCCTGCTGGTGATTAATAAAACATCTTAAATATTGTTCTAATACACAATTCACTCTCTCTGTTGCTCCATCCGTATGGGGATGGCTTGAAGACGATAATCCCTGGGTGGAGCCTAATAGGTTTAAAAACGCCCGCCAAAATTTGGATGTGAACTGAACACCCCTATCTGAGATAATTCATTGGGGGGCTCCATGAAGGCGATAAATGTGTATTAGGAACATCTTTGCCAATGACTTGGCAGTTGGGATCTTTTGGCATGGAATAAAATGAACCTGTTTGGAAAAAAGATCAGTTACAACCCAAATGACAGTATTCCCAGCACTTTCGGGAAGTTCCACTATAAAGTCCATAGAGATCTCTTTCCAGGGAGCAGAAGTCCAGGATATTTTCCTTGTCTTCTCTTTGCAGCAGCACAGATGGGGCAGCTCGCAACATAGTTTTCAATGTCCTTTTTGAGGGACGGCCACCAAAATTGTCTTTTGATGAGGTGCAGGGTTTTTACAAAACCAAAGTGTCCTGCTATTTTGGAGTTGTGGCAACGTTTCATGAGTTCCATTCTCTGGCTTGCAGGGACATAAAGTTTGTTTTCTACCCAAGCCAGTCCATCTTTGAGTAAGCACGTGTTTCTGTTAGCCTGGAACCAATCATCTTTAAGTAGTGCCTCCTTAAATATTGACGTTGTTGTGTCTTCAGTCAGGGATGATGATTTTTTTTTCTCTTGTGCCTGGGTGATTACCTTGGCTGCTAGCTGGGTCGGTTGGATCATCGGTTTTATAACTTCAATCTTTTTGCTGTTGTATTGGGGTTTCCTGGACAGTGCATCTGCTAAAAAATTCTTTCTCCCAGGAAAATATTTGAGAGTGAAATTAAAACGTTCAAAATATCGAGCCTACCTTGCTTGTTTTTCGGAGAGTTTCCGTGGATTTCTTAGAGCTTCCAGATTTTTGTGATCAGTCCATACTTCAAAGGGGATTTGGTTTCCTTCCAGGAAATGTCTCCATGTGAGCATTGCCCACCGCACAGCATATGCCTCTTTCTCCCATACGGCCCATCTTTGCTCGGTTTCCGTCAGTTTCTTAGATGTATAAGCGCATGGTTGTAGTTGACCACTTTCATTCTTTTGGAGGAGGACTGCCCCAACTGCAACATCACTGGCGTCTGCTTGGATGACAAAAGGTTGTTCGGGATCTGGATGCTTAAGGACTGGTTCTGCTGCGAACAGACGTTTGAGTTTCTCGAATGCTGCTTGGCATTTCATTGTCCAGATGAGGGGTTGTCTAGGTTTGGGTTTCTCCCCCCCCCTTCGTTTTTATCAAGTTCGTGATAGGGAGGGCGATGTTTGCAAAAGCTGGAATGAATTGGCGATAAAAATTTGCAAACCCCAGAAAACTTTGCAATTGTTTGCGTGTGTGGGGTGGATCCCAGTCCAATACAGCTTTCACCTTCTGTGGGTCCATCTCTATTCCTTCATGGGATATTCTATACCCCAAATAGTCAATTTTCTCTTGGTGGAACTCACATTTGGAGAGTTTTGCATATAGTTTAGCGTCTAAGAGTTTTGTGAGGACTGCACGGAGTAGCTTGATGTGTTCTTCCATCGTTTCCGTGTAGATTAAAATATCATCAAGATACACTAAAACCCTTTAAATAAAAATTCATGAAGGGTTTCATTGATCAATTGCATAAACACTGCAGGCGCTCCTTGTAGTCCAAAAGGGAGCACCTTAAATTGGTAGCATCCCAATGGTGTGTTAAAAGCTGTCTTCCACTCATTCCCTTCCTTTATTCTGATGCGGTAATATGCCTCCCGTAGGTCTAACTTTGAAAAAAATTTTCCTTTCGAGAGGTGGGCTAACATGTCCTTCATGAGGGGGAGTGGGTACATATTTTCTATGCAAATGCAGTTCAATTTTTTATAATTCACACAAAGACGCATGGAGCCATCTTTCTTTTCACGGAATAACACTGGGGCCGCTATTTTTGGTCTGGCGGGTTCGATGAAACCCCGCTTTAAGTTTTTATCGATAAATGCTCTGAGTTCTTTCAGTTCTCTGGGAGACATGCAATACATTTGTGGTTTTGGGAGTTTAGCCCCTGGTAGGATTTCGATAGCGCAGTCTGTGGCTCGATGGGGTGGGAGTTCATCACAAGCTTCCTCACTAAATGCTTGGGCCAGATCCTGATACTCATTGGGGATGTTAATGGGTTTCACAGACTGTCCAGTCATGGCTGATTCTCTGTTCACTTTCCCATTCTTTATCCTTTCCTCAGATCTTTTTGCAAATATTACGTCTCTCTGGAATTGTATGGTTCCTGTCCTCCAATTTATTTTTGGATTCCATTTCTGTAGCCATGTGAGACCCAGAACTAGTGGCTTTTCCATCCCTGGGGCTACAATGAATGTGAGCATCTCCCTGTGTTTTCCTAGTCTTATTTTCAATGGTTCTGTGGTAAACCTGGCTGGCTCCCCCCCTGCTATGGTTCCATCTAATTGGCAGAAAGCGATGGGATTTTCCATTTCTTTCAGTTGGATTCCCAATTTATCTGCAAGGGAGGGTTTGATTAGGCATCGGGTGCATCCCGAGTCCAGCAACGCTGTAACTTCCTCCCCCTTCCCTTGGCTGGGGATAAACAGTCTCAGGGGTAGGGTGATTGGTTCAATTGGATTGCTTACCAGCAGGTCATCCTCTGGATCACTTTCGGACTGGCTCAGGTCCCCTCGGAGCGTTTGGGATTCTTCCTCAGGTTTGGGGGGGGGGTCGGAATCCCACATCTACTCGGCCTCTCAGGCCAGTCTCCTTCCCTCGAGGGCTGGATGTTGTGGGTTTCCTCCCTGATGGGTGGTCTAGCTTTCTGGCAGGAGTCTTCGAGTGGCATTCTGCTGCGCGGTGTCCCTCCTTTCCACACTTAAAGCAACCAGGCATTCTTGGAGTCATGGTGGATTGGGGTTTAAAAACTTCCCGTTTCCCCAGGGGTGGGGATCTTTTCCAAAACTTACCAGCACGGTACCGGTTTCGAGTCATGTCTATTTCTGCCTCCTCTGCCATCATGTACCATTCATGCAAAAGGTTTGGGGCCCCACGGGCCAGGCAGGCAGCGTATAGATCATCATTTAGTCCATCTTTGAACCAGCAGACTAAGATATCCTCTGGCCAATCTACCCGGCCGGCCAGGTCACGAAATTCCTCGGTGTATTCTGCTACCGGGCGACGACCTTGTTTCACGACTCTGATGCGGTCCCGGGCTTTTCTATCGGCAAGCGGGTCCTCGAAACGGTGGCGCAAGGCCGTCATAAAGCGATCTAAGTTTCTTAATTCTGGGGCATTGACGTTGTGGAGCGTTACCATCCATCTGGCTGCCGCCCCTTCAAGAGCTAGGGTGACAATTCGCACCCGGGACCCTTGGGTTGGGAAATCCTGTCCATATTCTTGCATGTAGGTGAGCACTTGTGCCAGGAAAAATCCCAATTTCTGGGGGTCTCCATCGAATTTTACCCCCAAGGGCGGGACCTTCCTCTGTAATTGTATGTTTCTGGGTTGGCCAGGGTTAATTCCCTGATCCAGGGCATTTAAGGGTTGGGTACCTGGTGTGGCTGCTGGTTCTTCAGTTTGTCCCTCTTCCTGCTCAATCTCCACTGAATCCGGGGTGGCGGCTCGGGTTCTCTCACCTTCTGGTTCCCTCGCTCTCCTGCGTTGTTGTCTTTGTGCATCCCCCATGTCGAGGTTCTCCAGGGCTTCCCTCACTAGGCGATTGATGTACCGTCTCATTCGATCATCGGCTGGTGGCTCCTCATCCCATTCTTCCTGATTCGATAGGGCCTCTAGCTCCAATTTCCACACGGGTTTGCGATTTCCTCGGATGAGGGTTACTCCCCTGGTTCTTCCATTCCAGGTGTCTTTCTTTCCTACACCTATAGACCACCGGGGCTTGGTGGAGGATTCGCAGGCAGCCTCGCTGTCTTCGATGGGGCACATTGAGTCAGTATCTGGCTGGGTAACTGTTGACGTTTCTCCCCAGCATTCGGCTCCCCCTTGCTCCTTGCTGTATTCAGACATTTTTTTCTTCTCTTGCAGGATCCCCTCGGTAGAGTGAATATTTTAAAAAAAAATTCCTCTCCGGGTTGACCTCTATTGCAGACGCTGCTTTATGTCAGGCTACGGAACTTCTTCCCATTCAAACAATAAGAATGAACTTCTGATAACCAAACTTATCAAAAGGAATCCTTTATTGAGATGAGACAGTCCAGTAGGAATTCAAAGCAGCGTCTGAGGTCCCTCAGGCATACAGTAATAGATAAGGGAGTTTAGAATCCCCCCCCCATCCCAATGTTTACTTAGGGAAACAAAAGCCAATGTGTTAATTCCCCTCCCAGCCCCTCTGGGAGGGGATCCTTCCCTTTTTGGAAGGTTTTTTCTCATGTAGCTTTCCCAAGACGTACCTAACTTCCTCCCCCACCCCATTTTTAGAACGGACTGTTTTTGGAGATTTCCCAGAGCACTTCATTGTGGAGTTTTATGGACCCCTCATCTCCTGGCTGTGCCACTCCGAGGTGTTAGGTTCTGGCCATCTGGCTTCTCTCCCCCCCATTGTATCATGTATGGGTGTGCATATTCGATATAAGGTTAAATATATTCAGGTTACATCAAGAAAGGATTTCTTTATCAGTTCCCCCCCCTTTTCTTCTTCCTCTGAAGAAATGACAGATACACGGATCTGACACAGACAATAAGTATGAAAGTCTATAATGGTTAGTGTTGATATTAATTGAAAGCTAGCATTGATGTCTAGCTAAAAGATTTCATTGACATTTGATCTATATTTTTTTATTTATTTGTATTCTACTTTTATTATTTTTAAAAATAATTCAGGTGGCAAATATATCCACCTTTTCTCTTCCTATCCAACTCACCACAACCGGAGATGAGTTGGACTGAAAGAGTGACTTGCCCAAAGTCACCTGGCTTTCATGGCTTTCATTTCTAGCCTGATGCCTTAACTACTAGATGAAATTGGTTCACTGTATGCTCTAAAACTAAGCAGGCTAAGCACATTAGTATGTGTCCAGAAACACATTCCAGCTTCCCCTTTACTGCCTCCCCTTTACTGCCTCCACTAGTAGAGGTGATATACTATTACTACAATTGTGTTGGGAGAGCCGAAGCACTTCCAGATTGAAAGGATTGAACAGTGACATTACCACTGCCCAGGGAATGCCCGATTGGGGGCCCCTTTCACTTCGCCATTAGGTTGCCCATTGAGGTGGTAACCATTTAACTACTCACTGTTGCTGGCTTTCAAACTGCTGGTTTGGCAGGACTGATGGAAGCTCACCCTGTACCTCAGTAGCAACCGAGTCTCAAATGTGAGCCTATCAGCTCAGCATCCTAACCTTGTAGAGCTTAATGAATATAGAGGGTATGAAACTTGACTTCAGTTCAAATTGAATCAAAACTCTGTTGCTGTACCCTACAACAATAAAGGGCCATCCCTGGAATCTCTATGACATCCTTAATCACTACATGGATCCTACCTGAAAGGGCTAATATCAGCCCTAAAACTCTTCCCATCTTATACTAAACAAATTCAAGTTAGGATTATTTTCATACTTTCTTTAATCTTTGGAATGCTAATCTTTTCTTCCTTTATGGTTCTTTCACATCATCCTTAAGGTTGTCTCTAAATTCCTTAAGATGCAGCATATCTGGAGTGCCTTATGATATTCTTTCATAAAATGGTAAAAAGATACTTGATAAACTATTAGACACACTCCCACTTGACTGAATGATCATACCTAGTAAGTCCTCATTAATGACTTCAGCTTGGCAGGAAGAACAAAGTTGAGCACCACAACTTAGACCTTGGACCTGTCCAAGTTTGTTTTTATTAATTAATTGGATGAGGGAATTGGAGGGATATTAATCTAATTTGCTGATGACAGAATTGGGAGGAGAAGCTAATATTTTAGATGAAAGAGAAAATATTTAACATGATTGAAACAGGCTTGAACTGTGGGCTGAAATGAACAGGATTAAGGTTAACAGGAAAAAATATGAAATTGTGCATCTCAATAGAATATATAAATTACTAAGGAGTGATAAGGTATCAGTCTACAAATGTATGAAAGGTGGTCACACAGAACAAGAAATTGCCTATTTTCTATCATATCAGAGTGCAGGTCTAGAACCAGTGGATTAAAATACAAGAAGGTGGGCTCAGATGAACTTTCTGAGTCTATGATTTTCCACCTGAGTTCTTCAAACTGAGATTGGATGGTCATCTTCAGAAGTGTTGTGGTGGATCATCACTAAGCAGATAGTTGGATTTGATGACCTCTATAAACACTCCCAACTCTGTCTTTTGGAGATATCAAGCCTCAAGCCATTTAAGACTTTAAAGGTACCAATAAATGTACTGAATTATAGCCAGACACTTACTATCAACCTGCATAGTTGACTTTGAAAAGGTTTGCAAACTATGTAAAGCCTGTTACCAATGTAGGCATTTTTCATCAGCTTCAAGTTACCAATTGATTTTGCACCAGCTTCAAGTTTCCAAATTGCCTTTAAAGACAGTAAAACAAGTTGCAGAAGCCAAGAAATGATATAAATTATCATCAATAAAGAATAAATAATGAGATCATCAATAAGGATCATGAGTGATTATCGATATTTATTTGTTATTAGATAGACTACAATGGGTACACTAAAATATCTGTGCACAAGGCCTCTCACATGATCTTTCAGTAAGAATCAGGTATCCAGGAAAAACCCCAGTGTCAGCCGTACCAGGTAAACTAGACAAGAAACATGATCAGATAAACTAATTCTACTTTATGGTAAAGTTACATTAACAGAATCTTGCATATCATTTTACAGCCATAGAATTTAGGAAAGATCTCTTCTGAGCCTCTTACTCAATCCACTATGCAACGATGGGCTATGTTCTCTCTTATCTGACCATTCCACAGGCAGCATCTCTTTGCCCCATGTCCCAAGGTCATTCTCACATACAATTACATCCAGAAGGTAGTCCTGCCATGAATAAGGAGAGAACATTTCCATCTACAATCAGACAAATTCTTTTATTTATTATGTGGCAACAGGTTGGTGTTGAAATTTAGTCAGTCAATGTAAATTTTCTCCAGAATAATCTTTTCCAATCTGGTCATTCAGGTTTTCCAATGGTTCACTCAAAGTAAAAAAAGAGTTTTAAGACTCCACAATCATACTGGACATATTATTACCACATGGAAAGTGCCTTATTATGCAAATCGATTCCCTCCATACAAAGGAATTCAACTCTTATGGACAGATAATAATTTCAGCTACATCTCCAAGAGATTAATAAGTTGACAAAGAAAAAGGAAGTTTTGGTTCATAGAAAAATGGAGATAAAGTTGGAGTATGATAATCTGAAATTTCCATCTACAATCAGACAAATTCTTTTATTTATTATGTGGCAACAGGTTGGTGTTGAAATTTAGTCAGTCAATGTAAATTTTCTCCAGAATAATCTTTTCCAATCTGGTCATTCAGGTTTTCCAATGGTTCACTCAAAGTAAAAAAAAGAGTTTTAAGACTCCACAATCATACTGGACATATTACCACATGGAAAGTGCCTTATTATGCAAATCGATTCCCTCCATACAAAGGAATTCAACTCTTATGGACAGATAATAATTTCAGCTACATCTCCAAGAGATTAATAAGTTGACAAAGAAAAAGGAAGTTTTGGTTCATAGAAAAATGGAGATAAAGTTGGAGTATGATAATCTGAAATAGAATCAGAAATGTAATATCTACAAAGCTGTTTGAACTCAACAATTGATAAGGAAAGTACAGCCATTACCACTTTCACTTTCTGAAGATGTCAGTGACAATTGTTGGCAAAATGTCAGGATACCAAATAATTAGACCACCACTCATTAGCCTGAAAGTTCATCACCAGGTTGACACTGGCTTTGAAAGTTTGCTTTGATACACTCCTATATTTATGTTTGATTTTCAAACATTCTTGGCTCAAAGGCTTCTAGCCAGGGGTCAGTTCTGCCCGGCTTTATAGAGCCGGTAGCTCTGAAGAGCAGCAGACACCAAACCGGTTCTGTGTCTGCTGCTGTTTGGCCCACCGGCCCACCTGGGCTCTTACCTGACCTTTATTTCCTGGTTTTTCAACCTCATCTGCTTTGCATAGCACAGTTGGGGTTGAAAAACAGTAAAAAAGCGGTTTTTTATCAGCTGTCTGGGCAGCATAGCTTGTGTGCAGCATGCAAAACAGGTCGACAATGTAATTACCAAACTGGTAGTAATGCTGGTTGAATCCCATCCCTGCTTCTAGCCTTGGCATAGAAACACTTCAATATAAACTATAGTTCTTCAGTGTGAATGGATTCCTCAAATTGCATTTACCTGCATATATTTTCTTTGCTTCATCTATTCATCTTTCGGTTTTCAAATAACATTTATTTGGAAAAAAAAGGAAATAACAAAAAGACATGTGTGTATTGTGTATGTATGTGTGTGTGTGTGGGGGGGGGGGATCAGAATGCTTATTATGCTTATGCTTTATTTTATAAAGCCCTGTGTTATGGATTACAACTTTATATAATACTCAGACAGAGATTTAATAAAGAAAACATTTTTTGCAACTTTCAAAACTCCAATATTGTTTATGACAAATGCACTTCAAGACACTTAGAGCATTATTATTGTGTACTCTCAGATAGTCCCAGTTGAACAAGATTGGCAATTAGCAGCACTTGTGTCTGACATTTAACAAGGCACTTTGTTTTAAGAACCACAATGTATGACCTCCACACAACAAGCCATTCTGCAAGTGCTTTTCAACATCATTCTTTTCTTTCTATTTCAGGTGAAAAATATTAATTAGAAAGCAACCTATCCAATAACAATAGCCCTTTTTTAAAAACAAATGAACATGGAACATTCTAGTTATGGGGTTAAGTAATTAGTAGTAGGTTTGTAAAGGACCTAACTTTTAAATGCTAAATGTTAAATGATAAACCTATCTTTCAAATCTGAGGTGAATTTATTATAGTGCAAATCTAACTGTGGCAGGTGTTCAAGACAGAAAGAAAAAGAGAACGACAGTGTAAAAAACCCATTTCCTGCACTGAAATTGAGACAATGCAACAAAACTGGATGAGGTTAGGGTTGGTTTTTTTTTTAATGTTAAGTTAATAAAGTGCAAAATTCCCCTTAGGAATGTTACCAATTGTTGAGATTTTCCTATAAAATCCTCCACTTATATAGAATAGCAACAGGATATATCCTGAATTACTTTGTTAGGCATGATTTTACCTATCCAGTCTAAATACTAAAGGAAAAACATCTAGAGATTCTGCCTCCATAAAAGATGAAGGGGATGGGACCAGGAGGCAGGCCTGGAATTCATGGAATTCAAAGGCCTCTCTTCTTATTTAAAAAGGCCTTTACATCCATTTTATTTTAATCAGCTTTTAAACCCTGTGATGGACAGTATTCGTTTATTATTTGAATTGCTAGATTCTAGCTGATTATTCTACCCTCCACTCCATATTTTATTCATTTTAAACAAGGTAGCTCCCATGGGAACTTCCCTTCAATCAATAGAGAGGCTTAAATGGATGATTTTAGCTTCCTTCTTAGATCAATAATAAAAATATACAGTCACCAGTTTCCAAACGTATTCAAACTTATAAATGGGCAAGCATAATTTCACTAGTTACATTACAGAAGCAATAGCTAGGCAGATATACGTTATTTTTATTTATTTATTTATTTATTTGTCAATTGCTTACAAGATAATAGGTATAAGTAAAACATAATTATGAATACATGGATACATATAAGAACAATAAAACATAAAAGAAACAATAGGACAGGGATGGTAGGCACGTTGGTGTGCTTATGCATGCCCCCTACAGACCTCTTAGGAAAGGGGTGAGGTCAATAGTAGACAGTCTAAGGTTAAAGTTTTTGGGGTTTGGGGAAGAAACTACAGTCAAGTAGAGTATTCCAGACATTGACCACTCTGTTGCTGAAGTCGTATTTCCTGCAATCAAGTTTGGTGTGATTAACCTTGAGTTTGTATCTATTGTTTGCTCTTGTGTTGTTATGGTTGAAGCTGAAGTATTCACTGACAGGTAGGACATTGCAATGTATGATTTTATATATTATACTTAGATCAGACTGAAGGCGGCATAGTTCTAGGTTTTTTAGGTCTAGAATTTCAAGTCTGGTGGTATAAGGTATTCTACAACGAGTAGAGGAGTGGAGAACTCTTGTAAAATATTTCTGGACTTTCTCAACTGTATTAATATCAGATACATAATGTAATGTAATATCAGATACATAATATCACAGTGATGCAAGAATAACTTTACATAGCATTATGCTATTGAATTCGATAGGATAATTTTTGCTTAATGAAGTTAATGATATCAATCAATCCACAATAGACTGAGCATCTTCTTAAAGTTGAAATATACACCTTGGCTCCAGTGCCTATTTAAATAAATCATCTTTCTCCATCTCTTGCAAGCCACCCTCACCAATCGCTATTTCTGTCAATCTCAAGAAGAATTTTTTTTCCTACTCTCTTTCTGGTTCCTTGATGTTTCTTCATTCTTCAACCTGACTCATCAGAACCCCATCTGCTTTTCCTGCCCTCACTTTCTCAAACCTGTTTTCACCCAGTTGGTTCACTGGGTCATTTCCCTGCTGGCAAAACTGCTTGCTACTCAATACTTCTAAACCTTTTGTATTTCCCTCTGTTCCTCTTTCCTTGTAAGCTGAAGTGAGAATTTTAGCTGGGCAAAATGCTGAAGGGAGAACAGTATCTTCTCAAAATAACTTTCTTATTTCCTATCTTAAAACTTTGCTTCTTGTTCCTGTTATTTCCATAGATCACCCCTTTCCAGGCTTTACCTGTTATTCCTAACTATGATAGAGGATTAACTTCTTCTTTCTCCAACTTCCCCACACAGAGACTTATGTTGCTCAGTTTGTCCACCCACATCCCCACAGCTTTTTACATTTCTTCTAAGTTTTATTTCATGCCTCTTTACATTTTGGGACAAATCTCCCTTGATGAATATCTCCTAATTCTGATTTTCTTTATGAACTCCAACATGTTTATCACAAGCTTATTTTATCCCCATATCTGTTTACCTTACCATCTTTATGAATCCTATTTCCTCTGTTTCTCACTTCTTCCAGTTCCTCAGCAACTAGTATTCAAACAGCTAAGTTATTTACATATTCTTATAACCTGCCCTCATTTGCATTGGATTTTAGTCCCTATACATTGTTCTAAACTTTCTTGGTTAGATTGTGATGTTTCCCTTAAGATGGAATTCTTTGAGGAAAAGATGAACACAAATGTCTGAAATTTTATTCCATAATATAATTCCACAAATAGATAATATAGAAATAAGGTGATCTTTACTGTTTAAGTTACAGCAGGGCTGTCAGAGTTTTTTTTTTCCCTTTTATTAAAAGATAATAGTAATATTTTTCCTCTTTTTAAAACTTTCCCCATTCTTAGCTTTCTGCCAGCCTGCCTTAACTTAAGATAATATTTCTTTCTTGTAGTGAACTTTAATCAGAACACAACTTATTTTCTTCTGTATGTAATTGTTTTGATTTTATTTTTCACTTTTAATATATTGTAAGGGAAGAAAGAAGCAAGAACATCCCTGAACAATGTATACCAATGTTCATTTATTTGTATCACTAAATGTATATAAAAAAGAATAATTATTGTTAGTATAGCTTATATAAATTTTCCAGGACCAGTAAAAATATGATTTATCTCCCTTGGAAGTAATTATCCAAATGTTATCTGTAACTTTTTCCCTAAGAACAAATGAGCAGCCTTAGCATTCAAATAAATGTTCAAGATAATCTATTTTTTTCTGCTTTTGAGCAATCATTAACTTTGTAGCCAGGAATAAGAATAACACTAGCTTATTTTGGGTAAGAGTTGCCAGTCTCAAAAAAATATGCAATAATCACAACTAAAGACCACATTTCACTTTTTGTTTAGTTCTTATTTTTTTTAAATATTGTCTTCCAATCTGAGAATATTTTTCACAAGTACAACACACATGGAAAAAATTGCAATCCTCCAACAATTAAATGGAACATTATGAGATATTTGCACTAACCTAATTGAAGTTAAATGTAATATCTTCTACTGAATCACATATATGGAAGCTAATAGAAAACCACATGATTTTATTAGTGTTTGCCATTTCATCTCTTCCATTCATTTTCCTAAATCTCAAGTCTCAACCCGACCAAAACCGAGTGGCTGTGGTTTCCTGCGCCCAGATACAGCCAGCTGGTTCCTTCGCTGGCCGTGGGGGGAGAGGTCTTGACCCCCGTGGAAAGGGCGCGCAAACTTGGGTGTCCTCCTGGACGTACGGCTGTCTTTAGAAGAACATATTGCAGCCGTCGCCAGGGGGGCTTTCTATCAGATTCGTCTGATTTACCAGTTGCGGCCCTTTCTGGATCTGGGCGCACTTCGCACAGTCACTTCCGCCCTCGTCATCTCCCGCCTGGATTATTGCAATGCTCTCTACATGGGGCTCCCCTTGAAGAGTCTCCGGAGGCTGCAGCTGGTCCAGAATGCAGCCGCGCGGGTGATCGTGGGTGCTCCTCGGAGCTCCCACGTTACACCGCTTCTCCGCAGGCTGCACTGGCTTCCTGTGGCCTTCCGGATTCGATTCAAGGTGGTACTGACAGTATTTAAAGTGCTCCATGGCTCGGGACCTGGGTACTTACGGGACCGCCTGCTGCCATCATCAACCTCCCGCCGCCCAGTACGCTCCCACAGGGTTGCCCTCCTCGGGGTTCCGCCGCCCGGCCATTGTCGGTTGACGGCCCCGAGGGTTCAGGCTTTCTCTGTGGGAGCCCCCTCCCTTTGGAATGATCTCCCCCCGGAGATACGGGCTATGACGGATATTCTGACCTTCCGGCGCACAGTGAAAACCCTATTTTTTAAACAGGCTGGCCTGGCCCAGTAACTGTATTTTAGTTTTTTAACTTAATTTTAATCGGGGTTTTATTAGTTTTTAATTTTTAACTCTATTTTTGGGTTAGACAGCCGGATCAATTTGGTTTAATTTATTTTAATTGTATTTATTGAGTATTTATTATGTGTTTTTAGTAGGCTGTACACCGCCCCGAGTCCCTTTTTGGGAGAGGGAGCGGTATAAAAGTTTAATTAAATAAAATAAATAAATAAATAAATTTTATTTCAGCATAGCATGGATAGGGGACTGTGTGGTGTACCATTGACCTACAATGTTTTTAATAACATACACATTTTTAATATTTTTCTATTGGGTCAGGAAGGGTTTTTTTTTTTCAGTAATACTTAAGCAAATTGCTAATTCCTTTATATCTTTATAAATACATTTTTATATATATAAAATATATTTTTATATATACAAAAGAATGTAAATTGGAGCCATGAAATTCAATTGTATTTGACCCTGTTAGCCTTCAAGAAGATTTTGCAGATCAAAATATTCTCTCAAACATTGAGGACAGGTCATTAAATAAACCTATCCCATGAGATATAATATATCTTGGTGTGCTCAGGCTGTGTGCTTGGTTGTTGTATTTCTTCATCTTGTTTTTGTTTTACTGTAATTCTATTTTTATTGTTGTATGCTATCCAATGTCACACTTTTACAAATTGGATGACCATATAAATTCTCAAATAAACAATAGCTGCCACATAAGGAAAACTATTTGGTATTTTACAACCTAGTGTCTTATTATTGGAGAAACCTCTTACCCCATTGGAACTATGATCTTTCCAAGACTTCAGATGTTTGTTGACCAGTCCTGACTGCAGAACTCAGGATGTATCAGTAAATGTTTCAGAGCAGTTCTGCCCTCTACTAAAGTTGCATATCTTTTTGTGAGACTGGATTTGTACCTGTTGTGAATATATAGCATATAGATTATCTGAAAAATAAATATGTTAAAGAATAATTTGGAGAAGTTGAGTGACAAAATTATTTTACTTGATAGCAAATACAAACTAGGAGTATACCTAAATATAAAAAGTAGGATTTGGGCACAAACCTTGTGTGATTGTTTGTGTGCATCTCTGTGTTTGCATGATTACTTTTTTCAGGAATGTTGTATGGTAATAGAATAGAATAGAATAGAATAGAATAGAATAGAATAGAATAGAATAGAATAGAATAGAATAGAATAGAATATTTTATTGGCCAAGTGTGATTGGACACACAAGGAATTTGTCTTGGTGTAAATACTCTCAGTATACATAAAGAAGGAACATTCGTTAAGAATCAAGAATCATAATGTACAACATTAATGATAGTCATAAGGTACAATCAACATCAAATCATACTAGGAAACAGAGGATACAAGCAACAAAGTTGCAGTCACAAGTGGGAGGGGATGGGTGATAAGGAGTGATGAGAAGATTAACAGTAATAGTAATGTACACTTTGTAAATAGTTGAACAGTGTTGAGGGAATTATTTGTTTAGCAGAGTGATGGCTTTCAGGAAAAAACTGTTCTTGTGTCTAGTTGTTCTGGTGTGCAGTGCTCTATGGTGTCATTTTGAGGGAAGGAATTGAAACAGTTTATGTCCAGGATGTGAGGAGTCTGTAAATATTTTCACAGCCCTCTTTTTGACTTGTGCAGTATACAGGTCCTTGATTGAAGGCAGGTGGGTGGTAATTGTTTTTTCTGCAATCCTAATTATCATCTGAAGTCTGTATCTGTCCTGTTGGGTTGCAGAACCAAACCAGACAGTTATAGAGATGCAGATGATAGACTCAATAATTCCTCTGTAGAACTGGATCAGCAGTTCCTTGGGCACTTTGAGCTTTCTGAGTTGGTGCAGAAAGAACATTCTTTGTTGTGCTTTTTTGAAGACGTTTTTGATGTTAGGTGTCCATTTTAGGTCATGTGATATAATAGAACCTAGAAATTGAAGGTCTCTACTGTTGATATTGTGTTGTCTAGTATTGTAAGAGGTGGTAGTATGGGAGGGTTTCTTCTAAAGTCTACCACCATTTGTATGGTTTTGAGTGTGTTCGGTTCCAGATTGTTCCGGTTACACCACGAGGCAAGTTGTATAACTTCCTCTCTGTATGCAGATTCATCGTTGTCTCGAATGAGACCAATGTCATGAGAAGATTCTCATTGTCAAGTAAACAGCTGTCTAATTCAATGTTCTCAAACCTGTTGATTTGGAGATATGATAGATTTTAGTTCCTTTAATTCCTAGTTGCAAACCTGTAGACAACATTGCTTATGAGAATTATTTCAACACACCTGGCTTTTCCAAGTTGGAGATTGCTGGCTTGTTTGAATGTGACTTTTCTGAGAAATAATCATGTCATGTTCTTGTTGGTGTTGTTGCCAAGGCTAAAGTCATGAAGAGGTTAATCTAAAAGCCAGTTCTAAATACCACCATAAAATTAAGAAGGTGGAAAGAAAAAAAAGTTCTTCTTTGACCGGCAATGACTTCAATATGGATATGGTGTGAAATCTAATAAAGAGATAAAACCAACATCATTATAAAACCATTATTTTATGGAAAAGTGTTAAATTCAGAGCAATTTCTTCCTCATCCAAACATGATTGAAGGCACAATTGACTTTAGGAAAGTTAGTGCTTTGATTGAAACAAGCAGTCTGAAGTAGAATGTTATTGCAGCTCCCAGCTGCCAAACTGTTGTTTGCTTCCTGAGTAGATTTTTATATGGTAGCAATGAAGAATGAGCGTTTCTCAGCAGGTTGCCAAACAATGTAAAGGAACTATTGGCAACTTTATATTTGTGAAGGAAAAAATTCCCATTTATTTTCCTCCTTTACTCATGCTTGAAAAGCGAAGTTGGCAAACTTTCTAAAAGGTTTTGGATCTTTCAAATGATTACTCCTATCATTTACCATTCTTGAGAGTGATATCTATGGATTAATTCCATAAGTACTACAAAGCCAGCAGTGTGACTAACAATGTTTTGTGGACTACTAATGGCAAAGTTTTATGATTATAGCAATAATAAATCCTATAATGTGGTATAGGTTATCCCTGCATATAGCTCAGAACCACTTCAGAATTAAAGGGGAAAAGTATGCATGAGTATGATAATGTTTTAAACCAGTGTCTTCAACCAAAAATTACATTTAATTTCTTTTTTCCTTTCCAAATGTTACACTTCCATTGTGGAGGTCATCCCTAAAATCCCGGGGGTGGGGAAGCAGAAGCTTTTTTTCTGCTTTTTTCTTATTTGTCAACAATATACCCTTTTCTCTTTGAACCCAACCTTCTATATAACCCTGGCCTATAATATTTAGGATGCTAAAATGAACAAGTACGTTTTAAAGTGAAATAATAATAATTGTACAATATTATACATTCATTAATTGGTGTTAATAATAAATTGGTCAGCATTGGGTCAAGATGAAATGCATGGGTTTTGATTGAAACATTTGACTGAGCAATTCCAGTTATTAGATACACACACTGGTGGGATTCAAATTTTTTTTACTACCGATTCTATGGTCGTGGCTTGGTGGGCGTGGTTGGGAAAGGATACTGTAAAATCTCCATTCCCTCCTCACCCCTCTAACCTACTTTCCAGCTCCACTCTCCTCTTTTTTTTTTAAGTTTTAAAAACAATTTTATTCACAAAATTTAAAACATACAAACTCAAACACGTAAAAACATTAGTATATAACTAAACCATGTTTCTTTACATTTGTTATCAAGCTTGGTAAGTCCTAGTTCTTTTTTAAACATTGGTTTAGTGTTAAATCAAGCTCCACTCTCCTGTGCATGGCAATAAAAGAAGACCCAGCTGATCTCCTGGGACTCAGGAGGCAGAGAATAGATGGGGGTGGTGCTAGTCAAAGGTGGTATTTTCTGGTTCTCCGAACTACTCAAAATTTCCACTATCGGTTCTCCAGAACTGGTCAGAACCTGCTGAATATCTCCTCTGAATACACAGCTGTAATAATGAAGGAGAAGTAAAATTCCTGGATTGAAACACCATAAAATAGTGACAGTGAACCATTCACACAGTGATGTTGATAGATGCTATCTACCAAGGAAAGTAGGTGGGTGTGAAATGATTGAAGAAGGGAAAAAAAGGGCATTGCAAAAATATCAGAAGAACAGTGAAGAAGATATACTGAAACAAATGTATCATGAAGGTTTCCTAAGTACTGGGGAGGCAAAAGTGGCCTACAAGAAAGACCAAATGAAGAATGGAAAAGAGAAATGGCAAGTGTTACATGTGCAGTACAGGAAGGAAGGGGGGAAGGAAGGAAGGAGGGAGACAGAAAGAAAGAAAGAAAGAAAGAAAGAAAGAAAGAAAGAAAGAAAGAAAGAAAGAAAGAAAGAAAGAAAGAAAGAAAGAAAGAAAGAAAGAAAGAAAGAAAGAAAGAAAGAAAGAAAAGCAGTTATGTCAAGAACAGAAAAGTTTAAGACAGAGACTAAGGCTAACCAATCTGGTTAGATAATCTGAAAGATGCTGCATTAATATGTCCAGAAAGCACTAGATTAAAAATAAAAAATAAAAAAAAAGTTTTTAAAAATAGGCAAGTTTTTACCAGGCATTGAATAAAATTTCAATGTTTTGAAAAACAGTTCTGAAATAAGTACTTTTTCAAATAAACCTGTTTACTTCAGACTATATCCATTCATAAACACTACACTATTCCTTTTCAGGATTAAAAGCCTAAGGTCAGAGGTGATATTCAGCAGGTTCTGACTAGTTCTGGAGAACCGGTAGCAGAAATTTTGAGTAGTTTGGAGAACCGGCAAATGCCACCTTTGACTGGAGATTTTACAGTATCCTTCCCCTGCCACGCTCACCAAGCCACGCCCACAGAACCAGTAGTAAAAAAATTTGAATCCCACCACTGCTAAGGATCATACTAGAACTAACATCTTTCTGGTCTCTGACTGTAAGGAAAGTTTACATAAATGTCACGCCTGTTATTTCAATATTCCATCAAACCTGAGTGTTCTTTTAAAAGGGTACTTTGATTGGTATTTTTAGCAGTAGTGCTAACTCCTATCACTGATTTGAACTGCTGGAGATGCTTATGGGAAATATAATTGAAACCCTGGCCAGATCAAGAAAGACTAATTGTGGAATTGATAATTGCAGCTTTAATATGGTTCATTTTCTTATCCCTTTTCACTATTTCAGTACATGGTTGCTCAATATTGTCATTCTATTTCATTTCCAGGGAATCACTGTATATGTTGTATGTCTCAGTATAAATGCTTACCTACAACTGTTTACAAATAGCCATTCAAAACTCTCCATTCTATTGGTCCTCATAAAAGTAAAGATATTCTTTACAAGGACAGAATATATTGCAATATATCCAAATTGCAGCATTTCTGTGGAACAAATTTATTTATTGCCTATTCCCTTGAATTGACTTCATTTAAAGCTCAAAGACACACATTTCCATCAGGCCATTTAAACCATGGGAAACTGTGAGGAGATTTGACTTAAAAGTATCCCTTCTCCTCTTCTTCTTCCTCTTTCACTGAAAAAAACAGAATCAAGACAAGATGTAGAGCTAGTCAGAGATGTAGACATCAACATAAATAAATTATGGGCAAGAATAAAAGCAAAGGAAAACAGGGGGAAATTCCTTTACAGAGGGCACACATGAACAAACCCAAACATATACATTCACACATATACACTGAACCTTTTTATGCATTACTAGTATATAAAGATTATTTTAATTATATTAAAATTAATATCATTTTATTACATTATATTATTTTCGCTAATAAATGTAGACTAGCTTTAAAATAAATATCTCCTTCAATCCAGCTTGGTGTAGAAATTAGGTGACTGTGAGTTCTAGTCCGTCTTAGGCAGAAAAACCAGCTGGGTAACCTTGCTCTCAGACCTACAAAGAAGGCAATGACAATGGCAAGTCACTTTTGAAAAATGTTGTCCAGGCAGTCTCTGAGAATTGAACTCAACTGAGTAGAAGAAAAAAAAATCCTTCAACAAAGGCTTTAAAAAACTTTTTTTTGTTTCCATTTTCCTATGCTTTTAAATTTCACTGATGCACCGAAAGGTGTATTTCAGTTTTCAAGGCTTTTCTATAGAAGTCTGAGAACTAAAAGAAAGTGTGGAATCGATTTATATTACATCAATTTATATGACTTAGGAAACATAGACCATGAAGCCACAGGATAATTTATTGCAAAAGAATCTTGGATGATTTGCCTAATTTCTTCAAAACCTTTTGACTGTTGGAAGCTAAAGTATTGTTTAATTAATCACTGTCACCATATATGCTAATTTCTTAGACTTCAGACGATGCAAAGCAGAGCTTCTCCCACTATATATCAATGGAGATTGTGTGGAAAGAGTTCATAGTTTTAAATTTCTAGGAACTCATATTTCCGACAACCTTACTTGGTCAGTCCATACTATGGCCACTGCAAAGAAGGCCCAACAGCATCTGCACTTTCTGAGGCTGCTGAAAAAGAGTGGACTGGGTGAAAAGTTGGTGGTTACTTTTTTTACCGTTTTACCATTGAGAGCATTTTGGCATACTGTATAACAGTATTGTATGCTGGATGCTCTGTAGTGGATAAGACGATGCTCCAGAGAGTTATAAACACAGCAGAAAAAATCATTGATTGCTCTCTTTCTTCTTTGGAAGAAATTGTGAAGACCAGATTCCTTTTTAGAGCACAAAAATCTCCACACAGACCGTTCTCATCTTGGTCATTCATATTTCAAATTGTTACCATCAGGGAGTCGTTATAGGTGTCTTAAAATGAGGACTAATAGACTGAGAAACAGTTTCTTTTCCAAGGCAATAATTGTCTTGAATCAAACAGTATATTTGTGATTTATTTCTGTGTATAAAATGGCATTTTTAAACTATCTAACTTAATATATGTTTTTAATAGGTTTTAGACCAGGTTTTTAATTATTATTATTATTGTTACTTTAATTATTTTACTTTTTAAATACTGTGTAGTATGATTGCGATGTGGTGTTTGGGGCACTGTGCTGGAGTAGCTTTCAAATTTCATTGAATTTTGAATGCAATGATGATAAAGGTATTCTATTCTATTTCAATTTCCTTGCAGTCCGGACAGATCCCTATTTATTTAGTGTAATTTTAGCCTAGTGCCATATTGATTATTGTGAAAGTCAATTTCTAATATGAAGGGTATTTTTTTAAAAAAAAGACTTTCAAGGAAAATATCAGAGTTTTATATTTTAGTGCTTTTAAATGAATCAGTGGTATATAATTTATGTAAGTAATTATAGCTTTGATTATATGTCAGCAATTTGTTGTTAACTCTTAGCAATCACACAGATATTCTCCATGACAATTTGTCCATAATCTGATTCTCAGGATTTCCAATGGTACACTCATTGTCCTAGTAACTGTGTTCAGTGCTAGTTTCCAGATAAACCATGATTCTGTATTTGTATTTAATAATATTTTTAGCTGGTTTTCTTGCAAAGTTTACTAGTACACCAGTCATTCCTATTCCATTTTCCAGGTTGATCAGAGTAATATTACATTTCTGTACTATTATCACACAGCAATTATTTCGTTGCATGTAATGTTGAAAAATTCTATGTGATAGTATATCTAGGCCATCTTTGTACGGTTTTTTCCCCTCTGCCTTAGCTGTTTTCATCCTTGTTACAATCCACAATCCCAAAGAAGTTCCATGAAATAGATCAGTAATTATGAACTTATGACTCACATATCAAAAGTGACATACCTCAGTACTTTGAGGAACATACTAGTATTTATCAACAATCAATGGCAATGTTCTAGAAAGCACACCTGGTTTAAAAGAGGTTTGTTTTCCTGGGCCTGTGGAAGTCATGTGAGAGGGTCATGCTCTTATAGCCTCTGAAGCCTCCAAAAACAACACAAAAATGGACCATGTTTTCACATGATTTTTGGAAGTGGAAGAGGCCACATAATAGCATCCTCCCAAACTACTTCAAAAATGAAGGCCTTATGCAATGTGAAATCGCTACTTCAAAGCCTCAGCACTGCCACTGAGTGCCACTGCTCAAGGTGGCTTAAATTGGTAGAGGAAGAGGCATAGAGAATTGTTTCTCTTTTGTTCGGATGGAAGTGACACACCAGCAGTGTCAAGTTAGGCACTTTCTGAATTCTGAATTCTTTTCTGAATACACCAAGCCCAGTGGTAAACCACTGAAATAGATTATTAGTTTGCATTATAAGATCAATAACCAGGTCTCTTACTCTACAATTTAATAACTAAACTCTAAGTGTCACCTTGCACTGCAAAATGAGCAACATATAAATTTATATGTTTATATACATTTTGATACATAAATAACCAAGAATAGTGGTGGATGAAAAAAACTAAACAGACTTATTGAATCTTATAGGAACTATCTTATAAAGGCCTCAGGAAGAAGTGCATCAGATCCTTGATTTTATAAATATCTAATTCTTATAGACGACTGACATGATCTGATCATCTTTGAAAACTATCTATCAAAATGTTTGCAGTATTTTCTGTTGTTAGTTTGAAGTTTATTCATTTTAAAATGCTTTAACTTGAAGTACTGGGAGATCAATAACCAAGTGCCACATCTACAAGTAAGTCAATATAAAAAATAAACAGCAATATAACTAATAAATTGTTGCTTCTTCTAGCTTGAAAAATTACTCATATTGTTACAGTTAAGATATATGCCATAGAAATGTAGAAAGTGGTGACACAGCTGAATCTGTCTGACTTGCACCTGAGATATTATTATTATTATTATTATTATTATTATTATTATTATTATTATTATTATTATTATTATTATTATTACCATCATCATCATCATCATCATCATCATCATTATTAGTGTTGCAAAAACTCAAGAGGAGCAAAAGACCAGCCGCTAATTAACAAGCTAATTCTGAAGAATTCTGAAAAAAAGGCGAACCAATCTGTTCATGGCTTGGATAGACTCCAAGAAAGCATTCGATTCAACCCCCACAGCTGGATTAAGAAATGCCTGGAAATGTTTGGCATCAGCAGCAACATTCGAAAATTCATGGAAATTTCAATGTACCTCTGGAAAACAAAGCTTATGGCTAATGGAGAAGAACTAAGTGAACTTGAACTTAAACGAGGCATCTTCCAGGGTGACTCCCTTCCACCCCTATTATTTATTCTATCAATGCTACTACTGATAACCATTTTAAAGAAGGTGAACTGGGGATATGAATTTGCAAAGAAAGGATTGAAAAATTCACATTTATTGTACATGGATGATTTGAAGTTGTTTGGTAAAACAAAAAGTGAACTGAATTCACTAATTGAAAGCATGAAAGAATTTAGCCAGGACTTTGGAATTGACAAATGTGCAACAATGGCAATCAAAGCAGGCAAGGTCATAGAAGATGATGGAATAGAACTTGACAGTAAAGAAATGATAAAGGCAATGAAACCAGAAGCAGGCTACAAGTACTTAGGGATTTTAGAAGCCTCTGGTTTAATGCATAATAAAGTCAAGGAATCAACTTCAGCCAAGTACGTTCGAAGAGTTTGCAACATTTTAAATCCAAGTTGAGTGGTGAAAAATATCATAAAAGCAATAAATACTTGGGCTATACCTGTGATTCGATACTCTGCAGGAATAATTGACTGGACCCAGATGGAGCTGGGCAATTTGGACAGAAAAACAAGGAGGCTTATGATTATGAATCATACCTTGCACCCTAAAAGTGATGTTGATCGATTATATCTACCAAGAGCAGAGGGTGGTCGAGGTCTCCTACAAGTAAAGCAGACTGTAGAAGAAGAAAGACACAGCTTGAATGACTACATCCAGAAAAATGAAGAGCCAATGACTAAGGAAGTACATAAAGGAGATCTTTTGAAGACAACCAAATCAAAAGCTGAATACAAAAAAAGAAGTAATTGAGAAGTGAATTGAAAATTGGAAAAGCAAAGCTATGCATGGCCAATACCTGAAAAGTATTGAAGGCAAAGCTGACCAAAAGCTTACTTGGAATTGGCTAAAATCAGGAATACTGAAAAAAGAAACTGAAGTCTTTATTTTCTGAGATTTTGTTCCTCTAAGTAAAATTTAAATCACTTCAACTTTCCTACACTTTATTTTTAAGCTTGATGCTGTTGTTTCTGCTTTTTTGGTTACCACAAAATGATAACCTCA
Source organism: Bungarus multicinctus (assembly GCA_023653725.1). NCBI lineage: Eukaryota > Metazoa > Chordata > Lepidosauria > Squamata > Elapidae > Bungarus > Bungarus multicinctus. The sequence goes on along the minus strand of CM042842.1, from coordinate 35,609,560 downwards.
AAACCACAAAATGCCCCTCCATTACACCCCCCAAAAAATTCAATTCCTCAAACTTCTCCGTGCTCCTTTTTAAGTAGGTCAAAAACTATATTTTTAAAAAATGGTGTTTTTAAGCCAACTGCTTTTGTTAATAACATATCTTAATATCAATGCTCAAAACATTCACTTAGTTGTCTCTTTATAAAAAAAAAAAGATTGGAAATTGTACCAGCTTCATTTAGACAATCAGATGATGGAGGGTAAGGCTTTGAACACTGATGTCATTGAATCATCCAAGGAATTTAATAAACAATTTAGTTTCAGGAAAAAACTATCATGTAATCTGCAACTCTTACACTGCAAAAACATAGGGATTACACAACTCGATTAGGGCGAAGCAATAGACGCAATCTACATAGACTTCTGTAAAGCCTTTGATTCAGTGGTACATGACAAACTACTCCTAAAACTAAAATCTTACGGTATCTCTGGACTACCCATAACTGGATAGAAGCATTCCTGTCAAACAGACAACAAATGATCAAAATTGGGAGCGTCCTATCAAATTCTGTACCTGTCAACAGTGGTGTCCCCCAAGGCAGTATTCTAGGACCAACTCTTTTCATACTCTACATAAATGACCTCTGATGATGTAAAGCTATTCAACACCACAGACAATACTGCTATCCTTCAAAAAGACCTTGACTATGTATCAGAATGGTCAAACAAATGGCAACTTCAAATCTCAACAAATAAATGCTCTGTCCTACATATTGGCAAAAAAAGTGAGAAAATAAAATACAGGCTGAATAGTCAAGACCTTGTTGATGATCCAAACTCTGTCAAGGATCTTGGAGTACTCATCTCTAATGATCTAAGTGCTGGAGCCCACTCTAACTACATAGCCAAAAAGGCGTTAAGAGTTGTTAACCTAATCTTATGTAGCTTTTTCTCTGGTAATATTACACTAATAACTAAAGCATACAAAACATTTGCTAGACCAATACTCGAATACAGCTCATCAGTCTGGAACCCACATTACGTATCTGATATTAGCACAGTTGAGAAAATCCAGAAATATTTTACAAGAAGAGTTCTCCACTCCTCTACTCATTGCAGAATATCTTATGCCACCAGACTAGAAATTCTAGACCTAGAAAACCTAGAACTACACCACCTTCGATCCGATCTAAGTATAGTATATAAAATCATACGTTGCAATGTCCTACCTTTCAATGAATACTTCAGTTTCAACCATAACAACACAAGAGCAAACAATAGATACAAACTCAAGGTTAATCACACCAAACTTGATTGCAGGAAATACGACTTCAGCAACAGAGTGGTCAATGTCTGGAATACTCTTCCGCACTCTGTGGTTTCTTCCCCAAACCCCAAAAACTTTAACCTTAGACTGTCTACTATTAACCTCACCCCTTTCCTAAGAGGTCTGTAGGGGGCATGCATAAGCACACCAACATGCCTACCATTCCTGTCCTATTGTTTCTTTTATTTTTCTTATATGTATCCATGTATTCATAACTATGTTTTTGCTTATACCTATTATCTTTTAAGCAATTGACAAATTGACAAAAAAAAGGAGTCACCATAAGGAAAAATGTATTTTGCATAGTCATTCATTTCACATGAGATCAGCTATAATACTAAGATTTAGTTTCTTCTAAGGAAGAAAAAAAAGGTATAGGTAAACAAACTGGTTTTCAGTATAGTACAGATCCCCATTTAAGGTGCTGATATTTAACTTTTAAGGCCTCTTGGTTTGTAACTGTTATGTCTGAAGGAATGTTTGAGACTTTTCCTGACCATACTCAAAGATCTTTTTCATGCTTTGGTGTTCTTCTGTATTTTGAGGAATATTTTTACCACCATGTGTCTATTCAGTGATTCACATTGGATTCAGGAATATCCTTCTGACAAACTCATGAGTAGCAATAGTGCCACCTAAATCATAGTGATGAATTGGTAAATAGTAAATTAACCCTATGCTCACATAGATGAATTTAGTTTTTGTTTCCCATGAATGCTTCTCACATCTCTCCCATTTATACAAAAACCAAACTGGTAAACACCACACAGCACCTTGGTAAACCCATCAGTTTATTAGAAACAGGGATAAATAGCAATATCACTTAGACTTATTTACCACTTTATAGTGTTTTACAGCACTCCCTAAGCATTTTACAGAGTCAGCATATTGCTCCCAACAATCTGGGTTCTCATTTTATTGACCTCAGAAGGATAGAAGGCTGAGTCAACCTTGACCCAGTGAGGACTGAACTCCTGGCAGGAGATGAATTAGCTTGAAATACTGTTCTGTCTAAAGCTTACTCAATTCTTTATTTGTGGACTAGATGAAGGAACTTGACTAAACTGAGCAACAGTTAATTTCCCAAAGAAATTGCTATTCACTTATTCTCTACATTCTATAAAATTAGGGATGAGTTCTGAAGACTGACTGGAGAAAGGACCATGGCAATTGCCATGCCAGTAGAATGCCTGAACAGTAGCCTTGCTAGTCTAAAATTTGGATAGTAGCTTGTTATTTTTGCTTTTGTTTCCAGATTTTTGGAAAAGATAACCAAGTGTGAATGCAAAAAATGAGTCTGGAGTTCACACATTGTGCATTATAGTCTTGTGTGCTTGTAAGAAGTTTGTCAACCAGTTGAATGTAGTTCAATGTTCTGTAGGTGCCAAGAAAATTCTCAATAACATCCATGAATGCTTTTCAGGTGTTTTTCTCTTGCCCTACTAACAGATCTTTGAATTGCATGTCATTGATGATGTATCTGACCTGTGGACAAACAAAAGTACCATCCTTAATCTTGGCATCAGTTATTCTTGGAAACGTATCTTTCAGATAATGAAGACATTCACCTTCCTTATTCATAGCTTTCAGAATTTTTTTTCATCAGTCTGATCAAAAGGAGGCAAAAATATCAGGTCAACAAGCGGTTCATTTTTCTGTCCTAAAACAAAATTCTTTCAGAAACATCATTTCTTTTTAATGTAATGTGAGCCTCTTGTGTGGTTGTCCCAGTTGCATGTATAACAGCTATACTTGGTATACCTGAGCTGCATTCCAAGCAGCAGAGCCACTACTTGTACAAAGATATTGTAGTTATACTTCAACAACAATTCCTTGTTTTCATGTTTCTTTTATGTTTGCAAATGTACTAAAGTACTAAATGATGGCACATTGCCATTGTGTAAGAACACAAAAATTCTATAAAATGGTATGTGATAGGTTAAATTACAGGTTATTTTCATGTTTAGAAGCCAAAAATATATCAGATACACTCAAAAATGTTCTGGAGACTAAATTTTTGTTGTCCAGTGATTTTGTTGTCATCATTTTCCTTTCCTCCCTTGTTTTTTTGTATTAAAAGTATATATAGCCTTGTTCAGAAATGTAAACAGAGATTCATTTAAAATCTTGCTACTTAATGTGCCAAGCTTTGGTGTTCTGTAAGGGGGAATAAATTTTGAAAATAGCTCCATTTCCCAATCCGTTTTCACTTTAGTGGGATGAAGAGTCTGTATGAAGTAGATTAACTGCCTTACTCTATTCTCTATACATTAAGAAAACAAAATGAAAGTCACTGTGAGAAAAAATAATAAAATAATTGTGACTACCAGAAAAAAATCAAGACAATATGTATTCCTTTAGTATTATGATACAAATATTACCAAAGTATTCTCTTTCTCTCCCTTTTATGATGGAATTTAGTACTCAGATATAAAAGCGATAATTACACTTGGAATGCTTGGTATATTATCACATTTCAGTAAACATTTGGCAGAATGAATAGTTTGGATATATTTGGATGTATCTGGAACACTTTTTATCTAGTGATATAATTTGAGGAATACAGAGGAAATTTTGAAATGCTTTCATAAATTGTTTGCATTGACGCTAAAATGCAGCTTCTTTTAAATGTTTGTCATAAATCGAAGTGTCTGACATGCATGAGATATGCATGAGAACAGAGTGTGTTGGTGGTGATGGTTGTGTTTTGTTGCTAATACTGTTCAGTTAAGGCACTCTATACAGTTTTACTCAGAAAATGTGAAGACTATATAGTCTTTATAAAGACTGCTTACTCCTTAATTTCATTCACATTTTCTTACAGTAATATTAAGGAAGGACAATAACAAATTTGAGTAAGTACTGCAACTGGTTATAAATGTTCAACCTCCTGTACCCTAAACCATTTTCTGGACTGAAGATTTGTAACTTTACTTGTGATTGGTGCTCATCATACAAAGTCATGTGGGGACTTGCCCCATACATACCAACATTCTCATAAGATTATAAAATCTAAGATTTTTCAGCCTGAGATATCGTGATCTTGCAAGAGTTCTTTCATCTTGAGGACTTGGTCAATATTTCAAACTGTTTTTCTGATATAAATGGTATCTCTTATCATCCCTCAGGTATTTTACCTTACAAATCAAATTTTGCTCTAATGGCAAATCTATTCCCATCACTGTTGATAGAAGAGAAGTTATAGAGCCTGTATGTTCTGAGCAATTGTTTGTTGTTAATATTATTAATGCTACAACCTTCTGACATAAGTTGAAAATATCCAGGAGATTGGAGGCAGAAGTTTAGGGAGAGGGGTGAGCGTCCTATTGACAGGATTGCATTATTTAATGGAATTAAACTATTGCATGCAATTCTTGGGATTATATAACTAAATATGATAATTAGATTTCCCTGTAGGCTGAATTGGTTAAATAGCCTGTGTCAAGAATTGTCTATTTTTGTGTAATGACTAATTCACTACCCCAGGCAGCAATGTGGTCCTACACTCAAATGTCACAGTCACCATACCTATTAAATAAAATGTGACTTTCTAAGCATGAAATACGATTGCATCTCTCAGTCATTTCACACATACTGTCCACAGCATTGTATGATTGACTGGAAAATGAGATGGATAAATCTAAATGCACTTCTGATAGATGAAGTGATTGTGGGAAGGCTCAGGCTACGTGGTAAAGCTCTTTCAATTTGGTACTGGTTTGTAGCATCAGGCAGAGGTGAAAACATGTAGTGTAATTTGCTCTTCAGTATCTCAGTAGTGAGATCTGCACCCTACTATCTTCTTCAGTATATTGTTTATATGAAAACATTACACAGGGACATTATAAATTAAAACTCTTTTTATCAACATTCTTCTGAATTGAATTCCCTCTGGATTTCTTCTCCAAGGTCATCTCCTTGGTTCTCTCATCTCCCTTCCTATTATTTTAAATATCTCAATTTCCTTTTGCTGACTGAGCTGCATAGAAAAAAGTAAGGATGTATAGCTCAGCTGGTATGTTTGTATTCGTAGTCAAGAGTTGCAAGAGAAAAACATAGTAATTCTGTTTGAAGTCTATCTCTGGCTGGTGTGAAAAAAATGGAAGAAACACTGATCTTGAAACACTATCATGAAATCTGTTCTCAGAACTATAGAGTTCAAAGCCTAGTACAGTAGAATACAGTAGAATAGGTCACGAACGCTTCTGACCATGACCAAATCGGGTTTTGCCAAAAAAATTCACACATTTTTTGAATCTGGTCATGAACTCATGCACAACCTCTCACCCAGAAATTCCTGAAGACAAAACATTAGAAGACGAAGAAATCACCAAAGTTATGGAATGAATTATGGTCGTGGCCAGAAGGTTCTACTCTAACTAAATCCACCCCCCACCCCAAAAAAAGAAGGTAGTATAGGGTATCATAGGCTATAATTTCCCATTCAGGTAGAGATAAACCAGCTTCAGGATCAGTGAGAAGTGGTGCAGCAGATCAGGGTCAGTACACCAGTAGCAAGCATTTGAAGAGACTCATTAATAGACTTGGCTTGGCCAGAAGTAGTCCAGCAGATGAAACCAAGACATATATCCTGTGGCTATCAACAGGTGAATCCCATCTATATAATCTTATGATACCCTATGTAAGGATCAAGTGGCCAGCAGGAGGCCTATGTTGTGAGACCTATCAAATAAATTCAGCACCAAAGTAGTCCAGCAGTGGAAAAATGCATGTAGCTAAATAGTTTGAAACTGACTGGTGTAGTGTGAACCAGAGCTCTTCAGTTTCACATTAGACCTATAGATCCAGTTAGTTTCAGCAGAAAGCTCACAAGAAAGTTCTGGTGATCCATAGAGGAGCTCTGATAAATCAGGGCAGAAGAAGCATAGGCCTAGACCTCCGCAGCTTTGGGAAGATATAATACCACATGCAAATGGTCTGATTTTGTTACCATCCTAAATTGAAATGATCTCCTTTTATACAAGATTACACTTGGACACTCTCTCCATACATATATACTTGGCAACAATATGAAAGGGATTGCTGCTATCTTCTTTTAGGATTTCTTTTTTTCAATTTTTCACTCTAATTTATAATCTCAATATTAACAAAAAATATGCAATCCAAACATTAGTATTATTGTATTTACATTGCATCAGTTAGGTTCCCATCCACTAAAAATCTTCAATGCTTCAACCTACAAGTTTTGTGTATTCTACTTGTAACTATGTTATTATAAACTAATTCAAACTAACCAGGTTTGACTCAGCTTCTATTTTTTAAAATCAGCCATGGTCTTGTTATGGAAATGAGCATTGTGCATTACACAGATACATTAAGTAGCTGGAACTCTAAGGACCATACTTTTAATTAATTCTTTGTGCTGGAAGGTTCCCCATAATTTCACAGGTGGGAATCAAAAGCATCAGTAATGACTTACAATGATATAAGATGGCATAGTCTCATCCCTTTGAGAGAAGCCTTGTCAAGAAACAGATTCCATAAGAACTGTTGCAACTCTATTTTACTGATGCAAAGTATAATAACAGAATTTTGAAAACCTGTTGAAGATTGTCTCACTTATGTCTTATTACAAAGACAATCAAGGTAGAGCAATCTTGAGTTTCTTTCTCATGCATTCATCCCTTCTTGGGCCAAACCTAAGTCATTTATTTAATTGTGTTGAATTCTTTCTTCCACATAGAAAGTTTCAATGCACATAGAAGCACAGCTAGAAATGGATTTTTAAATCTTTTTCAAATAGGATTCAGGTCTAGCCATAGAACAAAAATGGCATTGATCATTCTGATAAATAACTTTTGTCAGGACCTAAATGGGGAAGGAGTGTGCTTATACTATTCCTCTTATGAACATCTTATGAAAATCATCAATCATGTTATCCTTTTAAACTTCATCTAAGGATTAGGAGTTGGAGACCATGTGATAATGGTTCCACTCCATAAATGGGTGGTTTTAATCAGTGGTGATTTGGGAATGGGAGGCACTTGAGACTGTGATAACACTGGAGAGGGCTATGCATCAAGTGAAGTGATATTAATATGTAAATGACACCCAGTTATATGGGCACATTTGAGGAGGAAATAAGAGTCCTGAACTGATTAATAAAATTTAGACAGGTTGAAACAAGACCAGTCCTTTCAAGCCAGAATTGCTATTTGAGAATGAGTGACTAGGTAAATCAGTAAACAATTAACACCAAGAACTTAGTATGTAAGTAATCATTTGAGATACCCTTCTAGATTCAGGTTTTTGCTTAAACAGGTGGTAAAAGTTTTCAGCCAGCTCCAGTTGGTGCATCAAATACAACACTTCTTGGGGAATCAGGATATCCTAGTGATAATAGCTTATGTCCTGATAAATACTAGGCGACTTTGGGTAAGCAGCTGAAAAGTGGCAGTTTGATTGCTGACAGGGTACCTGTCAATATAATATAATATCAGTTCTGAGGTTTTTATCAGTAGACTTCCCAGACCAATTCAAAGTACTTGTTATCACCCTTTATTGGTAGAGCACCAAAATATATCAGGCAACAACAGCTAGAATTGAATAAATCATCTTGTCCTATAATCAAGGAAAGGTTAGAATTAGAAATTAGAATTAGAATTCTTTTATTGGCCAAGTGTGATTGGACACACAAGGAATTTGTCTTGGTGCAAATGTTCTCAGTATACATAAAAGAAAAGATACATTCGTGAAGAGTAGAATCATAAGGTACAACACTTAATAATAGTCATAGGGTACAATAAGCAATCAAATCATACTAGCAAACAATCCATATAAATCATAAGGATACAAGCGACAAAGTTACAGTCATACAGTCACTAGTATACTGGTAGAATACTAGTAGGCATTGCAATCCTAGTATTTTTTAATAGAATAGAATAGAATATAATTCTTTATTGGCCAAGTGTGATTGGACACACAAGGAATTTGTCTTGATTTATTGAGAGTCCCACCTCTTTGAAAGGCACACATAGTTGGATTTTGTAAAACAACCTTCTTTTGGTGCAGCTTCAACCTGTCTTGTTTTTTGCAAGCAAGATAAATGGATTTTATTTTAACATTCTTGTTGTTAAATGATTCTTGTTGAATGGTGGTGGCCATCAAAGAAATGTTTGAAACATCATTTTTATTACTTGTCATTACTAACTTAATTTAATTTATGAATCCTTGTGTTAGCTTCCCAGACTTTCTCAGCCACCCAACCTGGGGCAGGATACAACATTCATAAATAAATGCCTCACTTAGATCATTTATCCAATCAACATTCCTTAATTTTAAAAGGAATAATTAGAAAATAACATTTGGATCAGATTTGGGTTATATAAAATTGGCCTAATGGAATTGATAAGGCTTTTGGAAATTTGTCTATACAGTTCACTTTATTTGACAATTCACAGATACAAAAGCTTTGTGTGGCCTAGTATGGAAAAATATCTGATTTTTGTAAGTGTGGAGAATAATATGGGAAACAGTAGCCTATATTTAGCTATATACCTAGGACTTTTTACAACTAATACTGATGTACGTTGTTTTTATCTGTCACAAAATAAATGGAAATCAGGTCACAAAATAAATGGAACTGGTTGTCAAGATTGGTTGTATACAGAGATCTCACAATCCAATTTCTTTCTCTCTTTTTCCTGTCTTTTTTTAATGTCAGTTGAAAAGTGCTCTGAAATCCTTTATCTCTGGGGAGTAATGAAGTTACCAAGCAGAGACAGTATCATCAAAGACACAGTTGATAACTTCACCTTGCATTTTATCACTGGAGAAATAAACCCACCTTTTAAAAGGTAAGATTGTTTCATTGAGTTTATAATTTGATCCAAACTATTAGCTGCAACCTCAATTTCAAGTGAAGTTCTATGTAGCCATACTCTTTTCTGCTAATATCTAATCACAAGTAGATCAAAAGCTTCATGAAATCAGTTAAAGTGGAGAAAGGAAGAAAACAAAAACCTCTTTTGGGAGGTGGAGTTAGTGGCAGTAGCTATAAAAAAATAAAGATAATGCTTGGACTTCTAACTCTCTTGGAGAGAGAGGGGGAGGGAGGGGGAGAGAAAGAGATTATAAGCAATAGTAAGGTGTTTAAATCACTTCTAAATTGATATTGTAACATATTGTACATGGATAGATATAAAAATAGTGTTCTCTCTTGTCTGTCTATATTTATCTGTTTGTCTATCATTTCTCTCTCTCTCTCTCTCTCTCTCTCTCATCTTATTAGTAATATAGCGTTTTGCTAAAATGAGCATCCGTAAATTTCTAAATATTTTTTGTGTGGAAATCTGCCATTTTCTTAGACATATGAATATAAAGATGAATTTAGCTAACTTCTATAAATGTCTTAACATTGATTCAAATGTTGTATGAACATTTCAGATATATTCTTTCTTACTACATCTTGGTTTGAAATATGTGAGACTGCCAACAGACATTGGGATATCAGATTCAAAAGTTGATAGATACACAGATCTAGGATGCCTTGCATTTTGGACAACATAGATATCGAAATATATGTTCTATCTAGAATGAGAAAATGATATATTTTACTTCTTACTGTTTTAAAATATTTACAACCTCACCCCTTAAATAAATGCTAAATTGGAATTTAGAATTTTTCAGATTGTTTGGGAAATCTGGGTATCAGACTAGATATTTTCTAGGGATCTGCTCTCTTAATGGTACACAATTAATTATTTTCTGTTTCATACCAGAAACATTATTTAGGCAGCATAGATCCCAAATGTGAAATTTCAACTTCACATAATACAGAAGTTACATAAAGATATCCCAGATTTCTTCTGCTAATTGGCATGATTGGCCAAAACAAATTCCAGTGCATTATGAATGACTATTATTAATAGAATCTATTCATATTCATCATTTTTCATTCATACTTGTGGAAAAATATATGCTTATATATATGGGATAGGGATATGTAAGATATAGATTTTTAAAAGCCTATCAAGGAAATGTGCCATTTTATATGTGGTAATGTAATGTACATCTTTTGAAAATTATCCAGTTAATTTTGGATCTCATATGAGACAAAGTAATATGCATCTGTGTCATTCATTGAGATAATGTAGTATTTTTCTAACTGTGTGAGCCTGGAAAAATACAAAACCACCCTTCTGGATGAATTATTGAAAGTACTTCATTTTGTTTTGTTTGATTCTCATATGGAAGCTTCAAGAAGATGGGCTGCTTGAATCACAAAATGGCCCATGTAAGGTCCAAATCATTTCTTCTAAATCATTTTCAAAATAATAGCTCTTACAAAGAAACTTGAATAGTTACAGATGAAAAAAGATGGTCATCTTGTATCATTGTTATGGTTCTTTCAACAGTCACTCAGATGTTTAGATTGGACCTGGCATTTGTATCCATCTATTAAGTACTACCCAAGAACACGGGATAGGCAAGTGTTATCTGAACTTGTCAAAAGCTTTTCTAAGCAAAGCTGCCTTTTGCAATTGATTGATGGTAATTTTGTCAATGCCGATAGTGTTCAAGTGGTATTCCAGTTGATTTGCAATTAGCCAAAGCACCAATTACGATTAGTACTATGGTTGTTATTCTATTTCTATTTTCAAGATTTTGTATTTCTGATTTTCTTCAATTCTTTCTCTTCTGTTCTGCTATCTCTAGGTACTGCAACATCCACTATCCAGATTTTGTTTTGATTCTTATCTAGAATTGTTAAGACTGGTATGTGATGTGCTGTGTACTTGTCTGTTAGAATTCTAAAGTCCCAGAGAACTTTAGCTTCTTTATTTTCTATTACTTGCTCAGTTATTGCTTTCAGGAAAATAATATTTCTTACAAATATTCCAGTGCACCATTGTTGTTGCTTTTCACACCATTCTTCATAATTGGTCTGTGCAATCTTTATTATTATGTGTCATATTAGTAACAATAATAGTATTATATTGACTGGAGTAATATTCTGTTAATACTGAATTGTTTTAAATTGATCTGCCCATCAATTTTACTTGGGGAAAAAACTATTTTGACATATCAGCTAATTGATGAATCTTTAAGAGACAGGGCTAATTCATCTTTTTGCTGAAATAGGTTCAATTCTACAAAAGCATTAGGTTGAAATAATTGTATTAGTATTAAGATACTCCACAAGACCTTAGATATTTTTGTAAAAGAAAATAATGCCATTGCACATTGATTTTGTAACACTGAGACATTGGACAATCAGGGATAGAAAACAATGTTATGTGACTTGGTCAATAATTGTGTTCACATTCTCTGCTTAGTTTTAATTGTCTTTCATAAGCAGTATCTCAAGTTATTCCCTAAAACGGCTTATATTAAAAATAGCCTAAAGTGCTCGCTTACACTAATTAAAAGCTTGAGTTAACAAATTACTGAGCCCTCTTTCAAGTCAGATTCACCAGCCTGATCTTTTTAATGTCAAAAGGCAGAGACCTTACAAAACCTTAGAGAACAATTAAGAAAGAGGCTGACACTGCTGGGCCAAGATTATTTTGGAGCTAATTGCAAAAGCTCCTACAGGAAGGTGTGAAAGAGGACAAGCTATGTATTGTATTTGACAGCTTATTTTTTTTTTCTTTTTAAGAAGACTTTAACAAAGCACTTCTAAAATCCATTTTGTTTTAAGAATGGATACAGAGGGGGAGGTAGCCTTCTTGTATGGAACTTATGTGGTTTGTGAATTGGACAGATCTTGTCACAATAATCCATTCTCTAAGATGCAAGCATCTTTTTATTGGAAAAAAAAAGAATCACAAGTTGAAGCCTCATAACCCTGTGCTTCCCACATTGAATGTATCAAAGGAATTGGGTGATATAGATGAGGAATGAGATGTTATCAATTATTTATAATAGAGGAGTTGTTCTGAATTCACACATATAAAAGCTGGTCAATATTGTAAGTATTGACAGATGTTAGGTCCCCACCCCTTTGAGACAATTCATTCAAGATTTCATTTTGTAAAAATCTGTGTAGAACTTGCTGCTTCTAATTCACATTACACATAACCTTGAGATGCATATTGTATAGGAAGAATATAAACATTCCAATTAATTAAAGTCTAATCATTCTTAATATATTGTTTTCATGTGTACTCTAACCAAGGTTTCAGACAATATTTTCCAACTTTATCTAGAGATGTCATAAAATATGCAGTTTTCTGCAAACAGGGTATGTGGTTAGTCACTGAGCTATGTTTTTTATTTAACTCCCAGTCATGTCTGTATATTGCATCAATATAAAAGGTTTTTTCCTTAAACAAATCTACAAATGAATGAACATGGATCAGAAGCAGAATTTGATGTCCTCAAGCTACTTATATTCAGAGTATATAGCTTTTAACTATGTGAATAGGTTTTATATATGACTCAATGCAAAGATGGTATTCTATCACTTCAGCCCACTTTAGCTGAACTGATAGCTCAGAGGATTACCTATGAACAAACTGGTTCACTCCGATGATCAGCTGCTGGGCCCACCTACTCATCTGGCTCTATACTGAGCTTTATTTCCTGGTTTTGAAGCTCAACTGCTTCACGTGGCACAGCGGATTGCCATGCATCAGCTGTTTAACACACAGGGAGAGTGCAGGATTGAAGGAGGTCAGTAGGAAGCACTCTGCGTATGCGTGAAGCAAAGCGCTCCCACCAAGCCATGCCCACAGAACCAGTGGTAAAAAGTTTTGAATCCATTGACTCAACGTCCAAACAACAAATCTCTCCTTATATAAGTCTCCTGGTCTCACTAATCTGTAAGCCAGTGGCTCTATGGAAAGCTATCCAAGCAATTAACCTTTCTTGCCATTCAACAAAGGAGACGGTATTTCACATCTAAACTTTATTAAATGCTAGAATTTCTGGTAAAACTGTAAGAAAAAATAAGCAGCAGTGTATGACTACAACACGAATAACAACTAGCAGCTATGCTCCATAAAAGAGACCATGTATTTTGTATGGCATAGCCTACTCACTGTCTAGGCCAAAAAATATAACTACCCTGACATCCCACAGGGCCTAAACTGCCTAAAGGTATGTAAGGATGTCCTGCTCACCCACGAAACCTTCAGATGGATCGAGATTGCAGCTCAAGAACTGTGAGTAGCTTCACTGACTGGAAGATGGAGGCTGGAATGGCTCAAGCCTCACTTCTCTTTCCTATCAATGCTGTAACAAGAGGGAAGAGGAAGAGATTTACTTATCCAAATTATACTTTTCTCTCAGGGAAACAATGTGAATGGCTCTAACAGAAAGGACAATTTTAAAAAATAACACTTCATTGTTTGAATTTTTTTCCCCTAGATTGGCTTATCTGGCACTTATTTTACTCTTAGTTTGGCAACAATGACATATTTTATTTTCATATATTTTAAGGAGTAGTTTTAAATTGATTTAATATTGTTTTGCTGCTGTTCCAGGGACTCAAAAATGGAAGTACAATACATCCATAAATTAATAACAAATGACTGTTAATCACAATAGATAACAGAGGCTAGGACCAATAATGTTGTTTCTGTGTCGAGCTCCAGTTATTAGTTATATAGAAAAGTTGTAAATTCTTCCCATAGTTTTTAAATAAAGCATTAAAATGAAGGCTGAACATCCACACACACACACCTACACACAAAGAGACTTGCTCAAACAAATAAATGTCAGGGTTGAAAGTGTTTCTTTCTCCCATTATTCTTGAGAAGCCAGTTCATTATTATTTATCAATGGCTTTAAAAAAACCCATTATGACATACGCAACTCCCTTGAGATACATATATTTAATTCAACCCACTGATTACTTTCTCCCACTTAAACAAATCGACCAACTCTTCAATTACAGTCCTTTTGGAAATATTTTTAGTGCATATTAAATACTTGAAGTTGTGCAAAATTGAAGATGTTCATTTCCCACCAATCAGCAGCATTCATACATTCCATGTAAAAAAAAAGGAGGAAACTAGAAGATCAGACGTTTGCCTTTGAAGTACCATCTGTCATTTTTAGAACATATTATTTTTTTAAAACAAGTTTTTTTCTACCTAGTGCTTCACTATTATGGGACTGAAAACAGACTGTTCTATTCAAGTGACAGGCTTATACAGGAATTGTTTTGCACACTCTGCTTCACCCAAAAAAAACCCTTAGTTTCTTATATTGGTAAAGATGGAAATGCTGATGGAAACTCACTGCTTATCTACAGTATGAAGTCTCTTTTGTGACACCAAAGGTCGTCCCTGAGTTTAAGGAGCTAAGAAATATTCAGAAATGTTCTTAGTGGGAGCTTTCTCAACTCCTACATTATTATAACATTCATTTTAAATGAACTTGTTGCCAAATCTTCCACTAGCAAGGGGAAGGCTAAGATGTGACATTCCTTCTTTTTGAGGTCATCAATAAGAGAAATGTTAAATCTCTGGTATGACTAGATTAGAACAACTTAATTTATAAAGTATACAACACAATTCAACAAGAACAATTACCCTATAGGATGTCAAACTTGATTCATTCAGGGCCGCATCAAAGTTGTGTTTGAACTTGGGGGGGGGCATGGCCAAGGTGGGCATGGTCAGTTCAACATCACTCATGCTTGGGGTGCCTGTGGTGGCCCGAGCTCTTTTTTCACTGGCAGAGGGCTGCACAAGGCATATAATATATAAGCTCCATTTTTGCTGACACCAGAGGCCAGTCCTTCACTGTTTCCAGGGTGGCCCTGCAGGCCAGATGCAGCCCATGGGGCTTGAGTTTGACAACCCTTCCCTATATCCTGAATGGCTTTCACACAGATTAATGTATGCTCCCTCAAATACAATAACACAGACTATTTAAGCATTAAGTACAGTTCAAAAACACAGAATCTGTTTAAACAAAGCAATTCTCCCCTCTTTGACTGCCCCCTCCCTTTCGCAAATGCCCACTATAGCAGCCATTTCTGCAACATAGTTGGTTTTCTGGCTGCTTGGTTTATTCAGCTCCTCAAACCATTGTTCTTCCTTTCCCTCTATCTTATCTGAGCTAAGTGCTAGAGACAGAAAAGCACATTTCCCTTCTACTTTCTCTTTATTCTCTTTCTCTGAATTTCAAATATTGTTTTTTATTCTTATTCAACAAGACCTTGTTGATGATCCAAACTCTGTCAAGGATCTTGGAGTACTCATCTCTAATGATCTAAGTGCTAGAGCCCACTCTAACTACATAGCCAAAAAGGCGTTAAAAGTTGTTAACTTAATCCTACATAGTTTTTTCTCTGGTAATATTACACTAATAACTAGAGCATACAAAACATTTGCTAGACCAATACTCGAATACAGCTCATCAGTCTGTAACCCACATTACGTATCTGATATTAGCACAGTTGAGAAAGTCCAGAAATATTTTACAAGAAGAGTTCTCCACTCCTCTACTCGTTGCAGAATACCTTATGCCACCAGACTCAAAATTCTAGACCTAGAAAACCTAGAACTACGCCACCTTTGGTCCGATCTAAGTATGGTATATAAAATCATACATTGCAATGACTTACCTGTCAATGAATACTTCAGCTTCAACTATAGCAACACAAGAGCACACAATAGATACAAACTCAAGGTTAACTGTACCAAACTTGATTGCAGGAAATACAGCTTCAGCAACAGAGTGGTCAATGTCTGGAATACTCTACCTGACCCTGTGGTTTCTTCCCCAAACCCCAAAAACTTTAACTTTAAGACTGTCCATTATTGACCTCACCCCTTTCCTAAGAGGTCTGTGGGGGGCGTGCATAAGCGCACCAATGTGCCTACCGTCTCTGTCCTATTGTTTCTTTTATTTCTTTTATTTTTCTTATATGTATCCATGTATTCATAACTATGTTTTTACTTATACCTATTATCTTGTAAGCAATTGACAAAAATAAATAAATAAAAATAAAAAATTATTCTTTGCATCTTCTTAGACTGTCTTTAAACTAACATCCCTCCTCTTTGCTCTTTCCTAGCCATGCCTTCAAGACTAAATTTACTTTTTTCTGTCCCATGCACAGGTGAGTCTGATACCACACTTCTGAAGTTTTAAAACATTTTCCTAATTTTTGTCTCTCGAGTTTTTCACTTCTCTAACTTTTGGAACAAACCTACTTACTTCTAGCATTTTTCCTTCATTCTCTCATTCTTCCCACTATCAGATTTCAGGCTGTTCAACAGTAATCAAGGTTGTCCAACAACTGATGCAATCTATTTCTTTTCATACATCCCATAATCCAACTTAATATGGTGACCTTTCATGGCCTGCATCAATTCATCTTAGTTTTTTAAACAGAGGCTTTAATCAAATAGAACATTCCATGTGTATTGAGTTGTTGTGACAATGAAGAATGGAAGGGATGGGACACTATGACTTATTTCTTAAACCAGAAGACTAGGGCTATCAATTACTGTTGAAGTACATAAGCATCAATTATCAATTGCTATTAAGATAACATCAGCATAGGAAAACCAACTTAGTTCTAATTTGATAGCACTACCATTTACCTCTTCTCAAGAAGATTGTTTTTGATACCTCAGAGATCAGCAATTATAAACCAGTCTCCAAGCTTCCAATGCTAGGTAAAGGGATCTATGATAGGATCAGTCCTGGAGGAAGCAAATCAACCCGATCCATTTCAAACCAGTTAGGTGATTATATTTCTTTGGGGATCAAGAAGGAGAATGTATTTCTGTTGCTTCTTTTTTATAAATAGTTTTAATTCACTCAGGACCTTTGGAAACAGGAGGCATTATCTTGCTCTTCAGGTGGATTTCTGATGTTGTTCTTTGGAGATTGCTATAAGGTGATGATGTTCCTCAAGACTCCATTCTGCTTCCAATATGTGTACAAAACTGCTTGGGGTTGGCAATAGTTTCATTTTCCTGTGAAAAGTTAATGAGGAATGTCTAAAACATGAGGGTATTTAGCATATTTCAATATGGTGATCCTGTTGCTAGACCAACATGTGAGTAGTTTTTATCTCCTCAATTTCAAGTCAATCCAAAATAATTCCAATATGAATAAAACATATGATTTATATCTCAACCCCCTTCTTGCATTTTATTAGTGACATGGGAGTTAATATCGGTTGCTATTCTACTACTACACTGGACTAACATGAAAAGGACTAGAATATGTGGCAAAGGCTGGTTTTATATTTCTTTTCTAAATCAATGATCTTCCTCTTGTCATTGGGACAGTAATTCTTATGTAACCCCAGGGGCATCCTAAGGGAATTTTAAAAAAAGTCAAGATGGTGACTGTGAATGTATGATTAAAGCCACTGACTTGATTTTTTTACAGAGCCCCTAACACCCTTGATAACCCCAGAGGCAAAAGCAGAAATAAAAATGTACGCTTTCTTTAATTAATATGGTATATTGTCAACTACAGAAGTCTTTTGATGGTTCATAATAAAAAGCTGCATTGAAAATGAAGGTATTGCCTTCACAGAATTTTCCATGAAATGACATTAAAATTGAAACCAGGAGATATTTCATAGGACAGATGGACTTTCTCAGGATTCTATAATCTTAGTTATTTTTTCTTTTAAAATGAATTTAATATTGCCATTAGTATCAGTAATTGAAGACTTGGCTCTTCGAGCAGGCCGGCCTGAGCTGACTCAAATGGGATTTTAAATGGGGTTTTAGATTAGTTGGGATGGGTGTACAAAGTTTTAATTTATTTTAATTGGGGTTTTTTAGATTTTTATAGGGACAGCCTAGGGTTTAATTCTTTTTTAACTATTTATATTTGTCTACATGTATTTTAGTTGGCTGTTCACCGCCCTGAGTCCTTCGGGAGAAGGGCGGTATATAAAACCTAAAATAAATAAATAAATAAATAAAGTAATTAGCTCTTCCTTTCATGTTTTTCTTTCTTTCTTTCTTTCTTTCTTTCTTTCTTTCTTTCTTTCTTTCTTTCTTTCTTTCTTTCTTTCTTTCTTTCTTTCTTTCTTTCTTTCTTTCTTTCTTTCTTTCTTTCTTTCTGAATAAAACTTATAAAAATGTTATAGCTTTTCTGCTGTATTGTTTAATACATTCTACCTAATGACTTGCCTCAAGGTATTTCTATAACATATTCAAGACTACTTGTTCTCTAGGGAATATGCCAAATCAGACTTTTCTTTCCTTCTGATTCTCATACTCTAAAAAGGTGAGGTGATATTGAAAGACTGTTATTTGTTTTAGCCTAGTAGAATGAAACAGCCTATATATTTAATGAAAGAATCTATTTTCTACAATCAAACATTAAAATATATATTTGGGTGCACATCTTTTAAGTCAGAGAGGGGAGCATATTTGCATAATTGCTTAGGTTTAAACACGGTCTTTGAATGATTGAAGCATTTCTCTGATTTTTATTCTTAATGGGAAAGTGCTTCTTGATTCAGTTTACAGCTAGCTTGATATATCCACTTTTTTTTTTTGCTTCAAGGACACTTCTGTTGAGAATGTTGGCACAATGAAGATGCTATGCATGCACATTTATGGAAGTTAAACTGAGAAAAAAACTTGTCAAGTGTTTTCTTGATCAGCCTTGCGAAAATCTTCTGGAGAATACAACTACCTTAACATTTTTAAGAAAGAATGTTGAAGCACCAGCAACCTTTGCAAAGTCCTCCTTTCAACACTTTGAACAACCCTACTATCTGCAGCAAGTACAATATTCTATTATTGTATGTACCACCTAGAATAGGCTACAGCAGTAGTAACCTTCTTGAGATATTAGGAGCAGTCATCCAAAAAAATTGAAACATTGCCCTCAGTCAAGTGAGTTCTCCACCCAAAACATTCAATAAATGATAGTGTTAACTGTTACATCTTTGTGAAATGCCTTATTTGTATTTATTTATAAATAGTGATGACCTTGTCTTGAAACTTCTACATAGTCAAGGTGAAATTGATAATAGATTTTCCATTGAAAACGCCTTTCAGCAGAATGAAGAGGACAGCAAATTGTCCCTTCCCATAAAGTTTGTCCCTTCCCGAAAATTCTGCAAGATGGTGAGATACTTTGAACCAGATTTAGAAAGGAAAATGGGCTTTAAGGAGTGAGTTCATGAGAACTGAAGTTCAATCAGATGTCACTGGATTTGCTAAATTCACAAATAAATAAAACTTCCAAAGAAAGCTTTTTGGTAAAAATGTAGTTCTTATACAGTGCTTCTTTAAAGTAACCATTAACATAATCAGTCAATATAAAAAGGGAATCAATTGCTATTCTGGAGCTATAGAAAAGCTATTTGCATTAGAAAATATTCTTTATGGAGGAAAGCTGCACTTATCTACATTCACCCAGTAACTCTTCTACCATAATAAGGGCATGTTATATTTCACAGCATTATGTTTTAAAGTAGAACTGCAATAATGAAAGAAAGGCAATGAAAATAACATAATAAGTGGACAAGCCAAGGAGCACAGAATCTACAATTAAGAGAGCAAAAAAATTACAATGCAAAAATCTCATAAGAAATTAATAACAGATAACAGACCATCAGAGTTGGAAGGGACCTTGTAGGTCATCTAGTTCAACCCTCACCCAAGCGGGAGACCCTACATCATTTCTGACAGATGGCAGTCCAATCTCTTCTTGAAAGTCTCAAGTGGTGGTGCTCTCACAACTTCTGAGGGCAAGGTGTTCCATTGGTTGATAGTTCTCACTGACAGTAAGTTTCTCCTTGTTTCCAGGTTAAATTTCTCCTTGTTCAGTTTCCATCCATTATTCCTTGTCTGGCCTACAGGTGTTTTAGAAAATAGCTTGACCCCTTCCTCTCTGTGGCAGCCCCTCAAATATTGGAAGACTGCTATCATGTCTCCCCTGGTCCTTCTCTTTACTAGACTAGCCAAGCCCAGTTCCTGTAACCATTCTTCATTTGAGGTGTTAATGAAGAAATAAGAACATATTATAAGAAATTAAAATCTTGGACGTGATAGTGAAAGCAAACAAGGTGAATTTTGAGATAGTGTCAATAGATATATATCTATAAGCATGAAGACTTTACTGAGGATATTGCTATATGTGTCAATTTTAGGACTCAGTTCAATTTTTCATGAGTTATTGAATTATTACCTCCATGCATAGTCTCAAAAAGATTTCCAACGGGCTATTTTAACAACAGCAGACACCTAAATTAAGGTGATTTTTGAGATGGAGAATTAAATCTTGGAGCAAGCGCAATGGGTAAAATATAGTAATGAAGGGTTTTGGTTGCTTTCACATTAGGCAGACAAATAAATGCTGTAGACATATGAATTAAATAAAATATTCAGTTTTCCTATATTAATGGAACGAATGGATATGGAAATGTTATTTGCAACAATATCCTCCGCCTGACCCCAGGTATAGTAAGCAAGATGAACTGGTGTCTTTAGGAAGAAAGGGCAAAAAAGTTGAATTTAGAAAAGGCATCTTATAGTGTACCTACTTAGCCTTTTGGGGTTAAATTGTGTTAATCTAATTAAAAATGGTCTGATGCCTATTGCATCATTATTGATTTTTTTAATTTCAATATTGTATTGTATTATTTATTGTCCAGACAATGATATTGCTGGATAGCACCTGTGATGGGATTCATTCGGTTCTCACGAGTTTGTGAGAACCAGTTGTTAATTTTCTGAGCAGTTTGGAGAATGTCTCTAAGTTAAGAGATTCACTTAACAGCCATGTTACTAACTTAACAAATGCAGTGATTCAGGGGTGGGATTCTACCAGTTCGCACCTATTCGCTAGAACCGGTTGTTAACATTCTAAGCAGTTTGGAGAACCGGTTGTTAGAAGAAATTACTGGCCTAATCCTGTAAGGAAGGCAGAAAGGAAACATTCTGGTGTTGCTTACAGAAACTGCCTCTCCGTTAACCCTTATTACGTTCGTGGCAGGACTAAACTTCCTGTCTCAGGAATCTCTCTAGAGTTTTTTTCCCCTCCTTTATTGGTACTTTGCTTGTGTGGCTACAATGGTGCTGAAACAAAGTTGCAATGGTGCTGAAAAAAGTGACTTATGACCTTTTTTCACACTTATGACTGTTGCAGCATCCCCACAGTCATGAGAGGCCAGGCAAGAAGATGCATGCCTCGATGTGAGTGATATTGAGTTGGCCACGCCCAGCCAATAACATCATCGTAAGCCATGTTCACCCAGTCACATGACCACCGAGCCATGCCCACCACCTAAGCCATGCCCATAGAACCGGTTGTTAATAATTTTGAATCCCACCCCTGCAGTAATTCACTTAATAAATGTGGCAAGAAAAGTCATGAAATGGGGCAAAATTCACTTAATAAATTTCTCACTCAGCAACATAAATTTTTGGCTCAATTGTGGTTGTATGTCAAATAAAGGCAAGACCCGGTGTGACAAGGACTGGCTCTGAGGGGGTTGAGGCATGGCCAGGCATAGCAAGGAGAGTATGGGCGAGGCAAGGCGCCCCTCAACGTGAGTGATATTGAGTTGGCCATGCCCACCCAGTCACATGCTCACCCAGCCATGCCTACCTAGCTGGTCATTAGGGCAGAGAACTGGTTGTTAAATTAAATCCCATCACTGGATAGCATGTACATATTAATAATTTAATTAATGGTATGTGATAGATAAAATTACAGCTTGTTTTTGTGATTAGCAGCCAAAAATCAGTAATGTTCAGGAAGCAAAATCTTTGTTTTCCAGTGTAGTTAATTACTTCCCAGTGTGAATACGAAGCAAAAATGTAAGTGCCCATTTGGCTCTACTGCAGTTAAGACCATATAGATGAAAGTCAAGGTTCCTCAACAACTCAATATCCAAGCCAGCTGCAAAAACCTTTTAGTTTCTGCAGTTAACTCAGAAGAACACTGTGCAGAGCACATGTTGATTATTTCTTGATCTTCCTTTGATTTAGAAGATTGCACTGTCTGGAATCAGCCCAAGCCAGCATATATTCAGTTCAGGTGGCTCTCCATGCCTCAATAGAAAGTGTTGTTGTTTTTAAGAGAGATTAATTTCTTTGAATATGTGGTCTCTAGAATTGGAAATAACTTGATGGCACATAATTGATAAATTGTTTGTAATTTTGCTTTTTTTTATTGTTTTTAATATGCTGTCTCTTCAATTCTTTAAAATTCATGTGAGCATTTTTATGAATCTGCTTTGTTCCTCAATGGCTTTCATTTCATTCTATTCCTGAGATGAATGAATAGAATACTTTATTAGCCAAGTGTGATTAGACACACAAGGAATTTCTCTTGGTGTAAATACACTCAGTATACGTAAAGAAAAGATATATTCATTAAGAATTAAGAATCATAACGCACAACACTTAATTTTAGTCATAGGGTACAATCAACAATCAAATCATACTAGGAAACAGTCAATATAAATCGTAAGGATACAAGAGACAAAGTTACAGTCTACAATCACAAGTGGGAGGGGATGGGTGATAAGGAGTGATGAGAAGATTAGCAGAAATAGTAGTGCAGACTTTGTAATAGTTGAACAGTGTTGAGAGAATTATTTGTTTAGCAGAGTGATGGCTTTTGGGAAAAAACTATTCTTGTGTCTAGTTGTTCTGGTGTGCAGTGCTCTGTAGCATCATTTTGAGGGAAGGAGTTGAAATAGTTTATGTCCGGGATGTGAGGGGTCTGTGAATATTTTCACAGCCCTCTTTTTGACTTGTGCAGTATACAGGTCCTCGATTAAAGGCAGGTGGGTAGCAATTGTTTTTTCAGCAGTCCTAATTATCCTCTGATAATTGTCTGATAATAATGTCTGTCCTGTTGGGTTGCAGAACCAAACCAGACAGTTATAGAGGTGCAGATGATAGACTCAATAATTCCTCTGTAGAACTGGATCAGCAGCTCCTTGGGCAATTTGAGCTTTCTGAGTTGGTGCAGAAAGAACATTCTTTGTTGTGCTTTTTTGATGATGTTTTTGATGTTAGGTGTCCATTTTAGGTCATGTGATATAGTAGAACCTAGAAATTTGAAGATATCTACTGTTGATACTGTGTTGTCTAGTATTGTAAGAGGTGGTAGTAAGGGAAGGTTTCTTCTAAAGTCTACTACCATTTCTACGGTTTTAAATGTGTTCAGTTCCAGATTGTTCATGAAATAACATATATTTTATTACAATCAAATATTTTTCTGCATATTTTAAACTGTTCCCATTTAATTGAATGGAATATGTGCATGTGCTACATACCCACATTATGTATGTGTGTCTCTCTGTGTGAATTTCATATATAGTTAAGAAGACTAGAGAGTTGCAAAGAGAGACTTTTAATAACAAAAACAGCACCAGGATCCTATGGCACCTCAAAACAATAACGTAAGCTTAGAACATCATTAAAATAAAATTTGTAAAAATCCTGGGATGAGATAGAATAACATGAGCTCACTTTGTAAGAAGACCTTTTAAAAATCTAGACATTGAATTGGGACAGTATTAATTAAAATTATATGAAAATTGAGAAAGTGTGCTTAATTGAAATCAAACTTTTAATATTTTTTATTTTTCCATCATTGCAGGGTAATCACACAGAGAGGAAATATAATATTAAATTATTCACAGTTTCATTTGACTCTCCTTTTTTTCCCCTTGGACATGGAAATGACTGCCTTTTCAATGTTCATTCTTACAAACAAGAATCTTAATCATTTACTGCTATTTCAGGTACAATGTTCATTTACACTAATTACAATAATTTTGCAGAAAATCACCTTCCTGTGGTACTGAATAATAATTTCTCTCCTAATGTATATTTTAAATGTCTCAGATCTTGATGTCACTTTGAAAGCTACATTCATCAACTGACCCTTGTAGAAATTGCTAAATTGAGCTTAAACCCTTTCCAACTTGAAATATTTGACATCTGAGTCACTGCATTTATACATTTCCATTTTATTCTTCCTCTACTTCCAAAATGGGTAGCATTGGTTCTGTATAGTTTTCTAACAATTTAAAGTAAAATTTGGAGAATGGACTTAACTTACCACAGAAGTAATTTTATAGGAATTTACAGAGTGAGCCTAATGGTGTAGCCATCATACATCTTGCTTTCTCTGCCCTATGGAGCAGCTATGCTTTGACATTTGCCTTATCTTCTTAGCTTTCTGCAAAGCTGCTCAGATTTGGTAATTTCCCTGGGCATTCTAATTCAATGCAATGTAAAGATCACATAATTCTTAACATATATATAACAATATACATATGCATACACACACACACATATGCATGCATATTTACAATAATTCAGTTGCTGGAAAACCTGTATCACTATTAAAATCACCTAATAATTCTTGCTAAAGTGTGTGGAATTCATGTTTGAGAACAAATCACTTTCACTTATTAAAATATGACATTTATAATATTCAGTACATATCAGCAAATAAAGGCCTCTGGAGATATCTATATTGTTTTAGTATTTTAACAGTAGATAAATGGGCAGAAAGATAGACACACAGATGTCAAGATGGACAAATAGAGAGATGGACAAAAATATACATGGGTAGAATGAACAAATGAATGGACTGTTGAATACATGGATGCAATGCACACAGGCCCATAAAATAACAGATACATGGATGGATGGGCAGTTAGACAGACACATGAATGGATAGACATGTGGAGACCCTAGCGGATATATGGATGAACTTATAGCCATACTAATAGATAGATGGATGCAGATATAGATGAATGTGCAGACTGACAAACAGACACGTGAACAGGTGAACATACATACAAAAGGATAGAAGAATAACAGGTGGATGGAAAGGTAGGTAGAAGGAGAGACTGATTTACAGACTGATATGACAGATGGATGTACAGAGTCACTGACAGATGAAACCACATTTGGACAGAAGGATGGATGTAGAAATGTACTGATGGGTAAAGACAGACGTTATATATTGACTATAGCTTAGAAAGTCTTACATTAAATGCATTTGGGTTTGCAAAAATAAACTTATCTGAAGGGAAGGGAAAGGGAGGAGGGAAGAGAAGATAAGGATTTATATTTATTTTTAGACTATTCATTCCTTTAGTTCAGAAAACATGCATTTGTCCTTTATTGCTAAGAAATATTAAAAGGTATCAAATATTAAAAGGTATCAAGTACATTTCTTTCAAAGATAACTGAGAACAATAATGAGCAATGATAAAGATTTAAGTAATAATGAAAAGTAACATTTTTTAAAGAAAGCAATATGATAATCTGAGTAATTATAAGGTATCTATTATGTTATCTTTCAGATATCTGTTACATTATCTTACAGGTTTTGTAAAAAGCTGAGAGACAATGCCTTGACTGACTTATAAACTATACATTTTTATTGAAGAAAAACAGCATAAAGATTTCTGGTGAGAGGAAATTCCACTTAGCTTAATGTTGCTGCATTCATGACAGGGATGAGAATTACACTGGAGGGTTTTCCTGCTTCACAGTTCGGTCTACTACTAAGTTATTTATTCCTAAATGTTAGCATATTCATAGTTCTTACATGCAGCTATTTGTAGCTTGAAAAACCATATCTACATTCACAACATTTTTAACAGAGGTAGTGAATAATTTCCAAATCTGCAAGTTAAGGAGTCTTAAGCAAGAAAACCAAAGAACATAAAGTTGCTATACAAAACTCATTTGTCAAAAAGTGCATCTACCTCTCTGGGTTAGGTTACCTAATTTGCAACCTAGGAGCAAGCATCCTGAAGCATCCTGGGGTAGGGGCAGGTGTAATCTCTCTCCAACTCTCCAGCAGACCAACTAAGTTTAATATAAATCAAGATCACTTGACGAATTAATATTTGCTTCTTTATCACAACCATCACATTTGCAGTGCTTCTGATGTCTTCCTGTGCATAATCCTATTCTAGGAGAATTGAAAATTATGCTATAGAATTAAAGATTCCATCCCCATAGAAAAAGATAGTAAGTTTAAATAGAAAATGGATGGAGACAAAACTGGAGTGCCAAGCTCACGAATCAGTTGATCTTTGTACTACCTCCATAGGTTGCACTTCATTTGACATCCCCTGTGGGATTGCTAACAGAGTTCTAATTAACTGGATCTTCTCCAAGAGCTGTAGTTTTTGTAAATGCCGAGTCCAGCATCATAAAGTAGCTGAGCCATGCCTTTTCCTTAAAGTACCTTAAGAGCCAATCGTAAATGTTGTCCGCCAGATGTCTACAGAATCCCAAAATAGCATTTATGCTTCTTTGAGTATTTTCAACTACAGAATTTGAATGGCCTTCAGATGTAGGGGGAACAACTTGACTTATCCCCCTTAGTAAGTTCTTTGAAGAGGAATGATTTGAATGATGGATTTCATAATATACTTGAGCTGTTTTGTTGTTCTGCAACTACACCGCCCCGAGTCCCTTTTTGGGAGAGGGAGCGGTATAGAAATATGAAAAAATAAATAAATAATTTACTGTATAAAAACATTATGTTGAAATAGAAATATTGAATATCCTTACTGAAAATAATAATAAAAGTATAGATCAAGATACCAAAAGGAGACTTATTTTAGAAATACCAAGAGGGAAAAAACCCTCTTATTATTGACTTGGTAAATTCTGCTAACTACAGAATAGGAAAATGCAGGCCTCTTTGGTATCCTTTCAAGGAATGAGAGAGGATGCGAGAGAAATTACAGTAGAAATGGGATGAGGAATCATATCTGTCTTACCTCCCTAAAGGAAGCACTGTGTATAAATAGGAAATGTTACAATTAAGCTATAGTTTGTATTGCATTGCAATACAATTTTTTTTCCTATTTGGAACAATTTATTTTTCCTATATGGAACTCAAAAGGGTATAAGTGGAATTACATTTCATTTTATAAAATTGGTCATGTTAAGTAAAAGATATTTTGTCCAAAGTTATCTAAGAGACTAGACCCATGATGGCAAACCTATGGCATGCATGCCACAAGTGGCACGCAGAGCTATTTGTGCTGGCACGTGAGCCATAGGCAAACTTACCTCATGTGTGCACCTCACAGCTGATTTTGTTTCAGTTGGTCTGAGGTCTTTTTCAGAAAAAGCCTCTGCAAGGCTTTTCAGGATGAATTATAGGCCAGTTCCGTCACTTCCTGTAATACTGGAAGTGATGAAACGGGCCTACAATTTGTCCTGAAAAGCCTTGCAGAGGCTTTTTCCAAGCCTCTGGGAGGACGAAAAAGGCCTCAAATCTGCCAAAAAATCAGCTGTGAGGTGCAGTGCAGGTAAGGGGGTGGCAGGGGATTGTGCGTGCATGTGCAGGGGGCATGGGAAGAGGGACACACATTGCATTCTGGGTGCTGGCATGCAAGTGTGTGCGTGCTAGTGCATGCTCAATTTTTGGCACAGGAACACAAAAAGGTTAGCCACCACTGAACTAGACTAAAAACTGCAGACAGTTTGACACTGCTTTGGGCTACAGTCCTAAGTAGCCTGGTTCCTGAAAGTCTCCATCTTGATGTGTCAGGAATTGCACTGGCACCTTATCCTTCATGAGTTTCTTCTTGTTCAAAAAACCTTGGTCCTTTCTTTAACAATTGCAATAGAAATGAGCAGCTCCTGGAGTCCTTCACTCTCTTTTTTGTGGTGCATGGTGCCACCAATGTTTATTGAAAACTAACTGGAGTTTGTTGTCTCTCTGAGCTGAGAAGCATATAGAAATTTTAGAAGAAGTCCTAAAAAAACATTTTAAGGAAATCTTGAAGATTCCCAGGAGAAAACAGAGTTCTATCCATCCATTTGTGTGATGGTCTTCCAGAAGTCATTTAATGAGACCTTTGCCTCTAAAACTTTGTCCATCCTTGCATTGCACTTAAATACAAAACATTTGGTACTAGATTAAGTCACCTTACTTGCCTAATAGGAAATACATTAGATGACTTCTTCCAATATCCCTTCCCTTTCCACTGAAAGCCATCAATAAAAAAATGGTGAACTCAGACACACATGGCAATAAAAATATAGTTGTCTATGCTTTGTGATGATATTGCCACTAGCCAAAGCCAAACATTGCAAGGAGCATCTCCATCAAATACTTTATCTAACTTTCCTGACATTTCTCAGGATCAATCGTTCTTTCTGAAGAATAGACATTTCAGACCATACACTTTTTTTGTATTAAACTTTAAATTTTACATTGGAGGGTGCCAATCTATGAAATGGGAACAAGAGTTGGAAAAATATCAAAAGGGCTGTAGGTTGTTATGAAAACATTCATCAGTATGCAGATAATTAAAGTAGACAGATTGTCAGTGGTAGAAAAATATTAAACAGAACAGTATGGATTCTTTAGAGTGATAATTATCTTAAATAATGGTATGCATTCCTATATCCTCTTCTTAATGATCTTTGTTAAGAACAATAGAAGATATTGTGAGTGATGCATTAAATTTTCTTTCTAGCAAAGACCTTAGCACACACAAAATCCAGCCTACATTTTTTACTACACATAAAAATGTAAAAAGAGCTCTTCCAGATGAGATATGAAGGCTATTTTAGTCGAGCATGTTCTCCTTCCATCCATCCAAATGCAAATGGAAAGACTGCAAGCAGAGTAAGTATGTAATGACACACTCCCATTCATTTTATCTGGCAAGTAATATTTGAGAGGCCTAAATTTTCTAATGAAGAATTGATTATTTTTTATCTTCAGCAGCTAGAGTACTTGGAAACATGCCATGTTATTGCAACAGCTCAGCTAATAAGTGAAGAAGGAGTTGAAAGGCAAGCAGCCAAACATTTCAGAGTAATTTTAACTATTCTATACTACTGTCTCATTATTCACTGCATAATGCACTGCTTAAATCAATTGATTGATTCCGTTTGCTGTCGACAATGCAAGAATTTGAAATAGTGTTTGGGTACAATAAAGCAATCAGATTTATCTTTGTTAAAGAAATTAGTGGACATGCCCTTATTTCTTGTATAATGATAACAAGCTCCAAACCAAACTGGAAAGAATTAAGAAAGCTGGATGTAAGGTTAACAGAATAAATGGTAGAAATTGAGGAGTATCTAGCAATCTAATGGCACAGTTCTTCCCATTTATAGCTCTCTGGCACTGGAACTGTTTTTTCTAAATATTTCTTTTAGTAGCCTACAACGCACTAGAATACAGCTATCTCAAAGTCCTGCTTTCAACAACAATGTGATTCTCCAAGCTTAATTGTTTGCTTGCTGTATCATTTACAAGTGCTGGTGAGTGTAAGATTAGCTCTCTGTTTTTATAAAGTAGCTTGTCCTGCCTGTATTGGGGGGAGTTTTCTCCTTAGTGGTTCTTTCATTAGAGTATTATTATTGACTGTTTGTTGGTGTTAATCCTTGCTTACGTGGATGGCTAGGAGGAAATGTGTCCTGGTCTTTTTATTTCCTCCTAGCTTTTTTGATGAATAGTATGTAAATATGATTTATTGCTATCTGTCCATTGATAGCTGATTTCTCTGAACTCAGGATTTGGGGATTTGGCTTGGACTAGGATGCTCAATTTTCCAGTTGAAATGATGGTTGTGTATATCCATGTATTGTGAGATTAAGGAATTTTATCATGTCTTCTGATTGCTACTGCTGTTCATGGATGCATTTTACTGACTCTCTGTCTGTCCTACATAATGGCTGTTAAACAATCTTGCACTCTATGCTGTAGATAATTTTTTTCCTTCTTGAGCTACTGGTTCTTTTTATTTACTTAGCATGTTTTCAGTTACTTAAGATTTCAATTACATTAATAATTTGTGATGCAATTTTTAGCACTTAACTGTGTCGGAATATCAGAAAATGTGCATTTTGAAACTATGCTCAGATTATCCATTATTGAATTAAGGATGAGAAAACAAATGCAATCTATAATTTTCCATTAAAGTTCAAGCGTGTTCACAAAAATGAAGAAGAAAAAAGAAAATAGGCCAGAAAGTACTATGCAGTCATGATAAGATTTTTTATTCATATGGTATTGTATCTGTGCATTTCTTTAAGGTTTATGCAGACAATTGTTAAAGCCCAGTATAGTGAACAAACATATCTAGCCCATCGCAAAACTAACATCTAATACGACTACTCAATAGCCCCTGATGGTTTAAAATGAGCAGTGATAACTGGTGACAACTAGCTGTTAAGCACATCCCAGATGTTTGGCTAAGAGCTGGAGTAATTCAATTTGGTAGCAGGATCACAGCCAGAAAAAGAAAACAAAAACAAGAAACAGTGCTTTGCAGATTTTTGTTGTTGTTCTTGTTGGTTGACAAAATAGAAAGTCTAGTAGTAACTCTAAGCAGGGATTATCTGAATTCTTATTAATTTGCACTGTTCAAAATCCAGCTCAATGATTTGCGTATTATTTTCTTTCTCTAAACATACATCTGTTCAATGTAGTTTTTAACTGAAAAAAAATGATTCCAAGATTCAGAAAAGTAGAAGTTGGATTGCTGGCAAATTTCCAGTTCCTGAAAGGTTGGATCAGATCAGAGTATTGAAATTTGAAAAAAAAAAGTTTCTTTAACCCTTTTGTTTTTATCTTTTGGAAGACTTAATGCTGCTTCATGGCCCAGAACTGTGATTCAGTCAGATTGCTTGTAGGGGCTAAACAAAGATTCTGCTTGTTATTGCCATTAAAGAAAAATGAGAGGCAAAATTTAGAGGAGGTAAAAGTTGAGAGACTTTGGGAGGATTTTTTTTTCTTTTCTAAACTTGAAAAGGACAACCAACATCAGGAATGCTAAAGCCAGATAAATGACAGCACTGCCTGACCTTGAAAATCAAAGCAGGGTAGGATCTGGTAAAATGTTTAGGAAATCTCAAGGCTGGAAGAAGTAATAAAAGCCTAGAAGAAGGAAGTGGCAAGTTCCTTTTGCACTGTTAGCAAGTAGGAAGGAAGCCCCATCCATCCCCAGATTAAAATATTCTTTATTATTAATATAAAAAAGAGACAACATAGAATATTTCCCCAAAGGAGAAATGGAGAAACATGTTCTTAAAGGCAGAAAGTAGTCTTCCTACCATAGGAAAAGAGCCTCAAGCAGAATAAACTGGTCTATTGCAATTGAGATTTTGTACCCATCCAAGTGCTCCATGGCTCGGGACCAGGATATTTGCGGGACCGCCTCCTGCCATTATCGGCCTCCCGCCGACCAATACCCTCCCATAAAGTCAGCCTCCTCAGGGTGCCGCTGGTTGGACCGCTGGTGACCCCGAGGATGCGGGACTTCTTGTTGGGGGCACCCTCCCTCTGGAATGAATTATCCCCAGAGATGAGGATTATCCCTGATCTCCTGACCTTCCGCCGTGTGTTGAAAATCTATTTATTTCAGCAAGCCGGTCTGGCCTAGGGGCTTTTAGAGCTTTTAATTTGGTTTTAACCTTCTTAATCTCTTATTTTTAATCTTTTTGATATGGCCAATTTATTTAATTCTTTTAACTTTTAAATATTGTATGTGTATTCTTATATGTATTTTATCTTGGCTGTTCACCGCCCCGAGTCCCTCCGGGAGAGGGGGGCGGTATACAAATTTAAATAAATAAATAAATAAATTCAGAAAGACTGGGTCAATCTATTCATAAACAGGCATTCATAAACCCCTTCAGCTACAAGCTCCCACAGAAGGCTGGAGCTGATGGGATTAAGAATTTACATTCCTCCACCCAAATTCTAAGGACAGGACAGGACCTTTTACACATAATAAAATTCACCCACCACCATTAGAATAGCAAAATATACAAGGCTCACTTCATTGCACAACCCTCTGGAGCATCTAAATCACTAAACCCCTATAAAAACCCATTGCCTCACTCAGCGATTTTGTCAGCCACCCCAGAAACATGTTGCTGTCACTGAAATTTCTGAAAACCAAATAAGCAGAGACCTTCTTTCCTCGTAGGTAGCGTCCATTTTATTTCCAGTGTATTTCTCCCAGCTTGGAACCAAAGTGGATTTTTTTTCCTGCACAAGAAAACTGCATGGATGTGAATTGCTAAGAATCAAACTCAGTTCAGGTCCAGAGAAGTTTATGCATACCTAGGAAGAACAGTGCAAGAAACTAGAGGAGTCTTAATCTATAAGATTTTCTGCAGATTACTGGGAGATAGGCAGTCCAGAAATGCAAAATATAAATAAAGAATAAATTTATTCACCCCGCAACTTAGTCCTTATTTTTGGGGAAAAAATAATTGCTTCTAAGACTTTATTGCTTTATTATGTCTCTTCCCTTCAAAATATTTGGTCATGTGAAGGGCAGCCTCTGGAGTTTTTTTTAATGTTCAGAGAAGTAGGAAGCATGAAGCAATATTGACAATGTATTCATCAGCAGGTAATAGGCTTTTCATTTCTCATTAGTTTAAAGCTTTATTTACATCCTATTAACACTGAGTTTTATTTACTTCATTTGGTTTAATTACCTATTTCTTCATTCTTTGAAGTTAAAAAAAAATACAAGAACAACCTAAAATGAGGAGATGCAAATAGCTGTGTGTTATGCACTGATTTTCACAAATTCATAAATAATAAATGGTAGATACATTCTACCCTGAATACTGACAGTAATGCCTTCATTACAATGCTCCCTAATTCTAAAGCCCCACTTGCTCAAAATGAGATTGCTTTCCAAAAAGAACTAAGGCTTCAGATAAATAAAAGACCACTAGACATAATCGACCCTGGGTTTATATTGGATTTGTTTAGCTTTATAGCTTGGCGGATGGTAATTCACATGGAAACATCATTAATAATTGCCAGAAGTTCTATTTGGAAAGAGACATTTGTGCAGAAGGTTTTGCCTTAATGAGGTTCCACTTGAAAATGAGCTAACATCTATTCAGTTAATGCAAAGGACTTTTTAATTAGTCCTCTTAGAATGTGATAGAGCCTTTTTTTAAAAAAAAATGTTCTTGACATACACATACACACATGCACACACACGTGTATGTATAGTCAAGAAGAACATTTTTTGATTTTATATACAATCAAGCAGTGTGGAAATATATGATTTTTTCTTCCTTTATCTAGCAAAATATACTGGGTCAGCAAATCCTGAGCTGGTTATCTTCAATATTCTTAGGTTCACAAATTTTCCTGACTGGAGACAGTGGAATCCACCATCCATTGCTTCCGATATTATAGTGAATTCTTGGATATAAACAAAGTATTATTTGAGACATGCAACATATTAGCATGGGTTGGATTTTTTACTTCCAGAATTTCATAATTCTTCCTTTCTTTATAAATGCAACATGAGCAACTTAAAGACAATAGCAACAGTACTTAGATTTATGCACTGCTCCATAATGCTTTAAAACACTGTCTGAGCAATTTACAAATGTCAGCACATTGCCCCCAACAATCTGGATTTTCATTTTACTAATATAAGAAAACTGGAAGGCTGAGTCAACCTTGAGCCGGTTAAAATCAAACTCATGACTGTGGGAAATGTTTACCTACAATACTGCATTCTAAACACTGCACCACCATGGCTCCTACACAAAGTTTAAACACAAGCAACTACAACAAAAGGATACTTGGCTTCCTTCAAGAATTCAGTAATACTTTTTTATTCATTCCCTTCTTTTACCACCAAAGTGGAGCAATTGCACAGCTTGATATTGCATAATAAAAATTGGTTTAAGGGCATTTCTTCACTGCAGCCTTCAACTGCAGCCATGCATAAACTAGCAGGAAAAGAAGCCAATCTTAGAAGTCCCTTTCCAGTTTTCAATCCCTTCCTCCACTTTGGCCACAGATATGGCTTGTAACAAGTCTACTATAATCTCTGACTGGTATGTGTCTCTTTTCTTCTTTATCCTTCTTGGCCATAGCAAAAACAAAAACTGGGTGATTTATATTTTTCACTTCATTTAGAGACACAATCTCTTAGAGAAGCAGCATAATTTATGTCAATTTCTCTTGGATTTTTTTTTTAAATCAGTTTCCTCAGTGATTTAGGAAATGAAACAACCATGAAGGGAAGCAGACATTGCTCCCAAATTATAGGAGATGTCTGCCTACAATGAAATGAAGCATAGAAGATGAACCAATTTTGAGCCAGAAGATGTCAAACAACAGGTGTTTTTTTTTTACATATAGCTGAAACAAATGGGTGGAGATTACTTACTTAATGGACTATATGTGTCTAAGAGTGGTTTTTTTTCAACTTCATGTGTGGACTTCAGCTCCCAGAATCTTTCAGTCAGTCAACACTGTTCTAGAAGCGGGAAATATAATTATATTTCCAGTTCTCAAAAATTGTTGGTTACCCAATTTCACAATCAGGCAAACATGTTATGTGGAGGAGCCCTAAAATTCATGATTATTGTTTATATTTTTTTAATTGTGTAAATAAATAGAAGTAAAAAATAGAATAAAATAAGCAATGAAAATAACACAATGAATACATCAATATGATCAAAAAATGATGGACAGGTAGAGAGAGCAAAGAAGAAGCTTCTTGAATATGAAACTAAACATCTTCACAGAAAAACCCAGAAAGTCCAGTTGCCTCTTGAAAAAGCACCTTTGGGACAACCATGACCTGGATGCCTGAGATTCTCCATAGACAAGAGCTCAAGGTGTTTTTATTTTTCACTTCTATATTGCAATCTTCTTTATCATCATCATCTCAATAAATATCCTGGCAAATTCTAACTTTTGGATATTTCACAGATATTTCATGGGTTATTTATGACTGTCTCTGTTCTCTCACAATGTCTGGAAGCTGGAGGAAGCTGGATGAGAAACAACAGACTTCAATTGAACCCTGGTAGATTGAGTGGCTTTAGGTGCCTAGAGCCTCAGGATCCAACTTGTTATCATCCTTAGTTCTGGACAGGGTTGCATTACCCCTTTCAGATTCAATTGACAATTTAGGGGTTCTCCTGGATTCACATCTCTTGTTTAGGAAGCAGGTGGCTGGGGTAATACATAATTATATCATGCACATAATCGTATTACACCTCTGCTCTGTAAACTTCACTTGCTACCAATCTGCTTCCCAGTACAGTTCAAGGTATCAGTTATCATACTATTAATGGCATAGATTCAGGATACCTGACGAGATGTCTTGTGCTGCCAGGACAAGCCCATCCTACTTGTTTTGGCAGAGAGAGCCTACTATGGACCTCGTTGATCAAAGAATTCTGGTTATTGGATTTCAAAAAAAAAAGAGTCTTCTCTGCCACAGCAACCACCCTTTGGAAAATTCTACTCTCTAGGATAAGATCTGCCCATAACCTCCTATCCTTCTGCCAGAGCCTGAAGATCTTGCTGTGCAGTTGGCCTGGGACCAAAATTGGTATGTGGAGGAGTCCCTTGCTGGAGGTGGCTGTGGATTGTTGGCAGACTCCATCTCCTCCCCCACACACCACGTTCTTCTCTCCACCCACCCATCTTTTTGGATATCATATTGATGTATGGTTGTTTTCTTTTTCATTGCTTATTTTATTGTTCTATTCTTTTACTTCTGTTTCGCTCTTTTCATTTCTTCTTTAGTTGCACAGAGTGGCCCCATAGTAAGATAGGTTGCAAATAAATTTAACAAAAAATTAAATAAAATAAATAAAAATTTGAAATGAAGTTCATAACTTAAATATTCCAGGAGGACTTTATTTCTTTTGGCAGAAAAGAAGGAAACAGTCATGTGAAACCACTATCACACCCTGTCGAGCTTTGATGATCCTACTGGTGTGTCCCCCGGAGTGAAGCCCAACACATTATCCCAATAGGGGAACGGACGTCAGATCCTACCGTTGCCAACGTGTGGCATTGGTGCGGAAAACATTGCCTGTTCATACAGACTCCACTCTGGTCTGGCTCTTCTATCCTGTATCGGAATAGACATATGACACAGATGGGGGTGGGAGTATCCTCTCATTTCTCAATACACTACACGAAGATTCCTTTGAAAGAAACTGAGGTGGGGAATTGAAGCGCGGTTCAGATAGTAAAACACATAATGCTTGGGTAATTAGTTGCATTTAGAATCGCGGGGTGGAGGTGCGTAGGATTAAAGGGGAGGGTGGATGTTAGTTAGTTGTATAGGGTGGGGCTACATGTTAAATAACGCTGAGATGCGAATGATCTCAGCACTGACTTTATCCGGTATAGCCGTTGTTGCCATGTTTGAAGGAAGACAAGTGCAAATAAATGGATATATTCACAAACATCCCTGTGAGTAAAGTGGTTTATTGCTAGAATTCCTGCGAAGTCAAACGGGGGCTAACAGAAAGTTGAAAATGAAACCTGCAAATGTTTCTGGCAAGGGATGGCTTGTCCCCAAATAGAAAGAAAAAATAACATGATAGCCTACATGAGTTCATGACAGCAAACTTTTTTTCTGTATAATGTGCCAGTTTGATCTAAATGACTGAAGCCCCAGGCTAGAAACCCGAAGTTCTAGTCCCATTTTAGGCATAAAGCCAGTTGTGTGACTTTGAGCTAGTCACAACTCAGCCCAACTCATCACACAGTATTATTTTTCTTTTGTGGGCACAATTGGAAGAGAAAGGAGTTTTAGATATGTTTGCCACCAGGAATTACTTATATAAATAATGAAGACAGGACAAACACTAATAAAAAAATAAAAAAACAACCAGTGTGCCAGTGTGTGGCGGCACTTCATCATACACTATGCTTGTTAGGATATTTTTATATATATGATAGCAATGTGTTGTGGCAGTTTTAAGTGAAATAGAACAGAAATTATATTGCAACCATAAGCTAGTTGAAAAATGGCTGGCCATATAAATGCAATCAATAAATCAACCAACCAATTGATCAATAAATATATATGAGCAAACAAACAAACTATTGGCTCAATTCATTGAAATGCAAGGAAGGGATATATTTTTGGAAAATTATTTTCTTTAAAAGTGTTCTGATTAATGTGAAGTTGGAAGAGAATACAGTAGAATTTAAACATCTACAAAATTGGAGAAGCTGAATTTCGATGGATTGCTCCATTTCTGACTAGCAAGGTCTTTGGTTTTCAAGAGTTTTGCTTTATTTTGTTTTTTTCTTCTATACAGAGACTAAGAATTTCAGTATCATGACATATGGTCCAGGTACCTAGTCTTTGAGGCTGTAATAGAATTCCTTTGCTCTAGACAGTGGCCCATATTACACTTTGAAAATTATTCCTTAGCGCTCTCAAACTATTCTTGGGTTCCTGCTGGCATCGATAATCAGAATGAAACTAGAAGATGAAAAGCTTGGCAGGTATTTCACACTGGGAAGTTTTAGGTTGCTGTTCTAATTTGTTACGTTTGGTTTACAAAAGCAGCATTTGGTAAATAACACTGAAATCATAGGATATTTGACAGACTATGATTGCCTTGTTTTCTTCATTAAGTTAAAACACTTTGTCATATGATATAAACACTAAGCACAAGAGCTTCACACAGATGCATTACTGCATCCATGACAAAAAGAACAGATTCAAGCCACAATTCTGTGTTGGACTTTATGCACTTATTGGTGTGTATGGATGGCTGAAGTATGCCTCACTAAGGCACATCGTTCCACTCCAGCTCAGCGATTTATGTCATCCCTATATTTGTTTGTTTATTCAATATGTTAACAAGTATAGCAAAAGATCACATGACCCTGGGATGCTGCAACCATCATAAATACATGCCATTTTCCAATCACCTGAAACTTGATCACCTGCATGAAGACACTGCAGTGATCATAAATGAAAAAAAAAACTAACCATGTCACTTTTTTCAGCAATATCATAAATCTGAAATGTTGTTAAATGAATGGTCATAAATTGAGGACTATCTGTGGAGCTGCTGCTCCATTTTAGAATCCTGTGGCTTTTTTTATCCATACTTGTTATGTTTGTGTATTCCTGGTTAGAGGCCTATCAGTTGAAAGATAAATATTTGAATTAGTAAAGTAATCTGATTCTTATTTTTGTTTTATTTTCTCCTTCTGTCTCTCACTCACATTAGTTCCTTAAACCCAATATATACAGTAAGAGCTTTGAATTTCTTTACAGGATCAGCACATTTATTCTGAAAAGATTTTAACTTTAACACTTGGTATCCTACAGAAATTCCTGTACTGCTGCACTGCATATACTGTAGATTTGGACTAGATGTTCTCCAAGATCAATTCTAATTTATGGAGTATCAGAGATCACTTGGCACTTTACTTCTCATGAGTAAACTAGCAATAAGAGAGACTTTCTTTTGAATAAAGTGAATGGGGACAGCATAATGAATATAACATCTTGATGTAGAATGGCACAGTTGGGGGATGGTAGATGAAGAAAGTGGATGCCATCACAACATCTATATATATAAGAGAATCCCATTAAAGTAGGACATAGCTCCAGGATTTCACTCCACATTTTCAAAAATCTTATTTCTATCACAGAGATTAAAATCCCTGTGCAACATACTCAATCTCAGCTTTATTTACTTCATATTGCTTAGCAATGCCATGCCATGTCCTCAGGCAATTGCTAATTTAACTGCTAGCATTTTTGTAGTGCTGCCATTTTTTTTTCCAGGTGGTAAAATTCAGGGAGACAAAACAACAAATGACTGAGCCTTAAGTGATCACAGGAAGTGAAGAAGAGAAATTTCAGCTTCAAGAAGCAGCTTGCATACTAATGATAACTTAATTATTTTTTTCTGTTCAGTTCCAATTGAATTCTCACAGTATGATTTTAAAAAGTAGCATTATCTGGAAATCAATTCAGGGAAAGGAAGGGCAAATTTTATTTTAAAAATAAAATATACATATCAAGCCCCCCAAAAGATTTCAATTTCAGAAATTGACAGATAAAGACAGATTACAAGCAATAAAACCCATTAAGACTGATTCCTGTGTTGATTTCTGATTTTTTATGTATATCAAGGATCTTCAAACTTGGCAAGTTTAAGATTTGTGGACTTCAACTCCCAAAATTCCTGAGCTAACATGACTAGAAGAAGCATTCTGGTAGTTGAAGTCCACAAGTCTTAAAGCTGTCAAGTTTGAAGACCCCTGATGTATATGCTAGATAGACAATAAAGCTAGCTCAGTTATATTTAGTTCACATTCCTTCCCAATTTCTTGAAAGATTTCTGCTTAACAAAAGGGTTCTATTTTTTATTTTATTTTCAGGAGTGCTGGACTCAAAACTTTTCTTGAGTTTATTATATTGTTGGAGATGGCAGAAAGCTTGACTACTGCATGCCTGGCATGAAAGAATAAGGTTAATTAAGTTCCAATTAAATTGATTTATTGTTCATTCCCTGCACAGGAATCTAGTCAACCAATGGTTAGCACTATTTTGGCACTAGATAAGGCATAAAAGAAGTTGGACTTAGACCCTTTGTGAGAATATAGAGTGTAAAGACTCTAGGCTAATTCCTCTTTTGACTGCCTCCTGGCTCTACCACTCCTTCTAGATATTTTCACATTACTCTAAAACCTTCCTGGCTGAAAAATATTTCAAATTATTTTCATTAAATTGAATTGTTAATTCTTTTTTCATCAAACTGATTGATAAAACTGTAGAAAAAATATGCAAAAAAAATCTACAGAGTAGCAGTTTTACCTTACTAAAGCCCAATGATGAAAATAAGACTCAACAATTTGCTGTTGTTTTTTTGCCAATAGACTACTCAATTTAAAGAAGAAATAATATACTTCATTTTATTTCCTATGGTTTATCTATTGCAAGTGTCCTCCCCAAAGCTATTCTGAAAATTAAATTTAGTTTCAAATTGGCATGTATGGACCCATAAACATGCCTACCTACTTCTATGTACATGGGCACATGTATGCACACATTCCCCTATATCTGTATCCTCTATCTTTTCATTTTAAATAAGAAGTTTTGTTCAAATTCTCATTGGTGAGATGTAATTGTATTGACATGGATTATGTAGAGATCATACTTGACCCATTCATATAGGACAGGGGTGTCAAACTGCGTTGTCACAGCATCGTCATGTGATGTATCAGGATATTTTTCCCCTTCGCTAAACTGGGCAGGGGTGGGGCCAGCATGTGACGCATCCAGCCTACAGGCCATAAGTTTGACATCCCTGGTAAAGGAAAACTAGGAAGCTGTCTAGGGTACCAAATTTAAAAAGGTACCAAATTTTTATGGATGGTGATGTGTCAAAATATATTTTGTTAAAGATATTTAAAGTATTTTATAGCATTTCATTTACTTTACAGACTGGGAGCGTAGATTTCATGATTCATTTAAGATGTTGGTACTTGACAGCTAGTCTAAGACTGTCAACAATGATAGGAAAAATGTGTATATATGTCCTAACGGATAATTGTTTTTTTTTTCCCCAAAGGCTTTTCACACACTCATCTGGTATGCCATTTTTCCATTTCCAGGATATCCTGGATTGGGAGATCCTTCTCATATTTATTGATGCCTTAAATCATTTTTTTTACAAATAATTTTTATTGTTTTCCACCAGAACACATTTTAATTACATTTTCAACAGTGATTGCATTGACATTCAGTATTAATCCATACTTCCATCATCCATTTGTACATACATTCTACACAGGAATGATTGAGTCTGTCATCTGCACCTCTATAACTGTTTGGTTCTGCAACCCAACAGACAGACACAGACTTCAGAGAGTAATTAGGACTGTAGAAAAAACAATTACTGCCCATCTGCCTTCAACTGAGGACCTGTATACTGCACGAGTCAAAAAGAGGGCTGTGAAAATATTTACAGACCTCTCACATCCCAGACATAAACTGTTTCAACTCCTTCCCTCAAAATGACTCTATAGAGCATTGCACATCAGAACAACCAGACACAAGAACAGTTTTTTTCCCGAAAGCCATCACTGCTAAACAAATAATTCCCTCAACACCGTCCAACTATTTACAAAGTCTGCACTATTATTACTATTAATCTTGTCATCACTCCTTATCACCCATCACCTCCCACTTGTGACTGTATGACTGTAACTTTGTCACTTGTATACTTACAATTTATATTGACTGTTTTCTAGTATGACTGATTGCTTATTGTAACCTATGACTATCATTTAAGTGTTGTACCTTATGATTCTTGACTCCTGACGAATTCCTTGTGTGTCCAATCACACTTGGCCAATAAAGTATTCTATTCTATTCTATTCTATTCTATTCTATTCTATTCTATTCTATTCTCTTAATAGTTTTTGTCTTTATAATTCTTATTTATTATCTATCTTTATCTATTTTATATTTCTACCTATTTATGTATTACTTTCTTGAAGTTTCTTCCATACAGTCTTTATCCATTCTTGTTTCTCTTTTCTAGCCATATGTACCATCTATGTCAAACTGAGTAATAGTCAGATTCTTCTTTTTCCCTTATTTTTAGTGTGAGCATATCCATTTCTGCATACTGATATTTTTTGTAAAATTAATTCTTCCGTTGAGACTTTATACTCTTTCCTCATTTGCGCATAAGCTATAATGGCTGCTGTTGATATATGTAGTATTATATAATTTATCTATTTCGGATATTGTTTTTTGATTATCCCCAGTAGGGAGAGCTCTGTTTTGAATTCCACTTGGTGTCCTGTGATTTCTCGTATCCAATCTTTAATTTTAGTCCAGTAAGTCCTGGCCTTGGGGCAAAGCCACCACATGTGATAGAAGATACCATCAACTCGTTTACACTTCCAATATTTTGGGTTTGAGTTCGGGTATATCTTAGCTAATCTTGCCGGGGCTAAATGCCATTGGTAAAACATTTTATATAAATTTTCCTTATATGTTGAGGTCATTGTTAATTTATAGTTTATATTCCGTAGTTTTTCCCACTTGTCTAAATTTATATTATAACCAAAATTCCGCGCCCATACTAACATCATGTTTTTAACTGTTTCCTCTTCCATTTTAAAATCCAATAAATATCTATATGCTTTGGATATAAATTTTTGTTCTGGTTGAAGTAAAATCTTATCTAATTGATTTTGCCTCATATAAAATTCAAATTCTTCTGAATCTGTTTTATATCTATTTTGAATTTAAAGATATGGCCACCAATCAATTGTGATTCCTTATTCTTTTAGCTCCTGATTTGATTTTAGTTTTGCTTGGGCATCTAATAGATCATTATACTTTATCATTTTGCCTAAATCTAGTCTGTTTGGGTGTATCATGGCCTTCATGGTTGACAACCAGCGTGGTATTCTCACATAATGTTTGTTTTTGATTTTTCTCCACATTTGTAATAATCTCTTAATAAATGCCTATTGAAATATACTTCATGGAGGTCATGACCCTCTATTGTTACTATTCTTTTATCACTTAGTTTGACCCAATCCTTAACCCAATTTAATATTGCTGCTTGGTAGTATAATTCCCAATCTGGTAGCCCCAAACCACCTCTGCTTTTACTATCTTGCATCAGTTTTGATTTGATGCATGGTTTCTTACCCAGCCAGACGAATTTTGTTGTTATTTTATTTAGTTCGTTAAAAAATGATTTCCCTAATTTTATTGGACTCATCTGGAAAAGATACATTAATTTAGGTAGGATGTTCATTTTCAATACTGCAACTCTGCCTAGTATTGATAATTATGGTTTCACCTATATTTTTAATTCTCTTCTAATATGTTCAATTAATTTAGAATAATTATCTTCTTTTATTGATGAACACCTAGCAGATAGCCATATTCCCAAGTATTTTTTTTTTGCCCACTCTGTAATCCCAATTTGCTTTGTACCTTTATTTTTTGATTTGCGGTGCAATTTTTTATTATCAATTTTGTTTTATTTTTATTTAGCCTTAAATCATTTTCTAAATGGTACACTGCTATATAAATTACACAGTGCTGTCCTTTAAGTCTATTCAGTAGCTAAGTTGGTCCAAAATTCAACAACCAATTATGGATGCATCTCATTTCACTTATATAACAACTGTACCTCACACACTGTACTGATTACAAGTTGCTTTCTGGATGCAATTCAATCTGCTGTTTGTCATATGTAAAGCTTCTCGTTATGTCTGGATACCTATAGG
Organism: Bungarus multicinctus; assembly: GCA_023653725.1. Classification (NCBI taxonomy): domain Eukaryota; kingdom Metazoa; phylum Chordata; class Lepidosauria; order Squamata; family Elapidae; genus Bungarus; species Bungarus multicinctus. The sequence goes on along the minus strand of CM042842.1, from coordinate 35,566,281 downwards.
ATCACATGTTCCAGTTGTTTCCGACCATATGGTGGATTCAATAGTCTCCAGATTCAATCACTGAAACATATTGATATTGTAGCACCTCAGAAATGATCTTTTTCTAGCAGTCTCCCTCTCTCTGGAACAACATTAATCCTGGATTCAGCAATCCTTGAACTCATGGTTTTTCAGCATGCCTTAGGACAACATATTTTCTGAGCCTACTAATCCACATTCCATACTGTAAAATGGGATCATTGTTTCTCTCACATGGCTTTTGGAACAGGTTCTTATTTGCTTCATTTCTCTAACTTGGTTTTGCTTTAATCTTAATTTGTAAACCACTTGGAATTGATATTGTAACTGAGGTGTCCTGTGTTATTTAAATAAATAAACAAGCAAACAAATAAATAACAGTGACTTTGACAGTCGTCATGGAGAATGCAGCTGTTTTTTTAGTTACTGGCACATCGGAATTTGTTTCTATAAAATATTGCTATGTTAATGGGTGCACTAACTGCCAGTTAGCTTCTGGCTGCAATTGAAGATACATGTTGATTTCAAACCTCTTCATGGCTTAGTTTTTAGATATCTACAAGACAAAGTTGCATTGATAAAATTAATTACAACTATCTGCATATATCATTCCAGGGATTCTAATTAGAGGGCATGATATTAAGATGCATTGAGATGTGTAAATTTACACTCCCCACAGACAATCTAGTCTAACCACCATAGCAACTAAGAAAGTTTTCAATTCCTAATATATGTATTGTGAGCTTCCCAGCTTTCCTGGAGTAAAAGCTTTACAAATTTAGAAAATACATGGCATAAATAAAAGTCTTTGGATCTAGATCTCCACCTGATGATATTTTAAGAGAGCAATGTCAAGGTTTAGTAAGTCTGTCAATTTCTGACAGCAGAGGAGTTAGGCAAGCATGTTTCTTGGCAGCATTACTGTTGAATCTGTACATCAGTCCTCTTGTGGCCACGATGAATAATGTATCTTATCATCTTCTAAACTGAAGGACACACTGTAATCCTCCTATAAGTAGGTGATCCCATATTATTTCAGACACCAATTGATCTAAAGCAAGCTTTATGTGCTTTAGTCACATATTGAAGTGCAGAAACATTCTAATTAATTATGCAAATTCTAAGTTATTAGTATTTGTTAATTGCCCCAAAATTCATGCATGGCAATTAAATAAACACCTAATCAAACAAATTAAAATCTTCAAATATTTAGGGGTATTGTTCCATGTGTCCTATAAACACACAGAGTAAGTTGTCCAAAATGGAGAGAAGTCAGTGACCATCCTACAGTCTCTCTATACTAGAAGTACATTATTCATATTAACTACATTAAAAAATATCCTCAGCTAACAGAATAAGAAAGAGTTGTAAGGGACGTCTTCTGGTCCAATCCCTTAGAAAGTCCAACCCTTTCAAGCAGGAAACCTATACCATATAAGACAAATGGTTAAGCTAGAAAAAGGGCTCAACTTTTGCCTGTAATTTTTGTCCATTTATACCTTGAAAATGGAACCTGCACTAAGATGAAGAGAAGATGTTACTGGTTTCTCATACCAATTGTTGAGAATTTCATAAGTAGATCTTTTGCTGTAACTGCTAAAAACAAGAGGAAGCTATATACATTGACCTGGATTGCTAACATGTCACCATGGTGAACAGAAAGCATTTTCGGCTTTGCTACATTTCTTATATTCATGCACAGAGAGGAACTACTTATAGGGGAACTGTATATGAATTGTCCCTATTGTTTAGCTTGGAGCAGTCATGGGTTGACAGTAATATCAAACTGCTGTGTTAGAAAATAAAGGCATGCTGCTTTTCAACTTACCTAATTCTGAGCATCAATGCAAGATGAGGTGCAGTGTAAAAACTATGATGGAGAATAGAATGAAACAGTTTATCTTGCTTGCATTGGAAAAGGAGGAAAGAAAGGCAATTGCTGCATTAGAAATTATTTTATGCAAAAGGTGGTCTTATATACTTTATACTAGTTATGTAGGAAGAAGTGTATACAAGCAGGAACATTGTTTTACTTTGGAAGCAGGAACATACTGGGGAGTGCATGCTGAATTTGTATTAAAGAAAAGAGGAACTACAAGTGAAGAAGCAGAAGACAGATGGAAAAAAACTGGATCATTCTCCTCTGCAAAGCACTACTGCTTCACAAATCCACTTCTGTTTTGTTTGGAAAATGCTGGTACAAGAAAGGACATATTCACCGCAGCCAACCTGCCATGGCCAACTCATTGTGGAACAACTCACCATGGCCACAGTATAAACTCACAGTGGAACAAGACTTGCACTAATATTGAGGAAATGGTGAAATAGAATAATTTAAAGAACAATGCAAAAGGAGGGACAAAATGAATAGAATATTGGCAAGTGTGATTGGACACACAAGGAATTTGTCTTGGTATAAATACTCTCAGTATACATAAAGAAAAGATACATTCATTAAGAATCAAGAATTATAACGTACAACACTTAATTATGTGTGATGAAATGTGAATGACAGAAATTAATTAATTTCTAAATTATTTTAAATACTTAAATAGAATTGTTGAATTGTCCCACAGTGAGTTGATCCATGGCAAATTGGCTGTGGTGAGTTGGCTGCAGTGAGTTGACAGCCCCAAGTTGTCCCATTGCACAGATAGGATGCAAACAAACTGTGAATGAGCAGTACTAATTTACTTGATGCAATTGAAGCTCTGGACTCATTGCGCACTTTCTTATCTTCTTATCTAGACAACACAGTACCAACAGTAGATATCTTCAAATTTCTAAGTTCTAATATATCACATGACCTAAAATGGACACCTAACATCAAAAACATTATCAAAAAAGCATAACAAAGAATGTTCTCTCTGCACCAACTCAGAAAGCTCCAACTGCCCAAGGAGCTGCTGATCCAGTTCTACAGAGGAATTATTGAGTCTATCATCTGTACCTCTATAACTGTCTGGTTTGGCTCTGCAACCCAACAGGAAGACACAAACTTCAGAGGATAATTAGGACTGCAGAAAAAAACAATTACTACCAACCTGCCTTCAATCAAGAACCTGTATACTGCACGAGTCAAAAAGAGGATTGTGAAAATATTTACAGACCCCCTCACATCCCAGACATAAACTGTTTCAACTCCTACCCTCAAAAAGATGCTATAGAGCATTGCACACCAGAACAACTAGACACAAGAATAGTTTTTTCCCGAATGCCATCACTCTGCTAAACAAATAATTCCCTCAACACTGTCCAACTATTTACAGTCTGCACTACTATTATTATTAATCTTCTCGTCACTCCTTATCACCCATCACTTCCCACTTGTGACTGTAGGACTGTAACTTTGTTGCTTGTATCCTTACAATTTATATTGACTGTTTCCTAATATGATTTGATTGCTTATTGTACCCTGTGACTATTATTAAGTGTTGTACCTGATGATTCTTGACTCTTGATGAATGTATCTTTTTTAATGTACACTGAGAGCATTTGCACTAAGACAAATTCCTTGTGTGTCCAATCATAGTTGGCCAATAAAGAATTCTAAAATTCAAACACGTTCAGCTCTGATTTTAAGAGTTTCTGAGAAATTGAGTTGCTACTTGCTTTTTCATTTCAAAGTTCAAAAAACTATGATTCAAATCAGGAACATAACAGGGCAAATCAATATCCTTTACTAACATTCCAGTTTTTATTTGGATTCTTTATACCACCGTCTCTACATAGGGGAGGGGGAGAAGCCCTAAATGCCAGACCGACCTACATTTCAAAGACTCTTTTATCAGGCACGACTTACAAGGTTATTGTAGCACAGGTTTGAAAAGCTAATTCAAACAATTCTCCATTCTCAGACTGTTCTAGGTAACTGCAGTTCTCTCTCTGAACTAAGGGTAGAGTAACAAGATGTTTTGTATGTATTGTCTTCACCTTTTCGATCAGATCTATTTATAGTGTTAACCTTGCAAGCCCCGAGAATACTTTACCTTCTCTAGAGCAAGCACCAAAGCAATGTAAGGCGAGTGAAAGCAAAAGAGAGGGGATTATTACAGATAAATCAAAATCTGATCACCCGATAGGGACTGACTGCTACAGATGTAACACTGCATATAAATAACCAGAAGCATGTACATGGTATGACATCCCATTCTATTCTAGCTTTTCCTAAAAGAAAAAAGCTTTTGCCATGTCCCTTTGAAAATGTTGTTAGAGCTCCATTCAGCTCCATTTCACCACTCAATACTGATATACAAAATGAAGTTTTATATCTGCTATACATTCCACAGCAAGCAAATTTGTTTGCTTCAAAAAGAAAAAAAAAGTCCAATCAGATTTTAATAAAGATTTCATGTGTGTTTGTATATAGAATACACCTAAACTGTTTTGAAATGAACTTTAAAATATGAACCGCAAATTTATTATTATACAGTATATATATAATAGTATATACAGTACACACTGGTTAGAGTGCAGTACTGCAGCTATTTCTGCTGACTGCCGGCTGCCTGTAATTTGGCAGTTCAAATCTCAACAGGTTGACTCCGTCTTCCATCCTTCTGAGGTGGGTAAAATCCTCCCAAATTGTTGGGGCCAATAGGTTGACTCTGTAAACCGCTTAGAGAGGGCTGAAAAGCACTGTAAAGTGGTATATAAGTCTAAGTGCTATTGCTATTATTAGTGTGATAAAAAAAATCCAAATATCCTACAAGATGCTTGGAAAACCTTGTTTATTGGAATACTATTTAATTGCAATTACTTAACATGCATTTTGGAAATATATGGAAAAGTAAACTTGTGGCTAAAATCCTGTACCTGTTACTTAGAAACAACCTGAACATAATGGAACTTATATCAAGTGTAAACATGCAACACTGCATATTTAACAGCAAGAAGTCTTGATAGTTAGACTTATCTTAAAGAATTTCCACACAAGTAGTTGCTCGTTTTTAGTTTCCAAAACTTTCTAACTGATGTCAGCATAGGACTGTAGATATGTCTAATTGGATGTTTGCAGCCAGATATGGTAGCCTTTCCCAAGTCAGAAAATTTAACCCAAATCTTTTATATCATTTTGAAAATTGGGATGCTATGAGGATGGGATATGTTTACGTGCAAGGAATCAGCCAATTATCTCTCTCTTTGACCCATAAGTAAACACAGACAAATCCTACCCATTAACAAATACCAGTCACTTAATCATTGCATTATCCTGTACTTCAAGTAACATCTCTTTACTTACTTATTAATGAATTATGCACTGCTTTGACCCAATACCAGATGACAACCTGAAAAAGAAAAGACCAAGTTTTATAGCCAAAACGTGTTGCTGCCTCACAGAGAGAAAGAAAGCTTGCTAGTACATTTAGCACTTTGTTATTGCTAAAAAAACAGATAAAAAAATATTGAGAGACAGAAGATCTCTGTTAGACCTTCAAGATTTTACTCTATTACAATTAATAGACAATTAAGTCCCAGCAGTCCATTTGGAGTGTATCTCCTGTTCAGAAGACTAAGATCAATCTTTAAAGCTTGATTACTTTCATTGAACCTTTTGGAGACTTCTGATGAAGATATGAAGAGTTGGATGCAGGGATGGGATTCTACAGGTTCTCACCTATTTGCTAGAACCGGTTGTTAACTTTCTAAGCAGTTCGGAGAAATTTCCTTTTGTTTTTTTCCACCTTTCTTGCATTCTTGGTACTATGGCTAGACTTATTGTCTCCAAAGGAGTTTTTTTTTTCCTTTGTTGGTACTTTCTTAAAGGGGAAGGGTTGTTTTAAGCTTTTTATACTGCTGTTGGGAAGAAATACTCCCCTGTTGGAGTTAGCACTTTGAAGAAATAATTAAATAATGAAGCAGAGCTGCCAGAAAGCTTTTAATGACAAGGAACCAAGATGAGTGACATTCAGCAAGGTTTCTTGACTAGTTAGAAAGATTGACATTCAACCTGAGTTTATATACCCTTTTTGAGTTTTGGTCTAAAACTGGTAACCATTCAAAGTTACAATGGCACTGAAAAAAGTGACTTACGACTATTTTTCACATTTACGAACGTTGCAGCATTTCCGCTCTCATGAGAGGCCAGGCGAGGAGAAGTTCCCCTTGATGTGATGACATCAAATTGGCCATGCCCACCCAGTCACATGGTCAGCAAGCCACGCCCACCAACTAAGCCACGCCCACAGAACCAGTTGTTTAAAAAATTGAATCCCACCCCTGGTTGGATGTCCTCAAAAGAATGGCAATAGTGTTGCAGCAGAGATTGGTGAACAGAGGACAAGTTCTACCAATTGAAATCTCCCCTAAAAAGAATAGATTGTGAGGTTGCTCACATGCCCTCCAGATACTTGCTACTCATGAGTTAAACTAAAGGAACCGAAGTTTTTGTAATTGGCTTGTGAGTGAAGCAATAGAGAGTCAAGGTATTTCATCTAATCTTACAATTACAAGGTAGTTTACATACATGGGGGGGGGGTGTGAAGCTGAGCCTCATTTCTTATTCAGTTTTACAAATTGTCTTTTAGACACTTATCAATTATTAAGAATCTTTGGATCAATACATTTAACAGTATTTGGTCCATAAGTGTCTTTCAATCCTTGAAGTTTTAAGGAGGGACGTTTTAAAGTCCTTAAGGACTTTTAAGGACTTTTAAAAATGGGATGATAGATAAACTTCAAAAGTATAATTATAACCTTGATTTTAGAAAATTAAAAATGGATTAAAGGTCCAGAAGGAAGTGAAACAATTTTAAAATTAATTATACAAAACTTTATCATTGGAAAATGCTGTTGTTAGGCAAAAAGTGATAAGATGAGACTTTCAAGGTTGGATACGAGAGAGGATCAGAAAGAACTAAATATTATAATTAAAGGAAAAGAACATTTCACTTTGACTCGCTAATATAGAATGGAGAAAAATAATCTAACTTTGGATTAATTAAAGGAGATTTGTAAAAAATCAACTCCAAAGTTAATCTTAAGAATATCTGGTATAATAAGCAAACTAGTTTTAAAAAGGAAGAAGGACAAATATTACTAGACAAAGACTAACTTGAATGTAGATTTAAAAATGACAAACTATAAAAATTAAGTAAAAATAATAATTAAAAGGTATTTGCAAATAACAAATCAGAAGAATGACTTGGATAATTAGGTAGAAGTTTTGAAGAGTTTCTGAAAAGAGACAAAGAGAAAATAAAAAGAAATAACATTTGGGGATATTAAAGTTTATTTAAAGAGATCAAAGATCAAAATTGTTAAAATCAAAGAAAGGGATATAAAGTTGGTTTATTTGATCAAGTTCAAATTATATGTGTTATTGCTTCTGTAACCCTTAATGGATTTTTGTTGATCAGAATCAAATGATAAATGAAATACGGGAAGAGAACTTTTATTGTATTCTCAAAGAAAGTGGTAAATTGCTAAAACTATTTGTGTACTTGCTGTGATAAAGGGAGAAGCCTTTTGTTTATAGAGTTCTTTTCATTTCATTTTTTCTGTACTTTCTATCTTGTCTTTTCATTCTTTTATATTCTGTTATTTTATACTTTTTAAATCTTTTATTTTTAGTAACATTATTATTCAAAAAAAGAAACATTAAACCTTTGCTTTGGTCATGAACATGGCATCAGATCTTTACCCTACTCTCTGCAGAACAGCTTGTTCTTCATTGTTACCATATCAATAGCAACTGGATATATAAATTGCAAACCTACACAATGCCATGGTCCAATTAAGACAACAGTTGGGACAAGACTGGCTCAACAGCAGCAACACACAGTAACTGGCAGATCAACCAATGTTTCTTTGCTCTCATGGGTGTTTGCCAGAGAAGCCTGGAGGAAACCAGGATCAATTCCTGACTTTTACAACCCAGTATGAATCATTACAACACGTCAGCCAGCAAAAGATCGTTCCAAAGTGACATTTGTTCTTAGCTATTAAAAGAAGGGGGATTCAAATGGTCATGCCCCTTATTGAGGGTAAGGATCCTTTACGTGACAATACCAAAAATTCATGCAAAGATTTAAAGCTGAATTTGACAATCTAGCTAAAAGAGCAACAATAAATCAGATTTGCATGCTGAGACAGGGCAACTCTCCAACTGTGTCTACTTGTCCTAGCAGATTTGGCAGGAGATATGTAAATGCTACAGGTTCCATCTATTACAAAATGCCATCTGGCATGACCTAGCAAGACAGCTTTTCTGTTACAGTGCCTGTCTTTGGATCATTCCCTGATAGATTAGATTAATTCCAAACCTGGTAACCTCTCAGATGATTTTGAAGACCTGCTTATGTCATCAGACATGGTAGTTGGAATAAGTGACACACCCAGTGGGATGATTGTGTTGATGATTGTGATAGTTTTTCCCTTAGCTGCTGTTCTGTATTTATTTTGGTGTTATTTTGTATTTTTAACTACTGCTTCTTACCAGAATCACAAGGTTGAAATGAATGAATAAATAAACACATAAATAATAAATAAATATCACATGCAAGTCTCTTATTTCAGACATACTAAACTATTTTGAAAATTTAATTAAGAGATGTGCATAATTGGCTCAGAATGAAGAAGAACCACAAAACTGGTGAATAAGGCAAGGGGGCTTGGACAACTTTGGTGCTTTTCCATTATCTCTCAGTTGTTTGTATCTATAATCCAGAACATATTCTTTCATAGAAGACTCATAGCTGTGTCATCTTGAGCTATACATTATATAACAACTATAACAAAACTATATGAACAATGTGTTATGTGACATTTATCAGTCAAGACTGGCAGAATTACAAGACAAAATTAAATCAGAGTCCAAAGTGCAGAGTCATGTGACAGAAGATGGGTAGCCTATGAATTTTATAAATAAATTTTAAAAAAGAATTCTTAATGTTATTGGAGAAAGAATTTCTTTTAGTAATGATTTTTATATTTTTAAAATTATTGTTTTTATATATTTGTATTTAATTGGATTGCAGCATGCTATTAAGTATAATATCACTTCTTGTGGTATGGGTGGTTACATAAATTAGATAAATAAATAAAGCACAATATTTTGTTTTTTGAAGTTTTTTGAAGTTTTTTGTTTCCAACTCAGTAAGGGACTACAAATGTAAAGTATTAACACTCCCAAGCATGGAAATGGTGATCCTTCAACTCTATAATTATTTTGATAAGTGTATCTTAAAAAATACTTTACAATGAAAGTAAAATAAATCCTGGCTTTTTGGGGTTTTTTTCCAAAAAGTTTTTTTTTTTTAATTTGTACACATCACTTTACGTGGGCAACATGATTCCAGATTATATCACTTGTACATAATCATACTTTCATTTCCACCAATCTTATATCATATCATATCATTATCCATTTCACTTATCTTTAAATAAATTTCCATTTAATATTTCAATTCATTAATTCAACATCAATATCATTTCATCCAGATATAGTTTCCCAGTTCTTTATCTCCTATTATTTTTGTTTTTAGCTTACCACCTTAACATTACACATCATTCTTATCCTTAATTTTCCCTGAGCCAATTATATAATAAACAATCTAAAAAAAAGCAAAAATGAAAGAAAACCAATACATTTAGGTTCCACATGTATATTCCCTCAATCTATCTAATTTAACAATTCATTCCCCAACTTTAGACATATTAACATTAAATAATCAACTGTATATTTTAAAACATATATATTTTAAGATATCCCCCCCTAAAATCGCTAGAATGACTTCCTAATAAATCTCATTTCATCTTCACTTTTCTTTTAATCATTAATAATCCTATTTTTTCCCTTTCTACTTATCTGGCTTTTTGTTTAAGAAAACGTTCAAACTTACTGAAAATAAGATTTTCTAATAAAACTCAATTATACTAATTATGCCATCATAATTAAAATAATATTGCTGAAGCTTTAATGCTGCTACTTTCTTCTGAATACTCTTAATTAAACCATTTGCAACATGAGCAATCATGGTGTGACTTAGAAAAAAATAAGTGGCAATCAACCACCTTAGGAAATTCGAAGTTCTGAGAGACTGAAATAAATGAACTCAAAGCCAAACATACAAAGTAAAATATTAGCACATTGCTGGCAGACTATCCTGCTTCTAGTTCATCTTTGAACTTTACACTTAACAGAAGTGGTTTGATGAGGTGAGTGAAAGTAAACCTTCTGTCCTGAATTCTGTCTCATTTCTCAAGAGCCAATTTAGCTCTGCACTCTGCACGTTGTGGCTAAGAAAATTGTATAAAACAGGGGTGTCAAATTCATGACATCATAGCGACATCATGTTACGTATTGGGACTTCCCCCCCCTTTGCTAAATCGGGCAGAGGCAGGGCCAGCATATGACGCATCCAGCCCACAGGCTGCATGTTTGACACTTCTGCTCTAAAAGAAAACATCTTAATAGCTGTTCTATTAGCACAAGGCAATATTTACTATTTCAGTCTTTCTCTTACATCAGGAAAGTTATCAGACCTTCAGTTTTACCAGGAAAATCTCAAGAGAGGGACTCAAACTGTCTTGTTAAAAGGCACTTCCTGGAAGTCATCTTTTGTAGGAAGTACATGCCACAATGCTTCGAACACCAGAAATAGATGCGAAGAATCTAGTGTCTATATTCAGCAAAGAAATGTTGTTCTTCATTCCTTCTGCATAATCTCTGTCTCTGATCTTGACCCCATCCAATCAATCAGAATAGAGCTGGACGGGGGCTTGGAGGTAGTCTAGTCCCATCCCCCTGCTCAAGCAGGAGACCCTATAACATTTCAAATAGGTGGCTGTCCAGACCTATCAAAAGTTGCACAGTACAGAAAAATCAAGCTTACAAAGGTGTTTCTACTGCTTTTCTAATATTGATAGCACTTTGTTTCAGCTCTTATTTCCTCTGTGAACCAAGAGAGCCTATGCCCAATATAATTCCACAAAACATAAAACATAAGACCTCTTTGGTTCTTTCTCTTTGGATTGTGCTTTAGACACAAAATGGTATCCATCAAATTATTCAATTGAATTGACATTTCTCCTGTGTCCCTAATAATTTTAAAGTGTTGTGTGACCTATACAGCAGATTTACCCAGCTTTGCATCTTCCAAATATGTCTACATGGCAACTCCTAAGATACCCAACCATTATGATCAAAGGTTGATTTTAAATTATAAAAAGAGTACTATATCACACTTGTTAGTTAGATAGTATCTTCAGTATATTTTTCTATACATAATTCAGAACTCATTTCTCCCAAATCTGCTGCCCTAAAAAAAATAACAGTGCCATATGTCAAGAACATATCTCAAAAACAGACTACCACTACCACATGGAATCAACATAACAAACAAGCCAACTAAAGCCCTCCAAAACTTACATAAATCAATAGACCCAATGGCCCCAGAAGAAAAAAGATGAGACATCTACAATATACAGTGTAATGACTGTAACAGCATTACATACAACAAACAGACAGAAGACTACCAGAACACATCCATGAACACCAACTAGCAGTCAGAAGACAAGATGAATTTCAGAACATATGGGCAGACTTAAACATGTGGAAAGACCTAAAGATAGTTTCAACTGGGAAATTGTGATCATCCTACACCAAGCCAAGTTAAAAAATGCTAGGGAATGTCTAGAAACCTGGCACTTTAATAAATTAGCCATCACAGAAACATAAACAGTAGCTACATACTATGCAAAGAGATAAATTAACTCCAAGATTAACATCAGACCAACAATCAAGTAAACAATATCCTAATCAAGGAACTTTCAAAGAAGCCAACAGTAAACCCCAATCAAAAAACTTCTAACACCACTCTCAACAATATAGATAGGCAATAGGCAATATTGATAGGCAATAAAATATAAACTGAGAGCAAATCCCACTCCTTACTAACAAAGATGATGTTACTTAGTTTAGGTAGTCCGCAAGAAAACAATCAAGCTCAGAGTTTACTGAGGACCCCTCATTTCAACCTTGAGATAGAAATATTTATTGGTTTCATGCAATGTACTCAGAAAACTTAAGAACAATCACACAATATCTTTATAACCCTATACTCTACACTCCTTCCCAAAAACACTAAATCTTGCCATGGTGAAAGAAGATAGCACTGAACATTGTAGTAAAATTTAGGGCTAAAGGATAAAATTCAAAACATTTAATGATCAGAAGACTTGGTGTGCTGTAAATAGTAAGGGATGGAAAAGAAGTTTGAGCGGTTTATTTGGCAAGAATGGGGGTAATCTGAAGTTAATATTTTTAAAAACCCCAACTTTGGATCATTTGAAACAACTTTTGAGCTTAAACTTTTTTTAATTTTTTAATTTATTTTTTATTGAACTGCAAATGTAGTTCAAGACTATTACTTGGCTTCATGTTTCAATTAGCATCTTTTAACATTGTTGAAAAATGTGTCAAAGAACAGGTGTGACAAGTTAACTTCCAAAGTCACCAAGTGGGAAAGAATTTCTTGAACAATTGACAGTAGTTTTGGTGATAATGGAAAATCCTGGGTCAGATATTCACTGGCTGTGTGATTAATTTTCACTCAAAGTTTCATTTCAAGAGCCTTGTCCCAACAGAGACAGAGATGCTTCAGGTGTAATGCAGAATATGTCTATCATCAAAAATATAGAAGCATCTTACCAGAGGAAATCATGGTATGGAAGGGGATCAGGTGCACAATCTTAAATAGCTATGTAAAAAAGTAGTGTTATACTATAGGAATTGGTTTTCTTAAATGCTATGTCTCTTTTATGCAACTATTATAGGCCGTAACTGAACATTAATCAAAGACTTTTTGAGACCTCACTGCTTAAGCCAATTTCTCAGCTTAATTTTTGGACTTTTTTTCTGGCAACTAAACTGGAACCGCTTAAACAGGCATACAAGAATCCACAAACTGAAAATGAGTAGTTTAATTATAGGAAAGCTATGAAGCCACTGTGAAAGAATTCTGGTGATACTGTGCATCAAATCAAGTTTTATTTATAGTGAGATTTCTGGTCAGTTTTTGTGCTTCTGTGTTCCACCTGATTTATGAAACACTTGATGAATAGTCCTATCAGGAGAGATGCTTCATTTCTCTCCTATGTTTTGGTAATGGACGGATGTAGTATCAGGCTGTTTTCCTCCAAGTTTGTAATAACTACTTCTCACATAAATTTGGCAGAGCTCCTATAGTCATAACTGTTCATGATGGACAAGAATGAAGCCACAAGGTTGTTCACTGCTGGTATGAATGGGCCAATTCCTCTGACACTCACAGAAGTTCAACCACTTCATTTTTTTTTCTCATCTGTTAGTAGGCTTTGGCTTAGTGCTTGGTGGTCTTGAAACTGAACAGTTGTTGAATATTTACATAAATGTCAACGCTGCTGGCTTTTGGCTTAATTCTAATGAAACACACTTGCTATCCTTTGAGTCTTAAGGCATGTACGATGTGCCACAAATGCTATTAGTATGTATAATGTAAAATGATACTATCATTATCCCCACTCCATGTGACCAATACCACAGCAGTTTCCACCCAGTAACATGAAGCACTAAAGGACAGATCCTTGTCATGAAAAAATAACATTCAACAATTGACAGAAATAAGAGAACAGCATTTTAAAAATGCTTAGGTCTTGTGAAAGACTTGTTTCAATAGAACTAAACAATGAAGGTGGAAGTCTAATAAAGCAAAAGTTTGGCAACTACAGTTTATCCTGACCTTGGACTGGTAGTTTATTTGAAATCACTTAGTTTACCTGTTCATTAATTTCAAAGGGTGGGTGGATGTGCATATTTGTCTCTGCTTATCTATTCTGTCCTGTGCTTATAATTTTTAATTTTTTAAAGAAACAATTCTTATAGAAATATATTTATATGCATATTTTAAGTTGTTCCACCCTACAATGAATTGTTATACATACATTTTGTCAAACTGCATTGTTTCTAGCCATGTTCTAACACCAAAATGCCCATTTTAAAGCTAATAAATTGGACTGCAAAATCTGAATAAAGCACCATGTGGCAATTATGGACAATTATGTTTCTTGGCTGCCAGGCAGTGGCTGAAGTGATGCTTGCAGCTCAAACATTTTATTCCTTAAAGCTGTGTTATGAAACATGCCATGGCAATATATGAAAAGATATTACATTCTAACCTGAATATTAGTCTGAGATATGCATTCAGGTTACTTGACATTACAGTTCAGAAATACTGAATAATAAATTTTCTTTAAGTTAATCTGGGTATCTTTCAAATTTCATAATACTTCACTTTAAATTTTAAATTTGGACAAAATTTGATTATTTGGACAAAATTTGACTATTCTAGCCCTAGATACAGCCCCATATGCTGTATCTAATCCGATCCAATTTTTTCTTCCACTTGTCTCTTCCTAATATCACCTTAATTCTTTTCTAAAGCTTTTGATCCAGCCATGCTGTTTGCAGTGAAAGAACTGCTACTTCGATTCTCTCTTGTACCTTGCACAACTGGGAAATTATTCACCCCACTTATTATTATTATTATTATTCGAGGTGTTCTACTCCTTTCTCCTTACTTAAACCTAAGCAAAGCAATTCTTTCAAAGTGTTGTACCAAAAATTTATTCATAATGATAAATTTTGGCTTGCTTAATTATTTAAATCTATTTGTAATCCTCCATACAACACAATGCCCATTTCTCAATTCTATTGTGAGTCACTAAAATTTCAGGAGACACATGTTTTATAGAGGTTGTGGAATAAAGTTCAACTTTACTCACAGAAGAGTGTTTCCAAAGATAGGAATTATAAACTCTAATTGTTTCTCCCTCCATTTCTAAATTCTTTTTAATTTCTAAATTTATTTCAGGTTATCTCAGATTATGCTAATTATGGTCGTCATTATAAAAGTGATCACTATATTGTGATCCTAGATGAAAATGGAAATTTTGGACAAAATGCTCTGTGTTTAGATATTACTTCATGTTTATTAGAGAGAAATTATGGATCAGAGCTTGATCAGAAAAACAGCGAATTAAGAAAATTGCTGTATTGAACATGGCCCCAGTTTTTAAGGAGTTATTTTATTATTAATCTAAAAGCAAAACAATTTTTGAGAACCAAACTTTAGTTAAATGCTGATATCACTTGTTAATAGCCTGTAGTGCAATAAGACTGACTGTGAACAGGTGATGATTACTGTACTTAGCACTTCAGGAGAATGAAAAAAGAAAGATGGTAATCATTATCAAAATTACTCACTACGTGTCGTGCTGTTAATTGCCATTGAAAGACTTAGCATCTGGTTGAAATCTCCTATTTTGGAGCTACAGAGAATCAATATGGCAGGAAATACATTTAAATAAACTTCAATCGGAATATAAAACAAGTTAAGCTAAGATGACATTTCAGATTTACCACTTAGTGACTCTGGAAAACAAATCCAATGCCCTGAACTGAGTGCAGCTATCCTAGAGAGGAATGAACCAAAACATTTGAATCACTCACACAAATTATGTTGTTCACATCCTGCCTGAAGAGTTCAACTGGAAGATAATGTGAAGGTTCATTATCAAGGAATAGTCATGAAAGCCAGAAAAACTTAAGTATAAATGCATCTCAGTTTGTGCATTCTTACTATTAGATCAAGGAGTTTTAAAATATTTGGAGATCACTGCCTTAAGATTTAAAGTAAGTATTATTTAATCATAGAATATTTCTGATTTTTTGAACTGAATTGGAAAAGGGACACTAGGCAGATAAGTTGTTAAGCAGAAATCCAAATGTTAATTTGAAACACAAACAAAAGCAACCCTCCATTATACCTTTAATTTAAACAAAATGAATTTGTTTTAGATTTAGTTGACCATTATTCAGTGTCAGATCACAATATCTGTTTTTCTTTTCGATCTAGCTCATGTTTAGGTGAATGCAGTGTAAGAAATATGCCTCAATATATAGTTCTTTCTTTAAATGGGCTTTATTCTGGACAAGAAAAGAGAAACCAGTCTTGTCAAGTTTCTTTGAACTGTTTCTGATTATATGTTTTCAAGTGTTTCTTTTCTTCTTTTTTGTTTATTATAGCAATGTTCTAGTTAATTTAATTCATACTGACCTATTTAAAGTGATGTTTATTCCATCTGATGTTAGTACATCTATTTTTTTTTGTGTTTCTTTTCTCTTTAATTAAGAAAAAATTAAAAGACAGCCATAATCAACTTTTCTGACAGAAGAGGAAGTGATGCAGACCAGCCATAAATTGTTTTATTATCTTGCAAAATATTAATGATAGCAAGGAACATGAAACAAACAGTTAAAACTGTCTTTGTGTGCCAATGCTCAGTGTTTCCAATCAGAATATTTTATTTTTCATTACTGGAAGAATAATCAATATAGTAATAGCAATGGCACTTAGATTTATATGACGCTTTACAGTGCTTTACAGCCTTCTCTTAGCAGTTTACAGAGTCAGCCTATTGCCCCCAACAATTTGGGAAGATTTTACTCACCTCAGAAGGATAGAAAACTGAGTCAACCTTAAGCCTGGTGAGATTTGAACTGTCACATTGCAGGCAAACAGCAGTCAGTAGAAGCACATTGCAGTACTGCACTCTAACCACTGCACCACCATGGTTTATAATTAGTGAAAGTAGACATGGTTGACTGGAATTTGTCCCATTCTGGAAGTTTTTGTCACTTCCTTGTTCAAGACTGATATCAGAGCCCCTGATCAGAAAAAACTGGAGAAGACAAATAGTTAGGAGAATTTTGCAATGAATAATATAATGTGGAATTTTACTCATTTTTATTTAATAATCAGCTAAAGGGTCATGAAAAGTAGAATAATAAAAATTGCATTTAATGCACAATATGAAAAGACTTGAAAAGAAAAAATATATAGTAAGGGATGGACTTGGACAATGAAATTGACTAACACATATATTTAGGAACACAAAAAGGACAAGTCTTTCTTATTTTAACACAACAATTATTATATAAGTTTATTTACTTTAACTGGAAAGTCTGATTGTGGCATCTGACAGGAACTGAAATATCTTCCAATAATGGCATTTAAAAATATTTAAAAACAATTGGTCTTTATGCATGATAAAGCACTTAAGCATAGCTCTTGCTATTTATCTAAATAATAATACATTTGTAACAGAGTCAACTTTTCTAAATATTTATTGTCAGGCACAAGTAAAATGAAGAACCATGCTCCTCAAATCCTGCTTGCAATTTTTTCATAACTATTGTGTTGGCTGTTCTGAAAAAGAAGTTGAATTTAATTGCCAGTCCAGTCATTAATAGAATGAAAAGTGCTTCCAACTATTTAGAATAGGCATTAAAATGGCATTTGGTATCCTCAACAGATTGAATAGACAAGATTATTTATTTGTGTAAGCAATTTCTAAGTCTGTTCATTTGTCCATGACTTGGGGCAGATCACAAAATGTTGAAAAGAGCAAGAACAGTGAAGATTAAGGCAAACCTAAAAAACAAACAAAAACCCTATGCTAAAGAAGTGGGAACGTAGAGACACATTAGCATTGCTTGTAATTATTAGGGTCACATAGCAATGAAGTTCAGAGTCCGTGGGAAGATGCAAATCTTAAATGTCATTCTAGAGGCAAGGATGATCAGAACAATACAGACCTCCAGGTGGAAGGTATACTATTCCATATGGCAGGTACAACAACAGAAGATATGCCTTCTGGAATCCATAATATTCAAGTGATGGAACCTGGAACATGCCAAACCTGTCATATATTATTGGATATTATTTATCCATTCATTTGTGACTGACACTTGGCATTTAATGGGCCAGGTTAGGGTTAGTGTCTGCATGTCTTCTGATCTTGCACTTCTTTTTTGAGATGTTCTAGCTGCTCTGGCTAGTATGAGCTTCAATGGTGATAGCATTGGATGGATGCAAACAACTTAGAAAATTGATCTCACAAATAATCCAGGGCTGTGCCATGAAGATCTTTATTAGCTAGCCATTACTACTTTGAATAGTACCCATACACCTACTTGCTTCCTGCTAGAAATGTTATAGGATCATACCAACGTGCACCTATTACAACTTAAACTGCTACATTCTGGACATATTATACTTTCTGCAGGCAGCCCTGTGTATAATAAATCCAAACTCTGGAAGACTAAGTGCCCATCAGAAAGCACACTAGATGGATTGGTGCAAGAATCCTCTGACCACCTGTTGTTGTTTTTTTGAAGTCCAGAAGGACCACTTAAGAAGGCATCATGTATGTATGATACTTTGTAGAAAGAATGCTACCTGCAAATGAATCATCTAATTAAAAAGTTGAACCAATGAACAAACTATTGACAAAAAGTTTAACCTGGTATTGGTCATTCAAACATGTCTTGCTTAAAATTCGAGATGTGTGTCTGTGTGAGTGTGAGTATGACTTGATATATCTGGCTTTTTTGAAGTAGGCAATTGCTTTTATTAACTCTCATGCATTTATGTATAGGGATGTTATCAAGGGACTCCCATCCTCTTGTCTTCATCATGATTTGTGTTTAATGAAATGTTTCCTCTGAAGATGAGAACTTCATATAATAGATTTTTTAAAAATAACTGATTGGTATGGAACAGAAGAGCCTAAACAGCTATTGAGCACTTAAAAAACTTGTGTATTTAAGCATTCTAGGAAGCAGTCCATCAGGATTAAAATTCAACGATCAGAGAATCACAAGAGGATTGCAATCCATTCTGTAGAATTCAAAAGTTTTGTCATAATGAAATTCATAGGAATGCTGCAAATTTGCAAATTTACAAATCACTTAAGAGCAAATTGTTAGTTCATCTTAAATGGCATTGACTTCAATTTGCTTGGTAGTCTCAGTTGGGAAAAAAAACAAATCCAAGTATTTAATATCCAAGTCTTGCTCACAAAATGCATATCTTTTATGATATCTGCTATTTGGTTTATTTATCTGAAATACTTTAAAATTCATATATATATATTTGCATCTTTGAAGTTGAAGTTGAAATGAATTAATGCATCAGTTTTATTTTATTTTTACTTTTTTGCAGTTGTCCATTCTTTCAATATTTATTTTGTCAGGCATTTGCATTAGTTACTAAAGTTACTTTTTTGAATTACACTAAACTAATGTCATTTTGTCAACTTTCTCCTAAAATGCATATTTTTGTGAGGTATTTTCTTTAATACAACACTTAGTTATGCCTTCCTTTTGCTAATACACACTTCTTTCTGTACTTTTAAAAGCAAATATAATTGGTTTTTATTTGAGTATCACATCACACTTGGCTTTGGGTTTTTATTTAAGATTTGAAATAGATGCAGCTGCTTTAATAAATTGCAAAGTGGTACTATTTCATGGTTCTGCATATGATTAATCAGTCAAATGTTTATTCAGTCATAGACCAGCAAATAGAATGTAGAAATCGTGTGTGTGTGTGTGTGTGTGTGTGTGTGCGCGCGTGTGTGTAAAATGTCTAAGAATGTACTGTGCAACTTGAATATTACTTGGCTGTGGATAGAGAAATGAAGTCATATTGATCTGATAAAATTTTAAGATAAAATAAATCAAAATGACCAAAGTATTTAGTAAATTAATAAAATGTGAAAGTAATAATTTCTGGAATGTCCCTGATAACATTAAAGCATAACATGTTTCATCAATTCAGTTATTCCAACACCACATGGACATGGTCTGTGTTTGAAGGGGATTGTTTTCTGTATCTTCCTTCTGTAATTACTATTGGAAGGGCATTAAATCTAGCTAAAAAACCGATCCCTTATGAATATTGGGATCATTATGAAATGATCTGGCTAGCTGGAGAAGATGCGTGCAGAGTGGCTCAAGAAGATGGTTCTGGTGTTGGAAGAAATAGCCATCTGGTTCAGTTCCAAGCAGGGACAAAGATAGTGGAAACATGGAGGCTAATTGGAAAGGGGGTTAATAATGAACAGGACCACCAAGCACTATGGTTCTGGTACAACTGACTACATGGAGTTGAGAATGAGGGTTATTTATACCTTCTCTAGGGCTTTGCCCTTGAGTTTTCTCTTCCTGTGCAAAAACATGTATTCTATTGACCATTGTTGGGATCATAGATAACCCTGTAGGTTGTCTGGGAAGTTTGGTTGAAGCCTGGAGGGTGATGTAATGTTCCCAGGTGATTTTGCAATGTGGTGAGCTCTCTTGCTAGGTAA
Source organism: Bungarus multicinctus (assembly GCA_023653725.1). Classification (NCBI taxonomy): domain Eukaryota; kingdom Metazoa; phylum Chordata; class Lepidosauria; order Squamata; family Elapidae; genus Bungarus; species Bungarus multicinctus. Next base: position 35,546,070 of record CM042842.1, on the reverse strand, counting down.
TCCTATTATGTCCTGGACGGGTGATTCCCCTCACTGGATATAGCCAGGGGTGGGATTCAAATTTTTTAACAATCGGTTCTGTGGGCGTGGCTTGGTTGGTGGGCGTGGCCAACTCAATATCACTCACATCGAGACACGCATCTCCTCACCTGGCCTCTCATGACTGTGGGGATGCTGCAACAGTCATAAATGTGAAAAATGGTCATAAGTCACTTTTTTCAGTGCCATTATAACTTTGAATGGTCACTCCACACAAGCAAAGTACCAGCAAAGGAGGGGAAAAGAACTCCAGAAAAGTTCCTGAGACAGGAAGTCTAGTCCTGCCCAGAATGTAATAAGGGTTAATGGAGAGGCAGTTTCTGTAAGCAACACCAGAATGTTTCCTTCCTGCCTTCCTTACAGGATTAGGCTAGTAATTTCTTCTAACAACAGGTTAGAGTGTTAACAATTGTTTCTAGCGAATAGGTGCGAACTGGTAGAATCCCACCCCTCGATATAGCTGATAAGTCAGCCTGCAGCTCTAAATTGCATGTTCATAGCCCATCAAGATGATAGTTGGCCATGAGTAGGCAGACAGTGGCAGTTTGGCTTGTGTTATCTGGATCCAGGAACACTGGAAACTGTCAGTTATCATTAAAAGAGCCAAACTGACTGGAGGATCTTAAGCCAGTTGAAGAAGATGTGAGACATGTCAATTTTGAGAAGGCCAGACTCACAGCAAAGGATTATGTTCAAAACATAGTGAGGTGCTTGAAAAATGATTTTCAGAAATTTGGACTGAACTCTTTCTAAGGGAATGGCTTGCAGCTAAGCTATAAAAAGGAGCTGGGCACCAGTCTTGACTGAGAAGACTTTAATTGTGGCAAACGTATGCTAAGATCCTTTGGAGAAGTAAAAGTTTTGTAAGGCTGACAGTGTTTTTGTGCATTTCAAGTGACACAATCAGCATGAGATCTGCAGTTATCTGTAGCCTGGAAGACAATCCCTAGATATTTAAAGGTCTTGACCTGCTATGTTAGGTGGTTATTTAATTGCCAGACCTGCATCTTAGGGTGCTTAATAAACACCATAACCTTAGTTTTAGAGCAATATATTTCTAGGTGTTCTTCTTGGCAGTAGTCAACATTTGGAGTGCCCATTTCAGGCCAATCTTTGTTTGGGAAAGCAAGAAAGCATCATCTGCAAACATGTCTGATTCCCAGTGTCGATGGATAAAGAGATGAACTGTTCAATTTGTCAATAAGGGCATTAATATGTATACATATATTTAGAAAGGTGGGGCTAGAATATATCCTGTCTCACTCTCTTCTTAACAGGAATTTCTTTGCCATTATTCCCATGGGCATTGTGTCCATATCCAAGAGTGTCTGCATGTATTCTTCTGAAGCAAATCTGAAGTTTTGCACAATCCTAGCAAATAATCTGGGAAATGAAGAACAGTTAGATGCATATTAGAAATTGAATATTTTTGTTTGTTTGTTTTACAGAGTAGAGAGTCAAGCAGGACAGACACCCAAACAGCAGATGGCATGGCTCATGAGATATGGCATTCAGAAAATATAGCCTCAAGTTTTACTTAGAATTATTGGGTGACTGAAAAAAAAATTAAGTATCTTCTTTCATCTGCTTGTTTTTTCAGGTCCCCCCTATAAATAACTTTCTCTCACATATTTGCAAGTAATATAGCCAGACATAATTGATATGGAAATGAACTTACATATTCTGCTTACAGTCCTTTTCTAGGTTGTACTTTCCAAGCAATGCACCAAATAATTTCACAAGTCAAGGTGTACAAAAATTAGAGGTGGATTCAACCTCTCATTCGCTGTAATTCCAAAGCCTTTATTAAGAGTCAAAGGAAGATGCCCATTAAGAAAGGAAAAAGAAATAAATAAGTCACAGTATTTTCATCTCTCTTCAACAACTTTCCTATCTTGGGCAGCAAAGCTATAGCAATGAATAGGAAGGATCTTTCTTTTGACATATCCTCTTAGAAGACAGATCACGCTCCTGCTGATTATAGTTTTCCAGCAATGCTTTTAGACAGACTGTTCTTTCCAATTCTGGTACACAAATGGAATGAAGGATTCATGCACATGGATTTGTCTCATGCATTTGTTGCTACAATTAGAAGATAAAAAAAATCTCAATTTTACAGAGCAATCTGCACTTGACCAACAACTGCAGCAATATATCAGAGATACAGTCTCTCCAACTATCTATTACACATCCCTCCTAACTCATGCTCTTGTTTCTGACTTTCTAGCTGTACCTGAACCTCTAAATTTACCTTCTGATATATGTTTGAATATTTTGTTATTATTTTTCTGATCATAAGCAATAACATGGCATTTTTGGTTTTATGTGCTTGTGAACTCAACTATTACATAGCTTATCAACCATGGTTTACATCTTAGCACAGTGTAACAAATAAGCCAAGCTATTTATGTTCCATAGTCTGTGCACTAATGGCTGTGCAAATGAATGAATGAATAAAATATCCTTATCAACAAAATTGGCATCAGAATTATTGTCTTTCTGAACAGTTCTAATTCTTTTGAACATGAACTTTCAGGTGAACCTTTTTTTAGGTATACAGACCTTGCCATATACAGTGCTTTAGAATCATTTTTTTTTTGTTTCCTAGAAACTTACTTAGAAGAGAATGTTTTCATAATGCATTCACTATAAACAAAATACAAACCAGTACCATATGAATAGATATCACTTGGTTTCATCATATTTTTCAGCAATCTAAAAAATAAAATAAAATGCTTCCCAATGCACAGCATAAATGTTTGAAATATTTTTTTCAATAAATAGACCTATGCATATGACATATGCAGTTGCACCATTTACATTTTTTAACCTTACTATAGCCTTTTGCCCATGAAACATGTAATAGCATATTGTTTTTTATCTGTAATATTCATACATATGTACATTTTGTATGCTTTCAAAGAATAATTTTAAAGCAAACTGTTCCAATAAATAACAGGTAATAAATGGACCTTATTACTGACATAAAAATTGCATAATAATATGGTCCACTTAGACAGATGAGGCTTCTTCAAATAAATAAACTAGAAATCTATGCTAAATTTCTCTTACATTCTCCAGCATCAGCTTACAAGTATTTCCGTGCATGCAAGGCAGGCCAATTTGTTCTTCACATTCCTATCATTTGTTAAGAAATGGCTTACTTGTATAGAAATAATCTTTTTTATTGGCTATGCCTCTCGCAGATTCAGTGAGAATTCTGATAACTATGATTGTGATCTAGATATTACCATTGTACCTTGGACTCTTGCCAGGCAAAACCAATTATTCAGGATCCATTTTTATATTATAAAATATTCCATTGGGTGCAAAGCTAAATAATGTTCCTGGATCACACTTGCATTTTTAATTTCTCTATCAGTGTTGTATTCAAAGCTGCTCTTCAGATGGAAGGCCAAGAGGCCCTTGCATTGGATAATTTTAATAGAAAAACACAAGTAAACAGAAGAAAGAATAATCTGAAGCCCAATGTAATCAAAACTTGGAGGAAAAGCTTATTATAGCTGTAAATCAGTGTGTGTAAATCAGTCCACATTATGTAAAAGAAAACCTTTTTTTCTTTCATTCCAGCAGTTGGATACATTGCTTTATTTTACATTTCAATAAAAATGTTAATATATGGCTGCTATTAGTTTTCGCTATTTGATTATGGAAATAACATACAGATCAAACAAATACCATAAATTAACCAGAGAGTCAATAAACTGGCTTATGGTGGCACTTCAAAATTGGGAAACAGAATGCATCTTTCTCAACAGCACCTACCATCCACCCACCCACTCAATTTAACCAAGCTGCAGTTTATCTGGAAAAGCCATTGTTCAGTTGCTTTCAATGCAAAGGATCTTGGTTAAATTCTAACCCTGGCATCACCCCAGAGGTGGAGTGCATTTGTCAGAGGTAGATGTGTGGACAATATTAAGGTACATGCAACAATTGGATAACAACGCTTTGATACTGATGCAAGCCATTATGGTAATTGGATGGATCATAGCCCTGGAAAACCAAGTGCTGGGAAATTGGTATATGACCTTCATGAAATCCTTACTTGCAGTTTTAATACTGGTAATTGTGCATAGCCTGGAAGAACATGAAGTATAGTTAGAAGGGAGTGAGATGTGAGAATTAATGCAAAGATGCTGGCTCCTTATAGAGGAGACCAGCAGCCCAACATAGGAGCCTCCATGGCGCAGTGGTTAGAGTGCAGGACTGCAAGCTACTCCCACTGCAATTTGGCAGATCAAATCCCACCAGGCTCAAGGTTGACTTAGCCTTCCATCCTTCCGAGGTGAGTAAAATGAGGACCCAGATTGTTGGGGGCAGTATGCTGACTTTGTAAACCGCTTGAGATGGATGTAAAACACTATAAAGCGGTATATAAGTCTAAGTGCTATTGCTATTTTGGGCACCGAGGACTGGTTCCATGGAGAGAGTTTTTTCTGTGGACCAAAAGCAGTTTGGTTTCATGTGCTGTCTGCAGATGGAAGTTTACTTGTTTTTGCAGCCCAGTTTCTGGCATGCTGTGGACTGGTACTGATCCACAGACTGGGATTTGGGGACCCTGGAGTAGACAACTTTTCACAAAACATATTAAGATAAACTATAGAGGCCCAATGCCTTGAGAGAAATAACATCTCATTTTCTGGAAAGAAGGCTGGAATGAATTGTGATCATGCTTTTCCGAAAGATTTTGGAAAACATTGCTTTCTAAGTCATTTATTATCCAACCCCCCTTCCTTCCTTCCTTCCTTCCTTCCTTCCTTCCTTCCTTCCTTCCTTCCTTCCTTCCTTCCTTCCTTCCTTCCTTCCTTCCTTCCTTCCTTCCTTCCTTCCTTCCTTCCTTCCTTCCTTCCTTCCATGTATTTGAGGGATTGCCTCTCTCCAATTACTCATCAGATTTAGCAAGAAAAGCATGTTGATCCAATTGGCCAGGAAATATTATCTGGCAATGCATTGGAGGAGAGACTTCTCTATTGGGGTTCCCACATTTTGGAACATTATTCCCCTAGTGATCATTATTCCCCTAGTGATTTGTCCCAACCTTGCTGCCAAGTGTAGGGACCTGGGTGTGGGAGTAGAGCTTATGTAGGGTTTGATTAATTTTTATTAATGTATGTTGATTACCTCAGCTGATACTATTTCTATTGTTTTTAAATTAATTGTCAGGCCTGAAATCTGTCTATGGCCATTTAGTTTCTATGGGATTTCTTTCTCAGAGTTTCAAGCTGACACAGCTTAGAGCTGGAGAGGGGGAGTTGGTATAACCCAACAGCATAGCTTTCTGGTGAGACAGAGGCATTCCAATGGCTGGCTGGGTAGAGGAGGAAGAGAGGTAATCAAGCAACCAGCCAGTTTCCATATTGGGTAATATAATTTATTGTTTTGAGAAAAGGGGAAATGTTCCCTCTGAAGGTTGTGTAAAGTGCAGGAAGATTTAGAACTGGCTTTCTACTGGTTTGTGCCAAGATGATATCTCCAAATAAAGTTGTTCTTTGAGAAATTACCGTGCCTCAGCGTTCTGCTTTGAAATGGCTGTATTACTTGGAACCCTGACATTAATGTCTTGGCACTTTATACTGTTATTAATTATTTGTGTGAAGAGTTGTGGTTGTTAAGGTACCAGGCTAAAAACTGAGAGATCATGAATTTTAATTCCATCTTAGATACAAAGCTAGGTGGGTGACCTTGGACCAATCATTCTTTTTTACCCTAAGTGGGAGATAATTGACAACTGCTTCTGAAATCTTACCAAGAAAACTGCAGGACCTAGTCCAGAGAATTGCCTGGTTTTAAGACTGACTTGAAGTCATATGTAAATAAAATAATAAAATAAAATATCTGGTAAATATCAGATCAGTAAATCTTTGCTGAACTGTTAATCTTCTATATGAACCTTATCTAAGAAGTGAGTAAAATTCTGTTAACTTTATATTAACTTGATTCAATGGAGAGACTTCACACAGTGACATTTCAATAGGACCTTGTTAACTCTTAGTCACTGAAATGAGGTCTGGGGTCTATTAGAGGCCTTCTAATCAAGGAAGGAAACTAGATAGTGGAAAAACTTGTATTTGATGATTTGAATAATCAGTCTGAGGTCTGCTCATCCCAGGCTCTGAAGTTTAATGTTTCAATTTAAAACCTGAACCTCACATTGTCAAGTTCTACTCCATCCTGGCTTCCATCACAAACAGAATATATTAAAAAAAAGCTCAAAATACCTTTCCATAAAGTTATTGCAATAATTGAATCTATTATTGAATCTAAAAAAATTATAGAGACACATTTGACTATTATCTCTTTCATCTGAGAAGGCACTTATAAGTGATAAGGACAGCCAAGACTGGGAACATCGAACTGGACAAGAGAATAAATCTCTTTGTTGCCATTTTCAAGTTAAAATGCATTGCTAATACACTGAGATTTCATTCAAAAACATTTACGCCTTGACTTCAGCTGCCCTGAGCAGTTGATAGGTGCCCTCGACACTAACCAGAGTGTTTAACTTTAATGAAAAATTATCTATTTGAAAGAAAAATGAAAGGTAATATTCTACTGGCAGGTTTAGAAAATGATGCTAATTCATTAAACTAAAGGATACATGATTCCTGATGGAACATTTTTTTTCCAGCTACTGCTTTAACTAAGCAATTTAGCTGTATTTACCAAAGATGATAACTTTCTTCTGCACAATAACTAATAGCTACAAATGTGGCTGTTGATTTCCTTTATAAGATTAAACCCCTGCACTGTTTCTCCCTTTCTGCTTGACTCATTTACACAGGTTTAAATAAACTTGTCCATTGTTTCAATGCCAGCTGTTATGGGTGGAACTGCCAAGAAAATTAGGGCAATGGGAAATTACTCCAGAAACTTGCACATATCTCTGCCATGAGCAACTGAAAAAGGATCTCTTTGGGATAGGTGCTAGAGTTGTGAGGGCCTATTATATGGATTATAATAGAGATTATCACTTTGTCCAGAATAAAAGAACAATTTAACCCTTTATTTATTTATTTATTTATTTATTTATTTATTTATTTATTTATTTATTTATTTATTTATTTATTTATTTATTTATTTATTATGGCTTTCCTTTAATTCTTCTCATTTGTAAATGTCTACATAGACAAGGGTCTCAAACCTGCAGCATCACATTGCTGTCCTGTGACATATGATAATGTTTTTTTCACTTCATGGAGCTGAGATAGGCATGGCCTATGCATGATGCATCCGGCCTGCAGGCTGCCAGTTTGACACCCCTGAGTCATAGATGAGAAGAAAATGGAAAAGGTGAGCTATAGATCTGGACTTGGATGATTCAGTTATGGTTCCTGGGATGAAAAAAAGACTATATCCAAAGAGGACAATAATTATTCTAGGTGTAGAACTTGCAACTATCTGCAGAATTTGCTTCTGAGTATTGTAAACAGCACTCTCATATCCAGGATAAGAAGCAAAAGATGATATACTGTATATTGACAAACTCATGGCCTGTGGGCCAGATGTGTCACATGCTGGCACCATCCATGCTCAATTTAGCAAAGCAGGAGAAAGTCCCGATAGGTCATGTGACACTGCTATGATGACACAAGTTTGACACCCCTGCTTTAAAACATGCAATCAAGGTTTTGAAAGATGTATACAAAACCCCCAGCATATAACCACTACCACTTTACTAATATGTCCATCGGCTTTCCTTCTCAGCAATTTGAATACATCAGCTGCCAAGCTTAAATACTACTTATGTAAGTGCTAGAAAGAAAACTACACTTGTTTGGAATAACAGTCTGAATGTTTTTGTCAACCTGTTTACTCACTAGGATCAACAATTTCTCATGGATAACTGCTGTAACAACATCATACTAAAGATGTCCTCAGAAATGCTATATGCCATTTTCTGAAAACTAGTTTCTAAAATCTTTTAGAACAGTTTAATTTTTGAATTCATAGCAAAGTGTTTTGGATAGAATTAGAATACTTTTAATGAACTAAAAATATTTAGGGAAACTCTATGTCTTTTTATTTGATAAACAAACACTTAGATAACTTCCCAGTAGTTTTTTTCCCCACAGTTTTGAGGTCCTGAACCAATATTTCATATTTTTTCTAGTAAAAGTAATTTTTCTCTTTTTTTCAGTTTTGCCAAACAATATGTCTTCTGTCCAATTTTAACAGTGGACATATTTCTCACTAAAAGCTATATTTCTTTTTAACATTTCATAATTTTACATCAGTTTAGTCAAACTGTGCAATTATAGGAGAAAAGCAACAAATGTGCTCATAACTATTCACTGTTATGGTCTACTAATTTATTAATCTAGGCTTTCCCTATATTTTAAAGATTCTGTAAGTATAAGCTTGTAAAGAAGATTCATTCAACTATTTAGATTAAAATTAAAACTCCACTGAACTAAGGAAACATATTTGAAGCTAGATTATAATGATGGAGATGATTTGGCCTGTGAGCATCATAAAATAGCTGCAGTTTCTCAAGGTTTTCATTATTTATAGATTACCTTCTTTGCTTGTGTCAAAATATCCTTGCCCCAGCAATACAAAGATTTCTATTTCTTGCAATTATCCTCAAAAAACATGATTTCCTATTTCATCCAGTTTGCTCTGTTAGCTTTGTCAGACTTTCCATTTTACACACCCACGGGGAATATCTCAAGCGACCACACAAATCTCACTGTTTAAAGTGCTGAAAGAAATGTCATTCCAATCTTAGTTTAATTCAAAGTTATTTACCTGAATTGAAAGAAAAAGAAAAACATACTTGTGTACTAATACAATTAAGAAAAATAGAATAAAATATTGAAACATTCTTTTGTACGCAGCACAAATAAAGAAGTACTGGCATATATTAAATGTCCTATTCTGGATTTGAATCTAAGATTGATTCAGCAGAAAGTTCTTCATAGAATGTTGAGGCCACCGGTAGATAGGTAAAATCCTACTGACATTATTGGAGTGAGGTGAACAGCTGTGGAATTGGAAAGAATACTGAAAATTAGCAGTGATTCCAGTCATTGCCTCACTTTCTCATGCATTGCCCTGATCCATGAAAGAGGGAAAAACAAACAAGCAAGTAACCATTTACAAGAGCTGTCTTGATTGATTGATTGATTGATTGATTCATTCATTCATTCATTCATTCATATCCCAGTTTTCATTCAGGAGCTCAAGGCAACAAGCACATAACACCTTCTTCCTATTTTCCCCCATAGCAACTACCCTGTGAAGTAAGTTGAGCTAAGACAAAATGAGTAGCCATTTTAATAGATGGACTAGGCAGAAAGTCCATTAAAAATTATAAAATGCCATAATGTGGGTATTTGGAAGTCAGAGAGAATTCATGGACTTTCCCTGCCAGCTTACCAGTGGAATATTGGCAGTTTAGAAGTAACTCTGCACACATGGTTCTGGTTGCATGACATGAAGCATTTTGGAGAGGTACAAGTCTAACTCCTAAACCGTAATCTAATATCAATAAAAAGCCAACTTTTATATTTTTCTTCACTGCATCTTTCACAGTAGAAGCTTGCACATTTGACTTTCTGAGAAATAAAATCAAATGAAAAAGAAAGGCTTTGTAAAAGAACAAGTTTGCATGATATTTACTAAGTCCCTTAGGCATCAATGTAATAAAACTGTTACTTGGAGCTTGAATTCTTGACAAATTTTTACAGCTTCTCAATACAAGATTATATAACATAAATTTGCTTCATGCACAAATTCAGTTTCTATTTATGAACTAAGGAACTGCAATGATTAATGTAGGAAGAATATTTAACAATATATTTACATTACAGTCATATGGCCAAACATTCCTTTTTTCCCCCTTCTGTTTAGGATCAAAAACTTTAAGTGTACTTCCCAGAGTATTTCAAAAATAGAAACTGAATTACAATTTTAATATTAGGCAGAATATACATTAATAAATGCATATAGCAAAATCATAGTATCTTAATTAATATATTATTTTTTGCTCTCAGATATTTCCTATTAGAATGAAATTCATCAGATAGACCATGATCTTGTAACTCTGGACACACAGAAATAGCAGGATATATTCTTCTCCTATGCTTCTAGTACAAGGATATTTGCACTATTCTCATCTTATGACTACTACATAAATACTCAGGGTACAAAGGACAGTTTTTACATCCTCATGTTGCTTTTGGATGCTAACTGGCTGCAACATACAATATTCAATGGGTAATAACTTCTGGTTTATGCTAAGAGCTCAACATTATAAACTAAATTCAATGTATTCAACTGAAAGTAGATTCAACTTAAACTTTGTCATATTAGGATGTTTGTAACTTAATATAGCTTCCACAGACTCATGTTTTATGCTTTTGTATAGATCTTTAATTCATTTCCATCCTTGATAAATTCTCACTTTTAATATTGTATATGCATAAAATATATCATTTATATGTATTTTTGTACTTTTAATTGATATATTTTATAGTTCTTTTAATAACTGTGCCCCACCTATTTATCTGGTTTATGATTTGATTTGATTATTCTATTGAAAGACTATCCCTTACAAAATGGAAGCTCTTTGTGTCATCGGATGAGTGCCTAAATAGATGTAAGCTTGGATTTTACATATCATATTTTCCAAGATATTGAATCAGTCCTCAATTACAATTCATTTACCAGTGGAATGTCAGTCAATTATTGCATTTTCTTATTTACAGAATTGTTTCATACAAAGGAATAAGGGAATCACTGTGTCTATTCAAAGTATTCTTGTTCACATCATTGCAGCAACAACAATAACAACTCATTGATCAAGGTCAATGAGCTTGCTGTACGCTACCCAAAGTCACTTGTTTTATGACATGATTGCTTATATAAATTTGACAAAATGAAAAAAAAAACACTTCAGAAAGAGGAAAGTGGAAAGAGAAAGGGAAGTTAAGAGTGAATATGAAGAGGTATACAGTAATTGGAGACTTTTTTATGATGTTTTGATGAGAATGAAAATTAAGAGGTTAACGCAGTGGTCTCACAAAAGAATTAGTAAGTTCTAACCATGGAAGTAAAACATGCAAAACAGAATAAGTTTGAAGAAGGTGATGAATTTGAAGATTGGAGGTGTGTGAGTACTACACAAGACTAGAAAGATCCAGAAGATCAGGTCCGCAGAGTGTCTGAAAGTACAATAAAACCAATTCATGGTCTTCATGGTCATTGGAAAATGAAAGAAGTGAATTTAGTAGCTGAAATTGTTTGTTTTATAGATATAAAATAAAGATCTATGGTTCTTCTTAGATTCTTTTTGAAGCCATATTGAACATTTTCTACGATGGAAAAACTGAGTGGGATGTATCACCCCAGCTTTTTTTTACCAACAGTGCTGAGAAATCACTGAACATTCCAAATTACACAGTTTGGTAATCAGATTATTGTTGTTTTTGTTGCTGCTTGTTTGTTTGTTTGAGGATGTCACTGTCTTGGAAAACAAACAAACCAAACCAAATACTATTCACATCCCTTCTGTTTTGTCTAAAATCTGTTGAATCATCAAATGCAGGTAGTCATCAACTTATAAGAGTTTTCACACTTATGATAGCAATAGCATTTAGACTTATATATTGCTTCACAGTGCTTTTACAGTCCTCTCTAAGCAGTTTTACAGAGTCAGCATATTGCCCCCAACAATCTGGTTCCTCATTTTACCCACCTCAGAAGGATGGAAGGCTGAGTCAACCTTGAACCATGATCAATGCAGCATCCCCATGGTCACATGATCAAAATTCAGACACTTGGCAATTGACTCATATTATAACAGTTGCAGTGTCCTGGGGGTCATGTGATCCCCTTTTGTGACTTTCTGACAAGCAAAGTCAATGGGGAAGCCAGATTCACTTAACAACAGTTTGTCTAAGTTGCAACTACCGTGCTTCACTTAACAACTGTGGCAAGAAAGATTGTAAAATGGGGCAAACTCACCAAACAAATGCTTTACTTAGCAACAGAAATTTTGGGCTCAATTGGGGTCATAAGTTGAGGAACATTTGTACTCTGTAGAATTTTTTCCTATCAGCAATATAAACTATATTATGAAGTTATACTATACATTGTTCCCCCCCCCCCCCCCAGTATTTGGTCCAACTTGCATATCTGCAGTGCGTAGTGATAAACAACAGGGATCTTTCTTTTCCTCCACACCTTTATGTTTCCAATTTTCTTCTTCATTTGTTAGTGCCCTCCGGGGGGAGCAAGACTCTGTGCATTTCACAGTTTATGCACCCTACCTTTTTCCATCTGACAGAAACAATCTATGTCAATGTCATTAGCTGCAATAACATTTTGATGGTCTCTGTGAGGTGAAGGCCTCAGATCTGTAACAATAATTAAAAAGGCAAATACAAGAAAGAAAAACTTGAACTGGAATAGGCAAACTATTAGAATGGCAGATTGCTAATTACTTACAGCTCTTTATCGATGATACTTTCAAGAATCATTACCCATTCTCTTTTGTTTCATTAGTTTCATTACAGCTTATCTCAAAGAAACATGTTTATAGTTGTTGTTCATTGTCCTGAAATCTCACCCCTTTCAAGGCACTTAAGTAGTTTCCACACAGCCCTGGGATGAAGGGGATATTAAACCAGACACACATCAATGAAGGATGGGAAAGTTTTGTGGTTAGAAAAAATATATATATATATATTTTTAAAAAGGAATCCCTTGTATTTGTATACCATCTTAACAAAGTCTGCAGGTTCACAATACCTGTTGTCATAGGAACTACATTATCCAGGTAAATTGTGGAGCATGTTGGGAAAGGTTTATTAGCTATCTATCCCCTGTTCATTCAAGAAAAGAAAATGCAAGAGAGCTGGAAAGGGTAACAAAAATAGGGAGAAGAGCTATCATATGTGGTATCAGCCCAGAAAAGGCGGTCTGATCAGTATCACATGCACCAAACAATTACACCATTGGAAACAAAGAAAGTAACCATTGTTTTCATTTCATTGCACTGGAAGGTATTTTAATGAAGTTTGCATTATAATTTCATTCAGAATACTTTAACTGAACAGTTTGTGTCAATAACAAAATAAGACAATAATTCCATAGCAAAGGAGTGTGAGTTTTACAGTGTTGATTTTATATTGGTACAAAACATTAGGAAAAATTATTTTTCCCAATTCAGATTGAAAGGTTTTGTTATAAGAAATCATAGAGTCTGAAGGGAACATTTAAACCCCTGTGCAGTTTTCCTAGATGGTGCAGGAAACCACTCCACACATGATATTCATGGTATGGTATGTTATTATAATAATATTTATGTAATTTATTTAAGAATTTATTGTAATAATAAAATAGAAAGAAAGAAAGAAAGAAAGAAAGAAAGAAAGAAAGAAAGAAAGAAAGAAAGAAAGAAAGAAAGAAAGAAAGAAAGAAAGAAAGAAAGAAAGATGTACAAGAAAAAAGAAACAGGAAACCAGAAGAGAAAAGTGAGAGGAAAAAAATAAAGAATTGATTTTTAACATTCATCACCAATACAGGTACTCTTTGAGTTACAACAGTTTGTTTAATGACTGTTCAAAGTTACAGCAGCACTGGAAAAAGTGACATGACCATTTTTCACACTTATGTAGCACGGTCATCTGATCAAAATTCAGATGCTTGGCAACTGACTCATATTTATGACACTTCCCAGGGTCATATGATCTTTTGTGACCTTTTGACAAGCAAAGTCAATGGGGAAGCCAGATTCACTTAACAACCATGTTACTAATTTAACAACTGCAGTGATTCACTTAACAACTGTGGCAAGAAAGGTCATAAAATGGGGCAAAATTAATTTAACAAATATCTCACTTAGCAACAGAAATTTTAGGTTCAATTATAATCATAACTCAAGGACTACCTGTATACACAATTTAGAAATTTTTCACATTCTCTAAAGTTATACATTTATCTCTTCATCCCATATCCCATTTGTTATGTATAAACAAATACATAAAATATCATCTTTTTGGCCTTGGTTTCATCAGAAAATCCATAAAGGGTTGCCAGAAATCAGAACTTATCTTGTTTCAACCTACTTTATATTTCTTCCTTTTGCTTCCGATACTCTTAATTTGTGGTTTACTCAAATATGGTTGTAGGATAACAAAAAAAAAAAAAGAATAAAGGTCTTGCTTTAATGTTCATGTTTCCCTTTTAAATTTTAAAACCTTAGCTTTTATTTATTTATTCTCTTTTGAAGATTCAATAAAACATCCTTCTCTGAAACATTCTCTTGACCATCAGTTGTAAATCCATTTTTGCTGCCATCCAATCTTGGCAGATAAAATCTGACATTTCAATAACTGACATTGTTGACATTGTGGCTAATATTTTCTGATTCACTTCTTTAAAAGACTCCTTCAGTATTTTTATTGTCATAACATTGCCATATTGTCAAATGTCATTTTGTTTTTTGCTGTTTATTTTGTATTTTTAAAAAATTCTTAAGCTTATCATTAAAAAAATTATTGTATTCATTCAGGATTGAATGCAAACTCACTTGGCATTTTCAAATTTGTCTTTCTGAAGTTATCTAATAGTGTAGAAGTTCTTAATGAACAATTTATGAAACTGATTAGGAAATGGTGTCTCTAGATTGCTTATAAGCAAGATGACTAATTTTGTTGTCTCTCAGTGTGCAAGCCTACAGAAAAGGTGGTCTCTTCAAAAGGAGCAGACATCTGGAACACATGTGTGATCTCCTATCTTCTGCTTACATGGGCAGGTTCCAAGGAACCAGTCTATTCGTTGGTTGCTTAGTCTTTGTTGAGGTCATTGACTCAACTTTTGCAGAACCATCTTGGGCTAGCCAAAATTTAGAAAGAACTCTTGATGAAATCAGGCTTTTGGCTGGCAATCATGAGACATCGTATGTTGGACAAATCTATTTCAGTTTCATAGAAGACCAAACTAAAGGACATTCTGTCTTGCTTTTATGGATAGAGAATGAACTCTTGGAAAAAACTAGCTTTTCTTATAGAAAGTTTAGAGGAGTGACATTATTATAGGAACAAAGTGTGTAACAATAACTGTGCTTCTAAAACATATTTGTAGGAAGATACAAAGAACTAAGAATTCCAATATCACCCAATTGTCTTCATGTCTAAGGTGGATTTAGGACTCAACGGCTTCCCATTTTCTACTAGACTAATGCCTTAACTGTTACACCTGTTTCCAATTTGTATGTATGGTTCTATCTAATTCTCTTGCATGCTGATTTTAATTCCTTGTGTTAATTCAGAAGGAAAAAAAAAACATTGCTGATTATTTGCTTATTTATTTCTTTTAGGAATTTTTGTTTTAAGAAAGCCGATCTTTCAGGGTGGAGTTTGATCAAATGGAGGTCTTCTACTCTGACAAACAGCAGCCAATCAGAAGTTTTGAACAATTCACCAGTTTGGATATGAAAGATATGGGCTTCCAATAATGATTTCACTCCAATTGTGTGAGCAGAAAATAAGATCTCATAAATGGCCCTGATGGATTCAGTGGAGTTAACAGAAGGTAAGTAATTTAAAACTGAAATTGATTCCATTGAGTTAATGATCCTAAGCCAACCACCCTGTGTAGCTACTGGGATTTCACAGATGTATAGTCTGGAAAAATCAATGACAATCCATTGATTAGACACTTGGATGGAAAAAGAGAGTAGAAAGAATTAGCTCTGGCATATGTGTAGTCACACACATGCAGAGACACAAATAAACTCTAGCAAGTTTCCAGCTCCAATGCACCCATCAGGACTTATTTCTGAGATTTCAAATGGAATTATAGGTAGTCCTCAATTTATGACCACAATTGAGCCCAAAATTTATGTTGCTAAGTGATAATTTTGTTAAGAGAGTTTTGCCCTGTTTTACAACTTTTCTTGCCACATTTGTTAAGTGAATCAATGCAATTGTTAAATTAGTAACATAGTTGTTAAGTGAGTCTGGTTTCCCCATTGACTTTGTTTATGAAAAGGTGATCACATGACTCCAGGACACTGCAACTATCATAAATGTGAGCCAGCTGTTAAGCCTCTGAATGTAAATCACATGGCCATGAGGATGCTGCAACGCTCATAAGTATGAAAAATGGTCATAAGTCACTTTTTTCAGTGTCATTGAAACTTTGAACAGTCACTAAATAAACTGTTGTAAGTCAAAAACTACCTGTACACATATTCTGAATATTCATACCTGTATACATATTCTGAATATTCATTGTAGAAGGTGTGTAAGAGATAGGTGGTAAATCATATAAAACCAGAAACATTGCTAAAAGCCAAAATCACATGACCATGTCTGATTTACTTTGGTCATGTCATTTGAGAAGCACTAAGAATGGTTAGTAGATCAAGAAGAAGGGGCAAACAAAGAACACACTGGTTTAATATCAAAGCTGAAATGAAGCTGAACATCCAACAACTGAAAGAAGCTTGCTTGACAGGATAGCATGGAGAACATTTGTCTATAAAGTCACCAATAATTGTACATGACTGAAGGATTAAAACTAACTATTGGAGAAGGACAATCATTCAGTTATAGGTGTCACATTTTTCATTCCAGTACACTCACTCACTGGTATCTCCAGAAGGTACAAGATATATTCTTCTTGGAGACCTTCTGCCAATCTTATGTACACAGTATTGGATAGTTCAATAACAGCAACATGAGACAATGATATAAAACTGCCATTCTTCAGTTGATTTTTGTGACACATGAACATACTCACACTTTCATTTTCAGCTTAAGCAAAAAGCCAGTTAAAGGACAATCCAATCCAAAGTTTCTTGTCATATTCTCATATATTTGAGTTTTGAGTTGATACAATTGAATAATTTGCTGCTGACCTTATTTCATGAAGCTTTTATTCCCTCTCAAATTTCTGTTTAAGTAATCATGACTTTTTTCCCTGTGTATTTGATAAATGTTCAAGTCAACATTAAAGTCAGTAAAGGGTGAGGAAAAAAGAAGAAAATAAAATTTTGGGAAAAATATAAAGAATCTAATCAATTATGTAGAGTTGTTTATGAACAAATAGTAGGTGCTAAGAAAGAAGGCAGTGATGTTTCATCACTTAATGAGGCGGTTACTTAGGAAACCAAAGATTGAAATGACCTTATACAAATTGACAAAATTATGTAGGATGGCAATTTATGAAAATCAAGAAAGGGATTGTTATGGCCATTGTTTATCAAATGACCTCTACCCGTTCCATTATTTAATAGGTGGTGGTTGTTTTTTTTAGAAAGCAAGTACTTATTACCTAAATCACTCTCTTCATATTCTTAGTCCTTTATACAACCAAATGATGAAATTAAAAACAAGTAGTTGACACATCCTACTGATTAATCACCATTTTTAAAAGCTCCTGTGTAGAAAGCTAATCAGCAGCTGAACTTCTCACATCCAGCAGCAGGAGAAAAGTTGATTCCAGCCAACATCCAGATGGTATCAGTAGGACATCATTCTGACTTCTGGCAAAGAATTCATTAATCCTCTAGTGGCTGTTGGACTTCCAGCTAAGGTAATTCAATATAGGTGTAATTTTTTACATCAACAGTATGCTCTTATTTTTAAAAATATATAGCAAATACTTCTCATTAATTTTAAAACATATGAAATGTTGCTTTCAAACAATGCGGTAGTAAAAAAAAAAGTAAGTAAGCAAGTAAGTAACCAAAGTAAGACACTAAAGAATAAGGGAGAAAGATGTTTGTATTCATCCAAAGAAGCATCCTTGCTTATATCATTTTGCTGAAGTTCCCTCTTATAGAATGAACTGCTATTCCTTTCCAAGCCTTTCCAACTCAGAAAACTCAAACTGCCCAAGGAGCTGCTGATCCAGTTCTACAGAGGAATTATTGAGTCTGTCATCTACACCTCTATAACTGTCTGGTTTGGTTCTGCAACCCAACAGGACAGACACAGACTTCAGAGGATAATTAGGACTGCAGAAAAAACAATTATTACCCACTTGCCTTCAATTGAGGACCTGTATACTGCACGAGTCAAAAAGAGGGCTGTGAAAATATTTATAGACCCTTCACATCCTGGACATAAACTGTTTAACTCCTACCCTCAAAACGATGCTATAGAGCACTGCACACCAGAACAACTAGACACAAGAACAGTTTTTTCCTGAATGTCATCACTCTGCTAAACAAATAATTCCCACAACACTGTCCAACTATTTATTAAGTCTGCATTACTACTACTATTAATCTTCTCATCACTCCTTATCACCCATTCCCTCTCACTTGTAACTGTATGACTGTAACTTTGTCGCTTGTATCCTTACGATTTATAGTGACTGTTTCCTAGTATGATTTGACTGCTTATTGTTTCCTATGACTATTATTGTGTTGGACTTTATGATTTGTGACTCTTGACGAATGTATCATTTCTTTTATGTACACTGAGAGCATTTGCACCAAGACAAATTCCTTGTGTGTCCAATCAGACTTGGCCAATGAAGAATTCTAATCTATTCTATTCTATTCAGATTCTCAGTCATCTAAGTCCTGGTTGTTCCAGAGGTGCTTTTTCAAAATGCAACTGGATTTTTTTGAAGATGTTTCACCTCTCATCCAAGAAGCTTCTTTAGTTCTGAAGAAGAAACTGAAGAAGCTTCTTGGATGAGAAGCTAAATATCTTCACCCAGAAACAAGAAAGTCCAGTTGTGTTTTGGGGAGAAAAAAATCACCTTTGTGATTTCCAGGCCTCTGGAAATATCCCAGCTATAGGGCCAGGGAAAACGTTTCACAGATTAAATACAGAAATTGCCCTCATAGTCAATTGTGCACCATCCTTAATAGTTATATAAAAAGATAACCCCCTCTAATTTCAATTTTTTTAGGAAGACAGAGCTATTGGTTTCAGTAATCAGGTCCACCATATTGACATCCAATCCTTCAAATCATACTATTATCACACACAACAGATAGAAACTCAATGTAAACCACTCCAAACTTGATTGCAGAAAGTACAACTTCAGCAACAGAGTGGTCAATGCCTGGAATGTACTACCTGACTCTGTTGTAACTTCCTCTAACCCCCACTCCTTTAACCTCAAACTATCCAGTATTGACCTCACCCCATTCCTAAGAGATCTGTAAGGGGCATGCATAAGTGTACAATTGTGCCTACTGCCCCTGTCTTTTTGTCCCCATTTATTCATACCTATTTCCTGTATTCTTACTCATGTTTATACTTATACCTATTATTTGTAAGAGATTGACAAATCAAATAAATAAATAAAATAAAATAAATTATCTGAACCTGGAAATGATGTGACCTAAACAGGAAAAGCATCCAATAGCTGTATAACTCTTTTCTTCTGCTGTGACTCCACATTGAGAAGAACACATTTATGATGGATTTATCCCATGCTTTGCTACCATCCTTTGCTTGGTTTTAGAGATACTGACTGCTGACCACATCTCTTGCCTCCAGACTTCCTTCTTATCCATCAGTAACAGTAGTCATGGACATGCAGTTCATGAGAATAACATGGAACAAAAGAGGGTTGGATATAAAGGACTATGTCAAAGGTGCACATCAGTTGTGATATGCAGGGTTCAATGTGCAGACTTACTAGGTGTTCTTTTGTCATTGTCAAGCTTTCTACATAAAGCTAATTTGCAAATGGAAGAATCTATTCAAAAGGAAGGTTATTCTTTTTTACAATGCAGTTGTATGGAGGAAGGGAGAATAATACACTATGATAATCTGCTGACAATAATCCTTTTTATCATTGTTAAAAGTCAGAAGGATTAAAGCCCTAGGTGCTAAAGTTTTGCTGATCTTGCTTTCCCCAGCATTGTGATAATATTGAATCATTGTTCCTTGATTAGAATAATAATAGTGCTGACAGCCCTTTACTTGTATTGATAAAATTATCCTGTCATATTTGTAAAGAAAATTGCTATTTTATTTTCATATCACCTAATGATTACCTAATGATACAAAAGAGTCCTGACTGAATGGTTTGGAAGAACAGCATGTTCTTGACAGTAAGAGTTGGAATCAGTGTCCAGCTGGTAGAACTGGCCTTCAATGGATCATTATAAGTGATGTATTTACATTCTTTTTCTTTTAATGACCCTGTAAACCCTTGCAGTAGGGTAGTGTCAGGGCAACTTAATGGAGCTGAGAGTTTACTGGCTGGATGTCCTTCCTGAAAGCCTATGCAGAGCTCACAGCACATATTTTCTCTTTGCACCCAGAAGCAGAAATATGTGCTGCTACCTAGGATCAAACTCACAGCCTCCTGACTGTGAGGCAAGAGCACCACCTCTAGGCCACCATGCAACTCTATATGTGATGTATTTACATTATTTGATAATATCATTATAAACTTTCTATATTTATTTATTTATTTATTTATTTATTTATTTATTTATTTATTTATTTATTTATTTATTTATTTAATACTGCCTTCATTAGTTGATAAATAACTCAAGGCAGCAAGGACACCTAATACTCTTTCCTCCTCCTATTTTCCTCATAACAACCCTGTTCAGTGTTTTGGGTTCAGAGAGAATGATTGGTTAAAAGTCACCCAGTTGGCTTTGATTCCTAAGGTGGGACAAGAACTCATAGTCACCTAGTTTCTAATCAGAAAACCTTAACTACTAAACCAGAGGTGTCAAACTCAAGGCCTGTGAAGCAGAATCTGGCCCGCAGTGTGGTCAGATGTGTCCTGCAGGTTTGTCCTGGTCTACCCAATGCAAGAAAAGTTCAGGTCAACATAGCTTCAGCCTAGTCTATCCAGTTCGAAGAGAAAAGATCAGGCCAGCCTGGCTTTAGCCTGATCTACACAATGCAAAAGAGAAAAGATTGGGCCAGCGTGGCTTTCATCTGGTCTAGCCAATGCAAAGAGGAAACATGCCAGCAGTTTGGGGAGTGGTGTCAAACTAGCCATGGCTACCCAGTTGGTCATGCCTGCCCAGCCCCACAATGACAGCCCTGATTCAGTCCTCAATGAAATTGAGTTTGACACTCTTGCGCTAAACCAAACTAGTTCTCATTCATAGGCAAGACCCAATTCTTTAAATTCCTAGTGCTTTCAAATAACTTTTTGCAATCATATTGCATATTTCACAGCTTTAATGTTCATAGTAACATTCTCTTTCCCTGATGTTTCCACTTGACTCACTTTCTGGATAGCTAACACATTCCTTCACTTGTCCAAAAGACCTGCTCTGGTCCTTTTGATTACCTGTCTTATCTGGCCTGAACTTGATGTGCCTTTTTCTAAGCATTCTAATACTTACGGGAAAACCTTAGAATCACAAGGTACATATTTATCTTTTTTGAAATTAAAATCTATTGAGTACATACTGTTATTGCATATCCTGTGATCCATTCAGCAATAACATTCTTAGACTGAAATGATTGGACAACACCAGCCTCTGTTTAAAATAACAAAATTCAGTTATTAGAGTATATTTTGAAATATAGATTTCTCCTTCCTTAATGTGCATTATGGACACTTCTGATTCTGAAGGGGACTTTCAGCTTCCAGTTAAAGAACCCACAGGCTGTCAACCAGCTTTGTGTGTGATGAATCAGATACAATTCAGGGAGTTGCTGATTCTGATAGCACAGGAGTCACAGCCTCTTCTTGGAAAAGTGCCAAACCTTAAATCATGCTACCAGTTAAAAAAAGGCCAAGCAGTGGAGATCAGCATGACATCTGAACAGGAGGGAACATCAGCTGGTCTAATTAGGCAATGCTAGGAACTCAAGCTACATCAGTGTCCTTGAGACACCTTCTCTTGTTGAAACAACCCTCCTGTTTCCTGACTGGTATTCCTTTGATTTTCTAACTCTTGTTCTGTCACTAGTACTTGGCTCAACCTTAGGATGGCTTCTGTAGATTCCTCTAACTGTTGTTCAATGGCTTGTTCTGAGAAAACCTGCCTTTTCTTCTTTATCTCTTCAAGCAAATGGTCTTGCATCATTGATATAATTTACATGACAAAAACTCATTCGTATGAGCCTTTCTGGTTCTCTACAGCCTGCTGCTATGTCAGCCTTGGCTTCTGCTGAAAGAATTATGACAAGCCAATTAAATTCCCAAACTTGTAATTGCCTTGATTTCTGTTTGTCTCAGCTGCATAGGACAATATGTTCATATAATAAATTTTAGAAACCCTGGGATACCTTAACACTGAAAGCAGATATGAAGTTAGACAAAATGTACTTCAGGCTTTTATAAACATGGCTACATAGTTATAAAAAAGTAAATTTGTGTTTATATTTGTTCTTTAATTGATCTTCACACACTCTCAATGACAGCATATAGCCAATTCTGTTTCCAGAATCATTTGTGATATTAAATATTTCTTCAGTTTTTAATTGTTGTAAATATGAGTACATGAAGCTGCCATATAGTGTAATAAAACAAATTTGAAGGACAGTATTTGGGATTTCTATCCCATTGAAAATGTTAATCTTTACCCCACAAACTCAGATTTTTTTATTATTATTATAACTTGGATTTCTTTCACCAAGTATGCAATGTAAAAAACTTCAATAATTTTTTTTTAGAATTGTAATTATAAACAGAATAGAGGTAATGGGAAATAAAATATAATGATCACACAAAGCAAGGGTAACAGCCTACATTTATTTTATCTTAGTTGACAAATAGTTGACAAATGGAAAATAGAGTTTCTCTTTTCATTAATTTGGCTTTTATCCCAGTATATGATGGGATGTAACCCAGAAAATGATGTCAATCTTTTTGCTATGTTCTCTAATTATATGATCACTTTAATCTGAAATGGAGGGCATGTGCCTTTGTTTTTTGAAATAACTTCAGGAAACAGAAATATTCCATGAGTCTTATAAATTGATCATATTTTCCTCTGTATTTCATTATTTCCTTAGTTCTCAGAGTTTGTCCAGGGGTGGGATTCTACCGGTTCTGACTGGTTCTATAGAACTCCATGTTAACTTTCTAAGGAGTTCGGAGAACTGGTAGTTAGAAGAAATCTCTTTTTGTTTTTTTTTTCACCCTTATTACATTCTTGGCAGACAGTCTAGACTTACTGTCTCTGAAGAAGGTTTTTTAAAACTTTCTTAAAGGGGAAGGGTTACTTTAAGCTTTTTACAGTGCTGTTGGGAGCCGATACTCCCCTGGATATACTTCCAGCCACATGCAACAATCAGCACTTTGAAGAAATAATTGAATAACCAGAAAGGACCTTTTAAGCACAAGGAACCAAGATGAGTGACATTCAGCAAGGCTTTTTGGCTAGCTAGAAAGATTGACATTCAAACATGAGTTTACAAACCCTTTCTGAGTTTTGGTCTAAAACTGGTTTTTGGGGAAGTTTAATTCTGTCCTTGGTGACATTTAATCCTGTGTTTATTTATGGGATAATTTTCTCTATTCAGCTTTGTTTGAAAGGAAAAAAGTTAATCTCTGTTTGTGAAAAGAAACTGGGTTAAGAAATCTGGCTAGTTCCTGTGTCTATTTGTTCTGGTAATTGGTTTAACAGGCAACAGCTACTGTTGTGATTTAATTATTTGTATTGTGTTTGAATTTTTTCCTGCCTGTTTCTTTTTCTACCTGGGGAGGGGGTCTTCCTTTACTGCTTTAGTGGTATCTGGCACTGTCCTTTCGGGATGTACTTCCAAGAGGCAGGAAGCCAGCTTGGCACTGATTTTTTTTACTACCTTCTGGGGGGCATATGATCTTTCCTTAAATCTGGATGATTTCCGTAGGATATCTTGTGAGATGAGTGAGACCAGCTGGTATCTTTAAGTGGTGCAAATGATTCTAAGGATTGCTTTTCCTGAGTATGCTCTTTTTGGAGAAATGACCTCTGGGTTTCACTTTATGAGCAAGAGTTGGCTGCTGATATCATTGCATTTTAACTATTTTAATTCCTCAAGGTGCTCTGGCACCCTGCCTGATTTGTAACTCCAGCTTGTAGATATTTTTAATCTAATGATTGATATTTAGGGCAGCTTTTTGCAAACAAAGAAGTTTATTGTATTTTTGTACAGGTAATCCTTGACTTACAGCAGTTCATTTAGTGACCATTCAAAGTTACAATGGCACTGAAAAAAGTGATTTATGCCTTGAAAACCTGGCTCTTTGACCAGGCTGGCTTGGGCTGATTTTAGTTTTGGGGTGTTTTATTTTTTATTAAATTTTAGGGTTTTAGAGAAGGGTTTTAAATTATTTACAGCCAGGGTTTGGGTTTAATTTAGTTTTATTTGTCCACATATTTATTGTTTTAACTGTACGGCTGTGCACCGCTCTGAGTCCTTCAGGAAAGGAGCGGTATATAAATAAATATTTATTATTATTATTATTATTTATCACACTTACGACCATTGCAGCATCCCCATGGTCATGAGAAGCCAGGCCAGGAGAAGCGCCCCTTGATGTAAGTGACATTGAGTTGGCCACGCCCACCCAGTCACATGCCCACCAAGCCACACCCACCAATTATGCCACGCTTACATAACCGGTTGTTAAAATATTTGAATCCCACCCCTGGACTGATATCAGAACATGTTACATTAATTTCACTAAGGTTAATATCACTACTGCTGATGTATGAGTTTGCATGGAATGAATTTTGGAGAATTTTGAATTATGGAGAATAATGAATGTTTCAAAGTGAACTGTTAGTCAAGAAATAAAAAACCAATTCATCATCAAAAGTGTAAGTACAACAATGGAAAAAGGCATAATAGTTATGGATGAACAAGGAGTGAAAAGATCCGAAAAAGGAAAGGAAATGTAAGTCAGCAGAACTTCTAAACCTAGTTGATACTAGGCTTTCAGCAGGCTCAGGCATTAGAACAGAAAGAATGAATTTAGAATCAATTTTTGCAATCAGATGGCATCCAGGTAAGGCTAGGCATATACAACTTTATTAACAATTTTAGGGTTCCCCGACAATGATTCATTTTATTTATACGCTACCCAATTCCCAGCAATTCTGAGTAGTTACTGCCTAAAAGGATGAATCTTTCTTCATCTAATTTCACAAAAGCAATAGCTATAGCACTTATACTTACATTATATGCCATTCCAGAATGCTTTACAGCATTCTCTGGATGGTTTACAATGTCAGCATATTGCCCCCAACAATCTGGTTCCTTGTTTTACTTGAGCCTGTTAGGATCAAACTCTAGGCTGTGGGCATAGTTAGCCTGCAATACTGCATTTAACCACTGCACTACTGCACTAACTCTTAGTTTGTGGCAATGGGGGTAGAGAGATGAACCTGAGCCATCTGTAAACTGATTCTGAAGCAGCAAGGGGGCAAAAAAGAACTTTTGATTGATTTTCTGGGATTTTGTAGATCACAGATTTGGGCCATGGAACTTGAGAAACTACTGCATGTCTATATTGCTAAAGATCAAACTAGGGGAAGTTGTCATAACAAAATTCAATTTTTTCCCTTAGAATTCTACCTTAGTAAGCCCACTAATATGATGTGGCTATTTTTGTTGCAGATCTCCTTGGTCTTTGTTCATCGAATTTGTCATGCCTTATCTACCTCTTTATTTCTGGTTGACCCTAAAACAGAATTTCCATAATGTATTTAACATGATATTATGCCCATTCTTATTTCCAGTTTGATTCAGTGTTTTTGAACTTTCTTTTAACTCCAGTCAATGAACAGCAACTTGCGTTTCCATGAAGCATTTATTGTTATTCCTTGCCTACATCCCCCCATTTTGCACTCCCCAAAACCAAGCATTTAATAGTGAGTGCCATACCATGTGCATTAATCAAACAGATGGCAACAAAGTAGGGACAGGCAGGCACAACACGGGTTATGTAGACAGTAAACACAGTGTCAGACATAAAGATCTCAGGTGCCTATATACAAATGCACAAAGTCTGGGGAACAAACAGGGTGAACTCAAATGAATACATGAAGGTAGGTATGATATAGTTGGAATAACAGAAACTTGGTGGGATGAAGCCCATGATTGGAACATACTGGTAGAAGGATACAAACTATTCAAAAAAACCCAGACCCCATAAAAGAGGAGGTGGAGTTGCACTGTATGTAAAGGACCACTATATTGCTACATAAATGAATGAAACCAAAGATGAAAACCTCTTCGAATGCATATGGGTCAATATAAAAGTAAAAAAGAATGATGTGGCCATAGGTGTATAGTATAGGCCATCCAATCAAGCAGAAAAAATAGATGTCCTTTTTGCCAACCAACTAACAAACATATGCAGGAAACACACAACAATAGTAATGGGAGACTTCAATTATTCTGATATCAATTGGAAAACTAATTCTGCACCAAGTGAGAAATCAAATAAATTCCTAACCAACCTAGCTGACAACTTTGTTGTCCAAAAGGTAGAGGGTGAAACTAGAGGAACAGCTATACTGGACTTAATTCTTACAAACAGAGAAGAAGTGATAGAGGAAATTGAAACTGCAGGAACCTTGAGTGGGAGTGACCATGTCATACTAGAATTCAACAAAACACAAACACAAGCAACAGAACCTAATGACACCAGAGTCTTGGATTTTAAAAGAGCTGATTTTAATAAACTCAGAGAGAACTTGGGAAAGATTCCATGGATGAAAATCCTAAAGGGGAAAACAACTCAAGAATT
This sequence comes from Bungarus multicinctus, assembly GCA_023653725.1. Taxonomy (NCBI): domain Eukaryota; kingdom Metazoa; phylum Chordata; class Lepidosauria; order Squamata; family Elapidae; genus Bungarus; species Bungarus multicinctus. The sequence continues at coordinate 35,519,361 of CM042842.1, read as the reverse complement.
TTGGGAAACTCTGAAAAGTATGCTCATTCAAGCCCAGACCAGAACAATACCACTGAGAAAGAAAAACAAGAAGAAACCAGCATGGTTGCAGAAAGATCTCTCTGGCAAATTGAAAGAAAAAAAGGACAACTACAAAAAATGGAAAGAAGGACATACAACTAAAGCAGAATATCAGCAGATAGCCAGAATCTGCAAAGATGAAGTCAGGATAGCAAAGGTTCAGAATGAACAAAGACTTGCAACAAAAGTCAAAGATAATAAAAAAAGTTTCTTACAACATATAAATAACAAGAAAAAAAATCAAGGAAACAGTTGGTCTACTAAAGAGTGAAAATGGCAAGGAAGTAACAGGTAACAGAGATAAAGCAGAACTGCTTAACTCATTCTTTGCATTGGTCTTCATGCAAAAAGAAACTATAGCTCAACCCATCAAAAACATAACTGTAAAAGACAGACCAGAAATAAAAGTTAAAATAAGCAAAAAAATAGTAAGAAAACGTCTGTCTGATCTTGATGAACACAAATCACCAGGGCCTGATGGATTATATCCCAGAGTTTTAAAGGAGCTGGAAGAAGTCATCTCAGAACCACTGCACCATATCTTTCAAAAATCCTGGAGCACTGGAGAATTATCAGAGGACTGGAAAAGAGCTGATATGGTTCCCATCTTCAAAAAAAGAGAAAAAAAAACAGACCCAAGAAACTATAGACCAATCAGCCTAACATCAATACCCAGGAAGATATTGGAAAAGATAATAAAAAAACAGATCTGCCAATGTCTAGAAACAAGTAAAGTAATAACTAGCAGTAGGCACGGGTTTGTTAAGAACAGATCATGTCAAACCAATCTTATTTCATTCTTCAACACAGTGACTAAATTAGTAGACCAGCAAAATACTGTGGACATAATATATTTAGATTTCAACAAGGCATTTGACAAAGTAGACCACAAGTAAGCTAGAAAAAAGTAAGCTAGAAAAAGGTGGAATAGTTAGCACCACACTAGATGGACTTGCAACTGGCTGACAAACCATACTCAATGAGTAGTCCTTAATGGATCATGGAGGGAAGCAAGCAGTCTTAGGCCCAGTATTCTTCAATATCTTCATTAAAGATGAGGGAATAGAAGGGGAACTTACCAAATTTGCAGATGATACTAAGCTGGCAGGAATAGCTAACACCCAAGAAGATAGGCTCAAGATCCAGAGCGATCTTGACAGACTAGAATACTGGGCCATATCTAACAAAATGAAATTCAGTGTAAAGAAAAGCAAAGTCCTACACTTAGGCAAGAAAAACCAAAAGTACACGTATAGGCTGGGTGAAACCAGGCTTAATAGCAGTAACTGTGAGAGGAATCTTGGTGTCTTAGTGGACAACCAGCTAAATATGAGCCAGCAATGTGCAGCAACAGCTAATGCAGTCCTAAGTTGTATTAACAGAGGGATACAATCAAGATCAAGGGAGGTACTAATACCATTCTATAAAGCCTTAGTAAGACTTCACCTAGAGTACTGCATCCAGTATTGGTCACCACATTATAAAAAAGATGTCGAGACTCTAGAAAAAGTACAGAGAAGAGCAACCAGGATGATTAGGGGACTGGAGACTAAAACATACGAAGAATGGTTATAGGAACTGGGCTTGTCTAGTCTAGTAAAGAGAAGGACCACGGGAAACATGACAGCAGTCTTCCAATATCTGAGGGGCTGCCACAGAGAGGAAGGGGTCAAGCTATTTTCTAAAGCTCCTGTAGGCCAGACAAGAAATAATGGATGGAAACTGAACAAGGAGAGATTTAACCTGGAAATAAGGAGAAACTTTCTGACAGTGAGAACAATCAACCCATGGAACAGCTTGCCCTCAGAAGTTGTGGGAGCACCATCACTTGAGACTTTCAAGATGAGATTGGACTTCCATTTATCAGAAATGGTGTAGGGTTTTCCACTTGGGCGGGGGATTGGACTAGATGACTTACAAGGTCCCTTCCAACTCTGACTATCTGTTATCTGTTATCTGTTAGTCTTTTCTATAGAGACATCTGATAAAATGTCACACCAGATAGTTTTTAAGCTAAAGAATAAGTTTTTTTAGGATCACATGCCATGCTATTTACTCTATGGTTAAGTATGGTTATCTGACCTACCTGAAAGGGTACAGTACTTTGTTATTTGCATGCATAGCTTCTTCTGCCAGTCTCAGGAAGAGTTTCTCATGCCACAACTACGCTAGTGAAACATGCAGTAAAAATAATGACAGCACAAGACTGACCTCTGCTCCAGTCACTCTTTCTCCATAGATTCATTCAGTGAACCAGAACAGCCTGAGAACAACAAAGGCTTGATTCAGCTGTCACAATTTTCAACTTGATATCTTGATAGACAATGTATTTACCAAGCTTTTCCCTTTATAGATGATTGCTGTAGTGGGACATCAAAAAGAAATGTGGTACTTCAAAGAAAAGAAATTTGAAATTTCATTCTGTTAAAAAAGAAAAAAAAGTATTAAAGTACATTATAAGCAAAGCCAGTATATTCATAATGGGCTGATCTGCACTGTCTGGTTGTCCTGTTGCCAGAATGACCAGACAAACATTTCTGGTGGACAAAAATGGATCATATTTCCATTATTAATTTCCCACTCGTTTTCAAATTGATTTCCATTTGCAATCTCTGTGTCACTTGTAAACTATACTTTTCCTGTTATGTCACTACAAGTATTCCTGTCTGTCTGAGCTAGAACATTTCCATCGGCTGCATGTAGTTTATTAGCTATTAAAAAAAACCTGCCCTTCATCTGAGCCAATTTTTATCTAATTTTGTATATCTCCTGTGATCACTACTGAAATAGCATGATGGTCATGGTCTTCACTTAGCATAAAGAAAGCTTCAAGCCATTCTTTTTTTTTTTTTAATGTTCAAAGACATAATCCCCCAAGGCAGTGTTCTAGGACCAACTCTCTTCATACTCTATATTAATGACCTCTGTGATTATATTAAGAGCAACTGCGTTCTTTTCGCTGATGATGTAAAGCTATTCAACACCACTGACAATGCTGCTACCCTTCAAAAAGACCTCAACTATGTGTCAGAATGGTCAAACAAATGGCAACTTCAGATCTCAACAAGTAAATGCTCTATCTTGCATATTGGCAAAAAAAAATCAAAAAAATAAAATACAAGCTGAATAGTCAAGATCTTATTGATGACACAAACTTTATCAAGGACTTTGGAGTACTCATCTCAAATGATCTAAGTGCTAGAGCCCACTGTAACTACATAGCCAAAAAGGCATTAAGAATTGTTAACCTAATTCTGCGTAGCTTTTTCTCTGATAATATCACTCTACTAACTAGAGCATATAAAATATTTGCTAGATCAATATTTGAATACAGCTCATCAGTCTGGAATCCGCATTACATATCTGATATTAATACAATTGAGAAAGTCCAGAAATATTTTACAAGAAGAGTCCTCCACTCCTCTACTCATAACAGAATACCTTATGCCACCAGACTTGAAATTTTAGACCTAGACAACCTAGAACTACGCCGCCTTCGGTTTGATCTAAGTATAGTATATAAAATTATATATTGCAATGTCCTACCTATCAATTAATACTTCAGCTTTAACCAAAACAATACAAGAGCACAAAATAGATATAAACTAAAAATAAACCGCACCAAACTTGATTGCAGGAAATACGACTTCAGCAACAGAGTAGTCAATGTCTGGAATACTCTACCTGACTCTGTGGTTTCTTCCCCAAACCCCAAAATCTTCAACATTAGACTGTCTACTATTGACCTCACCCCTTTCCAAAGAGGTCTGTAAGGACGTGCATAAGCGCACCAAAACGTGCCTACCGTCCCTGTCCTACTGTTTCTTTTTTTCTTATTTGTATCCATTTCATGTATTTATAACCATGTTTATACTTATACCTGTTATCTAATAATTGTTTGACAAAATAAATAAATAAATAATTGTAATTCTAGTCATCTGAAAAAGAAGGTACTCCCACAAAGTGCAAAGCCCATAAACACACAAACCAGTGTTGTAAATACAGGAAAACCAGGGGTGGGCTTAAAAAATGATAGCAACCGGTTCTCTACCTGGTTGCTGGTAGGTATGGCCATGGTGGGCATAGCTTAGTCAGCCTCCTGCACCATGGTGGGAGGGCGTGTTTACCCTCCCCGGGCTCTGGAGGCTTTCCTCGAGCCTCAGGGAGGTTGAAAATGGCCTCCCTGGGCTCCAAAGGCTCTCTGGAAGCCAGAAACAGGCCCATTTCTGGCCTTTCCAAACTTCTGGGAGGCCCACTTTTCACCCTCCCCGAGCCGCTGCACATGCCCTGCAATTACCTGCATCCAAAATGGTCTGCGTGGGGACACCTGGGAGGTGTGGGGTGGGCGGGGCCAGCCAGGAGTGGGATTTGGGGGTTCTCCAAACTGTGCAGAATCTTAGCTAGAAGATCTCCTGAACCCCTGTGAACCCCCAGCAGCCCACCCCTGAGAAAAACTCACCAGAGGGAGGAAAACAATTTGTCATTGCTTTCCTGGAACAGAAAGGAAGGCGGGCACAGCAGCAGGAAAACTGCCCAATGGAAGGATTGGTAGCATGTAATCCAAACTACTGTTGCCAAAGCATTTGAATCTAGATAGGTTCTTCTTAAGTCAGTTTACAATCAAGCTGATATGAGCACAGGACAGAGACAGTTTGAATTGAAAGTATTTGTGACATAATAATATATCATTTATACCCATAAAAGCAGTAGGGTTTTTGTTTTACAGCTATGAATGGGTATCAATTATTATACCCTGACTTTGAATATACCACACTAGAATGTTTAATTTCAGATGTCTTTTTTCCCCTTCCATGATAACAGAGGATTACTTGGGACAAAGAGAAAGTTGTATCTCCTTTTTTTTTCCTTCAGAAATCTTGTTCCATAATGCTCTTACCACAACAATTAACAATAAGGATCATGGTAACAAGTGCAACTTGCTAAGCCACCTTCTCATTCCCAGTAGGGATTTTTTTTTTAATTGTAGGAAATGTTGCTAGGAAAGGCAAGTATCATTGCTTTGTTCCCTTTTCAGTGACACTGTTCAGGATCACTGAGAGGGAGAATTAAAATTGCCTCTTCCTCCCCCAAATCAGAACTCTGCTAGCATAAATTTAGGCAAGCAGATTTTATAAAAACATGCAAGATTTCATGAATTGTAGCTTTTATTTCAGATATATACACGGAGCGGTGAAATTTTATGTAGTAGTTAAATAGGAATGTGGCGGGGACGTAAAAGGTAGTTATGAAGAAGTAGGTAACATGTGAGACAGATTACACGTTTCTCATCAATTGTCCACAACAATTTGCTAAACATCTTTTTTTTGTTTATTAAGACCTTTTGAGTTAGCCTGAAGCATTTGATGTAGCCTTTGTTCAGCAAAGTCTCATTTTCCAATACTATTGGACAGTTTCACTGTTCTAAAATAGCAATCTTGAAATCTGTAATTAGGTGCCCAGGGAGGGTAAAATATCCTCATATTACTTTATCTTTGTTATGACTCCCAATGTCAAACCTGTGTCTGTTAATTCTTTTGTGCAGGACTTGGCTTGTAAAATGCAAGAGAGGAATGCCTGACAAATGATGGCATATACTGTAACACCTAGAGGAAGAACATGGAAAGACATCTTTAATCTTGTATGTGAAGTTATTGAAGGTAGAGCTGCTGCTGTGGTTACCAATGTGAATGCAATGTAGACATCTGGGTTTGTTGTGGTGTCTGATTTCATGTTAGATCATGCTTTGTTTCCTGTTGCTTGTGAAATTGTTTAATGCCTTATGAAGTAATGCTTGTGTGAAAGCTTAATAAATAATATCAAAGCATTTTAATCTCCTAGGACATTTGATTACAGAATTTAAGGTTGCTGTTTTAAAATAAACTATACCTTCATCATAGAGCAAGAGTCTGCTGAAGTCATATACATGAAAAGGTTTCAGAAAATCTTAGATGTTTAACAAAAACAATGGATTTTTCACACATTACATTTGCTAATTGTTAAGATAATCTCTCACACGTAACCTGCATGCACATATGCATTTTTTCTTTCCATTCCTTGTTTCATCCCTATTTAAATCCCACAACAACAACAACAACAACAATAATAATAATAATAATAATATTTATTTATATACCGCTCCTCTCCCAAAGGACTCGGAGCGGTGCACAACCATACAATTAAAAACATTAAATATATAAAAGTTAAAACTAAATTAAATTTAAAGACCCTGGCTGAAAACAATTAAAACCCCTCCCTTAAACCCTAAAATTTGATATAAAAATTAAAATACCCAAATCTAAAATCAGCCCAAGCCAGTCTGGTCAAAGAGCCAGGTTTTCAAGGTACGCCTGAAGGTCCCCAGGTCCGTGGCTGTACGTAACTCTGGAGGCAATCCATTCCAGAGGGCAGATGCCCCCACAGAGAAGGCCCTATTCCTCGGGGTCACCAGCCGGCACATAGATGCCGACGGGACCCGCAAGAGACCCTCCCTGTGGGAGCGCACCGGACGGTGAGAGGAAAATGGCAGAATGCGGTCTTGTAAATATCCTGGTCCGATGCCATGGAGCGCTTTAAAAGTTAACACTAAAATCTTAAAGCGCACCCGAGAGACCACTGGCAACCAATGCAGCTCATGCAGGAGGGGCGTCACATGGGAGAACCTTGACGCCCCCATAACCACCCACGCGGCCGCATTCTGTACCAGTTGAAGCCTCCGGATGCTCCCATTCGGGAGCCCCATGTAGAGGGCGTTACAGTAGTCCAGTCGGGAGGTGACCAGGGCATGAGTGACCAGTGCATAAGGCATCCCGATCCAGAAAGGGCCGCATCTGGCGGATCAGGCGAACCTGATAAAATGCCCCCCTGGAGACGGACGTAATGTGATCTTCCAAGGACAGCCGTACATCCAGGAGGACACCCAGATTGCGAGCCGTCTCTGAAGGGGGCAAAATCTCACCCCCAATAGCCAGTGAAGCAACTACCTGGCTATATCGGGATGCCGGAAACCAGAGCCACTCAGTCTTGGAAGGGTTGAGTCGGAGCCTGTTTCCACCCATCCAGTTCTGCATGGCCTCCAGACAACGGGACATGACCTCCATGGCATCATTGGGGTGGCTTGGGGTGGAGATGTACAGCTGAGCATCATCAGCATACAGATGACACTTCACCCCAAAGCCACGGATGATCTCCCCCAGCAGCTTCACATAAATGTTGAACAAGAGAGGAGAGAGGACCAACCCCTGAGGCACCCCACAATCGAGGGGCCTAGAGATGGACCTCTCCCCTCCCGCCAACACAAATTGCAGACGGTCGGAGAGGAAGGAGGCGAACCATTGCAGCACGGTGCCCCCAACCTCCAACCAAGTTTACGGGTGTGCATAAGCGCACCAGCATGTCTACCATCCCTGTCTTACTGTCCCCATTTATCTGTATATACTTCCTTTGTTCATGTTTATATTCATACTTATACCTGCTATCGTGTACATGATTGACAAATAAATACATAAATTAGTTAAACCATTTCACTCATACAATGAAGTGAATTACAGCACACAAAAGCTTACATGTTTTAATAAGTTATGTTCATCTGAAAAAGTGTACTACTGGATTCCTTTTGATTTTTGACTGACAAAGCTTAATACTGATCTTTCATAAAATCTCTCCCTCACAATAATTTTGCTGGCTTCTCTGGATGGATAATCTGTAATCATCATCATCATCTTCTTCTTCTTCACCATCATCATCATTATCATCATCATCTTACTGCAAGAAATAAACCAACAAATGTACAGCATGGCTGCAGTTGTAATTAGATATCTGTAATGCAAAAAACCAGAAACAAGAAAAAAAACAAGAAAAAAAAGGCAAAATGGAAAATCACGGTGGAAAATAAGATCAGCATGCTAACAACCAGATACCAACAAGCTCAAACAGATCAACAAAAAGCTGAAGAATAAGAAAACCAAAGAATATCTAATCAAGATATATCTACTAGAAAGAAGTAATATTAAAAAAGCACTGGAAATAATAAAATAGCAAATAACAGTCATAGTGAAGAAGATCAGCAGATTTGAAGCTTGAATTGCATACTATAGGCATCAGTGGTCTATGATAACTTATTACAGCCATTTCACTGCAGCCAACTCATCATGGGACAACTTGTCAGGGTTAATTTGCCACATGACAATTTAACTCGGTATAACACTTACACTAATATTGAATAAATAGTCAAATAAAATCATTAAAGAAAGGATGGCAAAGGAGAGACAAAATAAAATGTGAATGACAAAAATTAAAATATTTTTAAAAATTATTTTAAATAATTAAAGTGAATTGTTGAATTGTCCTGCATCAAGTTGTCCCATGCTAGCTGGTCTTGATGAGTTGATCATGGCTAATTGGTCATGGCAAGTTGACCATCATGAGTTGACCATGGTGAGTTGTCCCATTCCTCCAGTCAATACCTGACAATGAAAATCAGAGTGGTTCTGGGCACAGCTACAGGAAAACCCAAAGAAATACAACAATAATACAGCTTGAAATAGATAAGGAGCAAAAATAAACTAAAGTGAAATAACCAAAAGTGGATTGTTGAAAAAGCTGAAAGAGCAGGTTAGGGACAGATCATCATGGAGAAAAATCCATCTATGTAGTTGCTATGACTTAGTAAAAATCAGTCTATGTTTATTTACCTTAGTATCTGACAATGTGATTTTCTGTGCTCCTAATTTCTACTAGTTCTATCCTGTTCAATGAGATGTGTAGTGTTCAAGGGTTAGGTTCATTTATTTCTCTTGGAAAATTTATATCAGATTTATTTCCCAATTCCTCTGAAGCTTTCTGGGTGGTTCAACTACTAGAAAAGAAAAAACGGTTCATACAGGAGGTATTTCAGCATAAATAATACAGTAAAATTTGTAAAATGAATAACTGAAGTAAAATCTTAATATAATAAATGTGAATTGAAATTTTACTAAAAGAAACATAACTTCAAGTTTACTAAATTGTAATATTTTGGAAAATTATTGTACCTGCACAATCATGTAGTGATAAGACCTTTGGCATTCATTGTTATTAATTTTATTGAATTCTCATTTACAATATATTCTAATTTTGTGCAGGTTGCTATTTGCTTTCTAAGAAGGACTTGAGTCAATGGTAATCAATGGAAAGAAAACTTTGAAAATCGGAAGGCAGATTTCAACACAGTATTTATAAATTAGCATTATTGCTGTTGCAAAAAACAAAACAAACAAACCTCACATTCATTACAGTGAATAATATTCACTCTCAACTGTTATGCCAAATAGAAATTTTCAAAAGAACACTGTCACTGGGCCTAATTCTTTTTTAAAGGTAGGAGCCAGCAAGCGATAAAATTTATTTGATTGTCATAAGTGATCTGGCATAAATGCCAGAACGCCAGTTAGAATAGCAGAGAACCTACGGATGAGTTTAGTTATTTTATAGTCACCTGCTATGACAAATTATGTCTAGCACTATATGTTTAGCACCAACATCTACTTCCTTCCTAGTCATTTAATGCTTGACCTATGGAGCTCAATCACAATGTATTTCACATTTATTCTATACTTACAAGCAATGAAGATACACATTTTAGGGTGTATAGAAGAGATTTCACAGCATCTTTTTTCCCCAATTACCAATCAAGAGTAACTTTCTTGCAATAAAAAGTGGTAAATTCTTTTCCATCCCATTTTGTTCTAATTTTCTTTTACTGTCTTCAGCATAGGAGTACACACTGCGGTATAAGTCTTCGGATCAAACTTAGTTTCTAACAATTCTTTGTAGCTTTCCAGGCAACAACACAGAAGTGGCTATTCCCTTCTTCTGAAAGTATGTTTACCTGGCCCTGCAGAATGAGAAAGCAATGAGACAACCATCAAAGGAGAATTTTCAGGAAGGCTTAGAATTAGAATAACAGAGTTGGAAGGGACCTTGGATGTCTTCTAGTCCAATCCCCTGCTTAGTCAGGAAACACTACACCACTTCTGACAAATGGTTATCTTAAGTTTCTTAAAAACTTCGTGTTGGAGCATTTACAACTTCTGGAGGCATGTTGTTCCACTGTTTAATTGTTCTGTCAGGAAATTTCTCCTTAGTTCTAAGTTGCTTCTCTCCTTATTTAATTTCCACCCCTTGCTTCTTGTTCTGTCCTCAGGTGCTTTGGAGGATAGTTTGACTCCCTCTTCTTTGTGGCAACCTCTGAGATATCAAACACTGCTATCATGTCTTCTCTAGTCCTTCTTTTCATAAGACTAGACATATCCAGTTCCAGAAACCGTTCTTTATATGGCTTATCCTCAAGTCCCCTAATCATCTTTGTTGGTCTTCTCTGCACCTTTTTCTTAGAGTCTCAAACCTTTTTTACATTATGGTGACCAAAATTGGATGCAGTATTCCAAGTGTGGCCTTACCAAGGTGTTCTAAAGTGATATTAACACTTCACATGATCTTGATTCTATTCCTCTGTTTACGCAGTCTAGAACTGTGTTGCTTTATTTTTGGCAGCTGCAGCACACTGCTGGCTCATATTTAAATGGTTGTCCACTGGGACTTCAAGATCTCCCTCATAGTCACCACTATTGAACAAGATACCACATATATTGTACCTGTGCATTTTGTTTTTCTTGCCTAAATATAGAACCTTACATTTTTACCCATTGAATTTCATTTTGTTAGATAGTGCCCAGTGTTCAAGTTTGTCAAGATCCTTCTGTATCTTAACCCTATCTTCTGGAGTGTTGGCTATTCCTGTTAGCTTGGTGTTGTCTGCAAATTTGTTGAGTTCCCCATCTATCCCTTTGCCCAAACATTGATGAATATGTTGAAGAGTACTAGGCCTAAAACAGAGCTCTGGGGTACCCACTGCATACCTCCCTTTGTATAGATGCAGTTCCATTGAGGACTACATGTTGAGTGCAGTTGGTTAGCCAGTTACAAATCCATCTGGTGGTGATGCTTTCTAACCCACACTTTTCTATTTTATCAAGTAGTAAGTTATGGTCTACTTTGTCAAATGCCTTACTGAAGTCCAAGTAAATATATCAATAGCATTCCTTTGGTCCACTAATTTTGTCACTTTGTCAGAGAATGTATCAGAGAATATTCACCTCAGCTCTCATATGGCTCGAAGATGATATGAAACAGATTTAGGAAAACAAAAATAAAAGATGAAGACTTCTCACTCATTATGCAATAATGGTATGGAATGGAATTCTGGCTGAATGTTAAGTGGTTGAGAGAACAATATAGAGTACTTGAAGAGGGAGAAAAAATTAAAATGTAGAAAGAATATTTTGTTATCCAAACCAATAATATGGAATACTATTACATAAATGCTTAAATTACTACTTAAAAATGTAAAACAGCATCACCCATGCAGAAGGAAAGGTGCTAAGGAGTCTTTATGAAATATGAACAAATTTTCAGTCACAGATAATAGCTAAGATGATTAAGTAATATTAATTTTCTGGAGAGGGATGGAATAGAAGGGTAGAGATAGCAACATTCCATCCTGCATTTTATGGTCTTTTTTTACATTAAATGCAAAACATGTTTCAGAATCATTTTGGACTGTGTGGTACACATCTTGAAATATATCCTATGGGATTTGAAAGCAACAATCCAGAGTTATTTACCATTGTTCTATTGAAGTGAAGTTTCTTTACAACAATAGACAATATGACAAGAGATTAACTTAGAAACTTGAAATCAGAAATTGCTGCTGGTGGTGTTTTTTGTTTATCTTCTTCAGGTCCTCTTCTCCCATAAACTGAAAGCTGTTTCCAAATGAGTATAAACTCCTGTTTTGAGACAGCTGTATTCTCCTTCTCAAAAGCATGACTATAGAGTAGTCTTTCATAGGATTTTGTCTAGATCATGGCAAAAAGATTATGATGGTGATGATGATGATGATGATGATATCACAGATTTTTCCTCCCGTCACTGAGCTGTTCAGTTTCACAACAGTTAATTTGCAGATTGCATTGAACAAACAGTTTTGTACCATCTATCTTGATGAAGACAAACTATAGTGGTATTGATATAAGTCTACTTACAATGGGATACCCGCTCCCCTCAAATCTATCTGGGCATATGAATGCTTTAAGGATGTTCTTGTTGAATTTAATGCTCAACTTGCAATTATTTTAGGATCTTTCAACAGAATTCCCCCTTTAATATTTGCTGAACTTTTCCATGTGGATTTGTATTCAAGATGAGGATAGCACAGCAGCATGTTCAACAGAAACAACCTTAGGAAACAAATTTATATCAGAAAAAATATTTAATCTACTCCAAAATGAGAAGTAGTACAATGTTGCAGTGACCCCCAATCTTTCTAATCACATTTTGTTCTCATTGAGACTTCAGGTTTTGAGACATTATACCTCTTGGGAAGCACCACAATTCCTTGTCTGCATCTTCAAGAGATAGATTCCAAAGATTCTGGATTTAGGATTTCTATTAGTCTTCTACTTCTGTCCCCTTCTTACTGTGAATAAAATTATGATAGTTGGTGTCTAATTCAAAAAGAATTCCAGGGTATCATTTTCAGGGAAATTGAAGAAATAAAACTTCAGTAGAAAAAGAATGAATTTTTACTTTCTAAATGCAACCCTATAAATTGCAATCTATGTTTTCATTGTCACCTCATTAAGTCCAAAGCAGGGTATAAAAGAATTTGCACTAAGTTTGGAAAATAGATTATAGGAATTGGTGACAGTGGGTGAGAAAGGCATTGCAGTTCTGCTTATGCTGTGCCATTGTGGATAATGCATTCTGTGGTCTTCCTTTTTAGTATAAATATGTGTAATTTGAAAAGGGCCAAACCTTGCAGCAATTCCACCTTCTTGGAAGCACATTTCAGCATCTACAAATTCAGAGCGTATACCTTGGATATAAGTTTTAAAAAGTTGTTAAAATGTATACCCAAAGGTAACAATCTCTCTATTGTTGGCAAAATAAATACAAGAACACCTTGTACAGTTGGCAACTTCTTTGTCAAGATTGAACTGCTTTGCTTCTTTCAAACCTTAATGCTTTTCATCTTCATCTTGGAGGGTGGGAACAGGGAAACAGAATGCTCAGAATATGTGTGAGGATCTTGAGAGCTTGACAATCATCAAGGTCACCACTGTAGGTGCTTGAGAAAGAGATGGACTATTCCCATAACAAAAGAAGATTTCATAATTGGACAATGTTATTACCCAGGGATGGGGTAAAGAGGAAGCTATAGTTTAACTAGGCAAACATTTGCATGGGAAAACCAGAGGTGGTTTTGTTTCTTCAGTGCCAAAATGATGTATCCAATAAAGTTTTACTTTTGAGAATTCAAAGCTCCCAAAAGTGTTTCCTTATGTTGGGTTCATTAGTTGGATACTTGATACTCTTGTGTTGGCAGTAAAAATAGTAGGACACATTTATGTAGCCACCAGGAACTGAATATAGCTTATAAATTTGCATATTGGTAGCTCATTTTTACCAAAATCTATTCTTTCCAGGATCACAGCTCTCACATGTTCCTTATAAGGAGGGCCTTTGCTGTATTGAAGTGTATTTTTTAAATATTGCAATACAGGAATGATGGGAGGGAGCATGGTCATCTCTACATTCTAAAATACAGGAGAGACCATGCACAGATTCCCAGAAGAAAGTTAAGTATACTAATCAGTCATACCCTGTTTTCCCCAAAATAAGACCTATCCCCAAAATAAGATGTAGCCTGATTTTTAGTGTGCTCCTATTATAAGCCCTACCCAAAAAATAAGCTCTGGTGAAGGGATGGGCATAGCCAGCATAGGAGGTGACGAGTGCATGTGGGGTGATGGTGTCCAGCAGCAACTGCAGCCCACACAGTGCAAGTGAGTTGATTCCCTATCCAAGCAGCAGGTAAAGGTAGAGGTGGGGGGAGGCATGTGATGTGGACACACTGTGCAGGTCACAGGAAAGCCAAGAGTCAGTGGTCCAGAGCAGGTGGGCAGACATGAGAGGCTTGTCTTCACATCTCTCAGTTGCTTGCGGCCCAAATAGTATATCAAGATCATCTCCCTTCTACCCCACGCCTCTGTATCTGTCTACTGCTGCTGCTGCTGCTGTATGAAAATGACCATCCCATGGCTGTCCAGCCTTTCCGGTCCCTTGATTCTTGGCTTCAGCCTATGCAGCATGTCTGACTCATTCCATCCCCCACCCCTGCACCTCTGTCTTCGTCCGCTGCTTGGACAGGGAATCAACTCACTTGTCCTGTGCAGGCTCTTCAGCCCCAGAGTGTGCCAACCAAGAGACTGGTGGGCTGCAGCAGCTGCTGGGTACCATCAATCCCCACATGCTTGTTGCTTCTTGTGCATGTGCTGGGGATGAGGCACCTAGCCAGGCTGATCATCCTGATTTTCATGTTTCTCCAAAAATAAGCCTTAATGCTTATTTTGGAGCTCCCCCAAAAAATATAAAACCAGGTCTTATTTTTGGAGTACTTGGTTTTGGAAGCTCCTTATTTTGCAGATAAAAATAGAATCTTATGTTTCTATATCCCAAGAGAGAATAGAACTATCCACAAGGTGTGATGGAAAACAAAGCAATTATGTTAAGTCAGGAAACCTCTCGCAAGAAAAGCACAACAGTGTTATAGGCACTACAATCACACTTTGAAGTCACTGAAGAAATGAAAATCAATGTGACTGAAGGTATGTCCAACTGAATATTTTCATTTTGAATTGTTTTGGTTTCCACAAGTCCCACAAATAAACAGTTATATGGCTAAATCTTGTCCATAGAAAATGGCACATTGAATATAATAACACCAGGCTATTTTTTTTCTGACAAATTTCGTGAACAGGGGAATTATTTACAGGGGAATTATTTAGTTATGCAAGGGATTCTCTTTTTGCTTTCTGCATGCATACAAAGTGATTAAGCATTGTTCTTTTTTATAACTTGCATTTAAAGCTGTGTCTTCTTTATGCTTTCTGGATTGTTCATAAGAATTCCTGGGTAATTTCATCTGGATAAAAAATTCAGAAAAGCTACCTGAAAATATTGGCAGTGTAGTAGTTGCATTATAGTATTCCAGCAGATTATGCAATAGTCTGAAATCCCGAAGTATTATGAGAGAGAAGGGAGGGGGAGGGAGAGGGAGAGTTGTGGTGGTCAAGACAATAGACTAGAAACTGGGAAGCTGCAAAAATTTGTCCAGGCAAATTCAAGGAGGCAAAACTTACTCAAAAGCACATACATCCACACACATACATTTAAAAAAAAAAAAAATGAACCTGATTTTTTATCTTTTTTTGCCTTTGATGCAAAGTAATCAGGCAGTAATGTCAGCTATAGATTACCTCTGTACTCCAAATCCCATCTTGTTCACTGAGTCCCTGGACTTTGTTCTGACTCTTGTCTGTACTCCTTTCTCAAAGATTAATGGTACTGTGTTGGCTGAGTTGTCAACTTGACTTTGACTAACTTTGCAGCAGTTGGATTCTGACAAAGATTCCTTAGTTTTCAAACTTGGCATCTTGCACTCTGCTCTTAATTGGATTCCCATCAGTCAGGAGAAAGGCTTGGTTCTTCTTGCTGTATAAAATAGCAAACTTTTCTAGACCTAGCAATAAGGCTGATTCTTATAATTACAGCAGTGCAAAGGGATTGAACAAGTTCTTTTACTACATATACCAAGGTAAATACCTTATAATTTGGGTCTCAGGCTGGCTAAGGTAATATCTATGCACTGTTTGCATTATATACTGTAGTGCAACAATTACTGAGCTTAGGCTGTGTGTGTGTGTGTGTGTGTGTGTGTGTGTGTGTGTGTGTGTGTGTGTGAGGGACACACACAAGAGGATTACAGTATGGTTTCTTGTGTTGCTTTGCTGGGTTTTTACAGTCTAGATATAGTATCACTAGTCCAGAGGAATCTGAATTGTCTATATATTTTGGGTCTCCAACTCTGTTAGTGTGAGCAAACCTTTACTCCTCCACTCCCTTTTCCATTATCACTCTACTGTGTCCCCATGCAAGACATCCACTTGATTAATATAAAAAAGGACATAGCTTCACTGTGCTTCCAGTTGGTTTCTCAGTTTCTATGGAAACTTAATATTACTATTAATGAAACTTTTAATGCAAACCTACCAGGAGATAGAAACTTTCTAGCAGATATGCTCTTATACCAGAAGGGTAAATGTGAAAAATAATGAGAAAATTATCCCTTGTCCAATATGTGGGTGTAAGGAAATTTCTCCAGATAAGAGAGTTAAAGCAACATTTTGCCTTTAGCATAAAATTCAGAGTTGAGCAAGGTAACAGAAGAGGGTCCTTGTACTTCAGTGAATTTCCACCATCATGTCCCTGGATTTCCAACAAAAAGAGTAGAATGCACCCATTCTCTGGAAATACAGTTTTCTACTTGTAACAGAGAATACAACTTTCTCTTACTTTATTAAAAGTATGGACAACTGTTTCTTTTTTCTTTTTTGCCTTTTGCTACAGAGAATAAAATTCAAGTAAAGTCAGAACTTTTATTAAAGATTTACCATCACCCACCTACAAAAATTAAGTTCAGGTAAGATATCTGCTTCTAACATAATCTTATTTTGAAAAATACTTTTTGTTCTCGTTTATTTATGTTTCCAGCTTATTCACTACCACCTCCATTCTGCCTTGCTTTTATCATACCACATTGCTTGCTAGGTCAGGATCCAAATAGACTTGTGAAAGCACAATGGGAAAGAATTTCATTTATGTATAAGGCATAATTCTACATAATTTTTAAGAGTCAGTTCTGACATCTCACAAAACGTCTACACAAAAAGAATTTCATTGGGACAGTCTGAATACGTAAGAAGAACAGATAAGAGAAATCCTGGGATTTTAAACCTACTTTCTGTTCCATACTTATAATATGTAGCTATTTATAAGCAGTTGTATTTACCAGTTACTGATATAAGTGATGTATGTAATGCAGAGGTGGGAATTACAGCTCCCATATACTGTAGGTGAATGAACTGAGATATTTATAAGCTCTGGATTATAGAAATCCAGCATAGGTCTTGAACACGATGAGCTGAGAAAAGGGCAGTGACAAGCTTCATGTCAAAGAATCTTTTGAAATTATTCTCAGATATCACTGGCCGCTTGTGTACCTCAGCTCTGCGGTGCAATAATCCAAACATAGAACCAGTCTTGTGACCTATGTCACCAGTAACAAATTACTTTCCCCTGACTGGTACAGGAACAGTGTGAAAGTATACAATGGATGACTACTGAACACTGTACCTTTTTCAGTAAACTTTCTTAGTTTATCCTCTCCTTTATTATCCTAAACTAATATCAATGGGCAGTTACCTTAAAACATGGGAACAATAATACATATTTCCAGGATGCTAATTCATTACAACTCATGCCTCTCTGTTTGCCCCACTGAGAAAGCAATGTGAATGATTGCAGATATCTCTGAATAATTAGTGTTGAACTAAGGAGGCAGATCCCAAGAGTACCTTTTCAAAAAGGCAGCTGGGCTTTCTTGCTTTTTCCTTAAAGACATATTGCTTCTCATCCAAAAAGCTTCTTCAGTTCTGACTGAATGACAAGAATGGAAGAAAGATAAACTTCCATGTGGCCTCAACGACTCTCAAAGCACTAATGACTGACCTTAAGAGTGCTAATGTCAAGAATGAAATTTTGGCAGCTATGTGCCTCTTTGTTTAAACTTGCCATTAGAGTAAGGGCGGTGGGGGGGGGGAGTGTTGCTTTCAAATGGGTTCGATGGAGAAATGAAATTTCTACAATTCCAAAGAAAACTGTGAAAGCCTGGAAACTTTTCAAGGACATCATAACAGGTGTGGAGTTAAAGCAGATGGTTCCCATAACAAAGATAATTTTTTTACATAGATTACATGAGAGGCTGGGGGCTTGTCTGGAAAAATGGTTATTTAATTCTATTAACTGGTATTTGGGAACCTCAGAGTTAGTTTTGCCTCAACATTTTAATGCAGTATATTCAATAAATAGTAAGGTTTTTGGAAACGTAATAATCCTGGAGTTTTATTTGGATTCTGAAGCTGGATGTTGACAGTTAAGACCAAATGATGCAAATAATATAAATTCTTTGATTTCCCCACCATTCAGTCACAATTGAAGAAGCTTATTGGATGAGAAGTGAGATGTCTTCAAAGAAAAATAAACAAGAAAGTCCAGTTGCCTTTTGAAAAAGCACTTTTGGGACACCATGACCTGGATGACTGAAAATCCCCATAAACAGAAGGAGGCAGTAATGTATTGTATTGTATTGTAATTTGGAGTCAATACCTATGCAACAGTTGCTGTCTTTCCTTAGTGATATTTGAGTTTATTATACTGACTGGGGACATAAATTATAATGCAGGTCAAGAGCTGGCCATTCCAATATATGTAACCTCCAGCACATATGCTACCAGCTGGTAGGGAGCATACACAGCTATCACTCTGATATCTTTCCTGTGAGCTTTTGAAATATATTCTTGACCATTCCAAGTGGAATATATTTTCTACTTATTTAAGCTTGGGTTATTCCTGTCTATAAGTATCTCAGCAATTTATAATTTAAAAATCAAATTTAAAATCAAAATGTTAGCAATGTTTAAAACAGAAATTTTAATTCAGAAGTGAAGGGCCTATGCAAAAAAAAAAAATGCTTTAAGGACTTCTTGAAAAAATAGTAATAAAGAATGTCTTCCAAATTCCCAGGAAGACAATCAAATTGCCAAACTAACCATAATTAGTCATAACTGGTCATCTCCGGGCGAGAGGGCGACGTCAGATATCGGTGAGGTCACCTGGGCTGACTTCGACTCTGTTACAAAAGAACACGTTGACAGAATACTGGGGGGACTGAACGCTACCACTTGTTTATTAGACCCGTGTCCCTCCTGGCTGGTCTTAGCCACTCGGGAGGTAACACGAGGCTGGCTCCAAGGCATTATTAACGCTTCCTTGAGAGAGGGGTTTCTACCCGCCGCTTTGAAAGAAGCGGTGGTTCGACCCCTCCTCAAGAAACCGTCCTTGGATCCAACATTGCTATCCAATTATCGTCCTGTCTCCAACCTTCGCTTTGTAGCGAAGGTCATAGAGACTGTGGTGGCACGTCAGTTCCCGCAGTACCTGGATGAAGCGGATTATCTCGACCCCCTCCAATCGGGCTTCAGGCCCGGGCACAGCACTGAGACGGCGTTGGTCGCGTTGATGGATGATCTCTGGAGGGCATGGGACAGAGGCTATTCCTCTGTTCTGGTCCTTCTGGATCTATCAGCGGCTTTTGATACTGTCGACCACAGTATCCTATTGCATCGGTTGGAGGGGTTAGGGATTGGAGGCACCGTTCTTCGATGGTTCTCCTCCTTCCTCTCCGACCGTTCGCAATTTGTGTTGACGGGGGGACAGAGATCGACCCCAAGGCCCCTACTTTGTGGGGTACCTCAGGGATCGGTGCTCTCTCCCCTACTGTTCAACATTTATATGAAGCCGCTAGGTGAGATCATCCGTGGCTTTGGGGTGGAATTCCACCAGTACGCTGATGATACTCAGCTGTACATCTCCACCCCTGACCACCCCAACGAAGCCGTCTTAGTTCTGACCCGGTGCCTGGAGGCCGTACGGAGTTGGATGGGTCATAACAGACTTCGTCTCAACCCGACCAAAACCAAGTGGCTGTGGTTTCCTGCCCCCAGATTCAGTCAGCTTATTCCATCGCTGACCGTAGGAGGAGAGACATTATCCCCTGTGGAAAGGGCACGCAACTTGGGTGTACTCCTGGACGTTCGGCTATCCTTGGATGATCATATTGCGGCCGCCACCAGGAGTGCTTTTTATCAAATTCGTCTTATCTACCAATTGCGACCCTTTCTGGATCTGGACGCACTTCGCACAGTCACCTCTGCCCTCGTCATCTCCCGCTTGGACTACTGTAATGCTCTCTACATGGGGCTCCCCTTGAAAAGTCTCCGAAGGTTACAGTTAGTTCAGAATGCAGCTGCACGGATGATCTTGGGCGCCCCTCGGGACGCCCACATAACACCTCTTCTCCGCTGGCTGCACTGGCTTCCTGTGGCCTTCCGGATTCGTTCCAAGGTGGTACTTACAGTTTTCAAAGTGCTCCATGGCTCGGGACCTGGATACTTACGGGATCGCCTGCTGCCACCAACAACCTCCCGCCGCCCAGTACGCTCCCACAGAGTTGCCTTGCTCGGGGTACCACCACTGGATCGCTGTCGTCTAGCAGCCCCGAGACTACGCGCTTTCTCTGTGGGAGCCCCATCCCTCTGGAATTGTCTCCCCCCGGATATACGAGCCATGTCAGACATCCTAACCTTCCGGCGCGCAGTTAAGACCTTGCTGTTCAAACAAGCCGGTCTAGCCAAATAAGATCATTGGGGTTTATATTTTGGAAATTTATAGGGGTGATTCTTGGCCATCTTGATTATTTACCTGTTTTCGTTTCTGTTTTCTGTATTATCTTGTTTGTTGAGTGTACACCGCCTTGAGTCCCTTTTTGGGAGAGGGAGCGGTATAGAAGTACGAATAAATAAATAAATAAATAAATAAATAAATAAATAAATAATTCCAGAACATCTTTGCCATCCAAGGTAAATTCCAGTAGAATACAAAATACAGAGTAACAAGTTGGAAGGGACCTTGGAGGTCTTCTAGTACAACCCCCTTCTCAAGCAGGAAACTCTATACTATATCAGACAAATGATTTTCCAATTTCTTCTTAAAAACTTCCAGTGATGGAGCACCCCCAACCTCCGGAGTCAAGCCATTCCACTGATTAATTGTTCTCACTCTCAGGAAATTTGTCCTTAAATCCTGGTTGGATCCCTCTTGATAAGCTTCCAAAACTGGATGCAGTATGTCAAGTGTGGTCTTACCAAAGCATTATAAAGCAGTACTAACACTTCACATGATCTTGATACTTTCTCTCTGTTGATGCAACCTAAGACTTATTGACTGAAGCACATTGCTGGCTCATGCTTAAGTGGTTGTAGCATGAGAAAGGGAGTTAAGAAGAATACAGTTAAGATTTCCTAGATTAAGGAAGTAATCATGGTTCCTTCACCAGCTGTATCTTTAGTTAAGAAAGGTTTTTTTTTTAGTATATATAACATATATGGCTATATTATTAGACTTGAATACACATAAAAAATTTTTTCATAAAGAATAATATTTTAGTTTTTTAGAGGGAAATATTGTTTCAAACAGATTTGAACTAAACCATGAAGAATGTTCAGATGAAGTCACAGCCAATCTGAGGTGTTGCCAGTCAACAGCCAGCTAACCTTAAATGCAATTTCAGTTGTCTGCATACAAAGAAAATGGATGCATACCAAATTGCATAAACAAGCTATCCTTAGCCAATTTATTACAGCTTCATAGAGTTGGTCTGAAGATGTTGGAAGCTAACATACACTGTTGGAGAAAATAATGAAAACATTAAAGTCTGAGAAGAAAAACATATTTCAGGATTCTTTTTGTTCTACTGGAAAATATTTGGCATCTTTTATTGCCTCAAATGTCTAGATACTTTCCAAATATTTGTCCTACTCAGGCTCTAATTTCCTCTGAATTTATTTCTAAAACTGAATCTCTTGAACAGCTATCCAATTGTTGACCTTGTACAGTGTAAAAGATCAGCACTTAATATGTGACAGTGACATTCTGTCAGAGCAGTAACAGTTCATGGTATCCTGATGGACAATGATTTTTTTTACATTCTCTATATTGAGGGTGATCATCCAAAACTATATATTATTGACCTGGGATGGGTAGGAGAGGATGTTCTCTCCTAGTCCATGGAAGATAGTCCATGGAAGATCTGGATGGAAAAGGACATTTTCAAATCAAACACAAACAAGATGGAATTGCTCCTCAGAAATCAGAGTTTGATTATGGTAACAATATAATCTTTGAACAGATAGACACTATCTGTCCAGGATCAGGTTTGTTTTTTGGGAATCATTCCAGATTCACAGATCCTGCTTAAACAGCAAGCGGAGGCTATAGCTAATAGGTCACCTTGCCCAGTTTCAGGTGATATGCCAATTGTGTCCTTACTGGGTGTTGAAGGACCTAGTGATAGCAATGCATGCTATAATCATTACTCTCTTAACTACTAGAATGCACTTTACATGGGACAACCTTTAAAAATTACCTAGAAATAACAATAAATCAAGAATGGTGTGGTAGCCTGTTCCTTAACTATTCCCGATATTGGGAATTTACTACAGTTACACTATGGGCTCTGCACAGCTGAACAGTTAAATTCCAAATATAATTTAAAGTGTTAGTAAAAAGCACTTATTGGGTTTGAACCTGGATAACTGTGGGATTGCCTCCCACAACTAGAATTGGCCCAGCCTGATAAATCATGTAGGGAGTGGAACTGTGGGGCCACATTGACAGAACATCAGAGAAACCAGATTTAGAAGGTTCTTCTTTGTAGCAATACTGGTACTATGGAATAGGTTTTTCACTGAGATCACATTGCCCCTGACCTCCACATATACACAACTAGTTTTTTTCAAACAGGCTTTCAGTAACCTCCCTTGTGCCTCTTGTTCTTATTCTTTCCTACTTTGATTTTGTTTTTGTTTTTTATACTGGATGTCACTTGAAGTCATTGTTATTTTTGCTGTAACTGTTGAGAGTCCTGAGATTTCAGAGGGATAAAAATAGAATGCATGAATTAATGAATAAGTAAATAAAAATCAAGGGAGGTGACAAGTGTTTGGGCTTTGATTTGTGACATAGTTCCTTCGGCTATAAATAAGCTGACATTGACCAACTTAGACTTTAGTGTTAATTTTTACCTTAAAAATCTTTTTATACCTTTTAGAAAATACTAATCTTTCCATTTAAAAATGGACACTTCTAATTTGTTCAGGCCTTCAAGTGTCCTTATGCAGTCCTCATCTTGCTGGCATACAACTATAACATTAGTAGCTAATCACAGCCTTATCTTCGATGCATGTCCCCAGTGCCTCTTTCAAAAGTAGCTTGGCAAAAAACAATTATCCAGAAAGATAGTAAGCTTTCCTTCATGGGATGAGTTTAAGGCAAGGCTGGAGCCATCTATCATGAAAGCTTTAATTTAGATTCCTATATCAAGCATCATGTTGGACTTGACTTAGACAGCACTTCCAATTTTATAATCTTACAGTTCTAAAATGAACTAAATTAGTGGTTATCTTCTAAATGTTGTTGTCAGTAGAAAGTTATTTATATTTTATATGTCAATTATTTATATTATACATATGAAATTGGCCACAACTAGCCTATAATAATTTTTTAATAATTCTTTTTTGTATCTTTTTACAGTCCAAAGTGGGGCAGTTGTTTTTTTTTCCACATTGGCTTCTCTGCTATAAAACAGGCAAATGACAGTGCAGGGTTTCTCTTAAGTAATTGATTTTCTTAAACACAATTATTATCATTGTTAATGTTATGATTATCAATATGGTTTCTTTTCATCAATAAAAGAAAATATCACCCAAGGTCTTAAAGGTTTCACTTAACAAAGGGGAAAAAATGAATTGCATGAAGGACAACTATCATGGCAAGCAAAGGACACCTTCTGAATGGAAAACGATATTTCCAAGTGAACTTTGCTCAATAGGACTAAGGAGAAAAAGAAGAAACAAAAATATAAAAGGGGGAAATGGTCACTATAAATACAATTCAGATAAACCACCGTGCTTTCTAAATCCACATGAAAGATTAAGTTGCCATACATGATGCAAAATAAAGCATTGAGTGATGTAACTTTTCTATAAGTCAGTTGAAATCCAAAAAGCCATAAGCAGTAAGGGTCAGATTCAAGGGTAGGATTTTCCTGGTTCAGACCAGTTCTGGCAAACCCCTTGTTCCAATGATCAGCTGGCTCTGAACCAGTTCACTCCAATGAGCATGTGGGCCCACCTGCCCACCCCTGCTCTTTCCTTTGCTTCATGCCTTTTTGTTAGAGCATAGCTGATTTGCGCTGCAGAGTGGTTTGCCATGCTTCAGCTGTTTTCTTCAGCTGCAGTTGAAGGTAAGTATTAGCTTTTCTAAATGCAGAGCACATGCGCAAAGCGCACAGTCACAGAACTGATTCTTTTACTGGTTGAATTGCACCCCTGGACAGATTCATATATAGTCAATAAGCTAGGGTAGGTGATAAACCTTCGAATTTCATTTTTAGAATAACTTAATCAGAAGCATTGGGCAAATCAATAATAGAAAATATATTAGAGGGATTACATTCTCTTCAAAAATATGCTGGGGACTTTAAGGCTTGTTCTTCTGTTTCATTACTTCTATTACTGTACAGTTCTGTACTGTACTGAGTATATAACCTGCAGCAGGAAATAAATTAACCTCAAAGGCATTTTTGACTTATGCTGCAGAATGAAGGCTGCCCTCTCGGACTAAGACGTATTGGAGTGCCATTCTCAAAGGCTAAAAATATTAATTTCTCAATATATCAACCAAGTATACCAAAATCCTTGAGGGGAAGTGACTATCTGATAAAATTTCTTGCTAAGTTTAGAAAAATTGAAAATGGTTTTGATGAGAAAACTATACTATTATATGCACACATAGAGAGATACACAATTCCATTGACTGATTGTATTCATTTCTCTGTAAATCTGAAACAAATTGTCATAACTTTTAAATGTCATTTTAAAATTTGCTTTTTTGATTTAACAAAAACTACAACTCCCAGTATACCTTCTTACTGGCCAAGGTGAATGGGGATGCTACCACTTGCAAAATAAAACTATCTGGATGACCACTTCATATTCTCTTCTTTCTAGTTGTGCTCTCTGTTCAGATTCTAGACATTATCACCTATGTAAAATTTAAAATTTCAACAGCTATTGGACACTTACATGAAATGTAAAAAAATTGAAGAGTTGTTGGTGGACTTTATGATTTTTCAGCTAACTTCATAATTAATGTGACAATGTCACAGAAATACACGATTGGAAGCTAATCATAATATATTTTAATTTCATTCACATGTAAGCATAATAAAATAATGTATACATTTTTATTTTGGCTCATCACCACTTTTTTTGGAAATAAGCTTGGCATGCCAGTGAAAAACTCAATGGAACCCTTGTCCTGAAATAGTAGAATAAATAAATTTAAAAAAATAAAATTACTACTACCACCCCATCCCAACTAAATATACCAGCAATTATCTTAGTAAGTGTGGATGAATTGAAAACTAGTGAACTTTAATGCAGTGGGTACACCAAGGATGGGACTTTTCTTTGTAACCTTTGTCAAGCAAACATCTTTTTCCAGTTCCACAGGAAGTAATGAGCTTTGCTTCATCTTTTATTTTTGGCTTTGCTTCATCCTTTATTGTTCCATAAGGAAAAGAGCACTGACTTATAAGTGAAGCTGGGTCAGTGATCCATCTTTAATGAATTGCAAGAAGCTGCTACTCTTGAGATGTTGTTTAACCCTTGGGAACAACAGAAGCTCAATCTAGATCGATGACTCCATAATGGTACAGGTTTAATTAAAATTATAGCATGCCCTCACTTTTCCCAATAGCACATTGAAGTCAAAATCTGCAGCTTCAAGAGACACCAAATCCCCTGAAGACCCCTGAAGCTCTTGGGGTTTCAATCTATCTTCATTTTTTTCCCTGCTGGAAAAAAGCATCAGGGAAGCTACGTTGTCACAGCTGGAGCAGGAGCTTCAAAGCTCTAGGATTGCTGTCTCCTAATCTTTTTCCACCCAGAGCAAAGCAGGAGAACGGGAGAAAAAAAAATTACATGAGTTCTTTAAAAAATAGGGAAGAAAAAGTGTGCTTGACCAAACAGGCAAAGCAGCTAGAGTAGGCAAAGCAAACAAGAAGCACCTTGAGAGATGAGACCCAGAAGAATAACAATTCCTGGCCAAGTTTGCCACTCATCTTCCGTAGTTATGCTGTGAATGAAGATAAAGTCGGCTTAGGAAACAAAACTGAAAGAAAGATTCAACCATTTAATCTTCTTAGACTGATTACTGCAAGCTGAGATAATGCTCTCCACTGTGTGCTTTTAGTACTTTCATATGATGAAGCTTAGGCAGCACTCTGTAGGCTATGTGAAATAAATGCTGATGCTTTTAAAGCTTGCTTTTTCATTGGCATCACAGTTTGAACAATTTTCATATATCCAATGGTCAAAACACAGTTGAATTCTCTTATCTTCTTACAGGTGTATAGATTAATTAAAAACTAATTTGTGTCAGTACCCCAGGGGCACAGCTTCTAGTATTTCATATTTTTTTCAAGCAAATCATCCCCCCTCCCCAAATCTGCAGTCACCTTTGTGCAGCTTTTTTTGATCTAAGGATTATTATCAAAAATCCTATTTTAATATTATCAAAAGCTTACAAAAAAACTTTTTCCAGTACAAATTAACCCAATAATGCCATTTACTTAGAATTGTTTCCAATATATCTTTAAACTCTGACTTTCCCAATTTTAGGTTTTTATAAATTTTTGAAGTATAAAATGATGGACAACATCTGCAGTAGTTTTCTGCTGTTATCCATTCCTCAGGGGAGACTACTTTGGTAAATCAAAGTTGTTGTTTTTTTGAGATAGAAGACATCTGTCAGAAGTTGAAATTTCACCATCCTAGCACTCACTACTATTATTTGGGCTTCTTTAAAGTAATCTCACTTTTGAAAAGTTCCCTGAAATTTCAACTGTTTTACCAGGGCAACATTTTAGAAAGGAAAAAACAAACAAACCACTTCTTGATTTAATGTAACTCTGCACATTATTATTTTAATTGAAGCAACTTTGGAGGTTTTCTACTGTTAATCTAGGTAGATAGATAGGTAGTTGAATTTCCAAACTAAATGTTTGTGAGAGATATTTTAGTGGACTATGCTGCATTTAGATTTCAAAAATGAGGGGTCCTTGGTGTTCTCTGAGCATGCTTGTTTTCTTGCAGACATTTTATTACCCTAACTAGGTAACATCATCAGTGCTAGTAAGGAGCGCTGTTTGCTGTCAGTTTATATTCTGGTATCTTGCCTATCTGTGTTGGTGGGGGCAGTCTTAGAAATTGTTTGGTTGGGCTGTTTACTGATGGCTCTTTGATATTTTCTTGATTGGGGTATTGCTTGATTGTTGGTCTGAAGTTAATCTTGGAATTAATCTATGCTGATTTGAATGCTAAATACTGGTGGAGAGTTGCTGCAGTCTTTTTCTCTTTTGGGCTGGTTGATTGTCTCTTTTGCATAGTTTATAGGTGTTGTTAATGTCTATGTGTTTATTGATGATTGATTTGTCAGAGTACCAGGCTTCTAGAAATTCCCTGGCATTTTTGGATTTGGCCTGGTCACATTTTCCCAATTGAAACTATGGTTAAGTTTACCTGTGGTTAGCAGCATCAAGTTTCTGGGGGCACAACTAACAAGTAGGCTAGCTTGGTCACTCAACAGTGAGACCCTGATGAAGTGGACATTGCAGCCCCTGCATTTTCTGCATCACATGAGAAAAGTTCATTTTCTTGAATAGCCATCTGGTCTCTTTCATTACCCATCATGGCAAGCATGGCAACCAGTTATTTTTAAGTCCAGCTTATCTCAGGTAGGGTTTTTTGGGGGGGTTGGCAACAATATGGAAGTGTTTTGCTGTTACTGCCCTTCAGATGATTGTTTCAAAGTTATGTATCATCTTTAGGACACTGTAGAGTAGACTTTACTGGTTTGTTTTGTATTTTAGCTGAAACATTAATTGTGATTGATTTTAGTACTCTGGAAGGAAGATTTAACTGTGAAGCACTGTATTTTTTTGCTTTAACTTTATTAATCTACATTATTTTATTATTAAATGGTTTAATTATATTGTTGCAGGCTTCGTTTTGAAGAATTTGTGGTCTTTAAGGCAGCCCATAAATATTTTAGAAAGAAAGACTTGGCAAAAATGAAATGCACATGACAGATAATTCTAGCTCAGATCTCAATGTTTCTGATATTTTAATGTATAGTTTTAGGAAATACAAGGAGTTGTGGTTATTCTAAAGCTGGAAGTTGTGAGAACAATTTCTGCATTCTTGGAAAGGCTTTCTAAAGCAAATCTCCAACCACTGGGCCACCAAGCTAGAAAGATTGGAGACCACTATTCTAAAGTGTTCCTTCCTTACTAATAATTTGCTGGAAGAAAAGCTTTTGGTATTCACATGAAAGTCAAAGATCCATAAACCCAATGAACTGGGTCCCTGTCAGCAATGTAGAAATTACTCTTCAAATTTAGCATTCCATAGATATTGCTAATGGTTGTGAACACATAAATAGGTCTATGTCCCATAACCCTGAAGTTTAAAAATAATATTTTGGAAATTTCTTACAATTAATTATTTTATGAGATTGATCCCATCCACACTGCCCACCCTACAAAAAAAACTGAGAAAAAGAGCAGATAAGTCACAACCTGGCAGAAATAGAGTACAGATTGATTTAACTTTTGCACAGATTCCATAGAGCATAATAAACTATTTGTCTTGAAATTCAATTTTAATTGTTTTCTTACACCATATAAATAGCTAGATTTAATAAAATAGTTTTATTAACTTTAAAATTTCATAATTTGGGGTAATTCATTAATAATATCCTCTTAACAAAAATGAACTTCTCCCCCCAAATGACTTTCCTTTAGCTTAAATGTTTTATGATATTTCATAATTCTTATGCATTCTTATTCTTTATTCACATAAGCTGTATGCTATATCATGATTAAAAAAAAGCCAAATATTTTCAAGATAAGGCCAAAAATTTCCCAGCTTCAGATCAGTCTCAGCTTGCTTCTGGTCCATCTATGGCAGGGGTGTCGAGCTCACGGCCCGCAAACCGGATGCGTCACATGCTGGCCCTGTCCCCACCCAATTTAGCAAAGGGGGAAAAAGTCCCAATACATCACATGACACCACAGTGATGCCGCAAATTTGACACCCCTGATCAATGCCATACTTCATTCAGCCTTTAACTAGCTCACTTATTTCATTTTAAGCATTTAGTTCTTGCTTTTAATTAAAAATACAAAATAAATAAAATTTAAGAACCCTTAATTTAAGAATTTTGGGGCCCTCTTTGTTTATTAGGATATTGTTGGACCCCTTATTGACAGTCTCCCAGTATTGTCTACAGTGTGTTTCCAACCAATAAGCATGGAATAAAGATGAAAGACAACCTGAGTGATAAATAGAATCCTAGATGGGCATGAAACAATCCGATATCAATGTGACTTCTGAAAAATGATTCTGTGAGAGCCACATCATTCATGGGCAAAGTTTTCACTAAGAAGGTTGTTTTCTGAGAGTTTAATTAAGTAATATATTCAATACTACCACTGATGTTTATACTAACTAGCATCTGCTACTATGGATTTCATGTATTTAGGCCTCAAAAAGCTCTTCAAAAAATTTTGAAACTAGATGCTGACTAGGCACATGTAACTAAGAAACATCTTAGATTTACATTAGTATATCTTTGTAAGTCCTCTTTTCTTTTACAACCTGATTAATACAGAATTTCACAGTGTGTTCTTACAATTCTGATAGATCATTCTATGAAACAGATTCTTTTTACCTTAACTTATGTGCCACTTCAATTCAACCAACTCCATGAGGTGTATACTTAATTCAGGTTACTTAACTCTATTACTGTTCTATTAAGTAAACAGGCTACTTAACAGGGAACATATGGCATTTTATGTTCAAGAAAATCAATTAAATGGTGTGCCTGAATCAATAGACCAAAGACTATGTGTTCTATGGTTACAAAGTGTTCATTAAAATGCCAGTGTTGTTCTTTCTTTCTTTCTTTCTTTCTTTCTTTCTTTCTTTCTTTCTTTCTTTCTTTCTTTCTTTCTTTCTTTCTTTCTTTCTTTCTTTCTTTCTTTCTTTCTTTCTTTCTTTCTTTCTTTCTTTCTTCTCCTCCTCCTCCTCCTCCTCCTCCTCCTCAAGAAAAGGCTAAGTGGTAATATTTCATAGTTTTGCCAGATTGGTGACAAGCTTTGAGGTAATGCACACAAGAAGTATTTCCACCAGCACTACCTTTATTGTATGATTACAGTAGCAGAATATTGCAATTCTGAAAGTACATGCCTCCTTCCCTCACCTGTACAGTCCAAAACACAGAGAATGTTCTTTCTATGATGTTTCTCATGTCCCCATTCCATCCCCAACTCCCAAGAGGGTTAAGCTGCCTCTTGTCTGACCATTATTTAGTCATTATGGCTCTTTTCCTCCTCCGTCTCCTCTTGTCTCTCAGACATATCCTCTGAGATCATTATAACTCCCTACCCTAGGATTCACTTATCAATTTCCTCAGTGATATCTATTGTTTGTATAAAAATTAACCAGCTTACAGAAATAATAAAAAAAACAAGAGGAGGTTAGAAAGTTATAAATACATTTCTAATTTCTTTTTAATTGGCTAGTTTATCTTTCAAGAGAGCATTGGATTTCAGATACTTTGAAATGACAATGTTCCAAACAGCACATGTTCTATTTCCCAGGGACTCTGAAATAAATAACTTTTAAAACATATAACTCAAATTTTAATCTCTGCTTCTTATGAAATATTATGTTGTTCTATATAAAAATTTATAGATGGAAATTGCATTGATTGGATTTATAGGTAACTTGTGACAAAACATGGATAGAAGGTCTATGATTTTATCATCCTGCTGGACTTCCCAAAGGCTTTTGATATTGTCAACCATAGCATTCTTCTATGTGGTATGTGGGGAAAAAACTGGGAGATGCTGTCCATAAAAAGTCCAAATAAGAGACAAAAGAAACTAACACCTGCATAATGTGTGGAGCAAGAATGTCAGAAGGGAATGTCCCTAACTTTTCAGGCTGTAAAGAAGATAGTGAAAGAGTTGTACTTTCAGACTTGTGAGATTCTCACCTCCAGTAGAGAAATATACCTAGTTAAACAATATCAAATGCCATTGAGAAATTAGCAGAAGGATGGGTACGCAACATATATCTCAACTCTGCTAATGATCATCAAGAAATTTGATAAATGCTGTCTCAGTACACTATCCTACATAGAAACTTCCTTCAAGGTCAGTGAGGCCATTCCCTCCTTTATAGAGATACTATCATATGGACCTAACCAGGAGCTTCTACATGTGGTCCTTATTTAGTGACTGGCAACTCAATCATTCAGTGAAGTAGTTACTGAATGAAACAATGACTTGCAATCTTATTTCAGTTTTTCTTTGCTTTACTGACTTGCAAATGTCGTAAATGCATGTATTGGTTGCAAAATTACTTATTTATCACTCTCATAAATGCAAATAGTCCTTAAACAAGTCAATTGATAAATGAGGACAAACTTACAAGCTTCTGGTTGGGCCAATATAAATATTACATTGTGTTTATATGCATCGTATTTTTGCATGGACTTAGATATTTTTATGACTAGGGATCCTTTTTAAAGTTCATAATCAATCAATACTTTTTTCCTTTTAATTTTATTCTTACATTTTTGATCTTAGTTGCTTTTCCCATGATTATAGGTACTCTTTCTCCCATTGATTCAGAATTATTTATCTACTTAATTATTTTTATTAAAAAAAACCTGGTATGCTTTTTTGAGTGCCTAGATCTAAGATCAAACTCAGAAAGAACTTGCAAAATGTACCAGTCCAACCCACACCAGAATGTTTCTTTACAAAACTGAACAAACAGATTTGACACACAGCAATTAAAAAAAAGAATTGGCATCATAGGTGTCTTTTCTGAAAGCTGGAGAAAAAATAACTCCCTGGCTTTGCTACATTAACTGTTCACCATTTATCCAAACTTGTAAGGTCAGTTTGCCCCAAAGCACTGAATAAAATGTGTCCAGATGGATCTCTGTGTTCCATTAGAAAAATGGAGCTTGGCAACATGCATGCCAACCACTGTTTTAAATTGGCATGTGAGGGTAGAATAATGTCTGCCCAGTGCAATGACTGCAGAAGAGCACAGTAGGACGCGCAAAAGCAAATAGTTTTGAAAATGGAGGTAATTTTCGTCTCTATTAGTATAATGTCTTCAAACAGCAAATGGAACTAGTGGCCTGTGGAACATGTTATAGAATGGAGAAATGTTATTGGTGAATTTTCTGCTACAAATAGGTTTTGGAAAAGGCCACACTTTTATTAGGGGTGGGATCATATTTGCCAAGCATTTAAAAAATAATATTCCTCCAGCCTCCAGTAAGATGCACATCTGTATATACTACCATTCTTTGCTATAACCATAAGAAATAGTGTAGGTTTTTCTTTTTATGGGAGACCAAAACTTCTTTAGATGGTGGTGGCAGCAATTGTCATTATCTTTCTTTTCCCTGATGGCAGCAAACAGATATTTTCTTTTAAAAATATCAACTGATAACTATACACTTTTATTTTGACTTAAAATGCCCCAATATTCATAATATCTTTCCTGCCCTTCCTGAGCATATTTTACATCAAAATAAAAACAGTACTAAACCATAAACACTAACAGCCTCTATACCCTCCCACATTACTACCTACCCTTCAATGTTCAGCAACACAACACAAGGAAGGTATGTACATTGAGTTTAACTTATTTGTCCAACTTTCCTAATGGAATCATAATCCAAAATAAAATAAAGAAATCTACTCTAATCATCCTCAAGTTTGGTGCCACTTTTTGTTTTACTTCCTGATTTGTTGGTAAAAGTCCTTTCCTCAAGCATCTCAGTGTAACACTGCTTTCCTTTGGAATAGTTAATGTGCAGTTTCCCTATTCTAGATCCAATTCTCCCCCTTGTCTTTTTCAGAACTACTGTATTTCCAATCACAACAGTGGCAAGGACTTCAGGGGAGCAATACTTAAACGGGATGACGTTGCTATTTCTGACTAATACTTTGCTCAGAAGTCCCATCCACTCCCTTTCAGTGTGAAACTGGCTATGTGGAATCCTGTATGGCTCAGATGTTTCACACACTTTCTGTCATATTTCAGGCAAGCCTAGCCTCTTTGTTGCTTGCCATGATAAACAGCAAACTTCTAAACAACACAGCAGGCTCACCTCTATCTGGAAGTCTAATTTTCAGCACAGTTGTCCTTGACCTAGTCTACCTATTTTGAAACGAATGGCTTGAAAGTCTTCACTTTAATGAAACAATGTCTCTGAAGTAATTTCAAAGTGAAAAGAAGAAAGTAATAAACACAGTGGTTGGTATATTGAAGACTGTTGGAATAAGAGTGTTCAAAGCAAAATTCTCTTATCTAAATGAAAAGAAATGAGGAAAAAGCAGGAAAGAAAGTGTTGCCGTAATGTAGCTAGATCTATTTTGACTCAGCTTATTTTCTCCATCACCGAGAAAGGGCAGCTCTGCCATCAATCATGGTCAGATCATATATTTTTTGAACTTCTCTGTTAAAGAGACAACATGTCAGGCCAGTTTCCACGTCTATGCTATGTTTCAGCAATGTCACTTAGGAGAAGAATCAACATTTTCAGTTTGACTTTCATAAGACAGCTTTTTGAGCCAGAGAGAATGCTATGGTGCAGTACAATAAAACTTGGAGAACAACTTCAGACTTTTAATAACAGTCCACCGAAATCAGAAAAGAAAGAAATGATACAGCGAAAGGAGAGAAGAGCAGAGGAAATAAGCTCTACTAGGAGCTGAAATTTCACTGGAGATAATTCATATGTTATAGCAAAATGAGAATTGGTTCCAACTGTAATATAATATTGGCCATTAATTACTGGTGGAGTTTCAATTCAAATTGAATTGGAGAAAAAAAGGGGCTTTTCAGCTCCACCCAATTTTCATATTAAATTATTTTTCCTTTATTTTTAAGATCAGTATAACTCTATAAGACTCATTATGCACCTCTTAATACGGGCACAAAAAAATATCAGATGTCATTAACTATTGGCCATCTCAGCAATATAGTTGCTGAGTTTAAGCTGAAAATTCAGTGGGACTTCTCTCATCCATTAAATTTGTATTAGATTGTAATTTAATAATCACTATCAAAGAATTGATGACTTCTTTGGATTGAATTAATATGTAATATGAAGGTTGATTATGGAATGCTATAAGAGTTGTGTAAGATAGCATTCATGAGAATAAAGGGAATTCTGGGTAAATAGTCAACTCTGAGAACCAGCAAATGGTAGATAATTTGTATGATGCACTGAAGCACATGGATCTCAAAATCAGACGTACCAAAGTATTTTGTACTATTATTATTATTATTATTATTATTATTATTATTATTATTATTAATTCAATTTATATACCGCCTGAAGGACTTAGGGCGGTGCACAGTCAATTAAAACAATACATATAAAAAGGTTAAAACAGAATTAAATATGGGCTGCTCCCAGATCTAAAACCCCCAAATACTAAAACCATAATTAAAACCCAATTTAAAATCAATTTAAAATCAGCACAGGCTGGCCTGCTCAAAGAGCCAGGTCTTCAAATCATGCCTGAACACCCTAAGGTCAGTGGTCATTCTCAACTCTGGGGGGAGCCCATTCCAGAGAGCAGGTACCCCCACAGAGAAGGCCCTATTCCTCGGGGTCACCAGATGGCATATGGAGGCCGTCGGGATCCGGAGGAGGCCCTCCCTGTGGGAGCGCACCGGACGGTGGGAGACTACTGGAAGAACGTGGTCTTGCAAATAACCTGGTCCGATGCCATGGAGCGCTTTAAAGTTCAAAACCAGAACCTTAAAGCGCACCCAGAAGGCCACTGGCAACCAATGTAGCTCGCGCAGGAGAGGCATCACATGAGAGCTTCTAGACGCCCCCATAACCACCCGCGCAGCCGCATTTTGCACCAGTTGAAGCCTCCGGGAGGGAGGCCCATGTAGAGGGCATTACAGTAATCCAGGCGGGAGGTGACCAGGGCATGAGTGACCGTGCGTAAGGCATCCTGATCGAGAAAGGGCCGCAACTGATGCATCAGGCGAACCTGATGAAAAACCCCTCTGGAGACAGCCGTAATATGATCTTCCAATGACAGCCGTGCATCCAGGAGGACGTCTAGATTGTGAGCCCGCTCTGTGGGGGGTAAGATCTCACCCCTAATAACCAGCGACGGAGTCAGCTGACCATATTGGGACGCCGGAAACCACAGCCACTCAGTCTTGGAAGGGTTGAGTCGAAGTGTGTTCCCGGCCATCCAATTCCGCATGGCCTCCAGGCACCGGGACATAACCTCCACAGCATCGTTGGGATGGTTTGGGGTAGAGATGTAGAGCTGAGTGTCATCCGCATAAAGATGACATTTTACCCCAAAACCACGGATGATCTCCCCCAGCGGCTTCACATAAGTTGAACAAGAGAGGGGAGAGGACCAACCCCTGAGGCACCCCACAAATAAGGGGCCTAGGGGTGGACCTCTCCCCCCCATCAACACAAATAGCAAGCTGTCAGAGAGGAAGGAGGAGAACCACTGCAAGACGGTACCACCAATTCCAACCCCTCCAACTGCTGCAATAAGATACTATGGTCGATAATATCAAAAACCACTGAGAGATCTAATAGGACCAGGACAGAGGAATAACCTCTATCACGGGCCCTCCAGAGATCATCAACCAACGCGACCAATGCTGTTTCAGTACTGTGCCCGGGCCTGAAGCCCGATTGGAAGATCTAAATACATCACTTCCTCCAGGTACTGAGGGAGCTGAGACGCCACCACACTCTCCACAACCTTCACCACAAAGGGGAGGTTGGAGACTGGATGATAGTTATTCAAAAACCCTGGGTCCAGGGCAGGCTTCTTGAGGAGAAGCCGCACCACCATCATTTTCAGGGCGGTAGGGAGCGACCCCTCCCTCAACGAAGCGTTGACAATCCCCTGGAGCCAGCCTCGTGTCACCTCACCAGAGGTAGAAATCAACCAGGAGGGGCACGGGTCCAAGGGGCAAACATGTGGTGGTGTTCAGCCACCTCAGCAACCAGTCCACGCCCTCGGTGGTCACAGGATCGAACTCCTCCCAGATAACATCTCAAGACTAGCCCCGGCCACCTCCCCCGGGACCACCCAACTGGAGTCCAGCTCGTCCCGAATCTGAGTGATTTTATTGTGCAGAAATCGGGAAAACTCCTTTGCCCTGCCCTGCAAGAGGTCCTCCCACGCTCTTGGTTCAAGCAGGGAGTGGGTCACTCTAAACAGAGCGGCAGGCCAATTTTCTGCCGATGCAATAAGGGCGGAGACGTGCGAACGCTTCGCCGCCTCTATCGCCACTAGGTAGGTCCTAATATAGGACCTCATCTGTGTCCGGTCAGATTTGGTGCAACTGGCTCTCCAGGCGCCTTCCAGACATCTTTTCCGGCACTTCATCTCCCTCAGCTCCTCCGTAAACCATGGAGCTGGATGGAATCTGTGCAGAGTCAGAGGTCGCAAAGGCACAACTCGGTTGAGAGCCTCAGCGGCCAACCTATCCCAGGTGGCCACTAAGTCTTCAGCTGAGCTGTGAGCCAGAGTCTCAGGGAATGGCCCAAGCTCCATCTGGAACCGTTCAGGATCCATCAGGCACCTGGGGCGGAACCATCTCCTCGGTTCCACCTCCCTGTGGTGGGGGGTGGCGGCACAGAAGTCAAGCCTAAGAAAAGAATGATCGGACCATGACAAGGGTTTTATAACTAGATCCCCAAAACTACGACCATTCAACCACTGAGCAGAGACAAAAATCAGGTCCAGCGTGTGTCCCCCCATATTAAGACTTACCTTGTGGCGATAGGGGCGGCGAAATCAGGTCCAGCGTGTGTCCCCCCATATTAAGACTTACCTTGTGGCGATAGGGGCGGCGAAATCTTCGTATTTCTCCGCCCTTATTGCATCAGCAGAAAATCGGCCTGCCGCCCTGTTTAGAGTGACCCGCTCTCTACCTGAACCGAGAGCGCGGGATGACCTCTTGCAGGGTAGGGCGGAGGAGTTTTCCCGATTTCTGCATGATAAAATCGCTCAGATTCGGGAGGGGCTCGACTCCAATTGGATGGTCCCGGGGGAGGTGTCCGGGGCAGGTCTTGGGAGTGTTATCTGGGGGGAGTTCGACCCTGTGACCGCCGAGGGTGTGGACAGGTTGCTGGGGGGTCTGAATGCCACCACCTGTTTATTAGACCCGTGCCCTTCCTGGCTGGTTTCGGCCGCCAGGGAGACGACACGAGGCTGGCTCCAGGGGATTGTCAACGCTTCCTTGAGAGAGGGGGTGCTCCCTACCGCCCTGAAGGCGGCGGTGGTGCGCCCCCTCCTCAAGAAGCCTTCCCTGGACCCAGCTATTTTAAACTATCGTCCAGTCTCCAACCTTCCCTTCGTGGCGAAGGTTGTTGAGAGTGTGGTGGCACGTCAGCTCCCCCAGTACCTGGAGGAAGCTACTTACCTCGACCCGTTCCAATCGGGCTTCAGGCCTGGACATAGCACTGAGACGGCATTGGTCGCGTTGGTTGATGATCTCTGGAGGGCTCGTGACAGAGGGTTCTCCTCTGTCCTGGTCCTATTAGATCTCTCGGCGGCTTTTGATACTATCGACCATAGTATCTTGTTGCGACTGGTTGCGACGGTTGGGGATTGGTGGAACCGTCCTTCGATGGTTCTCCTCCTTCCTCTCTGACCGTTCGCAATTCGTGTTGGCGGGGGGGAGAGGTCCACCTCTAGGCCCCTGGTTTGTGGGGTGCCTCAGGGGTCGGTCCTCTCTCCCCTCTTGTTCAACATTTACATGAAGCCGCTGGGTGAGATCATCCGTGGTCTTGGAGTGAGGTGTCATCTGTATGCAGATGACACCCAGTTGTACATCTCCACTCTGGACCACCCCAACGATGCTGTGGGGGCTATGTCTAGGTGCCTGGAGGCC
Source organism: Bungarus multicinctus (assembly GCA_023653725.1). Taxonomy (NCBI): domain Eukaryota; kingdom Metazoa; phylum Chordata; class Lepidosauria; order Squamata; family Elapidae; genus Bungarus; species Bungarus multicinctus. Next base: position 35,481,406 of record CM042842.1, on the reverse strand, counting down.
GTGCGGGACTGGATGGGCGGGAACAGGCTTCGGCTCAACCCATCCAAGACCGAGTGGCTGTGGTTTCCGGCGCCCCGATATAGCTAGCTGACACCTTCGCTGGCTATCGGGGGGGAAGTTCTGCCCCCCACAGAGAGGGCTCGCAACCTGGGAGTCCTCCTGGATGTACGGCTGTCGCTTGAACATCACATCGCGGCCGTCTCCAGGGGGGCGATTCATCAGATCCGTCGGATCTACCGGTTGCGGCCCTTCCTGGATCAGGGACGCCTTGCGCACGGTCGCTCAGGCCCTTGTCACCTCTCGCCTGGACTATTGTAATGCCCTCTACATGGGGCTCCCTGCGGGGAGCATCTGGAGACTCCAGCTGGTGCAAAATGCAGCCGCGCGGGTGATTATGGGGGCGTCACGTAGCGCCCATGTGACGCCTCTCCTGCGCGAGCTGCATTGGTTACCGGTTGCTCTCCGGGTTCCCTTTAAGGTTCTAGTTTTGACCTTTAGGGCGACCCATGGCATGGGACCAGGTTACCTTCAGGACCGCATTCTGCCAGCATTCTCCAACAGGCCGGTGCGTTCCCACAGAGAGGGTCTGCTCCGGGTGCCGTCGGCCGCTATGTGTCGTCTGGTGGCGCCAAGGAGTAGGGCCTTCTCTGTGGGTGCCCCCGCCCTCTGGAATACTCTGCCACCGGAGCTCCGTACCGGCACGGACCTGAGGGCCTTCAGGCGCGCGTTGAAGACCTGGCTCTTTGAGCAGGCCGGCCTGGGCTGAGAAAATGGTTTTAATTTGGTCTCCATATTTAATTCTAAATTGGGTTTTAAGGGGGGGGGGTTTGTTAGTTTTATCAAGCAGCCGATTGAAATTTAATATTTTTTAACTTTTGTATTCTTTGTGGGGTTTTTAGATGAGCTGTTCACCGCCCTGAGTCCCTCGGGAGAAGGGCGGTATATAAATGGAATAAATAAATAAATAAATAAATAAATGTGAGTGGAGCCAGAAACTAATTGGGTCAGGTCCATGGCCACCATGGAAGCCATAAACTCCCGAGCCACCCCAGAGGTTTCACCGATTTAAGGCAGGTTGAAATCCCCCATGACTAAAAGCCTAGGAGTCTCAACCGCCAGCCCGGCTATCACCTCAAGGAGCCCGGGCAGGGCCGATGACATGTGGTAGGGAGCCAGGTACGTTATCAAAAGGCCCATCTAAACCCCCTGATCCCTCTTCACAAAGAGGGACTCACAGCCAGCCATTTGAGGAACAGTGGCCTCCCTAGGACAAAGAACTTCTTTAATAATGGCCACCACCCCCCCACCCCTGCCCTGGGACCTTGGCTGATGAAATGCATGGAAACCTGGTGGGCACATCTCACCCAGAGGAACACCACCCTCCGGGCCCAACCAGGTTTCGGTAATACCTGCCAGGTCCGCACCTCTCCTGAATAAGATCATAAATCAGGGGGGGCTTGTTAACGGCGGACCTGGCATTGCACAACACCAGCTGGGTACTCAGAGGCTGAGACTCTGCACAACCAGGCCCGCAAGACGGGTTAAGAGGGTCGGAACGCGCTACCGATCAGAGACATTGGGTGCGCAGTCCCATATCCTGATATGGCCCTCTACCCCTGCCGTTCCTGTCTCTCCCACTTATGGTGTCGATGGACCTCACCTCTGGCTGCCCATTCTCTGGCCCCCTCCCCAACCCCCAACCCTCTGAGCCCTCCCAGATGTGTATGCCAACCTGGCCGATTCCAAACCCCCCTGGGCTGTCCCCCAAGCCCGGTTTGGATCTTTTACCCAACCCCAATAAAAATTTAGATAAAAAATTTAACAAGCGGGAACCCTCCCCCAAGCATTTCCTGCGGCCGTGCCATCTCTCAGGGTCCCAGGACCAGTCATCGAGGAAAGTCCTAGAGAGTCTAGAGGGCCATTTCCGAGAAAGGGGGACATTCCTCAGGGCCCAAAGGTCTTTAACAGAGTATCGAATGGCTCCAAGGGATGCATCTCCACTACCTGACGATGTAAGGACTTCACTGGTCAAGACCGGGGCCGTGCCCAAAGACGCCCGGCCCACATCCATGTCCTCTCCGGCCGTCCTCGTCTCCACCGGCGTCGTCGAGACGGCCACGAGCCAGGCACCACCGACACCTCCAACGCCGGGACCACCACCGCCGAGGCTGGCATCCCCGCCAAACCAGGCGATGATATCAAAGCCCGGCACTGCTGTCGCCGCCGTCGGCGCCTCCGCGGCCACCTGTTCTCCGTTTGATAGGGAAAACAGAATGAATTATTGTCACGTACACATAAATGAAAATAAAACTAGTGCAAGCTGATGAATTTGCACATTTTAGAATATTGTTTATTATGGATTTAAAAAATGTTATAACATGCTATCAGAAAGATAGTGGGGAGTGTACAGTCAACAGCTGCAGGAAATGTTTTCAAAATAAGATTGAATATACCATTGTGTTCCTACTCTCTTTGTGGTTTGCAGGAGAAAAATAAAAGTTAAACACAATAGGAATGAGATACTGGCCAAAGAAAATGAAGATAAAGTTTTAAAAAATGAAGACGCTGAATGAATATAGATTGAATACAAAATAAGTGATAACACAAAAGAATTAACTTGGGGTTCTTTGGTTACAAAAAGAATAGAGTGTGGGAAAAGGAAAGACCCCAAATGTTGTAGCTAAATAGATTTAATGATATCCTCAATTTAAAAAAGAAAAGAAAATATATGAGCCAATGTGTAGGCTGTTCTGGAAACATGAAAAGGTTTGCAAGCATAGAGAGAGGAGAGGAACTGATGTTGTAAATTAGATTTAGCTAAGTTTGCATTTGTTTTTCTTATCCCGTGCCTTTAATTTCTTTAGCTCACTTTTCTTGCTTCTTCACTTCGCATAACAATGCTTACCCCAAAAGGTTTGTCTGATAAGCATGTATGTATTTAATCATACATAAAAGAGTAAATCAATGCAATTAAAAGAAAAAGAAAAAAATCACTTACAACATATTCAAATGCTAAAAATAACAGTGTGGGTAGTGATAAATTAAAACTGAACAAAACACTTCTTACTGACCAACTATTGCAATTTCCACAGTCTTTGTTGATTTAGATTGAAAAAAAAATGAGGAATAAATAAAATAATAAAACAGAGAGAATGTGAGAGATAGTAGGAGGGAGAGAGAAACCGAGAGTTCCTATTTTGGGACTACAGTTAAATCAAACCAACCATATTATATGAATGAAGCCATTTTATCTCAAGTGAAGTGTTCACACCTGGTTTGGTTTTTTTTATTTCACCTTGTAGAAATCGATTTAATTCCCAATATCATCCTACCCTTTTTTTGCATTAAAATTACTGAGCACATCAGATGCTTCTGCTGCAACCTTCAGTAACATAGGCTCTCCCCACCTCAGTTTCACTCCTTTGTAATTTGGAAGCTAAACATAGTTATAAGAAAAATACATTGAAGAATTACTATACTACACAGTCCAGTTAATTAGAGAAATCTTTCTTTTCCTTGACCATAAGGCCATTCTGTTTTCATATTCTCTTTCTGAGAAATCACATAGTCATCAAGGACTTTAAGAATGAGACACCAACAAATGATATATGACTGATAATCAACCCCAGGATGGATGATATAGCTGTTCTGCAGCACACAGATATAATTCATAACTGACAATTCCTCCCATTCAGGAAGGAAACCAAGGAATACATATTTGATTTAATTTTCCTCCAACAAAGAGATGGTCAGTCCTTGAAGTAAACAAACAGATGTAGTACACAATAATATTGTGATCCTTCCATGCAGCAATAGAATCTGAGATAGATAAAAGCTTGGAGACCTTTCTTGCTTAGGATATACTGTTTGACAACTTAAAAAGTTGAAAAGAAGTGCAACCATTGAAGTATAAGTGCTAAAAGATTTCCATACTGTTATGTCAAGTTGAACTGTTCTAAAAGCATCCAGTTCTACAATTCTCCTATAAAACCAGTTCATCTGGAGGGTGGGTTTAATTCTTGAAGCAGGGTTTGTTTGTTCACTGTTGGACTTTTGAGTTCTTATTGCTCTATTATCACAGCCTTGTGAATTGATTTTGATACGCAATCCAGATGAAGATGATTTTATATCCCCGTTTTTATTTTACAAAGTCAGGGCAGCATTTATCATGCTCCTGTCTCCATTTTTGCCATAACAAACAATCCTGTGAAGTGGGCTGGGCTGAGTGAGAATGGTTGGGTAAGAGTCTAGATCTAGCTAGCTTTCATGCCATGCCTAAGGCAGGACTAGAACTCACAGTCTCACAAATCATCTAAACCACTGCACTAAGCTGGATCTACCTGGATACAGATTTGTGTGTATCAGAGGAAAAAATGGCCCATTTTTTCTTAACCCTGGCATGCCTGTAAATTAATAAACCTTTCTCAAGACCTACAGTAATATTGATAAATGTAGTGTTCCAAATTGATGACACCAAAAGCTGCCATACTTCCTGCTAGCTCAAAATGGTACTAATGTAGAGACCCGACATTCTGAGATGATGGGTTAGATTTTAAAGAAAAATGTTCCAAGGTTTTTTGTAAGGTCATCAAATCTTACTAGGTCCCAAGCAATTTCAATCTAGTTTTAAACTTAGGACATTCCTTCTGTACAAGCTCAGTTTAGAGCAGAGGTCACCAACCTTTTGGACCTCCGGGGCCACTAAACTCATAATTTAAAATCCCACGGACCACTAATATAAATTTTTGATTGACGGTGGTTTGTTGTCATTGGTGGGAAAGTCAGTCCCACATTCCAGAGCTGCAGTAGTCACAGGACTGGCCCTTTGGTCATCTCAGAGCAGCTGTTCCTCCACCCAGATGCACCAGCCTGCCATGAACTGGAGGAGCTGCTCCGGGACGACCAAAGGACCAGTCTTGTGACTACTGCAGCTCTGGAATATGGAACCAACTTTCCCACCAACATCAGCAAGCCACCCCGGGGCGGATTTTCCTCTCCCGCCGTTGGTCTTAACTTCCAGTTCCAGCTTTACTCAAGGTAAGGTTTGCACTTGGCCAAAGGGTGGGAGCCAGCAGGTAGGCGGGCCATGTGGGCGGTACAGTCTTGTGTTCTCACGCAGCCTGGATTAATTGCTTTGGGGGAGACATTTCTCTGAGGACCACAAAAATTTCCTCGTGGACTACCAGTGGTCCCTGGCCTACCAGTTGGTGACCACTGGTTTAGAGGGATATATAGCTTTGCCATGATGAAGTGTCAAAGCCAACCAAATAAGCAAAATTCCATCTAGTAATGAAAACGGAATGCATGAAATTCAGATGTGCTAATATTTATCAGCCAGCTTTTCATTTGGTTGAGATTCCAACCAGAGGATGTCATCACCTTCATCCCAACTTTTGATAGTCAGGATTGAGATATTTTCCATCCTCTGAACATTGGAAAGAACAGAGAGCTCTTACAATATAAAAGAGATATAGAACAAAAAGGATTTTGAATGTCTTCCTATATTTTGTCTTACCAATAGTAAAGTATTTACAGTACATTTATGTTATAAGCTAAAACAGTTGTAATTTAATAAATGAAATTGGAAATAATTTAAATTACTGTTTAACTTTCTGAATTTGTGGGAGTCAATTGTCTGTAAAATTCAAACTATGACAGAATCATCTGATACTCTTCCTGGACTATAACAATGTCCCACACTAATGAAGACCTGGTCAACTCTGATTTTAGTCTATAAAGTCCTATACAATCTGACATTGAGGTCCAATAGAACTGTCTTCTCCAATCAGGCTGAACCTGTCCAAATTGTATATATCCATATGAATCTACTATTGGTCTTCAAGTTGTGTGTGGCAAGTAGGACTGAATTATGTAGGCCCTGCTTTTGGTTGAAAACATCAGTTTTATGAAACAGTCTCTCTCTCTCTGCAAATTAAACTTGTCCCCTCACCTTTGTATCAGCTAACAAGAACAAATGGTTGTTTGTGAGAGAAAATGGAACATGAGTTCCATTTAAAACCTTTGGGTTTTAAGCTTTTGTGATCTGCTGCTGATTTTCTTAGTTAATTTTAATTCATTACCATGTATCATTCTATGAAGTTATATTAGTTTTATGATGTTATGGGGCTCTTATGAACCATCAAGTATCTATATGATTTGGTAGGGGAAAAATAGGTGAGAATAAAATGTTCAAGGGTTCAAGTCTTTTCCTTTACACTTGATCATCATTATCTTCCATTCCAGCATGTGATGAATATGGAAAAAATATCCAAATAATTTTGGTACTTAAAACATTGCAGCAATGTCAAGGGTGACAGAACAAAACACTTGCTCCCACACTGATGCATCTGTAACTCCTGAAGGGTACATTAATGAAGGCTGACAACTGACTTGATCCACCTGTGATTTTTGAAGAATTGCTCTCTTGAAACAAGGAGAAGTTGTGACAATTCCCCATGAAGGATTCAGTTTCCTGAAACAAGGCATTGTTGTTTCACAGACAACCAGGCTGTAGCAAATTTAAGATTTTACATATTACATTTTTTCTCTAATTAGAAATTAGAAGGCAGTCAATTCCAAGCTCATGAAGCATGGATTATGGGCATTTTGCTGCATCATTTAATAACAACAGCCATAACCTGAGAAGAAGAAGAAGAAGAAGAAGAAGAAGAAGAAGAAGAAGAAGAAGAAGGAGAAGGAGAAGGAGAAGGAGAAGGAGAAGGAGAAGGAGAAGGAGAAGGAGAAGGAGAAGGAGAAGGAGAAGGAGAAGGAGAAGGAGAAGGAGAAATAATCATGTTGGTTTCCATATGTGACAAATATGATTTATTGATTGATAGGACTGTCCATCTTATCATAGCCTAACTCTAGACACCTTACAGTTACATGTACAGTTAAAACATAAAAAATTAAAGTCAGACATTAAAACTAAGGACACATGCCCATCATCTTATTTTTTGTTACCTTCCCCTAAAAACCTATGATCAACAATTTGATACAAAAGCAACGAAAGTAGTTGGGAACTCTTAACCCAAAGAACATTAATATTAGTTTATCATAGAAACATCAAGAAGAAAATTACATTTAGTTTTTCTGTCCACTAATTTGCTCAACAGCAAATGTTTCCATAAGATAAAGAAAAGGGGAGAATTCACTTTAGATGAAAAGTAAAAGTTAATATTTCAGTTGCTTTTTATACCAATAGAACACAATTAAATAGCTTCAAATAATAATTAAAAAAAGAAAACCCTAAGAATGCATTTACTTTGCACATAGACAATTAAAATTGATAGTCACTATTCAATTAACTAAATTGATTAATCTGCCTGTGAAATTTGATTGCATTAATGTAAAGAGGCAAAGCTGAGAAATGACAGTGTGATATTATGGAATATAAGAAGTAATAGAATAGAAAAATGTGTAAAAATGCATAAACAAGCTTTGGATACTTTAAATTTAAAGTGTACTGTATAAGTGACTATGACAATGTTGGCTGGCAAAAATACAGGCATTTGTATTCGTTTGCTGGAAATAAAGACATGACTCTTTTTGATGATCATTATTTCTATTTAATTTGGATAAATGACAAGATATTTAAACCTAAAAAACTGTCTACCAAAATCTCACAGATTAAATTAGGACAGATACATCATGGTAACCAATTAAGTAAGAAGATTGATGATTTGCCCAAAGATAACCAAATGGCTATGAAGATATATTTTTATTGCAATTAAAGTTGTTTATGGGACGCAATCCCATGATTCTATCCCAGCTATAAAATAGGGAAGAAATACTATGAATATTGGTGCTTTTCATTTTTAAAAGCTAAAATCTCATTTTGAAAATGCAGACAAATCTTTTCTATTCAAGAGCAGGTTCATCTAACAATAGTTATCAATTTTAAAAGAGAAGCTGAAGCAGAATGTACTATATTTATTTTAAATGGTGAAGAATCATTACTGTACTAGGAAACTAAGATAACAGAATTTAGAAGAAAAATTAGACTGACAAAAATGACTTATGTCCAGATAAATAAATTGGGGTTTAACTGGATAAAATGAAATGAACAGGAATGGGGAAAAAAGAGAGAACTAAAATAAACAGAAAAGGTTCCAAGAAATATTTAGAGGGCTTTTTTCTGAATTAAAAAAAAATGCTGTTTTGGAATCTAGTGCAACTCCTGGTGACTATATAGACTATATATAGACTATATAGACACATCCAGATACTTTTCTCAATAATGGATCTCTATTACACTATTTTGCTTTGTGTGTACACATGATTATATTACCCTTTATTTCCCAGTTTCCTTTAATGTTCCTGGAAAGAGAGCTCAAGGCAGATAGGCAGATAGGGAGAGATGAAGAGGAAACAATCTGTTATATTACAAAGGCTTAAGATTGGAAGGAATCAAGTCAAGAATGGATTGGATTAAGATGGCTCCTTGGTTATTGACTGGTGGGATTCCACAGGATCTAGCATTTTATGACCTCATTGCTTAAGTGACTGAAATTTGTGCTCCAAATTGCTATCATAACTCAAGGACTACATCCTATTGATCACCTCCTTTGAACTTTGATGTTATAGAAGACTTCTAAGAACACCATAGGCAGCCAGGAAAATAACATATTAACTCAGAGTTCTCACTTGAGGAACAAATGGCCAGGCTCAAATTACTTCAATCACACTATGCAAAGTTCTGACTTTTTGGAAAAGACACTAATGCTGGGAAAGATGGAAGGAAAGAGAAGAAGAGAATGATCAGCAGCAGTGGGACTGTTTGACTGAAAAGAACAGGTTAGGGATAAATGGTCATAGAGAAAAATTTATGTGGTCTACTTGATGGCACATATCAATCAATATACAGTATATGCACCATATGTGTGAAGTATCTATCTATCTATCTATCTATCTATCTATCTATCTATCTATCTATCTATCTAATCCAAACTTATATTTATTTATTTATTCATTCATTCATTCCTTTCTTCCTTCCTTCCACTGAATTTCTCCAGAGAAACACATTCATTTTAAGTCTGTTGAAAGTTACGATAAAACAGCCCCCACCCTTTGTCAAGTAGGACTATTAAAATAACTGGAGCCAGCTTACTTTTCACAACAAAGGAAGGAGAAAATTACAGGCATGAGATACAGAAAAAAAACCCTACAAATTAGCTAAGATCCTTTCCCTATAGAAATCAAATAGAATAACTTGCAAAAAGCAAACCAAAAGGCATGGCAGGAAGGAACCATGATAGAAAACAAGCAACTACAAAGGTTCAGGATCATAATACCAAGATCCCAGGAAAAGATCCTAATCTCAAAGAGACAGGAATTCAACACACACAAATCAAAGTCTGCAAAGATTCACACCTACAAATCAAAGAACCTAAGTGTATAAAAGAGAGGTTTTCCTACTCACTTATTAGATTAATCCTAGGAACGCTGTGTGATTTCTTCTTATCTGCCTTCCTATTAATAAACTGATTCTGACTTCCAAGCAGCTGATCAAATAATTTTGCATTTCTCCCAGCTGGGAAATTTGAATCTACAAAGGAAAGAACTTTGCCTGTTGCAAAAGGGCAAGGCTTCTTTTTCCTTTCCTCAAGTCTTCCCTGTGTAAGTATTGCTTTAGTTTACATTTGCATGTCTCAGGAATATGGAACTCTTCCTTCCTTCCAAATCCCTATAACATTTAAAAATTCTTCTGAAAGTATAAAAATGTTTAAGAAAGAATTAGTTTCTGGAAGCAAAATGGTAAAGAAAAAGAGAGAGGCCACTGGAATATTTCTTTTACAAATATTTTTTTCTTTATCATCTTGTCTGTTTGGCTTTTAATTTTTTTTTAAAATTATTATAACTACCATATGTATTGTTTTTCTTTCTCTTAATTTTTGCCCTTTTGGTTGTTTTGCTTAATTAATAAAACATTGGGGAAAAACTATTTTGAAAAGTTCAGTAGAGACATGGACACTTCAAATTTTGCTGAAGGAAAAATTCAGTTTTTAAAAAATTACAAATGTAATCCTCAAACAGCCTGAGTCTCTCTTCACTTCATGCCACAAATCTATTTCAGACACACACGACACACACACTCCAAAAAACCCGATAATTATCCATATTGTGCTACTTCATACCTTATTCATTTTTTTCCTTGCTTCTTAGAACACAAATAAATTTTCCTTATGAGTTTACAGACTTTCATTTCCTCCTATGGACTTTAAATATGCACACAATATACTGCATTATTGTAAAACACAGATCTCTAGCCAAGTTGTTTTCTACTAACTGGCAGGAAGCAAATATTTAATGATTTCATTATTTTATTGTTGCACAGCTCAGTATGTCACCACAATCATAAAGTACATTGTATACCTCATTAACAGCCAAATCTTGATTTTGATAAGAAGTAAAACTGGGAGGAAAATACCATAAACACAGACATGTTCATAATGGTGCAGCTAATGAAACATGTCATGCAGTTCCCTTTCACTGTCTGAGTAACAGTTTGCATTGAATTACATACAAGAATAAGCCAACATTATAAAAGTAATGCATTTCATACACTGAAAACTGATTTACATATTACAGTATCCTCCCACCTCATTCCCAAAGGACTACTTTCACCTTCCTCAAGACTGAGAACAGAGATGGGTGCACTCATACTTCATTATTATTGTGACTGGCAGTTGTATCACCAAACTTTGGGAGAAACCTAAAAATTGTTTACAGTAAAAAAAAAAACAGAATGCATTTTCTTTAATAGGGAAATAGAACAATTCAAAATATAGGAAAGCTTAGTTTTTCTGAAAGCTGAAGCTACAGTAGCTGCTGCTGGTGGTGGTGAGAGAACATTGCAGAAAATTCCATACCACCATTGTTGCTTCTGTGGAATTTTGAGCAAAAGAGAGAAAGCAAGTTTGTATTATGGCACTATATAAAAATTGACATAAAAAACAAAGGCATAAATGAAATGCTCAGTCCTTCATCTAGATGGCCACTAGGAGAGTGCAAAGAATATAATTTGAACAGTGATTTCTGCCTTCCATGCTTTCATTCATGTTATAGAAACTTGGTAGGCGAGCAGTACTGTGGCCTAAAGGTTAAGGTGTTTGCCTCCCACTCAAAAGGTTTGAGGGTTCAATCCTAAACAGCAGCAGGATGTTTCTCTATCAGGATGCAAAAAAATAATATCTGCTGCAGATTACACATAGGCATTAGGAAAGGCATCTTGTCATAAATGCTCAACTCCATTCAGTCACCCTGACTTTACCCCAAATAAAGGGATTAAAGGTTATAAAAGAAAAAAAAAAGAATTTAGGAAGTGACATGGTCACTGGGCTTATCAGCTAATAGAAAACCAGCAACACCATGTGATAGGGTGAATTCCCATCCTTGCCCAGCTCTGCCAGCCTAGCAATTTGAAAGGATGCAAATGCAAGTAGATAAATAGGTACCACTTCAGTGAGAAGGTAACAATGCTCTGTGATGTCATGTTCTTGGATATGTCTCCATAAAGTGCTGGCTCAATGGCCTTGAAATGGAGATGAGCACTGCTCCCTACAATCAGCAATGACTAGTGGATGTAAAATCCTTGGGGACTTCATTTTTGTATACAGGAACTTAGCAATTTGCAAACCAAAAAAAAAAATCTATAATATGTGCTATAAGATGGAGTAAGAAGTAAGCTGCCTTGAGTATTAAATTTTAATAGAAAGTTGGAACACAAATTAAGCAAATAAATAAACTATACCACTGTCAAGGTATATTTCTTTCTGATTCATTCTCTTCACAAGTTGGAGCCAACATGATTAGGACCCACCACCAGATGACTGGAAATAAAGCAGTTGAAACAGGCTGTTCCTCCAGGGATGCATTGAGAAGTGCAAGAGAATCTCACTTAATAATGTCATGTTTTGAATTACTAGGACAGAGTATACAAAAGAAATTTAGCCTTCAGAGGTCCATGAAGCTCGTCGAAGCAGGAGGGGTAGAATGGGCATAATTTTAGAATTCATTCAAGACTTGTTTTTTAGGTTATGTATTTTTTTTCTCTGTCTATTCTAAGAACAAGTCTGGCTGTGTTAGAGATCAAGATTATAATATCCTCGGCTTTATTGTTTAGGAGTGGCCTGCTGGAAACAAAATATGTTGGGGAAGGAAATAAAAGCTGTCCCTGCTGATAAATAAGAAGGAAGAAATAGTATATTATTGTTTCTGCTACTGCAGTGAGCTGCAGGAGCATAGGTATCGAACTGAATATTTCAATAAAATCACAGTTCTGTTTTTACAGCATTTTAGACATGTGTTTGGAGTAAGGCAAATAGAGATGAATATGCATTTGTGTCTATGTAATAAAACATTTTTGTGTCTGATAGAGAATGCAATGTCTATATAAATGTCTGATATAGTGCACAATATCCAGAAGCAATTCTAAAATATTATCAAAGCAATCATTGTATCTTAAATTGGGAGAAAGGTATAGATTTGAATTCTGGTCAGGATCATTTGTAATGAAAGACTGGATCAGATAATCAATGTATTATTCTTGCTGATCATTCTACATAGGCTATTCCTGATGGAATTAAACGACTGACTGCTATTTCCAATTTTTTATCTTTTACACTTTTTTTTTTTGTCATAAGTCAGTTTTACCCACTAATATTCAAGATAGTTCCTTCTTTGGAAGTTTCAGCATGATCTTATATATCTATATCAACTCCCATGTTTTAATTCTTAATTTAATTTTTGCTCAATCACCACAAGAGACCATCCTCTGTCTCTTATATCCTCTCCTTTTTGGCTTTTACTATAACATGTTTGCTGCCTTTTGCTCATAAATGAAAGACAGGACATATATCTAATCAATCAATCAATCAATCAATTACCAATTTTGCTAAATATGGTTCAATGAACAAATCAGTTTCTGTTATAAGTTGCCAAATAACAGTTTAAGACATTGGTGGGCTGGTCACGTCATATGGGCCAGATGCTACGTTATCTAAGAGAATTCTCTAAACAAGTAGAAACAAATACACAAGGGCATGCATGTGAACAAAAGTTAGTTCAAAATTGCATGTAAATAAATTATATATTAGAAAAAATATTTTCTTTTAGAAATGCATACATTAGGACAGGGCTATCAAATTCCCAGCCCGCGGGCCGGATGCATCATGTGCTGGCCACACCCACCCCACACCTGGTTTAGCTAAGAGAAAAAAAGTCCCAATATATCATATGACACTGCCATGATGACATGAGTTTGACATCACTGCATTCAAAGACATGAAAATACTTATGCAATTTGTATTGTTGGGTATTAAAAACAAATGAAATTGCAATCTTCAATGAAAACAGGGGGGGAAATGACTTAATAACTTGGGAAAAAAAGTAGAAATATAAAACCTGCTATTTTGATCTTTTAATGATGTGTTAAACTATACAAAACATAGCTGAGAGTCAATGGCAGGAATAGTAAAATATGAATATGTAAATTATTAAATCAAAAGAAGGGATAAATTAATGAACTGTGGGTTATATTTAAAATATAGTGGAGAGAGAGAGAAAGAAAGAGATTCTTTCATGAAAATAACTATAAAGCTACAGCTCTGATTTATTTTATTTGGAAGTGTCATGGTGCTGCAAATTTCTATGACATGACAATTACTTAAACTTGAACATTCATCATCACTACCATCACTTTTGATGATTCCTTGTATAAAATGCCTTGGTGTGAAAGAAGAAGGATGATGCAGGGAACATTGGATTCCTTGATGGATGGATCTGTTCAAAGTAATCCTCACTATCAGTTCACTATCAGCCACCCCATTTACAACCTTATAAACAGATGTTAACTCCTTTATCATGGAGAAATAAACCTATTGGGTGCTGACTGGACATACAGGAGCTAATGGGAAATATTTAGGATAGGTAAAAATGAGCAGATCTCACTCAATTTGCAATCATCTTAGAAATATTGTGGAAGTTGTATAGTATGTGAACAAAGGTTGGATTGGACCGAAAGTCAAGGCTATGATCCTGTTTGGAAAACACTATAATTGTGTTGTCTGAAGGTTGGCCAGAAAATGAATCCTTGGAAGAGAATTTCATCTTTCTGTGCCAACAGTTTTGTAAAAACCTGGATTAAGTCCTGATTAAAGATGGTCTTTGCAGTGTTGGGCTTAACCTTACTTAACCTACATGTGCAGAGACCTTAACCTACCTTAATCTTCTGTTGACATACTTTGGACAGCTGATCATCTGAAAGCAAAAACTTAAGAAAGACCAGGCTGCCTCAAACTGGCATGGAATATATTTCTTCACTTATAATATACACTTCTTTATTTATATAGGATGCCTAATACAGTATATCATGTGCAATTTGCAACCAGTCAGCCATTATGAAATTATTTCGTTCCACAGATCTTTTGATGCAGTTCCCATAATAAGTATGTAAACATTGACTTTTTGTGTCATAAACGTAAGATAATTTTTGGGCTCTGTAAACTTTGTAAACTTGCTGCAGAAGAAGCCATGTCACGTTTGTGGAAAAGGAATCCAGTTTTCACAATTCCTACAGGCAGAGATCAATTTACGATGTTTCAGACTTCATTTTCTATCTCTGTATTTGCTTGATGTGATTCATATTTCCTTAGGCATTTATCACAACTGCCATTCTCACATCCATTCCTGATGCCTTTGAGGGGAAAAAATATATCCAACAACCCAAATCCTCCCAACATTGATGTGAGGGCATACTATCCTGCAAATATAATGGATATAATCTTTCAAGTTAAAGATTTTTACCATACTTTGAGTGTTGAGAATATTTAATAGCAACAACATAAAAGAATGAAGAGTTCTCCCGGCCATCTTGTTATATTGAGTGGTACATTTTTAATTAACTCAGCATGTTGTATCTTTACCAAACTGAACATAGCCGACTAGTCTTAAAATATAGTCTACAAAATACCTGAAAACCTGCTTGAAACTGAAGGCAAGAGGGAAAACTAGATGTATCTGATACTTTTAAGATGATATTTGTAATGTGGTCAATATGCAGTTAACATATACCATAGATGTTTTTATTATTTTGTAATGTATACACATACATTTGGGTCTCTTTCTTTGTGATGAAAATTTTGGGTGGGATGGGTGTAATCAACCAAAAGTAACTGCATTCCATGGGCACATAGTAAGTTACCTAATACCAAATCAAGCTATTGGTCCATTTAGACGGCATCAAACTTGTGTTGTCATGTCATCATCATGTGACACATCATGACTTCCCCCCCTTCATTAAATCAGGCATGGGTGCGGCCAGCATGTTACGCATCCAGCCCATGGGCTGCTAGTTTGACACCTCTGATCTAGTCTAACAATGCTAATATTGAGTATTTCCTAATAGTAATAGGTTTTCATAGCATTATCTTCTATTGTACAAAATTGTATAAAGTCTGTACTCAATATTGTTATTTTGACACCACTTAGTTGGATAACTAAAGAAGAATTTATAATTACTAGTAGTGGAATGACAGATCTCCATAATTTATGTAAATATTTTCTAAGCTTTATCGGGAGATTATAGGGATTGAACCCCAAGGAACCTTTGTAAGAAAAACAGATTTTAATGCTACTAAACCTAGGTATGCATAGCTTTTGTTAAATTGAGATTGGTTATTATAACTGAGATTTTTTTTTCCTCTCTCAAGACTAAAGATCACACAGTGACCATTTCCCTAATGATATCATTTCTCAGACCAACTTTAGAGTGCCTCCTGATAATTGCCATCTATAGCCTAGTTAAATTAAAATGTAGATTGAATTGAATTAAATTGCAGCAGCAACATTTTTTGCATATTGCAAAATGTGGACTCAAAGTTCTATTCACCTTGAGTTCAGAATATAATGCAATAGTCAGCCGTCTTTTCTCAACTCAGCTCATATCAAAAATGTACAGAATTGGCTAAGAAAGCAAATCAAACTCTGTCTGAAGGCCCTATTGAATATAAAAATTAAATCTTTAATCATTATTGCAGAAGAAGAATTATGGATTTGGCATTATGGGAAGGTTATTTGCAGTATGATATTTTTCCCATTTTGATCATTTTTTCTCATAAATTATCTATATTTTTCTCATAAATTGTTTACACTATTTTTAGTGAATTTTGTAGACTTCTATGGCTTTCTGCAAGTATACCCATCAACAATTTAAGTATAAAACATACTTAAAGTGTTGCCAGCAGTTCGACAGTTCGATTCTCATTGGCTCAAAGTTGATTCATCCTTCCATCCTTCCAAGGTCAGTAAAGTCAAGGACCCATATTGTTAGGGCAACATGATGACTCTGTAAACTGCTTAGAGAGGGCTCTAAAAGTACTGTGAAGCATTATATAAGTCTAAGTGCTAATACTATAATTTTATTTTATTTGGTTTATCAATTGCTTACAAGATAATAGGTATAAGTAAAAACATAGTTATGAATACATGGATACATATCAGAAAAATAAAATAAAAAATAATAGAAACAATAGGACAGGGACAATAGACACATTGGTACGCTTATGCACGCCCCCTACAGACCTCTTAGGAAAGGGGTGAGGTCAATAGTAGACAATCTAAGGTTAAAGTTTTTGGGGTTTGGGAAAGAAACCACAGTCAGATAGAGCATTCCAGACATTGACCACTCTGTTGCTGAAGTCATATTTCCTGCAATCAAGTTTGGTGCGATTAACCTTGAGTTTGTATCTATTGTTTGCTCTTGTGTTGTTATAGTTGAAGCTGAAGTATTCATTGACATGTATGATTTTATATACTATATTTATATTGGACCGAAGGCAACGTAGTTCTAGGTTTTCTAGGTCTAGAATTTGGAGTCTGGTGTCATAAGGTATTCTGCAACGAGTAGAGGAGTGGAGAACTCTTCATGTGAAATATTTCTGGACTCTCAACTGTGTTAATATCAGATATGTAATGTGGGTTCCAAACTGATGAACTGTATTCGAGTATTGGTCTAGCAAATGCTATGCTCTAGTTATTAATGTAATATTACTAGGGAAAAAGCTAAGTAAGATTAGGTTAACAACTCTTAACGCCTTTTTGACTATGTTGTTACAGTGGGCTCTAGCACTTAGATCATTAGAGATGAGTACTCCAAGATCCTTGACAGAGTTTGGATCATCAACAAGGTCTTGACTATTCAGCCTGTATTTTATTTTCTGATTTTTTTTTTTTTTGCCAATATGTAGGACAGAGCATTTCTTTGTTGAGATTTGAAGTTGCCATTTGTTTGACCATTCTGATACATAGTCAAGGTCTTTTTGAAGGGTAGCAGTATTGTCTGTGGTGTTGAATAGCTTTACATCATCAGCAAAGAGAGCACAGTTGCTCTTAATATGATCACAGAGGTAATTTATGGAGAGTATGAAAAGAGTTGGTCCTAGAACACTGCCTTGGGGGACACCATTGTTGACAGGTACATAATTTGATAGGACGCTCCCAATTTTGACCATTTGTTGTCTGTTTGACAGGAATGCTTCTATCCAGTTATGTAGGTTTCCAGACATACCATAAGATTTTAGTTTTAGGAGTAGTTTGTCATGTACCACTGAATCAAAGGCTTTACAGAAATCTATGTAGATTGCGTCTATTGCTTTGCCCTGATCGAGTTGTGTAGTCCATATGTTTTTGCAGAGTAAGAGTTGCAGATTACAGGATAGTTTTTTTTCTGAAACCAAATTGTTTGTTAGAGAGTAGGTTGTTTGTCTCTAAGTGGAGAATAATGGATTGGTTAATAATTGATTCCATGACTTTACAGGTGACGCAGCATAAAGAGATTGGTCTGTAATTTTCAACTAGGCTGGGGTCTCCCTTTTTGAAGATGGGGATGACCGTGGCTTGTGACCATAGGTTTGGCAAGGAGCTGGTTCTGAAGATTTTTCAAAGATTATGCTTAGACATTTGGCTATGGCAGTAGATAGCTTTTTTAAGAAGTAGGCACATATTCCATCCGGTCCAATAGATAGAGATGGTTTTAGATTGTGTAGTGCTTTTTCAACATTGTCTTCTATAAAATTGATATGTATTAGATCATTGTAGTTGTCTGTGGTTCGACTAGGAAATATTGGGCATGATCCATTGCTGTTTACAAATACTGAGCCAAAGAATGTGTTAAAGAGGTTGGCTTTAATAGTGTTAATTAATTAATTGATTCAGCTTTGTTAGGGTAGCTAGGTAGCTTTCACTGGTGATGTGTAAGGAAGACTATTTTCAGTGCAACAATTTATGCAGTGGAAGTAAGTAAGTAAGTAAGTTGCAGAATGTATTTTTATATGAAGATTTAGGATTGTTATCATTATGTAAGAATGTATCTGCATCAAATGCAATATTATTCAGAAGATACTAGCCCATGTTCTTGTTAGAACATAGCAGGACTATGTCAAGTTGTCTCTGTACACTACTGTTGTTCATTTTGATTGACAAATTCTGTCTATATCTCTTCCCGACAATCTATAATCAGATCCTTTTAAATATGAATACCATACTGAGAAAATGCCCTTCTCCTAAGTTTACACACAGATAGTTAATTGCCTTGAACTACAAAAGAAAGAATAAGTATCTAGAAATTGATGTTGGCCATATTTCTTTCATTTTTGAGGCTGTATCAACATATTATTTAAAAGCATTTTATGATACTCCACCATACATGATAGAGCAAAGCTAGAAGGAATTATAAGAGAAAGCCAAAAGAAGAAATGTATGGGACTCCAGATGTTGATCTCAATTCTCATCATCCTTGTGTAATCATACTTGTTGGAGCTACAGTCAAATCAAAAACATTCGAAGAACAACAGTTCTGCTATCTGAGAGGTAGCTTGAAGATGTCCTGAATATACATTTTACTTCTGCAACATATTCTATAATATTCTTATTTGCAATTAGTATGAAGCAAAAGGCAGCCAGGTGGAGCTGCATTTTCACAGAAGGCTATTTCCTCTGTTCAGAAGAAGGATTAACATTTAGTAGGATTTCCTCTGCAAGCTCTGACGTTTTCCCAGTTGCAATCTCTGGTTTGTTTGTTTATCTCCTAGTACATCTCAAAACAATGTTTGATCCAGAGCATTTTTGCTGACTGGGAATCACAACTTGATGTTCTGATTAGGACTGCAGCATTGCAGGAACACCAGAACAGAAGTTTTCTTCAAAGTGCGATCTTGAGTGTAGGAATGGACATAGGAATATACAACAAGGCAAGGGGCTCCTATTTCCCTCACTCTTTTTTGTAAAATTAATTTCATTTCATTTCATTAATTTCATTTATACCCTACCCTTTCTTCTCTGCTGCTATCCATGAATCCCCCTAGTTCCTTTTTTGGTAGAAAATTTATCAATACCTTTAGCCCCAATCACTGTATCACAAGTATGGTCTTCAAAACACTAAGACAATTGAATGAAGTGAAAAGCTCATCTTCCACTTACAATTCCAAATGCTTATATGAGGGAATGAAGCAGCTTATATGAGAGAATGAAGCAGTTTAGGGAGTGCCTGCACTACTTCTGTTTTGTCATAGTACTTACTTTTTGCTCTTTTACCTGATGAAGATTTAGCATGTATAAATAACTGAGGGTTAGCATGTGCCTCCAGTAATCTTTACTGAAATAAAGACAAGGATATTTTGGACCTTGGGTGCCTCCTAGAAATGTCTGATGAACTAGGACAAACTTTTAATCAATAATCTTGCATCAATTTTTTTTTTAAAAGTCAGGTATTTCCTTGCATGCATAAGCGCACCAACATGCCTACCATCCCTGTCCTATTGTTTCTTTTTTATTTTTCTTATATGTATCCATGTATTCATAACTATGTTTTTACTTATACCTATTATCTTGTAAGCAATTGACAAAATAAAATAAATAAAAGTAGGCCTGGCATCTCCTCCTAATCATTTCTCAAGAGTGGAGGGAGATGGGCAATTACAGGTAGTCCTCAACTTACAACAGTTCATTTAGTGACTGTTCAAAGTTACAATGGCACTGAAAAATTGAGTTAGGACCTTTTTTCACACTTAAGACCATTGCAGCATGGTCATGTGAACAAAATACAGATGGTTGGCAACCGGCTCACATTTATGACAATTGTAATGATCTGGGGTCGTGATCACCTTTTGCGACCTTCTGACAAGCAAAGTCAATGCTGAAGCCAGATTCACTTAACGACCATGTTCCTAACTTAATAACTGCCATGATTCACTTAACAAATATGGCAATAAAGATTATAAAATGGAGCAAAATCCACTTAACAAATGTCTCACTTAGCAACACAAATTTTGGGCTCAATTGTGATCATAAGTCAAGGACTACCTGTATTTTTCAGGAGCTCTTGTTTTAAAAAATGCTTGCTTCTAGAATCCTGGGTCATCTCCACAAAGAGACCCAGTTTGGGCTAGGGGCTAAGGCAACAGGGTAACAAGCCAGACACTATGGATTCTAATCCCACTTTAGCTATGAAATCCAGTTGGGTGACCTTGGGCCAGTCACTCTGTCTCAGCCTAACTTACCTCACAGGATCATTATTGTGGGGAAAATAGGAGGAGGAAGGTATGCAGAATTTTGATAAAGGCAGGAAACAAACAAACAAACAACTGTTTGGTGAGGTCTTCCAGTTATCTAGAGTCTATTTTTGAAAATCCCGACTTTGCCTCCTTTCACAGCAACCTTCTGCCTAGGGAAAGATACACTTTAATCTTAAAATATCAGAACACTTTGCTATGTATTTCTTTCCTTCTAGAAACCAGAAGACTATGACTTTTAGATCTGCCTTAGGCACAAAGCCAGCTGGGTAACCGTAGGCCAGCTAGTCTCTTTGTGTCAAAGGAAGAAGGCAAGGGCCAAATCACTTCTGAAAACCTTCCCAAGAAAACTGCAGGGTCTTGTCCAACTGCTCACCAGGAGTCAACACTGACTCAAAGACCCAATAACAACAAAAAGAACAGGGGAGGGGGAAGAAAAGTTGAGAAAACTATTGCTCTTTTTTATTTTATCTTAATTCATTATAGATCAGGCAAAGAACTTTTGTTATTCCTAATTGCACTTTTATTTGATGATCTTTCAACTTATTCCTCTCCTGGATCTTTCTGTATTCTCCCCCCTCCCCTGCCTCACCCCACCCCACAATTTGCTGTTGCCTAATTGCTATCTGTTTGTTGCTTTTATTTGGAAATACATTTCTGTAATTGATTATAATTCTGTCTCTTATTGACTTTGCAATACAATTATTTTTCTGGATTAAGTCCTAATGTCTCATATCTGGTTCCTCCCTTGGGAATATAGGACAGTGTTCAATCATAAAGACCAACATTCCTAAATTGCTTATGCTAAGATCGTGTTTATTTGCTAAACACAAAAGTTTTAGAGTTAATCCTGCTCGGTCATATTCTATTTCACAATTTTCGCAACACAAGTGTGTTTCAGTCTGATTCTGTACATGTTAGAAATGTTTAAAAAAGAAGAATGTTCAAATAAAATTATTTTTGCATTTTTCTGTAGATTTTATCTATGCTGTTTTAAACATTATGACTCTTTTTGTGTCTTACTGTGTGGTAGAAATGCAGCAAATGGGTTGATGCAGGAATGATATTAATCACATCAAGTTAGATTTTGCACCTCATTATTCAGTGTAGGATTTCCTTTTCAGGAGTCCCCTATTCTTATTCTGGGGTACATCAGGAGCTCTTGTGCTAATACAATTTCTCAGCTATAGTTCAAGGTTAGTACCATAGTTGGTTTTACTCTCACAGTTGACATTACAGCATACTACACTGGAATTAGAAACTAAGTAAGTTCAGTCCTGGTTAATACATAAATGGAAGCCTGCTAGGAAATCTCCATGCTGTATAGTAGAATAAGAAATAAAATATATGCTGTAAAAAACACTTCTACATTTTTGTCAAGAAAACAGCATGGAATAGCCCCTAAAGTACTGAGAGTTAAATTCAACTCAATACATTGCTTTATTCTGTTTGTGCAGTTATCCTTCAAGCCTCATTTTGCAATCTATTCCAGCTTTGAGATGACTTAGTTATTTTCATATCCAATACAAACAATAAGAAGCCACATTCACCAAAACTAATAGGAACCAAACAGGATTTCAAACTCTTTATCATATTTCATCAGCTTCTATAAACTTATTCTGTACATGGGGTTTAGAAATATACTTAGCCTTCTCATATCTTAATGTAAATATGAGTCAGGCAAGCAGAAAGACAAGGAAAATGAAAGAACAATAATAAACTTTTACAAATCTTTTTTTAGAATTATATAAGAGGGCAATCAGCATTATAGTTGTTTGGAGATAGAAAAGAACCATTCTTCTCCATATATTCCTTCTCTGTACATTCAAGAACTGGTCCACATATAAATTTAAAAATGTCCAACATATAATTTTAGCATTTAAATATGGAAGTTTTTTTCCCATTACACAATACTATTGTGCTATAGTATGCGATGGGATTTGCATGAATTCTTTGTACTATCCAAAAGTAGGGTTGAACTAAAATAAATTATTCTTCTGTGTACATAAATGCAAAAATATTTTATTTTATAAGACTTTTAAAAAGTTATTTTAAAAAAGATTTTATAAGGTTGAGGTTAAGTTTGTAGAATCTTAAAAGTTAATAGGTGGTTAATGGTGTAGTAGAGGGTTGTTGTTGTTTTTTTTTTTGTATATTTTGGAGATGTGAGAGATTAATACTTCACCTATCTGAAGTTCCAGGAAATGTTACATTTATAGCAGCAATAAACTTCTTTATGTTTTATGTACCTCAGTTGTTAAAGGTACTGCACCAATACTTTTCATACTCTACATAAATGACCTCTGTGATCATATCAAGAGCAACTGTGTTTTCTTCGCTGAGGATGTAAAGCTATTCAACACCACAGACAATACTGCTACCCTTCAAAAAGACCTTGACTATGTATCAGAATGGTCAAACAAATGGCAACTTCAAATCTCAACAAATAAATGTTCTGTTCTACATATTGGCAAAAAAAATCAGAAAATAAAATACAGGCTGAATAGTCAAGACCTTGTTGATGATCCAAACTTTGTCAAGGATCTTGGAGTACTCATCTGTAATGACCTAAGTGCTAGAGCCCACTGTAACTACATGGCCAGAAAGGAATTAAGAATTGTTAACTTAATCCTGCGTAGCTTTTTCTCTGGTAATATTACACTAATAACTAGAGCATACAAAACATTTGCTAGACCAATACTCAAATACAGCTTATCAGTCTGGAATCACATTACGTATCTGATATTAACACAGTTGAGAAAGTCCAGAAATATTTCACAAGAAGAGTTCTCCACTCTTCTATCGTTGCAGAATACCTTATGCCACCAGACTCGAAATTCTAGACCTAGAAAACCTAGAACTATACTGCCTTCTGTCCGATCTAAATATAGTATATAAAATCATACATTGCAATGTCCTACCTGTCAATGAATACTTCAGCTTCAACCATAACAACACAAGACCACACAATAGATATAAACTCAAGGTTAATTACACCAAACTTGATTGCAGGAAATACGACTTCAGCAACAGAGTGGTCAATGTCTGGAATACTCTACCTGACTCTATGGTTTCTTCCCAAACCCCAAAAACTTTAACCTTAGACTGTCTACTATTGACCTTACCTCTTTCCTAAGAGGTCTGTAGGGGACGTGCATAAGTGCACCAACGTGCCTACCGTTCCTGTCCTATTGTTTCTTTTATTTTTTTCTTATTTTTCTTATATGTATCCATGTATTCATAACTAAGTTTTTACTTATACCTATTATCTTGTAAGCAATTGACATAAATAAATAAATAAATAAATAAATAAATAAATAAATAGATATTGACCTTAGAAAAGATTTTTTTATAAAGATTTGTATGGCTCTTAAGGAAAGTATGGGGGGGCGGGGTTTAAAAAACCCTAGAAGTAATGTTCCTTAGATAACAAACAGCTGCATTATTTTACTGTTTTTCTTTGAGTTGCCATATTTTTCATAAGACTTTAAGACATCTCATTTCAGTTTCCTCAAATTTCAACAGGACATCTCTAAACTGTGGTGGATTCTGATCTAGAAATAGCTTAAGAGTATGGTGTAGCTGTTATAATAATAATAATAAATATTTTTAAAGTGCTACAGATATATAAAATATAAGACTGGCATCCAAAAGGCCCTTTCCTCCTAAATAAGTTTTTTGCCAAGTCCCCATGATATTGCCTTCATCTCTTCCCCAGACCATGACTGACACAATACTGCATTTCCCCTTTAAAACATATGCAGCACTTGCAAGGTATGAGAACATTCATTTAATCAATGGTGAAGTCAGGTGACTTCTAGATGATGAAGTGAAGCCTGTCTAAGTGACACTACTTGAGGGAATTGCTCAGGCTTGAATGGGAATCATATAAGACAAGGGTGTAAAACTGGCAGCCCACGAGCCAGATGCATCATGCACAGGCCATGTCCATCACAGCTCCACAAAGGGAAAAAACATTGCAATACATCATGTCACAGCAATGTGATGTGGCGAGTTTGACACCCATGATGTAAGAAGCAAAATTATCAGCTGGGACTCTTTCTCATTTCTTCATGACTTCTTTGCCTGATTAGACAGAATAGAATAGTATGAGATGCTTACTTGGCTTGGAACCTGATAAGTTAACAGGACTTGCATCTCTTCCTGCCTCACAAAGGAAAATAAAAAATAAAAAAAGTGTCCAGTTTAATTTCAGTCTACAGCTTGAGTCACTGCAAGTCATAAACCATGTATGTTGGTTAGGGTAATATTTTCTGTAATTAGGAATAGTAAATTATTGTGCATAATCTAAGCCATTGCCTTTCTCCCATATTTGTAGGAGAAGGCAATATGTTAGTGGCAGAAATGGTCAAATAGGGATGTCCAGTATGACTTGGATGTTGCTTAATACCTTTTTAAAAATAATTTTAAGGTAAGAACAGCTTAGAAGATTATATGAAGCTCACTTCCCGTTATACAAGATATTGCTTGTAAGTGCTATGTGCTTAGAGCTCAAAGCATTGTTAGAGACCCCACACACCCACTTCATGGCCACTATCAATTGCTCCTCTCTGGGAAGAGATTTCGAAGTAGAACTACTAGATTCTGTAACAGCTTTGTTCTTCATGCCATCCATCTTATAAACTCACAGGATTCTTTTTTTGCCATGTATATGTGTACATTCAAACTAGACTGTGATATTTCTGTGTCATATATGTGTGTGTATGCGGGTATATGCAAATGATTATCTTTTGAGAGCTGAATGCAATGAAATTTCATTTTAATGTATGCTGATTAGTGTATATTTAGAGTGACAATAAATTTTCTATTATGTTCTGTTCTATTCTATTCTGCTAATTTTGTATTAAGGTAAAAAAGATAAAGATAAAAATTTAATACAACTAGGAAAAATAAAATAAGCACCAACAGAAAAAGGGAAGAAAAGACAAAAAATAAAGGAAACATGTTGTATATAAAAAGCAATGATTTCCCCTTCATGAAGATAAGTAACAACAGTTTCAACAACTTATTGCCTTCTCTAACATTTTAACCAAAAATCTATTCATCCCATATATTACCTTTCATTTTTTAGCAAGTAATAATTTTTCATCATTCAATCAGCAACAGTCCATTAAGAATTACAAGAAATAAACTCACTCTCTGTCTTAATCAAGTAAATTAGTTTCATATTTCTTTCCTTTATATGGTGTTCCCTAAATATACAACTATTCCCATTTCTTATATCTATAACCAAATCTATAACCTTATCTTTCAAACTTAATCAAGAAAAAATCCATTAAGAGTTACTGAAATAACATATCAGAAATCTTTTATCCCTTTAAATAATATACAATAATTCAATTTGTGACTTTTTCCTTCTCTTCTCTCAGAAACCATAGTTGATCACTTTCTCTAAAAATTACAACAAAAATAAACAAATCATTAAAAACCTCAGTCCTAATCAAGAAAATGCCATTAAAAACTACTAGAAAAAACATGACATATATTTTAACTTTGATCGAATAAGCTGACTTTATATTCCTTCTTTTTGCTTTTAACAGTCTTGATGTTTAATCCTTTGAAGCAGTGTTCCAAAGGCTGACTTTTTCATTCTCTCTTTGCAATATATTTTCTTAGAAACTCTTTTATAAATATAACAAATCTGTTTTGTAACACCAAAATAAGAAAGTTATCCAATCATTCTTCTGAACTGAAATTCATACACCCAAATCATTTTTCTGATTATTTGTGTGTTTCTTTTAGCTATTAAAATATCAGCCAGTTTTATTTGTAAATCACATTTAAGTCATATTTTTGTCAAAATTTTTCTTGTAGCCTATTAATTTTCAATCCACATTTCAGTTGTTTTCTATCTCCTTGTCTAAACTCCTTTTTATAGTAGCAGAAATCTAAAGAGAACATTCTAAGTATTGTTGCCAAATATCCTTGAATTCTTCCAGAATTAAAATACTTTTCTCTATTCTGTTTTAGAGGATCTCTTCTATTTTAATTATAATATTTAGTTCTTTTTGGTTGCCTCTGGTAACCAGCCTTCAAGGTTTCATTTTATTGTGTTTTTCAATAATCTATAACGTTTTTCAATGGGAAGATTTCTTACACTTAAATTCATATATTTTAATAGAACATTAAACAAACCACGGGAAGGATTCTTATAATTTTCAAAATCTTATTTCCAGTCAACCTCTCCCCTTTGTCCATGTATACAAACTTTCTAGAAATAAACTTTCTAATCAGTCTTTTGCTACTTATTTCTCATAAAAATGTTTTATGTTCTTACATGAAACTTCTTTCACTGAGGATTGAAGCAGAATCACCCAGTTTAAGGAAATTGCCCTCCTGAAGGTTCTCAGTATCCCAAAATGAATTAACAAGACATTTACTGAACTGATTAAAAGAGGAAGTGGCAAGTCCAGTGTCTGTTTTAAAGCTCTAAATCACAGCTTGGGCAAAGCTGACTCTCATACTTCCCAGAGCATTAAGATCTACCACAGACCACTGTTTTATGGTTACATCATGGGCAGCATCATTCTTTATGGTGAATGAATAATGGGTGATCCCAGGTCCTCCCCTTTAACTGGAAAGGAATTTCAAGCTGCCAATCTGTTCATCAGCTCCTTTTCTGCTGTAGTTGTCAGTTTGTTAAAAGCAAAGCCATCTTCAATCTTGTGTTGCTTCCCCAGAAGTGGAGGTTACTTGTTTCCTGAGGGCTTTGAGACATGGTCCAGTTGATGCAAACCCTGAAAACTGCAGAGCAGTGTGCTGGTATAATTTGTTTTTGATGATATTTCCTGTGTTCATGGATTTATCACTACATAGTGCTTACTCTTAAAGGGCACAGAAGTTCCCAGTTGTCAGGCCCCGCCAGCTAATGAGGTTTGGAGAGCAAAAGGGAAGCACTGATAGTCAGATCAGCTAATTGCTTCTCTTATAGACACCACAGGTACACAATTGGAACACCAGCATTTGCCAGTGAATAAAACACAGTAGAAACAGGGAACAGTTTTGTGTTAAATTAAAAATGGATGGATTGCATTTAGCTAGCAATGGGGAAAGCCCAAAGATATATCAAACAGCATTAAGCTGGAATCACCATAGCTGGAATTCAAGCATAATGATTACGAAGGAAGTGCTCTTTTATTAAGAACAATGAAATAAGAGATTATCACCTATGAATCTGGTCAATCATCTATAGAGCTGTAGCACACATTTCCAATTTCTAATAGCTGAAAACAGTACACTTATAACTTTCTCTGAATGCTATAAATGCTGAGAACTGGGCCAAATAACCTTTCCAAATTAGGACTATTAATATAGAGACTGGACAATCTATGTTTCAACATTTATTTAGGAGCAGAGAAATTCTCAGCTCCTTAGAAGAGGCTAGAGGTAAAGTTTCAAATAGCCCTCCAGCACCATTTTGCATCCTGATAAAATGGCAGAATCTTTCTTCAAATTTGACTCAGCACTTTTTGTTTCATCATGTTCACCTTCACAACCATAAGCTTCATTTATTCTCACTGCCATTTAATTCACTTTTATGTGTTTCTCCTGTAAAAGAAATCAATCACAGATTTCTTTCCAAGTGAAATAATGTGATCTGACAAAATGGAATACATTATGTCAGGAGTAGGCATAAAATTCAGAGTCTGCTGGCTTCCAGCTTGAAATTGCAGATAAAAATCAGTGTCTCTTTGGCAGATGTGTGTGGGTGTATGGTGTGCATAGGGATTTTGTGTAGGGGAAAAAAAGAGTTTTGGAGAGAGCCTCAGAAAAGATAATGCTATGCAAAAATGTGTTTTATTGAGGAAAATATGGTGAAATATGGCTACATTTCCTTCTTAAATAATGTTACTTTACTTACTAGATTATCAGAATCTCCTGAGAAGAACTTGTTAATTGTAGTTTCTAATTCTTTGTAGAAACATCTTTCTTTGGGAAGCAGGTGGTAAAAAAAAACAGCCAAGGTAGGGGTTATGACTAGACAATCGAAAACCAGCACTTTTTAAATATATTATTGTTGTATGTAAAACATGGGTGAAACTTCAATTGTGCAAAAGCAGCCACCATCTTGAATTTTTTTTATCCCCTCTCTTCTCTCCATGGATATCTATGGAGATTCTCAGTCAGCCAGGTCACGGTTGTCCCATAGATGCTTTTTTCAAGGTGCTTTTTTAAGAAGCTTCTTTGATGAGAAGCGAAACATCTTCAAAGAAAAACAAGAAAGTCCAGTTGCCTCTTGAAAAACACGTTTGGGACTCTCCATGGATGTTTCTGCTTTCTTGGAGTCTTAAGATTTGGAAAGAGCCAATTGGAGGGGATCTAATATTGGATCAGATCAGGAAGTGGAACTGTCTTGTGTTCACTGAATTGAAAGCAAAACAAAAATCACTATAAACAATTATCTTCATACATCCAGATCTGCATATAATTGTACAGAAAGCAGGAGAACAAATGAATCATGTAAAATATTCTTTACCAATTACTCTTATTTTTCTCAACAACTCCAAGAGTTAAATATTTTCAAACACAAGGAGAAAGCTTCATAAACTGTCCTAAGATACCTTTTGGCAAATTGGTTTTTTTCTTATTAGCTATCAAGTGAGTTATGCTGGAAAATGGAGAAAATTACACAGTTGTTCTCAAGACAACAAATTTGATTTGAATTTAATTGTTATAACTACCCAAAGAAGCAATTAGCAAAAATGTTTTCAAAATTCAATTGAAACTGAGAGAGTTTGTCTTGGATATATTCAAGAATCACTTTTTCTAAATACATTGGTTAACATACAAAAGCTTTCATGAGCTACAGTTCACTTCATTAGATGCGGCTCACAAAAGTTTATGCCTTTTAATACAATTTGTTAGAAAAAAAAATATGACTTTTTTTGCCCCATAGGCTGCTCTCATCCTACAATATCTATAGTACTTTCTCATGTACAGCCAAAGTACAGGGTTATAAAATTCTTTATACATAATTGCTACTCATAACCAATAAATCTAAGCAAAGCTTTCTACTTCTTCTTGGAGTGAAGCCAAATTGAACTTATCTACGTCCTACTACTTCCAAGCTTACTTCTCAACAGATAGGTACTGTATATGGTTGAATTGTAATCTAGTCACACTTAGATCCTGTAGAAATCAATCAGCTTTAAATCTTATTTGTTCCATTGATTCAAATGAAATCTAAATGCATTAACAGTTACTAGTAACACATTGATCCATCCATTCTCTGCAGATTGTGCTTAATATTTATGAGGGAGAAGTGCTATAAAACCCTGCAAAGAAAATGTTGGCATTAAGATTCCACAAGATTGAAGGTGTCAATAAGAGCACTCTCAAAAATGTTGCTTAGTACTGTAGATTTGTACCTCACATGGAGAGGGAGTGGTAGAGGTCTTTTGTTTTGCCCCAGGTGATATTTAGCTCTGTTATCAGACAACACAATGACAAAAAATGATTGGAATTAATTTCAGTATCTCAAGTAGTTTATTAAGTATAGAAAGTAGCAGGAAAATCCTGGGTCCCACACAAACTTCAATTCCCAGAATAAGTATATGAAAACATACGTCTCCGCTCTAACTTTCAGACACATTTCCAAATACTCTATGTGCCTTTCTTATACAACTTGTATAAATAATTACACAAATAAATAGCAAAGACTTGTGGTCTATAAATTCTACCTCCTTGGTTAATTTCTGGTTTTCCAAATACCAAAAACTTGATGAATCTTTGCTGTTCTCTAAGCTTGGTAACACAAACTAGGTTGGATAATGAAATGCCTGCAAGAAAGCAACCAAACTAAGAGAGTACTAAAGATCATCATTTCAACCCTGAGCTACAGATATTATTCTTTATTGGTATCAGTAAGCCTTTTCTTATATATTAAATCAGTATTCAAATGCTAAAATGCCTATATGAAAGATATATTTTAAGATGTTAGGTGTTTATAATTGTCCCACATGACAGTATGAATCTCATCAACTTCTTGAAAATATTGCCTTGGAAGGGTTGATTTCAAAATTACACTCCAAAATTTTATGTGGGGCAGAAATATTCTTCATGAACTAAAAAAAAAAAAAAATGGAATGAACAAGGATGGACAAATTGAAATGTGTCATTGGCCTTAATGCTTGAATCTTCACTAAAGGTAAATCCTCTTCAGCCTTGTAGACAAAGACCACTAAAGCAGATTACACAAAGTTGGGAACATAAATGGCTGTTTCAAGAATATTATGATCATGGGCAATATACTTACATAATCCTGTAATAGACAGTGCTGGGAAGAGAGATAGTAGTATATTGTACCTCCCTTGGTCACCAAATGGCTTTCCCAGTACTTCAGTTTCTAACTGTTTGTTCCATTTCCTCCATGCAGAAGTCAAATGTAATTTATTTATTTCTTTGGACTAAAACAAAGAGAAGATGAGGCTTCTTCCCTGACAGCCAAGTAGTAGTCTCTGTTTAGCATAAAGGGTCCTACTTATGCTCATACTGTATATAGCTGAGATTCTCCAAACGTTGTATAAGGGGCTGAGAGGTCAAAGTATTCTGAGAGTGGAATGAATTTGATTGATACATTGGGAAGGGTGTGGCAATAATTGTATTGTCATCAAAGCTGCATTCCATCCTTTAGGATTAGTAGAGAACAAGTTGAATTAGCTCAAAGGTAGAAAGGTGCTGTTGTGGTTTGCCAGCAGATGGCAGCGGAATCGGACAGTGGGGAAGAAAGGGGATCAGTCCAGAAGTCTGGAGAGGACTCAGACAAGGGTCCTGTATCTGATGCAGAAATGGGGCCAGGACCATCTGGGAATGGGGTTCTGCCTCCAGAGCCTTCAGAATCTGGCAGCAGCGAGGCAAAGAACCCAGGGGAGTCTGTTCCCAGTCCGTGTCTGCAAAAGCAGCTGAAACAAAAGGGGCAACTTGGGAATAAGGCTGGGAGGTGATTGCCCCTCCCATAAGGTATAAAAGACAGGCAAAGATGACAAAACCTTTGCAGGAATCAAAGTCATTCGTTCAGTTCAGATTCATTTTTTAAGCTCTTTGTACTTTGGTTGGGGTTTTTTTTCTAGTTCATTGGACACTTCTGTTATTGGCAGCACTTCACAGAAAAGAAAGGTGGGTGCTTATCTCGAGGGACTGTTTGAGAATTCATTACTGGCTGGGAATGAAAATAATTCCCAATGTTGCAATAAAACAAGACTGATTTTACGGTCTCGGAAGCTTTGGTCAGAACAGGTGCCTTGATACTTTTGCCTTTTTTACTTTTGCTTTACTTCATATATATTGGGGTATTGCAGCATCACGGTGCATCACGTGACATATCAGGACTTTTCCCTCTTTGCTAAACCAGGTGGGGGTGGGATTGGCACATGACACATCTGGTCTGTGAGCTGCAAGTTTGAGATGTATTATCTGGCTTGAATCTGTGGTTGTTTCAAGCAATAAATAATAGAATCAAGGATCTATGCTAACTGTCTTTGAATTGTTTATTCATTTGTGATATTTATAGTTTGATAATATAGTTACTACACTAGTGGTGGGATTCAAATTTTTTTACTACCGGTTCTGTGGGCGTGGCTTGGTGGGCATGGCAGGGGAAGGATACCGTAAAATCTCCAGTCAGAGGTGATATTTGCCGGTTCTCCAAACTATTCAAAATTTCCACTACCAGTTCTCTAGAACTGGTCAGAACCTACTGAATACCACCTCTGTACTGCACTGATTTATGTGGTTCTCTTCCGACTAGTTCCAAAGCCTGGAGCATTACAATGATGAGTTACTGGTTGGTGCAATCGGTAGAGAAACAAAGAATAGTGCTGATGAGCCAGTACCATTGAAAACAACTTCCTTAGATCTGCCTTACAAAACTATTAATATTGATAAGCTAATCATGGGTGTGTGATGTGATTTGGCTGGGTCGCTTTCAGCATTTCAGTAAATGAATATATTGTTAGGTACCAATTCTCTTAATTGCTCCTCAGCCATAATGAGTAAATTCTGCAGAGAACCTGGTTGCTATACTAATGATTCCTATGAGGACATAAGCTACATGGATCTAGTCCCATCATTCAAGCAGCTGCAGCTCAGCTCAGTTTCTCACAATGGTGAATCCTCAACTTGCCAATTGAGGATAGCAGTCATCACTATCCATTTAAATGGCAGTCTGCAGAACAGCTGCCATTGGGCAGAGTTGGACTGGGAGCAAACCATTTTTTTTAATTTAATTTCATTTAGTTTTTATTTTCAAAATGCCTGCATCCTGTCCATGTATATGTTACAAAGTACAGTGTTCCAATCGGTACATTAAGAATGCGGATTGCTTAGAACTTCAGTGTGACACTTGGCAAAATAGCCCTGTTTCAGAAGTTAGGTAAAGAAAAAGAGACTACTCAATGATATTTTCAGATCTTTCCTGTTGAGACAGATTCAGTGACCTGAAAGACATAGTGCTTTATGGTAGAAAGGAAGGAAGGGAGAGAGGGAGAATACATTTTCTTATAAATCTGAAGGATTAGGATAGGAAGCAAGAGATGATATATATCACACAAGTAAAAATTAAGATTAACTCTAATCTGAAAATGTAAAAAAATATTTTTTTAGATTTGTCCATACACTTCATTATATACTGTATCTGCAGAAAAGCAAAGCATAGTTGATTAGAGTTTATTTAGAATCACTCATAACCCTTAGCTATTGGAAAAGAAAATAAATTGTTGAACTGTATAGAAAAACATGAAGAAAATTGGTCTTTCCATTATAATGGTGTGCCTAAAAAAGAGAGAAATTTTATAAAAGAAAAAAAATAGTTCAAGAGACAAAGAAGCAGCATTCAAAATAACATAAACAAGAAAGATCTGGTTTTCACTTCTGTACAGAAAGACTGTACAGAAAAATTGAATCTGAATGTGAACAGTCAAAACAGTGAAATTAGTAAAATGAAACTCAATTTAAGATGCTAAAATGTCATGCTGACATTTCATACTCTGTGATTTAGCAGACTCAAGGTGAGATATACACTAAGAAAATGACATCTGATTAACTTTCATTTATTAATTGGACAAAAATCCAACTTCCTATTGAAAAAAATGCACCATGGCCCCTAAAATGTCAATTTTATCTTTCTTTCCCAGCAAAATCAGCCTGTGTACAGATAGATACCTGTGTACAGAGGTAGCCATATGAACCTTTGCAGCACTTTTTGGAATGGCCAAATGGCTATGCAAAGGGAAATCAGATGAAAGAATTACAAAGGGAAAGCCATTTTCAATGGAAGCTAGTATGAATGTGTAGAACATTTTTGCTCTTAAAAGAAAGAGTGGAGGGGAGCTGAAAAGCTGTTTGTGCCATACATTTTCAAATGCAGCTAAACCTGCCTTTTGTTCCCAAACGAATCAGCAAATTTATGTTCGGTTATTCCATTAAAAATCAACACATAAATCTATTGGAACTAAAATATGCTCTGCAAAGCAAAACGCAAAAGGGGCCTGATTTATACCAATCTGAAAAGCCCTCTGGGCGACAAGTGTTATACATTGTAGCACCTTAGCAGTGCCCCAACAGAACACTGTTTCAAAAGCACCCATAGAAAGCACTGTGCCTCAGGGAATATATTTCAGCTAAAGGATTTACTATTGAAATTTCTGCACTTTTGTCAATAGAACTCAGTTTGATTTAACTCTAAGTGGAGGTGAGTGGAACTCAGCCAGTGGTCCTATCCAGAGTGCATTTTAAAGTGTAGACTAAATCACAGTTTGGCAAAAGAAACTACAGTTCTCCCAAAGGACTGGTTTACTACATTTAAAAATATCTATAGGTGTGTGCATAAGCACCTGAAATTACATAAGTGGTTCAGTGGATGTGGTAATGTTTCCCATTAGCAATTCTCTAAAGTTTTGCCATTACTTATAAATCATCTATGCTTCATGTCCTTCTTTTATTTTCTGGCTAATTTTACAGGTTAACACTTCCTCTTACCCCTTTCTATACATGAACTATTACAAGTTTATTTTTACTTTTCCTGGAATTCACCTCTAATTTTGCTTTAGGAGAATCTGACAAACTGCATTCATGTCAACCCTAAAGAAATGTTATCCTTATAATTTTTAGTAGTGGTAAAACCATGTGAAGAGAGCACACTTGAAAATACCTAAAGATTTTAGTACCATTTTATTGAAATAACAATAATAACATGACCAGTAATAGCAATAGACATCATAGTACACATGTGCTTTCTTCAATAACAAATCTCTCAAATTCTAACTAAATTACTTTTAGTTAGAAGTTCATATGCAATTTGCAAGCAATTTACAATTTATAAGAAATTTGCAGTTATACAACCCCACCTCAAGTAATGTCAATATGCCATACAAAATCAACTCACTTCCCTTCAAAGGGCTGTTTTCTTCTCAGCTGTGTTTGACTTCTTAAGAAATCCAGTGACAATTTAAATGGGGACGGCATCCCAATACATCAATAAAACCTACATTTATTTGAAATTAATCAAATATGGTATATGAGCAAGAAATTCAGTGTTTAATGGTATACTCTCTTACCCTTTTTGTCTTTCTTCAGCACTGCCAAAGGTTATATCTATTTGTAACTAAGACCAATTGACATCAACCCATAAGCCCTCACTTCTAAAGTATTTAATTCATTGTTATCAATATCAATAGGAAAGCTTTTGATCCAATTTTTTTAAAGTGTTGCTAAAAATAATTATGATTTATTACCTTTCAAAGACATTGTTTCTGATTGACCTGAACAGAGAGAATAACTTTATAACTATTGCTTGCAACCCAATATTAGAGGCAGATATTCAAAAGTTGAGGATTTCCATTGAATATTAAAAGTAAGCATGCCTCTATGATTGATAAACTGATGCTGGTAAATCAGGAGAATCTTCCACTGCCATGAAAATCCAAATATATCTAGGGATCTTGGAAATTTTGTTTTTAAAATATCATGTCTTTTAAAAATATAATGTTTTTATTAAACATACACACACATAAACATAGATAGAGAGATAGAGATAGAGATAGAGATAGATTTGTATGTATATCCAATTCTGTTATGTCATTATTATCTGAAGAGACAGGTTTATGTTACTGGCTATAATAAATTCTATGTTAATATTTCCTTGGACCATGAGAATAACAACAGGGTCATCTCAGAGATGGGATTCAAATTTTTTAACAAATGGTTCTGTGGGTGTGGCTTAATTTGTGGGTGTGGCTTGGTGGTCACATGACTGGGTGGGCATGGTTTAGTGGTCATGTGACTGGGTGGGCATGGTTTGGTGGTCACGTGACCAGGTTGATGTGGCTTGATGATCATGTGACTGGGTGGGCATGGCCAGGTGGCCACGTAACTGGCAAACCAAATACAAGTGGTTCTCGCTTTAAGGCTGGTTGCTTAGCATGTGTTCTAATTTATTACTGAACTCCCCAAAGCTACGTGACCTGTTTTTGGAGTTTTGACAGTCATGCACACACACACACATACACACAAACTCCTTTCTAACCCTGCTATTCTGATTCTGTAAGGATCTCCTGCTGGAGCATGGGGTTGGACAAGAAAATGACCTCTGAGATCCCTTCCAGGCCAGCCCTAGATTGCTGTGCTATTTCAAAGAGTCTTCTGAAGCCAGGATTTGTGTCCTTCCTTCGTCTCCTTTTTTCTCTCTCCTTCCCTCCCCTCTGCTGCCCACATTGCCCCTGTGCCAGCTGCCCCTCCCTCAGGCCAAGCATTTTAGCCAAGTGCGGGTTGCTGCTGAGCAAGCTCCATGGCCTGGAAGATCTGTTCTTGTGAGGCTTGACTCACATCAGTCTCACAGTGGTGGCCCACATTCAGCCAAAGCGCGCAGACCAGAGGGTGTCAGAGGGAAGGGTTGTCAGGCAAGGGGTGATGCAGGTGGCATAGCATTGTGCTCCCTGGTCACCCCACCACCCCTAGCAGGCAGAGAATCTAGGCAGGACCCAAGTGGCAATGGGTCAGCCTTGGGTCATCTTCCTCTCGGCCATCCGCAAGCCAGGCAAGTGGGGTGTGTGGGGAGGGAAGCTTGCTAGGCTATGTGTGCCACAAGGAGCCATGGCACTGGTGGCCAAGCAAGCCAGGTAAATGAGGGGGAAGCTTGCTAGGATGTGAGTTCTGAGAGCAGTGGCAGCATGGTGGTAGTAGCCTAAGCTAGCTCAGGAGTCAGACTCAACCAGGGTTTGTGAGGGTGGTGGCGGCAAGGGTAGCGTAGTGGTGGTGGCCTAGGCTGACCCAGGAGTCAGGACTTAAATGGGGCTGGCAGCAGCAGCGGCATGTAGGTGACCGGGACTTGCAGAGCTTCACTCACCTAGGGAGATCAGATGGTGGAAGACAGGCAGCGATGTTTGGCTGGCTGGCTGGTTGGCTGCTGCTGCTGGAAGTGATGGAAGTGGGCAGGAAAATGTGAGAAGAGGTGTAGTGCACATGCAGTATAATTTATACTAATTTTATTTATACTAATACTTATATACCGCCCTTCTCCCGAAGGACTCAGGGCGGTGCACAGTCAATCACAAACCCCAATACACTGTACAAAAGTTAAAAACGGATTAAATAATTTAGGTTGTTTAAAAATTTAAAAAACTTTGCCCCTCCCCCATAAAATAGTTAAAACCCCAAATATTCAAAACCAATTAAAAACGTGAGACAAAATTAAAATCTTGTGTCAGCCTAGGCCAGCCCGTCTGAAGGCTCTCAGGTCCGTGTTGGTGCGTATCTCTGGGGGCAGACCATTCCAGAGGGCAGGGGCCCACACAGAGAAGGCCCTACTCCTGGGGGCCACCAGATGGCACATAGAAGCCGACGGCACCCGGAGAAGGCCCTCCCTGTGGGAACGCACAGGTCTGTTGGAGATCACCGGAAGAACGCGGTCCTGCAGATAAGCTGGTCCAATGCCATGGATCGCTTTAAAGGTCAGAACCAGAACCTTAAAGCGAACCCGGAAAACCACCGGCAACCAATGCAGCTTGCGCAGAAGAGGTGTCACATGGGAACTTCGTGACGCCCCCATAATCACCTGCGCGGCTGCATTTTGTACCAGTTGGAGTCTCCGGGTGCTCCCCGCAGGGAGCCCCATATAGAGAGCGTTACAGTAGTCCAGGTGAGAGGTGACAAGGGCATGAGTGACCGTGCGTAAGGCGTCCCGATCCAGAAAGGGCCGCAACTGGTAAATCAGGCGAACCCGATAAAAAGCCCCCCTGGAGACGGCCGCAATATGGTCTTCTAAAGACAGCCGTGCATCCAGGAGGACACCCAAATTGCGAGCCCTCCCTGTGGGGGGTAGAATCTCTCCCCCAATAGCCAGCGACGGAGTCAGCTGACTATATCAGGCCGCCGGAAACCACAGCCACTCGGTCTTGGAGGGGTTGAGCCGGAGCCTGTTCCTGCCCATCCAATTCCGCACGGCCTCCAGGCACCGGGACATAGCCCCCACAGCATCATTGGGGTGACCCGGGGTGGAGATGTAAAGCTGGGTATCATCTGCATACAGATGACACCGCACCCCAAAACCACGGATGATCTCCCCCAGCGGCTTCACATAAATGTTGAACAGAAGAGGGGAGAGGACCGATCCCTGAGGCACCCCACAAATGAGGGGCCTAGAGGTGGACCTCTCCCCCCCCGTCAACACGAATTGCAAGCGGTTGGAGAGGAAGGAGGAGAACCATCGCAAGACAGTTCCCCCAATCCCTAACCCCTCCAACCGCCGCAATAAGATACTATGGTCGATAGTATCAAAAGCCGCCAAGAGGTCTAACAGGACTAGGACAGAGGAAAAACCCCTGTCACGGGCCCTCCAGAGATCATCGACCAATGCGACCAATGCTGTTTCGGTACTATGCCCGGGCCTGAAGTCCGATTGGAGTGGATCGAGGTAAGTCACTTCCTCCAGGTACTGAGGGAGCTGACGTGCCACCACACTCTCAACAACCTTCGCTAAAAAAGGAAGGTTGGAGACTGGCCGATAGTTATTTAAAACAGCCAGGTCCAGGGCAGGCTTCTTGAGGAGGGGCCGCACCACCGCCATCTTCAGGGCAGTAGGGATCGACCCCTCTCTCAACGAAGCGTTGATAATCCCCTGGAGCCAGCCTCGTGTCACCTCCCTGGCAGTCGAAACCAACCAGGAGGGACACGGGTCCAACAAACATGTGGTGGTATTCAGCCCCCCCAGCAACCTGTCCACACCCTCAGCGGTCACAGGGTCAAACTCTTCCCAGATAATAGTCTCAAGACCTGCCCTGGACACCTCCCCCCGGGACCACCCAATTGGAGTCCAGCCCGTCCCGAATCTGAGCGATTTTGTCATGCAAGAATCGGGAAAACTCTTCTGCCCTACCCTGCAAGAGGTCATCCCGCGCTCTCGGCTCGAGCAGGGAGTGGGTCACTCTAAACAGAGCGACAGGCCGATTTTCTGCCAACGCAATAAGGGCGGAGAAATGCGAACGCTTTGCCGCCTCTATCGCCACAAGGTAGATCTTAATGTGGGACCTCACCTGTGTTCGGTCAGACTCAGTGCGGCTAGCCCTCCAAACACTCTCTAGACGTCTTTTCTGGCACTTCATCTCCCATAGCTCCTCCGTAAACCACGGAGCTAAATGGGATCTGTGCCGAGTCAGAGGTCGCAGAGGCACAACTCGGTCCAGAGCCCCAGCAGCCAACCTATCCCAGGTGGCCACCAGGTTTCCAGGCGAGTTGTGAGCCAGAGTAAGGACTGACTGACCAGGAAACAGAGGAGTGGGTAGAGAGAGGCAGGGGCAGCCAGGGGCCCATTTTACCACTTCTCCAAACTACCAGGAATTGTAACAACCAGTTCTACTGAACCAGTGCGAACTGATAGAATCCCACCCCTGAGTCATCTGGAATTAATGTGACCAGTCACTATTTCTTAATGAAGTTGCAGCTCATTTTACTATTGTCAATGTTCCTATTATATAACTATTGGTAAGCAAGATAAAAAATGGCAGTAGATGAATTAGTTCTATTTAATTGTAAGGTTACATTAAAACAGTCTTGCAAATCTGAAAGTAGAAAGTTTTCACCCCCATCACCCCCACTTTTAACTACTTGATCCATGAGGGGGAGGGTTTCTTTCCTAAATGTGTCTTGTCTGTTAAACCATGGGGGACTCCTGTTTTCTTGCTTCCTAGGCAGACACTATTTCCCTCTTTCCCCAAGGTCATCCATATACATTCCATTACTGCTGTTCAGGCTAAACCATGATGTACCTTTTGGGAATAGCAAACAATGCAAATTGTTCAACATATGAACTAATGCAATTTTATTATGCTGGCATCCTGCACAGATCTATTTCAAAGAAAATCAATGGAACTTATTATCAGGTAAGACTACATAACAACCTGACTCTGTGTCGTGACTTCTAGATGTGTCTAGACTACAAATCTTTTTTTAAAAAATCAAAACAGTGTAGATGATCCTTAGTTTGGGTAGATATGGGTTGAACAGTTGTATTCTTAGTAATCTATATAGCAAACCTTGGAATGGATGAATATATTTTTGTTTTATTTTGTTTGGGCTGTAGCCCATACTAAGCACACAAGATGTAATGGGACATAGAATCTGACTGTGTATATATATATTTATATTTGAATAAACTCAGCAGTCTGAACATGAAGTATTCACATCCTCCAAGCTCAGATATTCCTATTGAAGAGGGTGAAATGTATTCACTAAAATATTTTTTAAAAAATGAAAAAAAATCAGCCTTCTGGTACTGAAGAGTTATACTAAAACAGGATTCTTTGCATTTCCTTCCTTTGAGGAAGGGAGAGAGGGAGTGGGAGAGTGAGAGAGAAAGATTGAGATTTTACAGGACAGTCCTTGCTTTGAAGAAGCAACCAGCAGAGATATTTTAGGGAATACAACTTAATTCAGTAAGACTTGAGTATCTGATGTTAGTCTGTTGTTATGGTTGATGCTTCTTAGCATGTATCCTTTTTTTTCCCATGAGAAATGGTCAGGCAAAATAATCTAAGAAATTAAACAATTCCATCAAAAATAAAATATTCTTCTGATACAAAAACTCTCTCGCTTGCTCACTCCCTCTCTCCCACCCATCTCTCTCTCTCTCTCTCTCACTCATTCACTCTCACTCTCCATCCATTTTTGATAGTGCTCCCCAGTGAGATATAATGAATTCAAGGCTAAAATAAGTTGTCATTCTTTTTTCTTTTCTTTTTGCCTATTTTGATCAATTATACTGCATGACCAAACAGAATGACTTAAGAATTTGATAAGTTTCTGAATCAAGGTCTCATTCATGGCCTGTATAATCCAAAATAATCTATTTTAAAAACTTCATTCATTCACTGGTTCCAAATTGAGTTAAAGAGAAGTCTTCCCTTTCTTTGTATTTTATCCAAACCTCATTTTAGCCTAGGCAATGTACAAGGTATATAAATGTAAGCCTTTCATGTCAAGAAAATGAACTTTTAGGGAACTCAAGAATTCTTCCACAGAATACTTGACCAGTTGTCTTTTCTATAATCTACACATGATTTATATTAGGATTTACTTCCTCATTTATTTCCCAAAGAGCAACAGCTCTAGAATTAGCACATTGGTCCAGAAACCTTACTGAGTTAATGGTTGGAATTAATATCCACAATTGGGTGGTAACAATAAAAACACCACCTTCATTCTTCTTCAAAGCAAATTTGGGGTGATCTTAATCCTCCTCCTTAATTTATTACTGCAGTTGTATATCTAGATCTATCACATTATCTAGTCATTTACACTGTAGGTTCCAAGAACAGCAACATTTTTCTTCATCTATATCATAGTCAACTGGCTTTAAGAAGAGTTTTTAAAAGCTAGATTTTTTTTTTTCAGGATTGCATGATACTCTCTTTAGACTACTTTCTGAAGAGGTCTATTGTCTTTTAATTGGTCTCTTTTTATGGCTCTAAACTTTTTTGTTAAATGCTGGGTAAGTAGTTATCTTAACTACTGGCTTAAAAATTTCAAACATTCAAGAAGAAGCATGACAGTTTTGGGACATAAGATGTGTACTTTTTTAGTTTCAATGAGGGATAAGATTAGAGGACAAAAGCTGTTTCAATTGCTACAGGAGATTTACAGTTATTAAAAACATTTAAGGATAAAAAGCAGTACAACTGGTGCCCCCACAAAAACAGTACAAGACAAAAGAACAATGATCACAAATAAAAGAAATCCTGAGGGGAACAAAAAGGAAGAATGGAACATCAACCATCTTCTCTTTCTTCTCCTCCTCCTCCTCTTTTCTGGTTTTCAGGTTAGTTAAATACACACAAATGATTTAGACGGGAAAAAATTGAGAGGAACATTCTCCATTAACTTTCTCCTGAAAACTCCTGTTAATTCTTGAAGTTGGAAGGAAACCTTTGCTCAGTTGTCCATATTAGGTAATTACCAATTCTCAAACTGCATCTCTTGCAATCAGCAGCTATTCAGAATATGCATTTTTACAAATAAAGGATGATAATTTGAATCCAGGTATGCATTTTCAAAGAACAGTTGTGTTCAGACAAGCCAACTGGAAGGAAAACAGGTAGACTACATCTATGAGTAGCTTCATTTATATCACAGGAACACACTAGCGGATAAAGAATACTATATGATTTCCATGTGATGAAATTTCACCATGAAGTAACATCATTCTCCTCTTGTATCAACCTTGATTACCACGATTTTGCTCCTTCCTTTTTCTTGTCTTAATAAATGGAGTACCACTTTGGCAAAAATACTAAATATTGCCTTACAGAGAAATTCTCCTATGTGCTCTTTTTCATCAAGTTAAATGAGAACTCATAGAAACAAGTGCATTTTTCCTAATAATCACTGTGGGTCTTTTTTTTAAAAAGTACTTTTGATTAATTAATTGATAGGTTGCAGCTAACATAAGTATGTTACATAGGTGGTTTTTTAATGTTATGTAAGTTATGCAGGTGATCCAAGACAACCAAAGATCATGCAGCGAACCGTATGAAACGTAATTTATTTGATTAAAAGAGAAGCAAGATAAAAATATAAATGAACCTATGTTTTAAATTATATTTTGAAAAAAAAATGTCAAAAGAAAGCATTTTGACATTTTGTTAAATACTTTCCAAATTTGTGAATCATTTCACCTTAGCTCTAACCAGAATTAAAAGATGGGACAAAATAAAAAAAAATAAAGGACATTCTTGCACAATAGAGGTCCTGAACAGTGGTGGGATTCAAAAAATTTTACTACTGGTTCTTTGGGTGTGGCTTGATGGGAATGGTGTGGCATGGCGGCATAGCTTAGTGGGCATGGCAGGGAAAGGATACTGTAAAATCTCCATTCCCTCCTGACTCCTGGGGTTACTGCAAAATCCCTTTCCCTCTCCACCCCACTGATCTGCTTTCCAGCTCCATTCTCCTGTGCAGGCCACAAAAGAAGACCCAGCCAATCAGCTGGGACTCAGGAGGCAGAGAATAGATGGGGGTGATGCAGTCAGAAGTGGCATTTGCCAGTTCTCCAAACTACTCAAAATTTCCACTACTGGTTCTCCAGAACAGGGGTCGTCAACCTTTCGGACCTCAGGAACCACCAACTCATAATTTTAGATCCCAGGGACCACTAACTGATTCTGTGGATGTGGCCTAATTTGTGGGTGTGGCTTGGTGGTCATGTGACTGGCTGGGCATGACTTGTATGTAAATATTATAAATATTTATATAATATTGATTTTTTTATAAAAAAAGAGCAACTTTTACCCAAAATCAGGCAAAGCAGGCAGGCAGATTGAGTTGCTCACAGAATCACAGATTCATTCAGAAATCTATCTGCCATTGGCTAGCTCAGACTATCACATAAAATTTGCTTGCAAGCAAACTCATAAAATTTGCTAGCAAGCAAACTCACAAAA
The DNA here is from genome assembly GCA_023653725.1 of Bungarus multicinctus. Taxonomy (NCBI): domain Eukaryota; kingdom Metazoa; phylum Chordata; class Lepidosauria; order Squamata; family Elapidae; genus Bungarus; species Bungarus multicinctus. The sequence continues at coordinate 35,437,896 of CM042842.1, read as the reverse complement.
TTAACTCACAACACACCATGTATGTAAATATTGATTTTTTTTTATTTTAAAAAGGAGCAACTTTTATCCAAAATCAGGCAACGCCAGGCAGGCAGACTGAGTTGCTCACAGAATCACAGATTCATTCAGATATCTATCTATCTGTCATTGGCTAGGCTGTCACATAAAATTTGCTTGCAAGCAAACTCACAAACTTAACTCACAATATACTATGTATGTAAATATTGAATTTGTTATAAAAAAGCAACTTTTATCCAAAATCAGGTAAAGCAGGCAGATTGAGTTGCTCACAGAATCATTCAGTGATCTATCTATCTGCCATCGGCTAGCTCAGTCTCTCAAATTTACTTGCCATGAGTCTGCACTGAATTTGCTTGCAAGCAAACCTTCAGTCCTAAAGGAGGTTCGGCTGTGCTTAGCTAGAAAGCAAGAAATCCAACCATTTCCTGCTTCCTAGCTAATCTAAATCTCCTGGCACAGCAGAACAGATGATGGTTGGAAAAAGGAAAAATAGTAACTTAGCAGACAAGTTTGCTGGGTAAGGAGTGAGTGGGCAGGGAGGGTTCCCGTGGGCCATGTGGGCTGAGCAGACTTGTGTTTCTGCGCAGCCTGGATTAATTGCTTTGGGGGGGGTGCTCTGGGAGTGAGATTTCTCTGCGGCCCACCAAAATTTTCTCATGGCCCACCAGTGGGCTATGGCCCACCAGTTGGTGACCGCTGCTCCAGAACTGGTTGGAACCTGCTGAATACCACCTCTGGTCCTGAACAATATTTAGGTTGTGAGATGAAAATTAGGCCCTAAATTCTGAATCTAATTTTCCAAATATTTTTAAGACTATTTTTTATTTATTTTCAAAATAGCAGTTATCCAAATAATTACACATAATTTGTTGAAGAATACCAATTTACTTACCCCAATATACTTAAATGAGTCTATATTACCATCATGATCCATCAACAGCTTCCTTTTATAAGTTCTCGTCTTATTTTCCTCCTCTTTCTTTTTAAAAACAGATTTATGATGTTATCTTTGAAATGTTCTGATTTCGTTAGTTTGTGACACAGGTTTTTTGGGATTTAATAAAGTGGTTCTTCTCTACACACTGTAAACAACTACTTAGCAGATGCAATTTTTTGTCTGCAATCAATTTAAGGTTCTCAAATCTCTCAATTTAGCTAGTAAAATGGACCTTTTAACACTGCCATCCTTTATGGGATGGAGTCATAAATGATCTCTTGCAGTAATTACATTTAATTTGATGTCCTCATTAATACGTTTCTGGACCTGCAGATGGTACTTCAAGGAAAGATATACAGTAATAATATGGACACAAATGCTTTATAAGTCCTAGTAGTAAAGTACAAAGCATCTATCAAAACAATGTAATTGAATGCAACCTGTCACTTCCATTCAGTAAAACTGAAAAAGTTATTGAATATGTGTGCCCGATGAAAAATATAACTTTTATGCTTTAAAAACCTTGTACAATAAAAACATGAGATGTTTTATGTTCTTTGATTAGAATAACAAAGGAAAAACTTCAGGAATAAAACACTTTCAGTCTGGAAACAACCTGAATTCTATTCTCAAAATAAAGTGAAATCTATTTCTATTGAGTTGCTTATTTTGAATGACTTTTCCTCTTACTAAATTATTTTGAATAATACTGCAATTCAGGAGGAACTGAACTATTCTGTTCCACAGTACATGATGATGATAATTACAGTTACTTTTTCAATCATCAGCTGAAGGCAACCAAAATAATTGGATGGCCAGTATTCAATAGACACTATTTTAACCAACTTTCAAAGTACAGTGAACCTCACCATATATTGTAGTTAGATAAATTTGTTTCCAACTATTCAATTCACTCACTGCTACAAAAGTAATTAAGACATTTTCCCTTTATTCTTTGGGATAGATGCCTATCTGAGTGGGTTTTCACATGCCTAGGTAACTAAACTTTCAATAAAGCTAAGACCATAAACTGGAAAGATCACATTAAAGATGAGTGCCAATGCAGCAGCAATCACCTAAAAAGGAGATAATAATATCTTCCTAAAACAGCAATCTTTATTAAATATTAAAAAATAAAATGCCACAAAATAATTTTGGAAAATTAGATAAATAAATTAGATTTAAATCAATTAGGGAAGTAAATTGAGTCTGGAATATGAACATTAACATCAACATTTTTTGATAGCATCAAATTTTAACACCAGTTGAACTTCCCTGGAAACTGCATCCTAAATTTGGTCAGAGAACTGATTTAAAGATCTTCAATCTTTTTTTCCCAGTATCTTCTTAGGTTATATAAGTATTCAGGATTCAGCTTTGAAATTATTATTGTTAGGTTTTTTAAGAAACTTAACTATATTGGTTTACCATATATGGCTGCAAGTCAGAATGACTCAGCACTATCTTGTAGCCACGATGCTGATTGGCTACAGGAAGTAGGAGTGCTATATAGTAAGAAGCCAGAGAGCACATGGCTAGTGCTGTTTGTTGGAATGCTGCTACTGGTTTGCTAGGCTTCTACTATGCTACTCTGCTACTCGGCATGTATCTTCAACACTGTAACTATATTCCTCCATTGATGCATGGATGTATTGAAGATGATGTATTGCTGTTATATCTACTGAACAAGAATGGTTAGTAAGCTAATCTACTGATGGATGAACTGTATATGATATTGGACTGAAACTTGGACTGTGCTGAAACTTGGATTGTATATAAAGACTTTGCACTTCAACTGCTGTGCTTGTGTGGTTTTATACTCACTGCTACAATCTGAACACTGCTTCCGTCTGCTGTATTACTCCTTGATACCAAGGATACTCTGATAAATACTTAACATTGGTTATGGGCCCAGGCTATCAAGATATACCATAAACCAGACCTATGCAAGATATCCAGCTCCAGAGTCAAAGGTTGTTAGTGTGAACTGAGTGAATCACTATACAGAAGGTTCATTGTGGTAAATGGTTGAAGTGAAGATGGCACAAGAATACATGTCCAGCTTAGCTATAATTACCCAGTTGGATGGCACCAACTATGTTACTGGTCCACCAAGTGCAGTTTGCTCTTGAAGAGAGAAGGACTATGGAATGCTGTTGTCAATCCACTGGATGTAGAAGCTTTGGATACCTCGAATGATGCTGACCAAAGAAGCTAGATGAATTGCCAGAGACAACGAGAGAGCTTTGTGTGTTATTGGACTTACTCTTGGTGATTCACAGCTTGTGCATGTTCATGGTGTGGAATCTGCAGCCAAATGCTGGAAGACCCTCAAGAAGCTCTATGTTAGAGACAGTGTTGGTTCTCATATTAATCTAACATGAAAGCTGTTTAGAGACCGTATGCGTAAATGCAGAGATGTGCTTGCTCATTTTGAGTATATGAAGAGAGCTCTGCAACAACTTCATGAACAGAAGCTGATTAAAGTCTATATTATTCTTTCATCTTTAGATGACTCTTATGATGACTATCTTCTCTTGAAGTGTTGGACAAAGAAGAAATTACTTTGACTAACATAACAGGGAGGCTAATAGAAGAGTCAAGACAGCGAAAAGACAGACAACAACTGAGACAAGATGATCAATCTATGGCTGAAGAACAAGCTACAGTTTATGTTGTTAAAAAATGTTATGTATGTGGGGCTAAAGGTCATTTGGCTAGAAATTGGAAGAAGAAAAATACACAGGATAGAAAGTTGAAAAAGTACAGCAATAATTTAGCTATATGTAATGCTAGTTTAGCAGGAAATCATGATAAATGGAGCATCACATTGTATTACTAATAGAAAGCAACAGTTTGTTCATATGGAACATGGTGCTCAAAGTATTTCACTGGGTAATGGCTGGAAGCTCAAGGCTTCAGGAAAAGGTAATGCATTTTGTTCTTGTTTAAATGAGGAGTTACCCATGCTGTGTGTGCCTAGTACGACATATCAGTTATTATCAGTGAATGTACTGATAAAAGCGGGATATACAGTAACATTCAAAGGATTAGAATGTGTACTAGAGAAACAAGGTAAGCGTGTTACGGCCAAACTTGATAATGGCTTGTTTATATTACAAGATAACCCAGTTCTAAACACTAAGGTGGGGTTTGAGAACAGAAAGCCACATGATGAATGTATCCATCTATTACACAGACGTATGGGGCATGTTAACTTTAAAGCATTAAGAAAAACGGTGGAATTATCAAAAGGTATCAGGATTAAGCCTTGTAATCACTATGTTGATTGCAATGTTTGTAACAAGGAAAAGGGTAAGCTAACTCCTGCTAATAGAACAAATAGTTTTAAAGCCAGTGAACCTCTACAGGTGGTAGTAGCAGACTTAATTGGTCCAAAGGAACCCAGCTTTGGGGAAGCGAGGTATATATTAAGTATTGTAGATTTATATTCTCGATATGGGTTTATTTAATGAAAAGCAAGGCTGAAACATATCAGAATTTTACAAATTGGTTAAGGTTTGTGGAAAGAAAGACAAAACTTAAAGTCATGACATTAATGACTGATAATGGGTCAGAGTTCACTAACAATAAGTTTGTAACTATGTTGAAGAAGGCAGGTATAGACCATAAGTGGTCTGTGCCTTATAGACCTCAACATAATGCTTATTGTGAACGGAGAGGTCAGACATTACAAACCATGGTTAGAGCTATGTTCAGTGATTCTGGTTTAAATAAGAAATTGTGGGGAGAAGCCACAAAATGTGCTAATCATATTCTAAACAATGTAGTCCACACAGCAACAAATGAATTGGTGTTTGTTCGCTGGCATGGTAGACAACCGAATCTTAGTTATCTCCATGTATTTGGGACCGCTGCATGGGTACATATCCCAGCTCAGCTGAGAAGCAAGGAACAATCTAGGGCTAGAAAAATGTATTTTATAGGATACAAATCTAATCACAAGTCATTTAGATTTTGGGAACCAGGCACAACTAAGGTTTATTGTAGTGATAATGCAAAGTTCCTAGAGCACATAGGATGGGAGAAAATAGACCAGGATTATGTTATTGTAGAATCAAAGGTACCAATTAAGAGTAAAGATAGTAATGAGTCTGTAGAGGAAACACCAAGTGATGATTCAGATATAGAGGAATCCTCTGTCTCTTTAAAAGAGGGAGAAGTAGATGAAAGCTTGATAGGGGAGGTAAAAGAGGAGTTTAATCAGGTGACTAGTCCAGTATTGCCCAGAAGGACTACTAGAGTATCACGACTTCCTGATAGATACCAGGTTAATGTTGCCCAGCAAACAGGTCTTGAACCTTATAATTATGAAGACATTAAGTCTTATTCTGAGAAAGAGCAAAAAGCTTGGAATGAAGCTATGAAAAAGGAGCTAAAGTCATTGAATGAATTAAAGGTATTCGATGAAGTCAAACTTCCTAAAGGTGAAAAGGCAATTGGGTGCAGATGGGTTTATAAACTTAAGAAAGATATAGAAGGAAATGTGATCCATAAGGTACGGCTAGTCGCTCAGGGTTTTACTCAAACAAAGTTAGACTACGATGAGGTTTTTGCTCCAAGCCTAAAGGCTAGCACTTTAAGAGCAGCACTAGTATGGGCAGCAAAAAATAGATACGTAGTGAATCATATAGATGTTGAAACGGCATACCTGCATGCTCCATTACAACATACTATATATATGAAGAAACCTCTGGGAGTGAATGATAATAGGAAGGAGACTGTTTGGTTATTAAAGAAGAGTTTATATGGTCTTAAACAGTCAGGCCATGAGTGGAATAAATGCGTAGTAAAAAAATTAAACAAATTAGGTTTTGAGAGTGGTTTGGCAGACCCATGTTTGTTAAAAAGAAAGAAGAATGGGATGTTGGAATTGTTATTATTATTTATTGATGATATTGCCATAATCACTAAGACTGTGCAGGAATCTGAGGATATAATAGAAAGTTTGCAAGCTAAGTTTAGGGTAAGAACACTAGGAGAAATTAAACACTATCTTGGACTTGATATATGTAAGACACAAAAAGGGTTCAAAATATCTCAAGTGGATAAAATAATCGCTTTACTAAAAAGATACAACATGGACCAATGCAAAACTTCCAAAACACCTATGAGGAAGGAGTTTAACAATGATAACACTGAGAGTCCTTTATCTGATAAGAATATCTATCAATCTTTGATAGGTAATTTATCATATTTAGGAAATTGATCAAGGCCGGATATTGCTTATAGTGTAAATCAGCTGGCCAAATACGCTATAGAACCCAATGTTAAACATTAGAAGGCTGCAAAGCGAATACTTAGTTATTTGAAGAAAACTTTGCATTATGCATTGTATTTAGAACCTGATAAGGAGTTAAGTCTTATTGCATATGCTGATGCAAGTTTTGCAAAAGATGTTAAAACAAGGAAATCAACATCTGGTTTGATTATAATGCTGGGGAATGTAATGATTGAATGGCAATCAATTAGACAGCAACATATCAGTCTTTCAACGATGGAAGCTGAATTTTCTTGTTTATCTTTGTTATGTACAAAGTTGATTTATTTTAAACAACTATGTTTGGATTTTGAGTTGGATGTAAGTAAACCATTTACTGTATATGAAGATAACCAGGTTGCTATAAAATTAGCAACTAGTATCGCTGTTAAAACAAGATCAAAGCATACTGATTTAAGGTATCTTAATGTACGACACTGTGTGGAAAACAAACTGATTGTGCTAGAGTATTGTGAAAGTGAACAGAATATTGCTGATAACTTCACGAAGGCAAAAGGTTTTCAGAAACACTACGATTGTTGTAAGAAATATGGTTTAACTTTGTAACTCTGTAATAATGTAAATATGCACTGTAACTTTGTGTATGTGTGTATATATATGTAAATATAATGGTTGTTTATATATAGTAAAACAAAGGGGAGTATGTTAGCTTTTTTTAAGAAACTTAATTATATTGGTTTACCATATATGGCTGCAAGTCAGAATGACTCAGCACTATCTTGTAGCCATGATGCTGATTGGCTACAGGAAGTAGGAGTGCTATATAGTAAGAAGCCAGAGAGCACATGGCTAGTGCTGTTTGTCTGTTGGAATGCTGCTACTGGTTTGCCAGGCTTCTACTATGCTACTCTGCTACTCGGCAAGTATCTTCAACACTGTAACTATATTCCTCCATTGATGCATGGATGTATTGAAGATGATGTATTGCTTTTATATCTACTGAACAAGAATGGTTAGTAAGCTAATCTACTGATGGATGAACTGTGTATGATATTGGACAGAAACTTGGATTGTGCTTATATCACTGTATATAAAGACTTTGCACTTCAACTGCTGTGCTTGTGTGGTTTTATACTCACTGCTACAATCTGAACACTGCTTCCGTCTGCTGTATTACTCTTTGATACCAAGGATACTCTGCTAAATACTTAACAATTGTGTAGTCCCTTGATTCTTGTCTAAATTGTCTAAAATTGATGAATGAGTCATAAGGCATTCCTAGAGCAGAAATGATATGGGAATATCCACATCGTCTGTCAAACTCATATTTTTCTTTTTAAGGTATTTATTTAACATAATTAATTCAGTCGATAAGATTGTTAGACTACTGATCTAGGCAGTCCCTTCCTTCAGACTTATCATCTCAAAGATACAACATTTCAAGGAAAAAGCATGGAGAAGTTTTTGCATTTTTCAAAATTATAGTTCTTAGGATCAGCAGATGGGAGAACATCAGGGTAGTTTGATGGGATTGCTGCCACTCAGAATCAGTGCAGAAAAAGACAGATGTTCCCTTTTGCCCTATTGTCCTCTTTTCCCATTTGTTCACGTCCTGCTATTAGACATTAGTGGGATAGAATGTGGTCAGCCCATACAGAAATGATGCATATGCTCTGCAGAAAAACATTAGAATTGGCATTATGTGTATGAGATTATACAGTGTCTAGGAAGATTCTCAGTCATCTAGGATGTGGTTGTGCCAAAGAGGCAACTGGACTTTCTGGTTTTTCTTTGAAGATGTTTCGCTTCTCATCCAAGAAGCTTCTTCAGCTCTGACAAAGGGTGTTCATCCCAAAGTGTATCACTAAATGTTTATGGAGATTTTCAGCCATCCTGATCATGGTTGTCCCAAAGGTGCTTTTTGAAGAGGCATCTGGAGTGAAGAAGAGCTGAAGAAGCTTCTTGGATGAGAAGCAAAATGTCTTCAAAGAAAAACCAGAAAGTTTAGTTGTCTCTTGAAAAAAGCACATTTGGGACGAGATGATTCAATGTTCAAGGAGTTCAAGGAAAACTGAAGATAAAAGAAAAGGTTGCCATGTCAAGTACAGAATCTTGTAAAATATCCAAACATTGTTTCAGGAAATAAACAAGCAAATGACCAATGTATCATTTATTTCAATCTCAATCTGTATTCTTTAAATAGACAATCATGTTTTCTGGCTTCTTTGAATGACCAAGTGAATTTCCTTGTTTAGACCAATTAGGCAATCAATTTTAAAGCATTATTTTGATTCCAAACCAATGAAGAAAGTCCTCAACCTTTTTATTTATTTATTTATTTATTTATTTATATTATATATTTTCCAACATTTACACCACATTTCCAATCTTTACAGCATTTCAGTATCAGTATCACTCATAATTACATACTAGTATTTTCTTTTTTCTTCCTTTCCTCTTATGTACTATTCTTATAATAATATTCTTACATATATATTTTGCCTTTTCACAAATACATACATACATACGTACGTATGTACGTACGTACGTACGTACGTACGTACGTACATACATATATTTCTTGTCATTCTTGAGTAACCTTTATATATACTCTTCATGTCTATTCTCTAACCACTCATACCATGTGTCTCAAATCATATAGTATTCCATTTCTCCCTTATTGAAAGTCCTCAATCTTAAGGCAATTCAAAAATCTAGCATAAGGTGAATCAAATACAAACATCTACATAGGGATGTTGTTGGAATTGAATTTATGATAAATCAATTCACCAAAAGTACTATAGATTAAAAACAATGTAAATCAAACCAGGAATTTTGTATAGTCTATTCAAAAAATAGACTATACCCTTGGACTGCAAGGTGATCAAACTGGTCAGTCCTAGAGGAGATCAACCCTGACTGCTCTTCAGAAGGCCAGATCCTGAAGATACAATTCAAATACTTTGGTCACCTAATGAGAAGAAAGGACTCACTGGAGAAGAGCCTAATGCTGGGAAGGATTGAGGGCAAAAGAAGAAGGGGATGGCAGAGAATGGGGTGGCTGGATGGAGTCACTGAAACAGTCAGCATGAACTTAAATGGACTCCAGGAGATGGTAAAGGACACAAAAGTGAAGAATGTTGTCCATGGGGTCACGATGGATTGGACATGACTTTGCAACTAACAACAACATTAAAAAAAAATTCCAGTTGGGGATAAGAGTTGTGTGAAGAACATTTTTTAAAATGAAACACACTGTAAGTAGAAATATTTTTATAGGAAGAGATACTTTTTGAGATTCAGATTATTGAGAAGTTGGATAAGAAAGTGGCTCCTATACTCCCAACATATTTTTACCCTTGATTGATAATATGTCATCAAGTGATCATCAATTCTTAGCAATCATTTCTTTAAAAATGAAGTTTTTAAATGAATATTTTCCCATGAAATCTGTCCCTAAACTGGTCTTTCAGGGTTTTTAATCTTCAACCTTATCTATCTTGATTTTTTAAAGAAAATCATGGAAATAAAGATACTTTGCACTAAATATCCCTTAAAATTAAAAAAAAAAAACTGGAAATCCAATATAAAACCCCTTTATCTCTAAGATTGTTTATTACTTCCATAAAGTTTTTTTGACAACGAATGCTTTCCATTGGACAAGAAAAATGGATTAGCTGTACATTCCATTTTCCATCTGCCTAGAAATAAAATAAATATAATATGGATAGGTCTTTGAGATACCAGTTAGTTATTGCAACATGGACCATAAGGTCAAAGTGAGTGGACCTATGGCAGGTGAAAAAGGAACCAATCTATTTAGACTTATCCTAAATATTGACATTTAACTGGAAAAAGGTAATGACAAACCATTTCTAGATTGTTGCCAAGAAAATATATAGATATTTCTATCTCATTTAAATGAGTTTGAATGCCAGATGATGAGATTTCCAGATTGAAAACATATTACAAATTTGCAGGAAAGGCATCATTGTTCCAGCACAAGCTGAAAAAAACTGGAAATCTAAAAGAATAGTGGTAATTTATTATTGCCGACTTAGAATTTTAGCATCTCCCACAAGGTTTAATTTTCTATATAGAATACAATACAATAGAATTCTTTATTGGCCAAGTGTGATTGAACAAACAAGGAATTTATCTTGATGCAAATGCTCTCAGTGTACATAAAAGAAAAGATACATTTGTCAAGAATCATAAGGTACAATACTTAATAACAGTCATAGGTACAATAAGCAATCAAATCATACTAGGAAACAATATAAATCATAAGGATACAAGTGACAAAGTTACAGTCATACAGTCACAAGTGGGAGGGGATAGGTGATAAGGAATGAGGAGGAGATTAATAGTAATAGTAGTGCAGACTTTATAAATAGTTGGACAGTGTTGAGGGAATTATTTGTTAGCAAAGTAATGGCGTTTGGGAAAAAAACTGTCCTTGTGTCTAGTTGTTCTGGAGTCCAGTATTATGTCATTTTGAGGGTAGGAGTTGAAACAGTTTATGTCCAGGATATCAGGGGCCTGTAAATATTTTCACAGCCCTCTTTTTGATTTGTACAGTATACAGGTCCTCGATTGAAGGCAGGTTGGTAGTAATTGTTTTTTCTGCAGTCCTAATTATTCTCTGTGTCTGTCCTGTTGGGTTGCAGAACCAAACCAGATAGTTATAGAGGTACAGATGACAGACTCAATAATTCCTCTATTGAACTGTATCAGCAACTCCTTGGACAGTTTGAGCTTTCTGAGTTGGCGCAGAAAGAACATTCTTTGTTGTGCTTTTTTGATGATGTTTTTGATGTTAGGTATCTATTTTAGGTCATGTAATATAGTAGAACCTAGAAATTTGAAGGTCTCTATGTTGATACTGTGTTGTCTCATATTGTAAGAGGTGGTTGTATGGAAGGGTTTCTCCTAAAGTCTACCACCATTTCTACGGTTTTAAGTGTGTTCAGTTCCAGACTGTTCCGGTTACACCACAAGGCAAGTTGTACAACCTCCTGTCTATATGCGGATTCCTCATTGTCTTGAATGAGACCAATCACTGTTGTATCATCCTCAAACTTCAATATTTTAACAGATGAATCATTTGAGATGCAGTCATTGGTATATAGGGAGAAGAGAAGCGGAGTAAACACACAGCCTTAGGGGGGCCCCTGTGCTAACTGTACAGGTGTCAGATGTGTTTCTACCTAGATTCTGCTGCTTCCTGTCTGTTAGAAAGCTTATGATCCACTTCCAAGTGTGTTCAGGTACCACTAGCTGGCTTAGTTTATTTAGAAGAATGTCTGGAATAATGGTATTGAATGTTGAACTAAAGTCTACAAAGAAGACTCTTGCATAGGTATTTGGAGATTCAAGGTGTTGTAGGATGTAATGCAGAGCCATATTAACAGTATCATCTGTCAATCTATTTGCTCGGTGTGTAAACTGCATGGGATTTAATAGCAGATCTGTGGTGTTTTCAGGTGGGACAGCGCTAGCCTTTTCATAACTACAGAAGTTAGAGCAACTGGTCTATAGTCATTCAGTACCCTGATGGAGGGTTTCTTTGGCACTGGAATCATAGTAGAGTGTTTGAAGCAAGAAGGAACAGAGCCCATCTCTCGTGATTTATTGAAGATTCAGGTGAAGAAGGGGGCCAATTGCTCAGCACAGACTTTTAAGCAAGAAGGAATTGTCTGACCCTGGTGCTTTTCCTAGCTTTTGTCTGTGAAATGGATCTTGCACTTCTTTTTCTGTGATCACCAGAGGTTGTGATCCCAATGGATTGGGGTCAGTTGTAGGAGATTTGGCTGTTGTTGGTGTGTTTGAGATGAGGGTTGTGGAGATAGGTGGTTGTAGTTTCTTTTCAAACCTGCAGTAAAACACATTCAGGTCATCTGCTAGTTGTTGATTTCCTTCTGCCTGGGAAGGAGGTTTGCTGAAGCCAGTGATGTTTTTAAGAGTTTTCCACTTGTTTGCTGATTCATTTGTTGAGAACCAATTCCTTAACTTTTCATAGTAGCTTCTTTTTGCTGCTCTGATGTCTCACCTTTTTCAGTGCTGCTGCTTCTTTCCTTTGTTTGTTGTAATCTATAGCACTAGGGAATTAGTTAGAATCTCATTTGCAAAGACAGGTGAGGTGAAGAATCAGAAAGCTGCTCCTTAACGAAATTCTTAGCAGATGGTCTCGTGAGTATGAAATCCATAGTGAATTACAGAGAATAATAAAGAAACCATTAGAGAGCATTTCATCGAAACAACCATCATCAGTGCCATTTTGGATCCCATATATTTAAAACAATTTATTTATCCCATATATTTAAATTTTGATATCATATTTGATAATTTGATGTCATATATTAGTCAATCCAGTTAAGAGGGAGGGGGAAGGAGGGAGGATCATTCTAGTTTTTGGGAAACAGCGTTGAACTTTCATGAATAAATTGAATGACAATGTACTCTGACCAAAGCCAAAATGAAATTTGGTCACTAATGGTACTAGTATTAAAAGTGGAATTCTTAGACCAAATAAGGGAGATTTGGGAGAATGTCTAAATTGCCAAATCATTGCACTAACATGAAATGATGTCCAAGCAAGGTTTTTCTTACAGACAATTAGAGAGACATACATGGAAAAAGAAATACAAGATGAATAGGACCTCAGACATACTCGAGGGACATGAGATCAGTCAAATGCAGCATGTATTTGAAATATGGGTGGAGATTGATTTATTTTTTCTCTTTTCTCTGTGAAGTTAGATGAAGGATTTTAGTTCTCAATATTCTGGGATCAACAAGAGAAAAGACACTTCAACAGTAGATTTGAGAAAAAAAACTTTGGAAAAATTGGAGAATAAAGTTGGGGTCATGTGGAAGTATTTTCTGACTCTTTGTTTCAGTCACACTTTTAGCCATTCTATCATCTGATGCATGCTGTGGATATTATCCACATAGCACCCACTTCTTTCGAACAAGAAAGGAAATGATAGCATCTACCTATTCTTATATGTTATAGGGGGCGTGCATAAGCGCACCAATGTGCCTACAGTCCCTGTCCTATTGATTCTTTTTATTTTTCTTATATGTATCCATTTCATGTATTCATAACTATGTTTATATTTATACCTATTATCTTGTAAGCGATTGACAAATCAAATCAAATCAAATAAATAAATAAACATTTGTGACTTCCAGAACCATCAGTCCGCAAAGATTCCAAGCATGATTTTCACCAATCTCCTGGCTGAGCTGACCCAACAATTGAGCTACTGTATTTTATGGAAAATGAAGACCAGTAAGTTTGAGGTCCATCTTGATACTTCTGCCATGACTCTGATAATTAGTCTCTTTCATATTCTGCAAAAAATGTCCCAATTCATTTACAAATACTGCACTCTCCTTGTGCAAAACACACCCTGCATGAAATTTAACATGGACATTCCCTACTTAAAAGTATTTTCACTGCACATTTAACAATATTCTGTAAGCAATTCTTACAAACATCTTTAAAAAAAAAAATGAATTCAAAGAGAAGCTCGACTTCTGGTTCTTTGTCCTCTTCTAAATATCTTACTTGGCCTATTCTTCTGGGAAAAGAAGTACAATGCATGTCTTTCTGCATCTGCTTTTGTACTGAATTACAGTCTGTTCATGTACTGAATTGGAGATAACTATTCTGGAATAATTCAGGCTGATCTGCCCTTTCTTCTTGCGTTAGCAAAAGGGTGGGACCCCTACATTAAGGGAAGGCAGGAATGGATAATGTGTTCTCAGCCAAATTCTACCCTACCGGGAACTTATCTTCTATCCAGGTTTTTTTATGCACATAAAAAGGTGTTTCTTTTAATCCCTTCCTTGGTACAAACAGGGAAATTTAATCTATCTCCACCTCATAAAAAATACCTCCATTCCAATTAGTTCTGCCTTTAATAATCATTTCATACCAGCAATTGTCTATCATGAAAGACTGTGTGCATCCATTCAATGCTGGATGGACCTTCCTTCCTTGTTTCCTTCCTTCCTTCTTTCCTTCGTTCTTCCCTTTTGTCCCTCCCTCCCTTCCTTTTTTTCCTTCCTTCCTTCCTTCCTTCCTTCCTTCCTTCCTTCCTTCCTTCCTTCCTTCCTTCCTTCCTTCCTTCCTTCCTAGATTTCTTCTTCTAATCCAAATTTCGAAGTAACAATTGTTTTCTCCTGCTTTTTAGCAGTTCTGAAAAGAAATACTTACAGAAATAGAAGTGGGAGGAGCAAAAAATAGGTGGAAGCTTCCACTCCATTAAGCCTGCTACTCCAATATTATTTTTCTTTGCCACATGCCCACTACAAGTGATAAAAGGTCTCTTCTTTATTTTTATATTTCCAATAGTCAATTGAAATACCCTTATACATTCTTGACAACTTACCTGGTGTTAAACACCAATGATATATCATCTTGTAAAAAAACCCTTTAAAATTATAACTTAATGTAAATTTTAAACCTTTCATCCACATATTCTCCCACTGTTCAAGCATGACATTATATCCAAAGTTCCTTGCCGTCTGCGTCATGCAGTGCTTTACATATTCATTCTCCAAATTCAAGTTCAATAACAGTATATAAACTTTGGCAATAATATATTCATGACTACCACACAGTAGGATTTCCAATTTGTTTTTCACAAAATCAAACCCATAAGTCTTTTTGTTAGATTTAAATCTTTTTTTCAATTGTAAATATGTAAACCAATGGCAGATATGTCCTTCTGATTCTAACTCCTCCTTAGACTTAACACTAGGATCACCAAAGTTAAAAGATATTATTTGAACATAAGTCCACCAGCTTGCCTTCACTACCATTTCTTTTCCATTGGTAGATATGCCAATACTCCATAGCTTATGTCTATCTGAAAATCTAGAAATCAAGATAGCAACACATAGATTTAAAACCAGAAATATTTTTGTTGGGCATCTTACCGGAAAAGTATAACAAGGGGAAACATATTTGATTTTACACATCCTAACTGCAGCTAGAATTGTATATGTAAGCTAGAATTTTAGATGTAATAAAAATTTTAAAATTAAAGACAAAAAAGCTAGCAAGTGGTGGTATTCAGCTGGTTCTGTCTGACCAGTTCTGGAGAACCGGTAGCGTAAATTTTGAATAGTTTGAAGAACCAACAAATACCACCTCTGACTGACCCTACCCCCATCTATTCTCTGCCTCCCCAGTCTCAGCTGATTGGGTGGGTCTTCTTTTGTTGCCCTGCACAGGAGAATGGAGCTGAAAGCAGGTTAGTGGGGTGGGGAGGGAATGAAATTTTTCAATATCTTTCCCCTACCATGCCCGCCAAGCCACATCATGCCCACCAAACCATGTCCACAGAACCGGTAGTAAAAATATTTGAATACCACCACTAAAGTACACAATACTTGAACTTTGAGGGAAAAAAACCATTTTTCCTTTAAAAACGCAGATTTTTCCATATTTAATTCAATACTTTAATATTACCAAAAACTTTAGAAAACAAGAAATTTAAAGAGTTTGCAGTGTTGTCAGCAAGTAGCACAAACAAGGCAGAAAGCCACTTTCCTTCTCTCTCTCTCTCTTTTAAACTAATTTCTAAGGCATTTAGAAAACAATGCAAAAAAGAAACACTGCACACAATTTACATGTATTTCTTATACAGTTTGCATAGCATATTATTATTTCCAAAATATGCACATTTTGGTGTACTTTTTAAAACATATTCGTGCGTGTATGTATGTATATAGAATAGAATAGAATAGAATGGAATGGAATGGAATAGAAATACTTTGCTGAATTTAAAAGTCACCCTTGACTTATAGAGCAATATTCAGGGGAAATGTACCATATTGGTTAGAACAACGGTCACCAACTGGTGGGCTGCAGCCCACTGGTGGGCTGTGGAAAAATTTTGGTGGGCCACAGAAGAAATGGCCCCCCAAAGCAATTAATCTGGGCCATGCAGTTCTCACGCCTCCCAGCTCTCCGAGGGACCCCGGAGTCAGGTCCCTTAGATGCATGCACCAACCAGCTCCTACACCCGGTGGCAGTGGCAACAGCAGTCCCCTCCCCCAGTGCCCACTGTTAGCTCTCCCCATTAGTTCTCTAGCTTTGAATTGCTGCCGCCTCTCTTTCCTCTCCCCCCGTGCTCACATGCAGGCAGGAAAGGAAAAGGAAACGGAGCCATGTGCAGCTCTCCATTCTCCCACCCCTCGCTGCCTCTCCCAACATCGAAGCCTCAGAGATGCAGGCAAAGCCACCGCAGCGGTAGTGTCCTGAGTTGCCTTAGCATGCTCGGTAGTTAAAAATTGCCCTACCCAGAGAAGGAAGTGGTGCTGGAAGAGGAGGAGGCAGTAGTGGAGAAGCAAGCAACTCAGGGCGCTATTGCTGTGGCAGCTTTGCCTGCATTTCCGAGGCTTCGATGTTAGGAGAGGCAGCAAGTGATGGGAGTGTGGAGAGCTGTGCATGGCTCCGTCTCCCTTTCCTTTCCTGCCTGCACATGGGCCGGGGGGGAGGAAAGAGAGAGAGCCGGAAGCAATTCAAAGCTAGAAAACTAATGGGGAGAGCTGACAGTGGGTGCTGGGGAAGGGAACTGTTGTTGCCGCTGACGCCATGTGTAGGAGCATGCATCTCAGGGACCTGAGCCGGGAGGCATGGGAATTGCAAGTGGGAGCGTTTGATGATTTCGAAGAACTCCTGGAACACGGTAGATTGGAGTTTTGTAGGTCTCAGTGAAAGAGTGAGCTTTGTTTCGTCTCCTTTCCCCCCCTGATAATGCGAGATATGCTTTCTCTCCCCCCCCCCAATAATCACTGGCTGTGGTTGGGCTTGGCAGTGAAGTGTTAAAGCGAGCGAAGTGCCCCCATGGACACCTTTCCTTGCCTGTCTCCAGGTGAGGCTGGAAGAGCCCCCACCCCAGCTTTTCCTTGGCTGCAGATCTGAGCCTCTCAATCTTCCACCCGGGATCTGAAAGGAGCTCCCACTTTCTCCCCCTCCCCCCCAATTAATCACCAAGAGAGTCAGTCCTTCTGCAGGCAGATGCCTGCTGAGAAGCCCCTGGAGTGTCAGCCAAGGGGCGCTGCCCCCCAAGGAGAGCAAAGCCCCTTTTCTGCCTCTGCTTCTCTCAGTGGCAGTTGCCCCGAGGCGCCTCAGCTCAGACACAAATACACACACACCCCGCCCGCTCTTCTGCCTCTTTGGAAGGTGCCAGATGGGGGGAGGCTTCCAGCCCAGAATGTTTTATTTTGTTATCATTAAGCACTTACATTTTGTTATAATTAAATAAGTAAGTGTGTGTGTGTGTGTATGTGTGTGTGTGTATCATGTATGTATGTGTGTGTATATATATATATATATATGCGTGTGTGTGTGTGTGTGTATGTATGTATATATATAAATACCTGAACAAAGCTGAATACCATACATATAAATACCCGCGAAAACTTAAGAAAACAAATATATATATATATATATATATATATATATGGATCTTTGGTTCTTTGGGTTTTCTCCCGTGTAGAATTGGAAATACCTAGGCGACGTTTCGATGAAGTCTCATTCATCATCTTCAGGCTTGCGTCTTCGGCCTTGTGCTTCTCAGAGTAATGTGAGCTTGCAGCTGCTTCTTCCTTTTAACTACTAGTGGGGGTGTGACTTGATTGGGTGGGGGCTTGACTGTGTTCTGATTGGGTGGGGGTGTGTTCTCATTGGTTGGGGGTTTGGCTGTGTTCTGATTGGTTGGGGGGCTGGCTGTGTTCTGATTGGTTGGGGGTGTGTTCTGTTCTGGTGGGGGTTTGGTTGTACTCAGGTTAGTCTCAGTTGCTGGGGGATTTGAGCTGGTGAGCTGTGATCCTGTTGTTTGGCTTCGCGTTCGTGGTCGTTATTATATATATATAATTTATATTTAACATAAAAATATATTAAATATATTAGCTTTTTTAAAAAATGCATATTAGTGGTCCGCAGGATTTAAAAGTATGAGTTTGGTGGTCCCTGAGATCTAAAAGGTTGGCGACCCCTGGGTTAGAATATGTGCTGAAGATACAGATAGACCTTGACTTATATCTGTATCTGTAACAGTGACTTTCAATAATTGTTCAAACTTACAACCATTGCAGCATCCCCATGGTCACCTGATCAAAACTCAAATGCTTGGCAACTGGTTCTTATTTATAACAGTTACAGTGTTCAGGGGTCATATGATCACCTTTTGTGATCTTCTGTCAAGCTAAGTCAATAGAAAGCCAGATTCACTTAACGACTGTGTTACTAATTTAATAAATGCAGTGATTCACTTAACAACTTTTTGTCTGATTTTGTCATGCCCCTGCCGGAATCTGATTCCAACAGGGGCATGATAGATTTAAGGAAAGGTTGTAAAATGGAGCAAATCTCACTTTAGTAACTGTCTTGCTTAGCAACAGAATTTTTTAGGTTCAGTTGTGGTCCTAAGTCAAGGACTACATGTATTGTTTTTCAACTGATCAGTTCACCCAACCAGACAGAACAATATGCTTGAGTTTTGCCTCACGTATATTTTCCCAGAAGTGAGAGTTCACATATGCAATTCCCACACATAGACAAAATGATATGGTCTTGCAGAGGTTTTTACCACTTGATTTTCCTTTCTCTATAAATAATATCTGAGCTTCCTGTTCTTAACGCATTTTCCCAGAAATGGAGAAAAAGTAGATTAAGATGAATATGACAGTTAGCATCTCTTGGAATATCATTTTGTTCACAATTTTTAAATAAAGCTTCATAAAAATTAACTTTTTTTTTTCACAACAGGATAGCTTTTTTTAACAAAAAAGTAAATGTGAAAGAAAACAAATATGACTTACATATCCATTGCCATCAGTTTCATTTTTTCACCTTAATCGTTTTAATGCAGAAGAGAATTGACTCACATTTTTCTGTCATCACATGTTATGTGTCTTCTTTTGTTGTCTCCCTTCACCCTTCTTCTGCTTGTCTATTTTAATCATTGAGCATTTCCATAATACTTTGAATGCCATTACAGACAAAAAAACTAAGCAACCAATTCCCATAATTGCTGCCTTCAGACAGTCACCAATAAAGAAAGCCTCGGCAAATATCTTGTACAAAATAGGAAACAGCTCAACAGCAGATAAAAGCATCAAAGAACAAAAGTGAGAATTTGACTAACAGAGGCATTAAATACTAAGCCAAGCTACGCATGTTAAATTCAAAAGGGAGGTAGGAGAAGCAGGGCCATCATCCAGCCTACATAGCTGCTAATTCTCATAAAGTAAATAGGAGCCATCATTCCAGATAATTGATTCCAAACTCTGAAATTGTTCTGACTCTTAGAAAGTTTCTTTCCTAATTTTCACATGGAATTGCCTTTAAATCTATTATTTCATGCCTTGCACTTTGGAATGATAAACAGTCTTGAACTCTTTTGCCTGAATGCTTTATTTAGATGCAGGAGTGGGCTGCTGGGGGCTCGCAGGGATTCAGGAGAGTCCCTAGCTAATATTTTGTGCAGTTCGGAGAACCCCCAAATACCACTCCTGGCTGGCCCCGCCCCACCCTGCCCTGCCCCTCCCAGGAGTCCCCACACGGCTCATTTTGGATACAGATAAGTGCAGGGCCTATATGTAGACTAGGGGAAGGCGAAAAACAGGCCTCTTGGAGTTCAGGAAGGCCAGAAATGGGCCTGTTTCCAGCTTCCAGAGAGTTTCCAGAGCCTGGGGAGACTGTTTTTGCCCTCCAGAAGACTCAAGGAAAGCCTCCAAGGGCCCACGGAGGGCAAAAACACCCCTCCACCATTGTGCAGGAGGCCAACTAGGCCACACCCACTATGGCCATGCTCACCCAGCAATCGGGCAGAGAATCCTTTGCTAAAATTTTTGAAGCCCACCCCTGTTTAGAGGCCTCCCACTTTGCAAGAGTCACAAAATAAAAAATGTCATACAAACTTCATCAAGATAAAAACATTGAAACCATAACTGCCAGAGGCAAGCAGCAGTGTATCCACCAAAGGCTCAGGGAAAGAAGATAGTTTTTTTCTAGTTATGGTCTTCAACTACTTGAAAATGAAGCAACCTTTGGTATTTTGAATATCTCTGGTCTTCACCCAGACCTTTGGTGAGGATGGTTAATGCCTTTCTTTCCATTCCTTGGTTTCTTTTCTCTGCCAAATCTGCTATTTTTATTTCTGTTGCATCACTTTGTGTTTTTGTATTCCTTGTCTTTAATTTTTTTTAAAATAATTTAGGAAGGGATTTAGAACAGAGCACAATGATTAGAATGCAGTACTGCAGGCTAACTCTGCCCAGAGTCTGGAGTTTGATTCTAATGGGCTCAAGTTTGACTCAGCCTTCTATCCTATGGAGGCCGACAAAATGAAGACCCGGATTGTTGTGGGCCATATGCTGACTCTAATAAATCACTTAGAGAGGGCTGTAAAACACTATGAAGTAGTAGATAAGTCTAAGTGCTATTGATATTCCTATTTGTAAATTGCCCAGAGTCACTGGCAGTGAGGTAGTATATCACTTTAATATATTAGTATTTTGCACAGAACAATGTGAAATAGCAGCTTTCAGTTCATTATCAGGAATCAGTACTTCCCAGGAACCTTAAGATATCATGATAGATAGATAGATAGATAGATAGATAGATAGATAGATAGATAGATAGATAGATAGATAGATAGATAGATAGATAGATGTGTGTGTGTTTGTGTGTGTGTGTGTGTTTTAGAAAATCAAATTTACATTATCTTCCTCTAAGACGAAGGGAAATTACCTACAGAATACAAAACAGAAGAGTTGGAAGGAAATTTGGATTTTTTCTGGCCCAACTCCCTGCTCAAGCAAAAGACCCTTTGGGACAAATGGTTGTCTAATCTCTTTTTAAAAACTTCAGTGTTGGAGCACCCACATCTTTGGAGGCAGTGATTAATTGTTCTCACTGACAGGAAATTTCTCTTTAATTCTAGGTTGGATCTCCCTTTATTAAACTTTTATCTGTTATTTCTTGTCTTGCCATTAAGTGTTTTGAAGAATAGATTGACCACCGTGTCTCTGTGACAGACCTTCAAAAATTATAAGATTGTTATCATATCATTCCTAGTCCTTGTCTTCGTTAGAGTAGACATTCCTAGTTTCCACAACCATTCATTGTACAGTTTAGCTTCCTAATTGTTGTGTAGAAGAACTGGACTGCAGTTTCCACTCAGGTTCGTGTTTCAAAAGGAAAAGGAGCTGTCAAACAGCATCAGCTGTTGCTGTTCCAGCTGGCTGCCGAGTTAGCGCAGCAGCTGCGGCAACCCTTTATTTTTAAAATAAAGTTAAGCTGAAGTTTGCTCTGGTTGTCTGCCTCAGTAATTCCGCCACTCTACAACACTGGCGACAAGGGCGGGATACATATAAGAGGCGAACCAAGCAAAGAGACATAAGAGCGAAGTCGCTACAAAAAGAGCTGAAGACATTAAAGAGCTGCTGTCACTGTTCGCGAAGCGTGATTTTCAAATCGCTTCAGGAGAAGTGGCACCCCTGAGAGACAATTACTTCAAATCCTGCATTCCCGCCCTTCAGACCGACGGCAGAGACATGGAAATCATACAGAAACTGGTTTGACTGTTTTATTAGATGCTATTGACCTCACTGACATTTCAGACCATAGGAAAAAATCTTACTTTTTAAGCTTTTGCAGAGACATCGCTACAGAATTATTGGCTCCACAGTCAATTAAAACCATTCAGTGGGAAGAATTGTAGGAAATTCTTTCCAATCATTACTCCCCTAAGCCATCCAGAATTGCCAGGTGTCATGCTTTTAGGAGATGTACCCAGGCTGAGGGAGAAACTATTAGTGAGTATATGGCAGTCCTATGAACAGCTGCCTTGCATTGTGGATTCAAAGACTATTTAGAAGACATGCTATTAGACCAGCTAGTTTGTGGACTACAAAGACGTCTATTAGCTAAAGGAGAATTGACTCTAAAACTAGCTATAGAAGAATCTCAAGCTGCTGAGCTGTCAGCACTCTCAGCAGCTGAAATACAAAGAAATCCAGTTAGTCAAAGTAGCTCAGCTGTTCATTTCGATGAAGCCGCCACAGAGGAGGGCTCTGAAGAGGCTACTGATGTAAACCGCCTCAGGCAGCTCAAAACCAATCAGAGGGAATACAGGCCAGTTTTCAATCAACCTCCACGACCTCAGCCTACCTGCCTAAACTGTGGAGGAAACCATTTCTGGGCATCCTGCAAATTCAGAAATGCCATTTGTTTAAAATGCCAAAAGAAGGGCCATTTAGCAAGAATATGTCAAGCAGGAAAGACTTTTAACCAGCCACAAAAGCCTCAGATAACCATGCACTTCCAAAGACAAATCGAAGACTGTTCACATGCTACCAAGCCAAAATGACAAAAAGAAGTTCTAACAAAATTAGTGTCATTGTTTTTCTAGAAGGTAAACCATGCAGGATGGAAGTAGGCACTGGCTCTGCACTGTTCATCATTTCGTGAGGCACCTTGAAACAACTGCTTCCAAGAATGACAAGAAAGAAGATTCCAGGCTGCAGTTTAACTCTGCGTGACTACCAAGGCAGAACCATTCCTGTCATTGGAAAAGGCAAGTTTTTAATTCAATTTCAGGGTTTTAAGGGTCACTTTCCTTTAGTGATAGTGGATGGCGCCCTCCCAAGCCTGTTAGGGTTAGACTGGTTCCCTGCCCTAGGCCTCCCTATAGGTGAAATCCATTCTATTGCAAATACAGAAGTGGAGTCCCTGTTCAGGAAATATGCTGACGTATTCAGCGACAGCCTAGGCTGCGACGTGGGAACCCCAATATCTTTCAACGTGGACCCACAAGCAGTTCCAATTCGTTTAAAGCCCCGAAGGGTGCCCTTTGCAATCCACCCTAAGCTGGACAAGGAACTAGACAAATTGATTAAACAAGGCATGCTACAATCTACAGACTTCGCTAAATGGGAGACCCCAATAGTGACACCCCTAAAGAAAGACGGCAAGTTGAAAATTTGTGCTGATTACAAGTACACATTAAACAGATATTTACAAATCAGCGCCTATCCAGTCCCCATTGTGCAGCACCTCCTGCATTATTTTGAGCCTGGTACCGTTTTCGCTAAGCTGGATATGTCACAGGCTTATCAGCAGTTCCCTGTTGATGACGCAACTGCAGAACTCCAAACCATTGTAACACACAGGGGTGCTTTTAAGTGTACACGCCTCCAATTTGGTGTTAGTGTGACCCCTGGAATTTTCCAGTCACTCATGGAAAGACTACTTCAAGGGTTACCTGGCTTAGTACCCTATTTCGATGACATTCTAATATCTGCCTCTGACAAACCTCAGTTGCTACAGAGAGTCAGAAATGTCCTTGAATGTTTCAGAAAATCAGGGCTCAAATTAAAAAAGGAAAAATGCACTATTGCCACTCCACAATTCAAATTTTTAGGATACAGAATTGATGCCTCTGGCATCCACCCAACTGAATCTAAAGTAAAGGCTATTCATGAGGCACCCACTCCTACTAACAGAACTGAGCTTCAATCTTTGTTGGGACTTCTAAATTTCTATGCTTCATTTTTGCCACGTAAAGCTTCCATAGCAGAGCCTCTGCAGAGGCTCTTGGACAAACAAACAGCATGGCATTGGGGTCCTAAGGAAGCTTTTGCTTTCAAAGCAGTCAAGTCACTACTCACGTCTAATGCTGTTTTAATACAATTTAACAAAAAATTGCCATTAGTGCTAGCCGCAGATGCTTCACCCTTCGGTATAGGAGCTGTTCTAAGTCACAGACTGCCTAATGGATCAGAGGCACCCATTGCATTTTTCTCTAGAACACTATCCTCCACTGAACATAACTACAGTCAAATTGATAAAGAGGCTTTGGCTTCAGTTGCTTCAGTAAAGAAATTCCATGAGTTTCTCTATGGACATCATTTTGAACTGGTTACAGATCATAAACCTCTTTTAGAACTCTTATCAGGCAACAAGCAAACACCTCAGATTTTGTCTCCAAGGATGACCAGGTGGACATTCTTTCTGGCTGCATATTCCTATATGCTGGTTCATCGCTCTGGCAAAACACTCAGTCACGCAGATGCCCTCAGTCGTTGTCCCCTACCAGTTCCAGTGGAGGATCCTGCTCCGACCTGTGCTGTATTACAAATCAGCAACCTCAAGCTACCTATCACAACCTCTGACATTGCTGCCCATTCTGCCAAGGACAAGGCAATTTCCCAAATCCTTGACTGGGTGGGAAGGGGATGGCCTACAACCCCTTATTCATCTGAATTCATATCCTTCAAATTACGCCAGCAACAACTTTCTTCCTTACAAGGCTGTTTATTTTGGGGAATCAGGGTAGTGATTCCCACCCAACTGCAGACCTCAGTTTTAGAGGTCCTGCATGAGGGGCATCCTGGCATTGTCAGGATAAAGGCCCTAGCTTGCAGTTATGTATGGTGGCCAGGCATGGACACGGAAAGACCACCATCGCCCAAGGAATCCCACCTCAAACCCGTTAACAACGAAAGCCTACCTGAGCAAGCAGCAGTCCAGCAACCAGAACCAACTCCAGATGAGCCTCCACCGTTGGAAGCCGCATGACAGGTCGAAGATATCCATCCAGTGCCATTTCCACCAGAGCCAAGAAGATCTGGTGGATGCTTGTCAGCCATGCCAAGCCACCAAGCCTTCTCCTCCAGCATCCACACCAGGAACTTGGGAGGATGGTCCAGAGTACATATTGACCTGGCTGGCCCTTTTCATGGGCGCATATTCCTAGTATTAGCTGATTCCTTCTCTAAATGGGTGGAAATGAGTTTAATGCCTTCCATGACTATAGAGGCAGTCACTAAGGCCCTGACCAGAATGTTCACCACCCATGGCCTCCCTGACACTATCGTGTCTGATAACGGCCCCCAGTTTACATCTTGTGAGTTTGAAATTTTCTTAGCCAACCAAGGAATCAGACACGTTTTAATAGCTCCTTTTCACCCTGCTAGTAATGTTCTGACTGAACGAGCAATCAGATCAGCTAAGGAGGTCTTGCAAAGACTTGGGCCCTTAGATTGGCACTCTAGACTTGTCAAGTATTTCCTAAGCCAGCACACAACCCCTTGTACTTCCACAAACAGGTCATCAGCTGAACTCGTAATGGGGCACCGTTTAAGGACCACTTTAGATAGACTTCACCCCAATTACGTCCCAGTGATTCCCCTTGGGTCAAACAGCCAGACTAGGAAGTTTGTAATGAATGACCTCATGTATGCCAGGAACTCTGCTGGGCAACCTTTGTGGATGTCTGGGCGTGTGGTGGCAGTAACTGGTCCTAAGACATCTGGCGCCATCATATAGATCAACTAAGGGGACGATGGAACACTGCACCCAGAGGTCATCTAGACATTCCTGACGTGGAAAGACCACTATCGCCCAAGGAATCCCACCTCGAACCCGTTAACAACGAAAGCCTACCTGAGCAAGCAGCAGTCCAGCAACCAGAACCAACTCCAGATGAGCCTCCACCGTTGGAAGCTGCATGACAGGCAGAAGATATCCATCCAGTGCCATTTCCACCAGAGCCAAGAAGATCTGGCCATTTGCGCAAGTGCCCTGCCTACCTAAGAGACTATGCATGCTCCGTTCTGGGGGAAAGGAGTGTTGTGTAGAAGAACTGGACTGCAGTTTCCACTCAGGTCCGTGTTTCAAGAGGGAAACACGGACCACTCCTATTGGCTGATGCCGTTTGACAGCTGGCTGTAAAAAGGAGCTGTCAAACGGCATCAGCTGTTGCCATTCCAGCTGGCTGCCTAGTGCGGCAGCCACAGCAACCCTTTATTTTTAAAATAAAGTTAAGCTGAAGTTTGCTCTGGTTGTCTGCCTCAGTAATTCTGCCACTCTACAACACTAACCATCTATGTTGCTCTTCTCTGCACTTATTCTATATTCTCAAGAACTTTTGTGATATCATGGTGACAAAACTTGAAACAGTGCTTGTGTGTTCTTACCAGTGTAGGATCTTAATACTATCCCTTTGTTGATGCAGCCTATGACAGCATTAGGACCTAATGAATGCAGGAAAACTTTGTCAATCTGAAAGGATTTAATCTCTCAATATTTTTTAAAAATTCCAAAGGCTCAATCATCATGTCTGTAGAAGGCTGTATTGCAGGAGTGAACTTGGTGGAATCCCTCCTTCATGTCACTCAACTCAACAAAATGGCAGTTTCTATGGTTTACTCATAAGCAGCAGTTCTTTGGAATCATGTGGATGGTCTCAATGATCTCTTCTTTTTTTGGAAAAAAATTGCTGGCTCAGATCCTGCATCTAAGGTGAACTTTCCTTCAAATCAGTAGGATGTCAGATAGCCATGGTCTCACCAGGAGTGTTCCATATCATTTACAAGTTATTTTAAATATATTATTTATTTATCTGTTGATGGTATACTGTTTTTCTCCCACAGAGACAGTACTTGGATAGTGTAATCACAGATGAATATAAATCCAACAATATGGACAAGTGCACAAGAATAGTGGCAGTTATTTGTGCAAGCATAATCACCCATGTCCAAAAATCAATTTATTGATGGGTTCCTAAGAAGAAAACCTTTGAATAACCCAGGTACATCTCTTCTTAATGTTTTTTAAAGATCATTTTAAATGTTTAAATTTGAAGTTTCTACAATAATTTTGACCTGAAAAATCTTTTTTATTGTGACATCAGAATTATTTGGTTCCATGTCTTCTTGTCTGGTTTATACTACAGATAGTTGTTGTATGAACTTTGTAACAACCATGTGGTGACCAAATTATTTTTGCTCTCTATCTCAGACTTTCTTTTGATGTGTCATATGTCCTGAAATCTGTATTTAGTATTGATTTCTTAAACTATTTGGGGAGTTTAATATTCTTTTTGTCAAAACCAGAAGGAAATGTTTTGCCTCCAAAAATCCATACAAAACAGTAAAAACCAATTGTACAATCTATATAGTACAGTTGCACATAGAATTCTCATAAGCCTGTTCTTTTTTTATTTCTTTCCATCTCTGTACATGCATTGGGGACATTCATATTGTAGCAAGTGTAATGAAGCTTATGGAATAAAAGTTTTGGAGGTTATCTGTTATCCTTGTATTTGATAGACATTATTCACAGACAATAGAGAGAAAGCAGAACTGCTTAACTCATTCTTTGCATCCGTCTTCACGCAAAAAGAAACTATAGCTCAACCCATCAAAAACATAACTGTAAAAGACAGACCAGAAATAAAAGTTAAAATAAGCAAAAAAAAAAAAAAATAGTAAGAGAATACCTGTCTGAACTTGATGAAAACAAATCACTGGGGCCTGATGGATTACATCCCAGAGTTTTAAAGGAGCTGGCAGAGGTCATCTCAGAACCATTGTAACATATCTTTCAAAAATCCTGGAGCACCGGGGACCTACTGGAGGACTGGAAAAGAGCTAATGTGGTTCCCATCTTCAAAAAAGGAAAAAAGACAGACTCAGGAACCTATAGACCAATCAGCCTAACATCAATACCCGGGAAGATACTGGAAAAGATAATAAAAAAACAGATCTGCCAACATCTAGAAACAAGTAAAGTAATAACTAGCAGTCAGCACGGGTTTGTTAAGAACAGATCATGCCAAACCAATCTTATTTCATTCTTCAACACAGTGACTAAATTTGTAGACATAATAACCAGCAAAATACTGTGGACATAATATATTTAGATTTCAGCAAGGCATTCGACAAAGTAGACTACAACTTACTTCTTAGTAAGCTAGAAAAAAGTGGAATAGATAGCACCACCACTAGATGGATTTGCAACTGGCTGGCAAACCGTACTCAATGGGTAGTCCTTAATGGGTCTAAGTCTACATGGAGGGAAGTAAGCAGTGGGGTGCCACAAGGTTCCATCTTAGGCCCAGTACTCTTCAATATCTTCATTAACAACTTAGATGAGGGAATAGAAGGGGAACTTACCAAATTTGCAGATGATACTAAGCTGGCAGAAATAGCTAACACCCAAGAAGATAGGCTCAAAATCCAGATGGATCTCGACAGACTAGAACACTGGGTCATATCTAACAAAATGAAATTCAATGTAGAAAAAAGTAAAGTCCTACACTTAGGCAAGAAAAACCAAAAGCATACATATATACTGGGTGAAATCAGGCTCAATAGCAGTAATTGTGAGAGGGATCTTGGAGTCTTAGTGGACAACCAGCTAAATATGAGCCAGCAGTGTGCAGCAGCAGCCAAAAAATGCAATCCTAAGTTGTATTAACAGAGGAATACAATCAAGATCAAGGGAGGTACTAATACCACTCTATAAAGCCCTAGTAAGACCACACCTAGAGTACTGCATCCAGTTTTGTTCACCACATTATAAAAAAGATGTTGAGACTTTAGAAAAAGTACAGAGAAGAGCAACCAGGATGATTAGGGGACTGGAGACTAAAACATAAAACAAACGGTTGCAGGAACTGGGCTTGGCTAGTCTAGTAAAGAGAAAGACCAGGGGAGACATGATAGCGGTCTTCCAATGTTTGAGAGGCTGCCAGAGGGAGGAAGGGGTAAAATCAATTTTCTAAAGTGCCTGTAGGCCAGACAAGGAATAATGGATGGAAACTGAACAAGGAGAGATTTAACCTGGAAATAAGGAGAAACTTTCTGACAGTGAGAACAATCAACCAATGGAACAGCTTGCCCTCAGAAGTTGTGGGAGCGCCATCACTTGAGACTTTCAAGATGAGATTGGACTGCCATTTGTCAGAAATGGTGTAGGGTCTCCCGGTTGGGTGGTGGTTGGACTAGATTATCTACAAGGTCCCTTCCAACTCTGATTATCTGTTATCTGTTATTTAGAGTTCTATGGCACCAAATAAGACTGGAATGAAAAAAAATTGGAGAGATTCAAGTCCTCCTCTTCTATAGATGTCACATATGATTCCGTTTTTTTTAAAAAAAAATCAGCATTTTTCCATTCTTCTGTCCTATATGATAGGGTTGATAAATATCTAATATCAACAGGTACAGATGCAGCAGTGCAGTTAGTGATAAATGCAGATGTTATAACAGAAGTGTTGTAATAGAAGTGTACACGGAGTCAATCACCTGGGGAAAAATATTAGATATTATTATCAAGCCTCACACTTATGTGTTGTAGCCTCAAGCTGTGGGTAATAGAATGCAAACACAAGTTTATGACATAAATCCAAGTTAAAAGCATTATGCACTGTAGCTTGGATAAAAACTTAATTTTAAAAATAACAGATCCAAGTGGCCATGGATTGCATTAAAGGCAGATTTGAATATGAGATTTCACTACTTTATTCCCTAATATATAATACTGCTAAATATCCTAAAAAAGAAGTTCATGACAAAAAAGGTAAAAATATTGTCTTTTATCCTAAATGCATCTCCAACTTACTGTAAATAAAATAAGATAACCACGATGGTAGATCTGTCCTCAACAAACCTATAGAAGCTAAAGCTAATATTGATACACTTTCACAGAACTGTCTAGAAGTTTTCAATGGGTGACAAAATTTAAAAAAGCAAGTTTTATCTTGCTGTTAATGTTCACATCACAGTGACATGGGTTGCAGAACAGCAGAAACGGGGTGGCAGCTTTTGGGATAGGCAGGCTCAGGGCTTAATATCAATGTTGTGTTTCAACTCCTGTGTTCAACCTCAAGGCGCAACACCCTGGACTCAAACTGCTATTTAATGTTAGGTTGACTTGTAACAAAGCTTACTTTGTCTATGAATTGATCATTGCTGAGATAATTGCTCTGGCATGCATAACCAGATTCCAATAATTCCCAGTCCAGCAGAAGGAGCATACTATGGGCAGTCAGAGAGTTTCAGCTGGTAGAGTCTAGAAGGAGAGCATTTTCTATTATCACCCCTATTCTTTAGAATGTCTTCTGGACTAAGGTGAGATCTGTATCCTTCTGACTTTCAAGTGTGCCATTAGCAGAGGTGGTATTCAGCAGGTTCTGACCAGTTCTGGAGAACCGG
Organism: Bungarus multicinctus; assembly: GCA_023653725.1. Classification (NCBI taxonomy): domain Eukaryota; kingdom Metazoa; phylum Chordata; class Lepidosauria; order Squamata; family Elapidae; genus Bungarus; species Bungarus multicinctus. The sequence goes on along the minus strand of CM042842.1, from coordinate 35,407,663 downwards.
TAGTGGAAATTTTGAGTAGTTCGGAGAACCGGCAAATATCACCTCTGACTGGAGATTTTACAATATCCTTCCTCTGCCACACCCACCAAGTCATGCCCACTGGTATATAAAAAAAGTTTGGTAGTAAAACTGGTAGTAAAAAAGTTTGAATCCCACCACTGGCCATTAGCCTTTATACTGAAGCAACCACGGAGGTATGACTGGTATCATCTAGAATGATTAGTCTGTTTCTGCTGATTGCTGGCTGCCAGCAGAATTTGGCAGTTCGATTCTCATTGGCTCAAGATTAACTCAGCTCTTCCATCCTTCTGAGGTCAGTAAAATGAAGACCCAAATTGTTGGGGGCAATATGCTGACTCTGAGAAGGCTGTAAAGCACTGTGAAGTGCTATTGCTATTTCTGTTGACCTTTGGGCACTGCCCCAGTCATAATGAGATGCCCCAGACATAACGGGAAGTGAGACTCTCTTTGTGGAAATCACAAATATGGTAACTTTATCTAGTTTTCCCCAAACTGAATGACATAGACTTACAGGATGGCATACATTTAAATTGACTGATGCAAATTGGTCTACTTTTCTATTAAGAGTAGATTAATTTGCATCAATTTATTTAGGTATAACAATAACTGCCTATTAAGTACATATTGCACAATTTGTTCTATTGATTGTTAGTAAGTGGAGCTGTAGAGTGAAGATTTGAATTATGGATTCTTCTATTGTGCAGTATTCAGACTACTGGCGTTCACCTTCCTGAAGTTAAATTAACTCTTCCAACCCTGTTTTTTACCAAGTGCCTTGTGTAAGATTTATTGAGAATAAAAGGTGGGATTCTATCTATCTCCCATATAAGCATAGTATATCCAAAGATCTACTAGTGGAGATACTTCCTCATTATTCCTAATTGTTTTTCTGTGAATTGGGACAACAATGACACTTCACTGACAATGCATGGGCTTGCAATGGGTTATTAACAGAACTTGTCCTGAATCTTTATCAGTTTGGGAACTAAACTTTATAGCATTATTTTAGGAAATTACATGCCTGACTTGCAGAATAACACCCCAATTAAAGACAACTCCATTGTCTCCTATGAGGTGAGTGTTTAGACAGTGAGAACATGACACTCATGCTGTTTTTGTGGAAGCAGCATCTACAGTGCCAGTCTGATCTAGTGGTTAAGGCACCAGGATAGAAATTAGGAGACTGAGAATTCTAGTTCCATTTAAGCATAAAGCCAATTGGGTGACCTTGGTCAATCTAGGACTGTCTCCAATCTAGGAAGCAGGCAATAGCAAACCACTTTAGAAATCTTACGAACAACACTATAGAGATTTCTTGAGGCAATTACTGGAGGAAGAATTTGAGGGTGAACCTCTGTTTTCCAAATATCCGATTTTGGAGTATGGAATATAATATCAACAATAATACATAATATTGGCATATAATGTAATACACATATATTTCTTTTGTCTTTGGAATTGTAGATCCTAGTGCAAATGTCTGTAAAACAAGAAGAATGAGAAGACTTGAAATTCAACCCATGTGCCCAGCCAAACGCACTTATGAACATGGGAACAAATCATATACACACAGTTGAAACTATTAACATATTTGAAATATATATATATATATATATATATATATATATATATATATATATATATTAAAAAATGGCCCAGACACTGAACATATTCTTCAGAGTCTACTTAAGCACACTTTCACACCATCCAACAAGTTATTACTTAAATAAGGGATTAAACACCAAATTGGTTATAATTCAACAAAGCCCTTGCTTTTTAGTTACCATTGTTATATAGCAGGATTTGATGGGCAGAAGAATTTAAAGAGTATGCTGTGCGTTTAAAAACCAGAAGGATTTTAGGGAAGGGTTTAGGAAAATGATTTGCCAATTACAGATCAATAGGAAACATTGCCAAAAGAATTACTGTATTTTCCGGCGTATAAGACAACTTTTGAAACGAAAAAAAGTCAACCGAAAATCGGGGGTCGTCTTATACGCCGAGTATATTCCGAAAAACGTTTCGATATGCCGCTAAACGAAAATCGTCTGGATATTGCCACGAAACAAATTTTTCAACTCGATCCTGCACCAATGATTGCAAGGCTGCTCGGACCGCCTCTCTAACTCAGCCAATCCGAGCAGGCTTTTTATGCATGCAAATTATACAATGTTCTGTACCCGAATCTACACTGTAAAAAGCCTGCTCAGATTGACGGTATGTTCATTAAAAATTTAATTAAAAAAGAACTGGTGTTGCCTCGGAAGTGGGGGGGTAGTCTTATACAGCGAATATAGGCCTAAACCTATGTTTTAACTATAAAATTAGGGGGTCGTCTTATACGCCCGGTCATGTTATACGCCGGAAAATACAGTATATCAACTTCATTCTCTTAAGACATGTTAGCAGCTGGCTGAGGCTGTGAAGTAGCTTAGTACTTAAGTGAGATTTACTTATTAATTTTATTATACAAATTTATATGGCTGTCCAACTCATGCACATGTCAGTATATGTTAATGCTTAACATAAAACCCTTCCCTTCCCCATGAGACACTTTCCTGAGAATTCCAGAGCTGGAATTAGTCCAGAAACTCCAAAGAATATCCTGAATCTATCAGGACAAACTAATTATATATTGCTGCTAAGAGAATTGTATTAATATGTTCACTAAAAAATCTCAGGTTGAATTTAGTTTGAAGAAGTCTACATTTACCTCTAGGAAAGATTGTTTTCTTACCTTGAAAGTATTCATCCAAACACTCCATTCTACATTTCATCCTTGTTCCTTTGCATATATAATCTTAAAATATTTCCATCTAATTTTCACATAAAATTATCTGTGTTTGGTTCCCAACTATTCCTAACACATTTTAGTAAGAGCTTTTCCTAATGCATGAACTTTTGAGTCAAAAACTGCACTAACAAACCCAGAAAATTACAACATCTGAGGGATAATTGTATTCTAATTTACACAGAATTGCAAATTAGATCATTATCTTTAACTATGTAGATAGATCAAATAAAATTTTGTTCACTATTAGTCCTATGAGAACTTTGCATCTGAAAAACAGTTTACTGGTTTTAGTCTTGGGGGAAAGAATCACATTAACATTTCCTAGTTCACCAAGGATTTTTATTTCCTGCATTGGGTAATAACAATCATTGTATTATATCTGTATTATCTAAAGCTATCTGAAGTAAGTGAGCTCAAGGCTCAGATGTAATGGTGATTTTATTTTCCAGATTTCATAAAATTGCCATTATTAATTATGAAGAAATTGAAAATGTGCAGCCTTTTATCTTATTCTTATTCACTTCTTCTTTTTCAATAGGTGGTATGAGCTGCTTTTTGGTGATTGATTAAAAAAGATGTACATTGCATTTTTTTTTTACTTTGCCATCTCAAAATTAAAATGCCCACAAAAAATTCTTCTGCCTTTCATGCAAACTGTGCAAAGAATCTAGCTAATTATCTACTACTAATATCATTTATACTTAAAAAAAAAACATGAGCTCCCAATCTACAAGAGTCTATGGAGATTCTCAGTCATCCAGATCATGATTATCCCAAAGGTGCTTTTTCAAGAAGCAACTGACAAACCAGAGAGGACTACTGTTTTGAAAGAGAGGCCAAAGTGGCATCTATGTCAAAATTGAACAGCCCTTTTTCAACACAGGGGGAGGGATATGACATCACCTATCTCCAGTCTACAAATCCTCCACCTCCATTTGCACTACTCAGGTGACTCTGAGGACACATATACATCCAAATAGCCTCAATGACCCTCTAAAAGAGTGCAAACGACCAGCTGTTGGCAAGGAATGTAAAACCTTCCATTCTCTACCATCCAGTCAGAGCTGAAGATGTTTCTTGAATGAGAAGTCTTCAAAGAAAAACAAAAAAGCACAGTGGCCTCTTGAAAAAGCACCTTTGGGCCAACCTACAACATTTTTCAAAGAATTTTAACAATAGGCACCTAATAGGTAAGGCTTAGAAACTCTTGATTATCTAAGAGTCATTGAACTGTAGTTACCAATATGGCCTTTGAATGACTCATGAGGGCTGAGGTAGGTAAATATTATAATCATGTTATTATAGCATTCATGGAAAGAGGACCTCCAACAGATATTGGAAAGCAATTGGGCAAGAAGAAATTATATTTGTGTGCATCTGTTTGTTGTGGATACATATTGTTTGGAGTCAAATAGTTTATGCATTTAATACATTAAGATTGGTTACATAGTTATCCAGATATTTAGACTAGATTTTGCATTTTTATCCATCTATTAAGTCCTTCGCAATGTCCTGGGATAGGCAGGTGTTATTGTTTGATGGTGTTAAAGGTTTTATTGCAAGATGTAAGCTATCCCAAGTAAATCTGCCTTTTGCAATTGAATGATGTTGATTTTGTCGATGCCAAATGTGTGCAAATAATGCTCTAGATGTTTTGAGATTTCACTCAATGAACTTTATACTACTGGTACTCTATCTTTGCTTTTTTTTGCCATACTTGTTTCACTTCTATTTGCAGAACTTTGTATTTTGTTATTTTCTTCATTAATTATTATTATTAGTAGTAGTACATGTTGCTGCTTTAATTTTGGATAAACAAATCCAATATAATGTAAGTTCATGCATGTGAAAGGGTGAGTGTGTGATTGTGTGTGTGTGTGCATATGTGTGTCCTCACCTAAAGTTATATATAGGTAATCCTCATTTAAAGACCACAACTGAGTTCAGAATTTCCATTGTAAATTGTATTTTCTTTCTTTCTTTCTTTCTTTCTTTCTTTCTTTCTTTCTTTCTTTCTTTCTTTCTTTCTTTCTTTCTTTCTTTCTTTCTTTCTTTCTTTCTTTCTTTCTTTCTTTCTTTCTTTCTTTCTTTCTTACTTACTTACTTACTTACTTACTTATTTACCTTCCCTGGCTTGACTACAGTTTTGGGATTTCGTGGACATATCATTCATGTGTGAGGAAGGTCCAAGCAGTTTTATAAGATCAACCAAAGTCACTGAGTTATTGACACCTCTCTGGAATCTCTCTCTCTTACATCTTTACTAAAACATTACAATGCATAATATATCTTAAAGTATTTTTACTTCTTGGTTTTTATCCTTCTTGTAAACTTCTACTCACTTTTCTTCCATGAGTAGAACATCCTATCAGTGCTTCTACTATGGGGAATTTATTAACTTTTTATCTCCCAATATGGAGTTTGCTTTTAAGCTAAATGTCTTTGACCTCTCTGAGTTCTCTTTTTTTCTGGCTCATTATATCATGTTTTTTTTTCTTTGTCCATATATTTCTAAATTATGATGGTTAAAGGCATGTCATTTCATAGTACAAAGAAGGCAATGTACTGTAAGAATGCAAAAGGCATATTTTTTTGTTGGTTCAATATTTCATTTGCCATGCTACATGAAGAGTACTCACAAATGGCCCTTCTATTCTAAAGAGCCTCCCTACATCATTTAAAAATGTGTTCTATAATTATTATTATTATTTTTTTAAAAAAGCCTCTCAAAGCTGAAGATTTTAAATAGTAATTAGTCTGCCCAAAAGAATTTATCAACTGGTATAGTCCCAGAATGCACTGTATTGTTTTCTTAATTTCTGCTTTTGTCAAGCATGTCCTTGATTTTAATTGTATGTTATAATCGAACCTTTTTCCTTTTGAAATTGCTAAATTATTCTTGTAATTCTCTTCATATTTCTCCCCCCTTTCCAAGGAAAAGCATTCTTTAGAAACTCAGGATTGCTACAGTTTTAAGATGCCCACCCCACGTTTTGCAAATGGCTAAGTAGCTTATATTCAGTTCAATGCTCTATCTTCCGCCCCCTTTTAATTATTTGCTCTTTTTAAAAGCTGCTTGATATAAGTTCCATTCAAATGACATTTCAGGGTGGATTCATTGATATTGTTTGAAATGGGTGAGAGGCTGGAAGTGGGAGTATGCTTCAGCAACAATGCACCTAAAGCTGGTGATTCATGTGAAGGTTAATGGCTAGCATTGCAGGCACATCAATGTACAGCCTGTAATTAGGAATGTCTGATGGAAGCTCACAGTGTAATATAAACACAAAACATCTGCATCTTTGTGGTAATGGCTGTCCTCAAGTCTCATCATACTATTTTTTTTTTCTTTTGTGCCTTAATGGCATGTTTCCACTTGTTCCCACAATCCTTTGTTCTTGGCAAGACATTTTTTTTTATAAAAGGAGCCTAAGGCTATCTGCCAATATAAGTCTACCACCATTCGTGTTCTTTTGCTTGTCATTTACCCATTGTGTGATTTCTGCCTTATGTATCTGCAAGTACCCAGTGCAATACAAACACAGTATAAATAGGTTGGTCAGCATCCTAGACTCAAGTTTGCTTTAAACTATTGCTCATTAAAACATTCAATGTGTACAGGAAACAAGATGCAATTATGTCATGGTTCATTGTAGGGATAGTCAGTTCACTAGTGAAAATTTCTGTTTTGCCAAATCCAAATGTATCTGCCTGATTCAAGACAATTTGCTTATTTTTTTTTTTCCTTAAACATTCCAAAGCTTGAACATTAATGAATCCTGACCAAAATTATGCTCAGGGTTTTGGCCTTATTTGTAGAGCAGAGGATGCTACTGTAGTTTTGTTAGCATAAACTATCCCATATGCTATTACTAGGGAAATAACTAAATTATCTTCATAGATGTCTTTGTTTGTTTATATTTATATCCAACTCTTTAATATTTTTACAAGTAACCTATGGTTGCAAACATATCAAACATTGCTTCTTCATCCTGTTTTCTCCACAACAAACCTATGGGATGGGTTGGCTGAGAGAGACTGGACCAAGGTTGCCCAACTGGCTAAGGCAGGACTAAAACCCATGGTCTCTGAATTTCTAGCCTGGTGCCTTAACCACTAGACCAAACTGGCTTTTAAATTTGTTCTCAGACTTGGATTTCCTGACTTGATATAAATGTGAATTATGTTACAGTCAGTAGTGGAATTCAATTTTTTTTACTACCGGTTCTGTGGGCATAGCCTACTTTGTGGGTGTGGCCTAAGGGGTCATGTGACTGTGTGGGTGTGGCCTGTTTGGTGGGCATGGCCTGGTGGTCATGTGACTGGCTGGGCGTGGCCTGGTGGTCATGTGATTGGCTGGGCGTGGCTTGGAGGTCATGTGACTGCCTGGGTGTGGCCAAGTCGACGTCACTGACTTCTTTGCCCTAATGACCTACAAAAAGAAGATATACAAAAAGGTAGTTTATTATTTTGTGCACTTACTATTTAAATAATAAAATAAGTACACAAAACAATAAAGGAAGTACACACAAGTACTTACCTAAGAATGATAAAAGTGATCTATGTCTTCAATGTCTCAGACTTCTTTGGACTAATGAATGACCTACAGAAAGAAGGTATTTTCTTAAGTTTTTAATTTCACGCACTTACTACTTAAACAAGAATAAAACAAGCACACGGAAACAATAAAGGAGGTACACACAAGTACTTACATAACAACGATAACAGTGCTTTATGCTGTGTGTCATTGGTCACCGCCTTCTTTCATCTAATGCAGAGGTCCCAAACTTGGCAACTTTAAGACTTGTGGACTTTAACTCCCAGAGTCCACAAGTCTTAAAGTTGCCAAGTTGGGGACCCCTGCCCTAATGAATGACCTACAAAAAGAAGATATACAAAAAGATGGTTTATTATTTTGTACACTTACTATTTAAATAAGAATAAAACAAGCACACACAAATTATGAAGGAGGTACACACAAGTACTTACCTAAGAATGATAACAGTGCTCTGTGTCTTCAATGTCTCAGACTTCTTTGGCCTAATGAATGACCTGCAGAAAGAAGGTATTTTCTTAAGTTTTTAATTTCACGCACTTACTACTTAAACAAGAATAAAACAAGCACACACAAATTATGAAGGAGGTACTGTACATACAAGTACTTGCATAACAACGATAACAGTGCTCTATGTCTTCACATCATTGACTTGTTTGGTCTAATGAATGACCTGCAGAAAGAAGTTATTTTCTTAAGTTTTTAATTTCACGCACTTATTGCTTAAACAAGAATAAAACAAGCACACGCAAACTATGAAGGGGGTACACACAAGTACTAGTACTTACATAAAAGTACTGGGGCAGCCCCTGAGATATTGGAGCCCTGCTCTCCTGTCTCCCCTGGTCCTTCTCTTCACTGGATTACCCATGCAACCATTCTTCATCTATTTTAGCCTCCAATCCCCTCATCATCCTGGTTGCTGTTCTCTGCCCTCTTTCTACAGCATTCAGAGAACCAAGGAGAGACTGGACAACTGAAATGATACCGGGTCTCCTGCTTAAGCAAAGGGTGGGACTAGAAGACCTCCCCTTCAAACTCTGTTACTCTGTAAAGCTTCAGCACAATTGAGCTCAAATGCCCACCTTTTTTTAACTTTCACAAACAGCAAAAGAATAAAGAAAAGGAGAGAAGGAAGATACTTGATTTCATTGAGGGCCACATCAGGGTTGTGTTTGGCCACCTCAGGGGGCCGGGGTGTGTGGCCAGCTTGATGTCACTTGTGTCGGGGGTGCCTGTGGTGGGCCGAGAGCTCTGCCAGCAAAAATGGGCTCCTCAGCTCCCTTTTTGGCTGAGATGGCCCCCTACAACCCTCTGCCAGCAAAAACGTAGCTGGGGAGGGCTCTCTTTCCACTGGCAGAGGTACTGTGGGCCAATCCTTTGCTGCTTCCAGGGTGGCCCCACAGGTCAGATTGGGCCCCTGGGCCTTCAGTTTGACACCCCTGCTCTAGAGCCTTGGCATCTTTTCTTATTATGTGACCAAAACTGGATGCAGGACTCCAGGTGTGCCTTACAAGGCTTTGTAGAGTGGTATTAGTACCTGCCTTGATTTCAATCGAATCCCTCTGTAATGCAATTTAGGATTGCATTGGCTTTTTTGGCTGCTGCTGTACGCAACTGACTCCTATTTAGCTGGTTGTCCATCAAGACGAAGGGCCTTGGTGGTGCAGGCTGTTAATCATCCAGCACTTAGTGCAAGCTGCCTGCAATTAGTGCAGGCTCGAAACCCACCAGGCTCAAGGTTGACTCAGCCTTCCATCCTCTCAGGGTAGGTAAATTGAGGACCCAAAATTGTTGGAGGCAATAAGCTGACTTTGTAAAAATGCCGCTTGGGGGGGCCAAAAGTCCTAGTAATAAGCAGGCATATACAATGGAATGAAGGCTATTGCCGAGTACTTAGCATGGTGCTCCATAGACTGTAAGCCGCCCTGAGTCTCTGGAGAAGGGTGGCATATAAATGCAAATAAAGAAAAGAAAAAAAAGAAAAAGAAAAGTGTTATTTGAGATGTTTACATAATGTTCTTTCATTGGTGCCCTCCTCGCTTGCACTTTTCTTAGTTTTCACCCTCGGATCATCGGCTGTGTGATGGTGTGCTCGTAACCATTTTTTGACAGTAGGAAGAGGGTCCCATTCTTTTAGAGGTAGGCCAATCCCACTAATCAGATTGGTTATGTTAGAAACAGTTAGCTGACTTCTCTGTTCTGAACATATAAGGTTCATTTTTGAGAAACCCCTTTCTGCTTCTGCTGAGCTTACCGCAATTGTTCTGACAATGTGTTTAGCTTTTTTAATACTATCAGGAATTGTATAGTTCTTCGAATCTTTTAAAACATTTTCTATGAAATCTCTATAATCATTGATATTAATTTTGTATTTAAAGATTTCATTAAAGGTAAGTAATTGTTCTTCAGCTTCTGGCCATGGAACTACGACTTCTTAAATTTTCCAGCAATCTGGCTCCAAAAAATGGAGAAATCGTAATTTATTTGTGGTGTCTTGCAATTGGCTACCTGTTTTTAAATGTTGACAATCCATTAGTCTTTTCTTCAAATTTATTATTATGCTTTCCAAAAGTCTTTGCTGAGGAAGTCCAACAAATAGATTATTTTGTACAAATTTTATATTTTTGAAGGTGTCAGGCTACGGAACTTCTCATTCAAACAATAAGAATGAACTTCTGAGAACCAAACGTATCAAAAGGAATTCTTTATTTGGGATGAGAGAATCCTGTAGGAGTTCAAAGCAGTGTCTGAGGACCCTCAGGCATACAGTGATAGATAAAGGGGTTTAGAATCCCCCCTCCTCCCAATGTTTACTTAGGGAAACAAAAGCCAATATGTTAATCCCCCTCCCAGCTCCTCTGGGAGGGGATTCTTCCCTTTTTGGGAGGGGTTTTCCCCCGTGTAACTTTCCCAAGACGTACCTAGCTTCCTCCCCCCACCCCCTTTTTAGAACGGACTGTTTTTTGAGATTTCCCAGAGCACTTCATTGCGGAGTTTTATGGATCCCTCATCTCCTGGCTGTGCCTCCCAAAGGTGATAGGTTCCGGCCATCTGGTTTCCTTCCCCCCCCCATTGTATCATGTATGGGTGTGCATATTCGATACAAGGTTAAATATATTCAGGTTACATCAAGCAAGGATTTCTTTATCAGTTCCCCCCCCCCCCTTCCCTCTTCCTCTGAAGAAATGACAGATACACGGATCTGACATCCTGCCCTCCTTTAAAAAGCAGATGGGTCTACCTGGAAAATAAAAATCATGCGTTACATGTGCAGTTCAGGATGGTTTATCAGGGTATTTTAGGTGGAACTTTCGTAGTAATGTGGGTGCTTTTACATGTCTTTTGGCTACCCACTCGTTTTCTGAGGAAGGAAGGTGTTTCCAAGCTACTAAATATTGTGTGTATCCACGGTAAGTGCGTGAATCAAGGATGTCTTTAACTTCAAAATGTTGTTCCCCATGTATCATGATGGGGGTTGGGGGTGTGGGAAGGGGGGGTCTGAGGTTTGAAGTGATCTCCGGTTTGAGCAAGCTACAGTGAAATACTGGGTGAATCTGCCTAAGAGTTTTTGGAAGATGAAGCTCTACCGTCACGGGGTTGATAATTCTGGAGATGGGGAATGGTCCAATGAATTTTGGCCCTAATTTCTTAGAAGTTGTAATGATTTTAAGTATTTTGTGGACAAATATACACGGTCTCCAATCTTGAAAGGTTTAGGTTCACAGCGTTTTTTGTCTGCTTGAGTTTTGTAAACTGCTCTAGCTTCCTGTAGAGATAATCTTACCACTGGCCACATGGCTTGTAATTTATCCATCCACTCCTTAAGGGAGGGGATTTCAGGTTCTTTGGTGGGTAGTTCCGGCATGGGGTTGAATTCTTGGCCCGTTGCTACGTGGAATGGGGTGAACCCTGTGCTACTATGGACTGAGTTATTGTATGCTACCTCTGCGAAAGGAAGAAGGTCAGTCCAATTGTCCTGCTGGTAATTAATAAAACATCTTAAATATTGTTCTAAAACGCAAATCACGCGTTCTGAAGCTCCGTCAGTATGGGGATGGTTCGAAGATGATAATCCCTGGGTGGAGCCTAATAGGTTTAAAAACGCCCGCCAAAATTTGGATGTGAACTGAACACCCCTATCTGAGATAATTCGTTGGGGGGCTCCATGAAGGCGATAAATGTGTATTAGGAACATCTTTGCCAACGATCTGGCAGTTGGGATCTTTTGACACGGAATAAAATGAACCTGTTTGGAAAAAAGGTCAGTTACAACCCAAATGACAGTATTCCCAGCACTTTCGGGAAGTTCCACTACAAAGTCCATAGAGATCTCTTTCCATGGGGCAGAAGGGTCTGCTACTGTTTGTAAAAGTCCAGGATATTTTCCTTGTCTTCTCTTTGCAGCAGCACAGATGGGGCAGCTCGCAACATAGTTTTCAATGTCCTTTTTGAGGGACGGCCACCAAAATTGTCTTTTGATGAGGTGCAGGGTTTTTACAAAACCAAAGTGTCCTGCTGTTTTAGAGTCGTGGCAGCGTTTCATGAGTTCCATTCTCTGGCTTGCAGGGACATAAAGCTTGTTTTCTACCCAAGCCAGTCCGTCTTTGAGTGAGCACGTGTTTCTGTTAGCCTGGAACCAATCATCTTTAAGTAGTGACTCCTTAAAAATTGACGTCGTTGTGTCTTCAGTCAGGGATGATTTTTTTTTCTCTTGTGCCCGGGTGATTACCTTGGCTGCTAGTTGGGTCGGTTGGATCATCGGTTTTATAACTTCAATCTTTTTGCTGTTGTATTGGGGTTTCCTGGACAGTGCATCTGCTAAGAAATTCTTTCTCCCAGGAAAATATTTGAGGGTGAAATTAAAACGTTCAAAATGTCGAGCCCACCTTGCTTGTTTTTCGGAGAGTTTCCGTGGATTTCTCAGAGCTTCCAGATTTTTGTGGTCAGTCCATACTTCAAAGGGGATTTGGTTTCCTTCCAGGAAATGTCTCCATGTGAGCATTGCCCACCGCATAGCAAATGCTTCTTTCTCCCATACAGCCCATCTTTGCTCGGTTTCCGTTAGTTTCTTAGATGTATAAGCACATGGTTGTAATTGTCCACTTCCATTCTTTTGGAGGAGGACTGCCCCAACTGCAACATCACTGGCGTCTGCTTGGATGACAAAAGGTTGTTCGGGATCTGGGTGTTTAAGGACCGGTTCTGCTGCGAACAGGCGTTTGAGTTTCTCAAATGCTGCTTGGCATTCCATTGTCCAGATGAGGGGTTGCCTAGGCTTGGGTTTCCCCCCCCCCTTCGTTTTTAGCAAGTTTGTGATAGGGAGGGCGATGTTTGCAAAAGCTGGAATGAATTGGCGATAAAAATTGGCAAACCCCAGAAAACTTTGCAATTGTTTGCGTGTGTGGGGTGGATCCCAGTCCAATACAGCTTTCACTTTCTGTGGGTCCATCTCTATTCCCTCATGGGATATTCTGTACCCCAAATAGTCAATTTTCTCTTGGTGGAACTCACATTTGGAGAGTTTTGCATATAGTTTAGCGTCTAAGAGTTTTGTGAGGACTGCACGGAGTAGTTTGATATGTTCTTCCATCGTTTCCGTGTAGATTAAAATATCGTCAAGATAAACTAAAACCCCTTTAAATAAAAATTCATGAAGGGTTTCATTGATCAATTGCATAAACACTGCAGGTGCTCCTTGCAGTCCAAACGGGAGCACTTTAAATTGGTAGCATCCCAATGGTGTGTTAAAAGCAGTCTTCCACTCATCCCCCTCCTTTATTCTGATGCGGTAATATGCTTCCCGTAGGTCTAACTTTGAAAAATTTTTTCCTTTCGAGAGGTGGGCTAACATGTCCTTCATGAGGGGGAGTGGATACATATTTTCTATGCAAATACAGTTAAGTTTTTGATAGTTAACGCAGAGACGTAAGGAGCCATCTTTCTTTTCACGGAATAACACTGGGGCCGCTATTTTTGGTCTGGCGGGTTCGATGAAACCCCGCTTTAAGTTTTTATCGATAAATGCTCTGAGTTCTTTCAGTTCTCTGGGAGACATGCTGTACATTTGTGGTTTTGGGAGTTTAGCCCCTGGTAGGATTTCGATAGCGCAGTCTGTGGCTCGATGGGGTGGGAGTTCATCACAAGCTACCTCACTAAATGCTTGGGCCAGATCCTGATACTCATTGGGGATGTTAATGGGTTCCACAGACTGTCCAGTCATGGCTGATTCTCTGTCCTCTTTCCCATTCTTTATCCTTTCCTCAGGTCTTTTTGCAATTATTACATCTCTCTGGAATTGTATGGTCCCTGTCCTCCAATTTATTTTTGGATTCCATTTCTGTAGCCATGTGAGGCCCAGAATTAGTGGCTCTTCCATCCCTGGGGCTACAATGAATGTGAGCATCTCCCTGTGTTTTCCTAGTCTTATTTTCAATGGTTCTGTGGTAAACCTGGCTGGCTCCCCCCCTGCTATGGTTCCATCTAATTGGCAGAAAGCGATGGGATTTTCCATTTTTTTCAGTCGGATTCCCAATTTATCTGCCAGGGAGGGGTTGATTAGGCATCGAGTGCATCCCGAGTCCAGCAACGCTGTAACTTCCTCCCCCTTCCCTTGGCTGGGGATAAACAGTCTCAGGGGTAGGGTGATTGGTACAATTGGTTTGCTTACCAGCGGGTCATCCTCCGGATCACTTTCGGACTGGCTCAGGTCCCCTTGGAGCGTTTGGGGTTCTTCCTCCGGTTTGGGAAAGGTTCGGAATCCCACATCTACCCGGCCGCTCAGGCCAGTCTCCTTCCCTCGAGGGCTGGATGTTGTGGGTTTCCTCCCTGAATGGTGGTCTAGCCTTCTGGCGGGGGTCTTCGAGTGGCATTCTGCTGCACGGTGCCCCTCCTTTCCACACTTAAAGCAACCAGGCGTTCTTGGAGTCATGGTGGATCGGGGTTTGAAAACTTCCCGTTTCTCCAGGGGTGGGGATCTTTTCCAAAACTTACCAGCACGGTACCTGTTCCGAGTCATGTCTATCTCTGCCTCCTCTGCCATCATGTACCATTCATGCAAGAGGTTTGGGGCCCCACGGGCCAGGCAGGCAGCGTAAAGATCATCATTTAGTCCATCTTTGAACCAGCAGACTAAGATATCCTCTGGCCAATCTACCCGGCCGGCCAGGTCACGAAATTCCTCGGTGTATTCTGCTACCGGGCGACGACCTTGCTTCACGACTCTGATGCGGTCCCGGGCTTTTCTATCGGCAAGCGGGTCCTCGAAACGGTGGCGTAAGGCCGTCATAAAGCGATCTAAGTTTCTTAATTCTGGGGCATTGACGTTGTGGAGTGTTACCATCCATCTGGCTGCCGCCCCTTCCAGAGCTAGGGTGACAATTCGCACCCGGGACCCTTGGGTTGGTAAATCCTGTCCATATTCTTGCATGTAGGTGAGCACTTGTGCCAGGAAAAATCCCAATTTCTGGGGGTCTCCATCGAATTTTACCCCCAAGGGCGGGATCTTCCTCTGTAATTGTATGTTTCTGGGTTGGCCAGGGTTAATTCCCTGATCCGGGGCGTTTAAGGGTCGGGTACCTGGTGTGGCTGCTGTTTCTTCAGCTTGTCCCTCTTCCCGCTCGATCTCCGCTGAATCCGGGGTGGCGGCTCGGGTTCTCTCACTTTCTGGTTCCCTCGCTCTCCTGCGTTGTCGTCTTTGTGCATCCCCCATGTCGAGGTTTTCCAGGGCTTCCCTCACTAGGTGATTGATGTACCGTCTCATACGGTCATCGGCCAGCGGCTCCTCATCCCATTCTTCCTGATTCGATAGGGCCTCCAGCTCCAATTTCCACACGGGTTTGCGATTTCCTCGGGTGAGGGTTACTCCCCTGGTCCTTCCATTCCAGGTGTCTCTCTTTCCTACACCTATAGACCACCGGGGCTTGGTGGAGGATTCGCAGGCAGCCTCGCTGTTTTCGATGGGGTGCATCGAGTCAGTATCTGACTGGGTAACTGTTTCTCCCCAGCATTCGGCTCCACCTTGCTCCTTGCTGCATTCAGACATTTTTTTCTTTTCTTGCAGGATCCCCTCAGTAGAGTGAATTGTTTTTTTAAAAAAAAATTCCCTCTCCGGGTTGATCTCTATTGCAGACGCTGCTTTATGTCAGGCTACGGAACTTCTCATTCAAACAATAAGAATGAACTTCTGAGAACCAAACGTATCAAAAGGAATTCTTTATTTGGGATGAGAGAATCCTGTAGGAGTTCAAAGCAGCGTCTGAGGACCCTCAGGCATACAGTGATAGATAAAGGGGTTTAGAATCCCCCCTCCTCCCAATGTTTACTTAGGGAAACAAAAGCCAATATGTTAATCCCCCTCCCAGCTCCTCTGGGAGGGGATTCTTCCCTTTTTGGGAGGGGTTTTCCCCCGTGTAACTTTCCCAAGACGTACCTAGCTTCCTCCCCCCACCCCCTTTTTAGAACGGACTGTTTTTTGAGATTTCCCAGAGCACTTCATTGCGGAGTTTTATGGATCCCTCATCTCCTGGCTGTGCCTCCCAAAGGTGATAGGTTCCGGCCATCTGGTTTCCTTCCCCCCCCATTGTATCATGTATGGGTGTGCATATTCGATACAAGGTTAAATATATTCAGGTTACATCAAGCAAGGATTTCTTTATCAGTTCCCCCCCCCCCCCCCTTCCCTCTTCCTCTGAAGAAATGACAGATACACGGATCTGACAGAAGGTTTCTGAAGTAATTAATCCATCAACCTTGTTTTTGTAGGATCCTTTCTCTGTCTGAGCACTTCAAATGCTTTAATTGATTTCAGCGCAAGTTTTTCGGCCTTTATGATATCTGTATTTCTTTCTTGCAGTGCATTTGACAGAAGAGATATTTCATTGAGAATATTGATCATCAATGCCAAATCATTTTAAAAATATATGTTTTCAAGATGGACAGCCATACCAGAGTATTTTTCATTTGCATGAAAGTACTGATGTAGCACTGGATAAGCACGCCACACAGCTAGGGTTGACCTTAAACTACAGGCAGCCCATCTTGGTCCCAAAACTCTACCAATCTTTACAATTTCAATTCCAAGTTGTTCAGATATTTCAAACAGTTCATTTTGGCTCTTGCAGGATTTATAGAAAATACTGTGTATCTTGTCAAGAAATATTTTGAAATGATTTAGTTGCTTAATGTCCTTTATGGAATCATCTAAAACAAGTTGGAGGTGATGGTTTAAGCAGTGCCATATTATGATGTTAGGGAAGTCTTTTGCTATTCTAGTGCTCACTCCAGATTTTCTTCCAAGCATAATACTGGCACCATCAGAGCAAAATGCTATTAATTTTTTTTGCAGATAGTCTGTAGTAAACCCAACATTATGTAAACTTTCCAAAACTGAAAAACATATTGTTTCTGCATCTTGTTTTTCCAATTCAACAAGCTCAACAAAAATTGTTGGTGGGTTATCTGAATCCTCAACTTTTACGAAAACTATCACAACTGGTTTGTATGATAGCATTGAGGCTTCATCAATAATCAAACATATTTTCAGGCTCTGTTCAATAATGCTATTAAACATTTTGGTTTTAATTTCTTTTGCAATGAAATCAACTATTTTCACTGCAGTTGGCCGTGAATGCAATCCTACTCCAAGATCTGCACCCATAACAGTGTGCAATTCTACCTGTCCTATGTCTGAAAATGGTTTACATCTTTGTGCCAGATTGTAAACTGTCAAAAATACTCTACAAGTAGTAGCTAAATATTTGTTAGACATCTTATCTACTGATTTCGTTATAGCATCCTGCTCCCCTTGTTTTAAGTTATCACTGCAAATTGCGTGAGCTTTAGATGTAAAATGTTCTTTCATTTTTTTCCTCAGAGAAGCTTGCTGAATTTCTTTAGTTGTCTCTGATGCATCAATCTTGTAATGTTTCCACTCCTTGGATACATGAACACCTTTCTCTACTGCAAAGTCATGTTTTGCGCAGTACTTACAACCTAATTTTTTCTTCGAAATTTCCAGTCCCTCATACTTCTCTTGAAAACTTCTATATTGCTGCAATGTCCAGCAGTCTGGAAGATCAGGAAGGCTTTCAGTTTTGGAGATTGACTTGATGCTTTCTCCACGTTCAATTGGTGGCAGTGCTGCTTGTGACCCTGATGGTTGTGGATCTGTTGTGTCTGATTCTGATTGTTCCATTCTTGGTTTCTTGCCAAAAAAACCGGTCAAACTCTGTTGTCTTTTCATCCTTGCCTATCAGCTAGTGCAAAAGACATAAAACAATATTGTGCTTTGATTGAACTTGATTGTGGCTGTAAGCTGAGGACTAAGGTAACAGAAGGGATCTCTTTTTTCACTCAACAATGTACAGTCTTATCAGCATGGGGTCCAACAAACAAGAAAGATACAGTTTTTTATTGTTGGAAGTTAAAACCCACTCCTCTCCTAGAAAAATGAAATATTTTAGGATATATTAAAAAGGCAGAATATTTCCCCTAAAAAGAAAAGTAGAAACTCAAGAGAGGCAGAAACTCAGCCCACCCACCTTTGCTAATGGGCCATTACTCTGGCCTAGGCCAGTCTATTTTACATAACAAAGATCTACTCCAGGTAGAGCTATAATAGGAATTGCCCAAAGCTCTTTCATTACATCATCATCCAGCAAAGCTCAACCAAGTCTGGAACTCAGGACAGCCTACAGAGTTGCCCCTGCATGGCTCCATGGGAGTCTGACAACCAATCAGAATACAAGCTCAAATTCAAATCCTGTTAGTGGTGTCATGGTTAAAACAATGGTAAAGCAACATATGGATTTAAAACCAGAAATATTTTGTTAGGTAGAATACATATTTAATTTTACACATGTTAACAGCTGCTAGAATTGTGTGTGCACAACAATGGAAAAACAAAGATATGAAAATGAATAAAAAATATTAGAATGTGCAGAAATTTAAATTTAAAGAATTTACGATCAAGAAGAAGGCTTGGAATTTTTTAACATGGGATTTCTTTTATCAATGGCTAAAAACAGAAGTTAGAAATGTAAAAGTATAAAAGAAAACACCAATTATATAAGGAAAGTTCAGTAAAAAGGATAAGCAAATATTATTAGTATTTGATCATTGTTAATGTGTAGATAACTTTGAGAGCATACCTCCCAGCCCCCAAAAAATACTGCAGATAAAATCCAGTTTTTTACTTAACCCCCAAACAAAGCCACTGCAATAAAAACTCTGGATTGTTCCCCCAAGGACCCAAAACCTCACACCAGAAATCTCAGCCCTTCTGCCTTTAAGAAACCCCCAGGCAAACAAGCCAGACAACAAAAAGCAACACTAAAGTACAGCCATTATTAAGGTAATTCACCTGGGGGTCCCCTTTTCCTGATTCTGGACAAAATTAACCACCATGATAGGAAAGACAAAAGACCCAGGCGAGAACAAAAGCAAGGCAATCATGAACACTGAAACCCATCAAGAAGGTTCAGTTAAAACCAGCTTTAATAATGGCAAAGTGTTATAAGTTTGGTTACTAATTTTCTCAGAACTCATAAAAGCAGCTGCACTTCACATAAAATGTCCCCTGGCCTGCATGCTGCAAGCATCAATATCCAAAAATGCTAGGACATGTTGTTATGTGCTTATAAATTAAAGCAATATTTTTAGATTTTTCCAGCTGTATCTGCTTTGTGAGTGTGTGTAACATGATTGGATTGGCAGCAGAGTCACAAAACTACCCAGCTGAAAACACACTCCCTACACAACTGAAAACTACACACACACACTCACAAAACAGATACAGCTGGAAAAATCTAATTCTTTAATTTATAGGCACATAACATTTCACACAATTTAAAAGAACTTCCATACACACACAATGACAACTTCACAAAGCAGTTGCTTTCTAAAAATAGAAAAGCAGCTAAAATTTCCCAAATTTTATATGACTATTTTTTAGGAAAAAAATTAACACACTTACTGTTTTTTTTAAATCAGGGGTCTTCAAACTTGACAGCTTTAAGACTTGTGGACTTCAACTCCCAGAATTCCTTCTCCAAGTTTGAAGATCCTTGTTTTAAATCAGGGGATTTCAAACTTGATAGCTTTAAGACTTGTGGACTTCAACTCCCAGAAGCCCTCCTCCAGTCATGTTAGCTCAGGAATTCTGGGAGTTGAAGTCCACAAGTCTTAAGCTTGCCAAGTTTGAAGACGTCGGCCTGCCCTGATTTAAATAATGAGTAGTGGGGAAAAAAATTACCCAACTGAAGAAAGGCAGAATCAGTTGCCCACAGAGGCAGGAGATTGCAGCAGCAGTTCAGGAATCGGGAGAAGACGTCTGAAAGAGGTAGGTGCTTGTTGAAGGCTGGAGGTGGGAGGGAAGTAGGTTCTTTTAAAAAGGTTTCTTTTTTTCTTTTTAGAAGTCCTGGGTGGGGGGGACGATCGCGGTGGCTAGGAAGATCGGGAAGAGGGCGGGCTGCGCCGATCTGATCCAGGGGCCTTCAGCAGCCAGCACAAGCCATTGTGGTGGCTTGGCCGGCTGCACCAGGCCCCAGGTTGGAGGCCATGGCCTCCAGAGGTTCCTGAAAGGTTGGGAAGAGGGCGGGCAGCACAAAGGCGATCCAGGGGCCTTCAGCAGCTGGCACAATCCATTGTGGTGGCTTGGCCAGCTGCGCCAGGCCCCAGGTTGGAGACCATGGCCTCCGGAGGTTCCTGGAAGGTTGGGAAGAGGGCGGGTGGTACAAAGGCAATCCAGGGGCCTTCAGCAGCTGGCACAAGCCATCGTGGTGGCTTGGCTGGCTATGCCAGGCCCCAGATTGGAGGCCATGGCCTCCGGAGGTTTCCGGAAGGTTGGGAAGAGAGTGGGCTGCACTAAGGCGATCCAGGGGCCTTCAGCAGCCAGCACAAGCCATCGTGGTGGCTTGGCCAGCTGCACCAGGCCCCAGGTTGGAGGCCATGGCCTTCGGAGATGGCTATGAGGTTGAGAAGAGGGCAGGCGGCAGGAAGGAGCGCTGGGGGTTAGGGCCAGAGCTGGGGCCTGGTGGCGGGCGGCTAGCAAGTCAGTAAATACTTACCTGGTCCTGTAGGCAGAAGGAGGCAAGTAAGTTCATTGGGAAGAGTAGAGACCAAATCAGCGATAGGGCCATGTGACAAAGGGTTTTTATAGGGTGGGCTTGGGATGGGCAGATTGAGTGTCGTGTGGGCAGGGCAAGCGAGCAGGCAAACAGGGCAAGCAGGAAAGGACGAATGGAACAAGTAAGCAAGCAGTGACTACTTGGGTGACCAGGCAGGAAGTCAGGAACCGGTTTGGGGCGTGACCAGCCAGAATTGCTAACGGTTCTGTGACCCAGGCCAAATTCCTACTAACGGTTCGCGTGAACCGCCATGAACCGGCTGAATGGCACCTCTGGTTACACTGGAGATGGACAACATATGTATTTGGTTTTGCATTGGTCTCCAGCAAATGTTTCTACTTCTTAACTACTATATGAAGATATGTGCATATCTTCCTTAACTTTTAAAGCCAAAAAAAAAGCTGTTTAAACAATAATTTCTTTATCTTTGGAGATGTTGCTAACAAAAACTGAATCTCAAAAGAGGGGAATATATATATGAAATTCATTGCTAATCATTTCCTGTCACTCCATTTTTGATGTGACTAGGCAGTGAAAATATTTGTATTATGTTTGGTTCATTTCAATATTTTTGACAGGGACAAAGAAAGTAGTATATATATGCTTTTATAAATTAAGCAACCACTCTTCTGCAACCCCACAAGACCGAAGAGACTTCAGAGAGTAATTAGGACTGCAGGAAAAAACAATTACTACCAACCTGCCTTCCATTGAGGACCTGTATACTGCAGAAATCAAAAAGAGGGCTGTAAAAATATTTAAAGACCCCTCACATCCTGGACATAAACTACCCTCAAAATTACGCTATAGAACACTGCACACCAGAACAACTAGACACAAGGGCAGTTTTTTCCCGAACGCCATCACTCTGCTAGACAAATAATTCCCTCAATCCTGTCCAACTATTTACTAAGTCTGCATTATTATTACTATTAATCCTCCCATCCTTCCTTTCACCCATCTCCTCCCACTTATGACTGTATGACTGTAACCTTGTTGCTTGTATCCTAACAATTTTATTGACTGTTTCCTAGTATGATTTAATTGCTTATTATACCCTATGACTATTAAGTGTTGTACCTTATGATTCTTGACTCTTGACAAATGTATCTTTTCTTTTATGTACACTGAGACCATATGCAGCAAGACAAATTCCTTGTGTATCCAATCACACTTGGCCAATGAAGAATTCTGTTCTGTTATGTTATGTCCTATTCTGTTCTGTTCTGTTCTATTCTATTGAAGCAGATTTCAGAAAGTCATTGGTAACAATAAGAGGAAGATATGATATGGAAAGGTGAAGGTTGAGAATGAACAAAGTTGAAGTTAGTAAAAGAAAAAAAAAACTACCACTTAACTATAGAGAGTGATCATTTTTAATCTGCATCATGTTATGATACAAAGGAGGGCTAAACCTTTCCACACAATGCATTAACATGAGAATTAAAATCAAGGACAGAACATATGAATGGAAAGTATATGGTTTCTATTCACCAGATAGAGGTGCCTGGAAACTATATTAAACCCCCAAACTATTCCTATTTTTATGTAAAGTTTCCAATTATTTTGTTTTTGGCTACTTTACATATTTGTGATCAATTGTGCTTAATTCATGAATTTTCAGAATAAAATAATTTTTTTTAAAAAAAATGAAGCTGAAGACCAAGACTGCAAGCAACGGAAGAAACAGTAACAATAGAGGAAAATTTGTTGAGGGATTTTTCTATTCTGAAATAAATTATCCATGCATAGAGCTTTTTTTTCCAAGGTATAATACTATTTTGCAAATCCAGTAAAATGATTGTGAGACTCTGAATTTTATTTATAAACAGTTCTAACATTGGGTAATACTATATTTAATGAACCATGCAGCACAATACTTTCTGTACTTGCAAAAGCATAGTTTATTGTAAACGCTTTAACTTGGGACTAGAAATCTAACATAAAGCATGAAGAAGCTTCTGAAACATTTCAAACTGTAGCAAGGACATTCAATAGGGGTATAGCCACAGAAAATGCAATCTTACTTCAATAAAAACTAACAATTCAGATTAAATGAACATTTATTAGTAGTTTGTGCATGCAAATCTCACCTTATTCACTCCTGCACATATTTTGTAAAAGTAGAAACGCCCCACACACACATACATCAGTGGTGGGATTCTACCAGTTCAGCCCAGTTCAGCCAAACCGGTAATAAAAAATGCTACCATTCAGCCAGACTGCTAGTAAAAAAAAAAACCAACTACTGGTTCGGCCAAACTGGTATTTCTTTTTTTTCCTCCTGATGATCAGCTGTTCTGATGATCAGATGTGCCGGGATCCCCCTTGCTGTCTTACTGTTTCACTCAGAAGGCTTCTCTTAGGCCCAGGAGGAAAAAAAGGGACACCGGGGTGGTGGCTGCGCGACCACCCCATGCTCCGTTTTTTGCCTTTCTGGGCTTCAGGAAAGCTCTTGGGTGTAACAATGTTCCCTGAGGCTTCCCTGAGGCCTAGGATGCCCAAAAATGGAGCATGGTGGGGTGCTGCATGGCCACCCTATGCTCCATTTTTTTGCCTTCCTGGGCCTCAGGGAACCCTCCTTGGATCTACAATGTGCCCCCCTATGCTCCATTTTTTGCCTTCCTGGGCCTCAGGGAAGCCTCTTGGGAGCAAGAACGGTCTCCCAGGAGGCTTCTCTGAAGCCCAGGAGGCAAAAAAAAAATGGAGCAGGGGGGGTGCTACCCCCAAAAAACCCCACAGAAGCCACACCCATCCAGTTACATGGCCATGTCCACCTAGCCATACCCACAGAACTGGTAGTAAAAATACAGTATTTGCACCCCACCCCTGACATGCATGCATGTTTGTGTTTATGTATTAACAGATTTGACCTCACCCCTTTCCTAAGGGGTGTGCATAAGCGCACCAATGTGCCTACCATCCCTGTCCTATTGTTTCTTTTATTTTTTTATAAGTATCCATGTATTCATAACTATGTTTTTACTTATACCTATTATCTTATAAGCAATTGACAAACCAAATAAAATAAATAAATAAATAAAAAAGAATAACAAAGTTGGAAGGGACTTTGGAGATGATTTAGTCCAAATCTCTGCTCGAGCAGGAGACCCTATAACATTTCGGACAAATTGTTTATGTAAATAATGTTTTGATTAGTATTGTGCATTTTTCAGATAATCAACTTCCAACATTATACCACAGGGACAAAAATAGTAGATCATTTTGAGAAATTTTACTTGAAATACATTCTGTAAATAGAATTGAACAGCAAAACAGTTTTGGATCAACATATAGTTTTCTGATAAATCAAAAGTAGAATCTATTGTGAATACACGCATTCTGTGACTACTTATACTAACTATGGCATTACGTTCTACTTGCACATTGTATGGATGAATGAATGCACAGACACTTTCTTTACAACGCTCTGAAAACACGCTAGTGTTTGGCTAGGATTTCAGTTCAAATTTCTGGGATTGTTATTTTAATATCTACCTGATAGATCTGGCTGCAGGCTGCATATATTATTTTGCTGAGGCTTTTGTTATTAATTATCGTTAGCCATCCAGAGTCACCATGGTAAGATGACCACTATGTAAATTGCATTTAAAAAAAACAGTTTAATTTCAAAGCAGACATAAGAATTCATTATACATTTTTCCCGGAGCCCATTGAACCATTGGCCATTTAATTTTCCATAGGCTTCTTTCACCATGGTTGTTGCTTACTTTTCTAATAGTATGCCTGATGAACTATGTGATTTGTTCCCCAATCTTCTCAATCCTTATTTTATTGATTCTGTAAGTGCTTCTCACTTAACAACATACTACTTACCACAAACACACAATGAATTAATATCTAAAATTTATCTAATCAATTGCCTATTCTTTTTTCACACAATACTATGAACTCCATACATCACCCAGGCCATTTCCTAAGCACATCTATAAACCAGTTGCCAATCACTATGATTCCTGTTTGTCCTTGTGCCAAAGAGAATCCTAAATAGTTCAGTACAGACATAAGTGAATGGAAAGCAAACAGATAGTTGTGATATATAAGATCTGTAGAAGTGATGTTTATAAGCTCTATGCTTTCATCTATATCCATTATTGTTGCAAGCAGACAATTTTTTCATAATCATTTGTAATTACTCATTGCCAAATAGCAAATCACCTTTTTCCACTGGCATTATTAAGATCACAATTTTTCCTTGTGTTTGAAAGTTAATAGCACTCATTAAACCTACCCTATAGTACGCTGTCTTATAAATACTTACCATTGAGGAATTCTTCACCTTCTCGTCTATATATTACTTAATTCCTTTTTAAATAACTAGCAAATATATGTGGATCAGGCCAAATTTTAAACAAAGCATGGATTCACTTTGGATACCTAAAATTATCTGATTGTCATTTACAAATTGAATATTTGAGTCAAGACAACTTTTCAAAAAGACAATTTTGTATGCACCCAAAGCAGAGGTGGTATTCAACCAGTTTTCACCTACTCGGGCGAACCGGTAGTGGTTATTTGGTGTGGGTCACCGAAATGGTGGCAACCCCTGGCTGGTCACACTCCCAACCTGGTCTCCCGGTTGCTCACTTGTGATAGCTGTATGATTCCCCATGGACGCTGCAAGTATCGCTTTCCTCATGTGAGCTAAAATGTCTGGAGTGAGGAATGCAGTCTGACAGAGGGGTGGGGGAATACATTTCAGCCTTGGAGAAATGTAAAGGAGTTGCTTCCAAAATGCTTGTCTGTTAAGTGCTGTATGTGTGTGTGTGTAAGAGAGAGAGAGAGAGAGGAAGGAAGGAAGGAAGGAAGGAAGGAAGGAAGGAAGGAAGGAAGGAAGGAAGGAAAGAAAGAAAGAAAGAAAGAAAGAAAGAAAGAAAGAAAGAAAGAAAGAAAGAAAGAAAGAAAGAAAGAAAGAAAGAATAGGAAGAGAGAGAGAGATAAAACTCTGTGCTATTATTTTTAATTGTTCCATTATTTATCATGTGTTAATATTTTACACTGTCCCTACACATAGAGTGATTTTTCTGCCTTTCTTTTGCCCAGGGCTACCACATATTTTTCAGGGTTTACATGCATTCAATGTCAATAGTCCAGAGCATAAAATACACATGTGTTTAACAAGAGTTGAAAAGGGACCTTCTAGTCCAACCCCCAGCTCAGGCAAGAAAACTGAGGATGCCAAACTCTTAGTAGAAATCCTGGGAAAGGTGTCAGAATAATACTTAGAAGGGACCTTGGGGTGAACCCTATACCATTTCTGAGAAACGGCTGTCCAGTCTTTTCTTAAAAACTTCCAATGATTGAGCACCCAGAACTTCTGGAGACATTCAGTTATACTGGTTAATTGTTCTCACTGTCAGGAAGTTTCTACTTAGTTTTAGGTTGCTTTTCTCTGTTCAGTTTCCATCCATTGCTTCTTGTTTGCATTCTGCTTCTTTGGAAAATACATTGTCCCCCTTTCTTCATGGCAGCCCCTTAAAAGCCTGTTGCCTATCACACTCTTGGGTAAAGCATGTGAGTCATTTCCTCCTTTCAGTGGTCCATGAAAGTACATCTATAGTATGCAGATAATAAAGTCAAAAAAGGTGAACAACATTTTTTGTCAAAAAAGGTGAACAACATTTTTACAGAACATTTGTCATCCAGCTTCAACTATTGAGGCTGGGTGACAAGCAATGGCTGGGAGGGGAGGGGCCAGGTGAGGCACCCCTTGATGTGAGTGACATTGAGTTGGCCACGCCCACCCAGTCACATGACCACCAAGCCATGCCCACCCAGTCACATGACCACCAAGCACGCCCACTCAGTCACGTGACCACTAAGCATACCCACCCAGTCACATGACCACCAAGCCACACTCATCCAGTCACATGACCATCAAGCCATGCCAACCAAATAAGCCACGTCCACATAACCAGTAGTAAAAATTTTTGAATTCCACCTCTGGATGGGACCTTGGAAGTCTTCTAGTCCAACTCTCTGCCTCTAAAACGTTCCGGCCAATTGTTATAGCTTTTTTATGAGTATATTCACTCCACATTGAATAATGTATATTCTAAATAAATGAGCATGGGATTGCAGCTTTAATCTAAACAGTGCTACTTACCATCCTTGCATTTATAGAAAAAGCAATGGAAAGCAATATAGAGCTTCTTTTCTCAGCACTGTAAGTGGGTCTGGTGAGTTTCAAACACCATAGCTTACATATAAGCAGGAATAGGCCTTTATTTTTATTTTTCATACAAGATTCCAAGCAGATTTTTTCCCAAAAGCCATCACTCTGCTAAACAGATAATTCCCTCAACACTGTGTACGATTGTAGGACTGTAACTTTGTTGCTTGTATCCTTACGATTTATATTGACTGCTTCTTAGTATGATTTTATTGTTGATTGTACCCTATGACTATCATTATGATTCTTGATCCTTAATGAATGTACCTTTTCTGTATGTATACTGAGAGTATTTATACCAAGACAAATTCCTTGTGTGTCTAATCACACTTGGCCAATAAAGTATTCTATTAACATCAACACATTCTGCATATAGATCCACTTGGGTTTAATGCAATTTCTTTCCAGCATACATTGTAAGCAGCACTCCTGAAGTTCTGACCACAATCACTAGTTTTCCCTAGGATTAAAACTCTCTTTGCAGCTGCTATTCGAATCAGACCCTTCAGAGATTTTAAAAGACTTATGAAAGATGATGGAAAGCCAAAGCAAGCCGATTGGTTGAGTCAATGCTATTCAGAGTTTTATTTATTTTTCAATATTGGGAAAACTATATGAGCAAAACTGCCTGGCTGTGTGATATGCTGAGCAATGCCGCAATTATTGCTTGTTGGAATACTGAATCAAATGCCTTTTCATTGTCAATGAAAGGCATGCACAGAGGCGTGGGGCACTCATTGTGCCTTTCAATGAGTTAATGGACAAGGCGGATGTGGGCCGTTGTGCAATAACTCTGCAGAAGCATATAAAAAGCAGGCTGATAAACATAGGATTCTCCAGTCCCCCTTCCTAATGGGAGACCAAGGTTACTTGTCTACTAAATACCTTAAGTTGCCTAGTAAGAAATCATTGTGAAAGTGATTAATCCAGTAACTATCCAACTCAGCCTCCCTCGAATACTAGGGAAAATATACCCAATCTTCCACAGTAGTTTGTTAAAACCAGCTGTCACTTCAAGATTAAGACCTCAGAGAGCTGCTCCCCCCAAGCCAGTTACTGCTCCCCCCAAGCCAGTTTGTAATACAAGGGGAACCCATTATGAGGTGAAAAAAAATCTAGATTCTAGATTGTATAGAGACAGGTTGCAGTACCTAATATATTGGAAAGGGTACTCTTTATCTGAAATGACTTGGATAAAAAGCTGGGATGTAAAAGCAGGTATACTAGTGAAGTGATTTCAAGATAAATTTCCAGACAAGCCAAAGGGTCTACTTGGGGAGGGGAAAGATGGTTAAATTGTTTTTTTGCTGAGAAAATTAGCCCCCTGATTTTTTCTCATTCCAGGATGTGATTTTCTCCTGAGGGGGGAAAGCCTGTCAGCCTTGGAAGCCATTTTTTACTTGGAAGCTTCAAGATTGCCACAGTTAGTGCCTGGAAATTTGGAAGGGGGCGGGGGTTCATAGTGAGGTAGAAGATTAGACACAACATTCATTCTCAGAGAGTCAAGGACATGTTAACCTGCACTTGGAGAGGAGTGTCTGGAGGAATGTCTCCAGCTGGGACACAATTTGATTGGGCCATAGTATGGACTGATGGATGCAGGGGATGGATCTTTGATTTTCTTTTGGGAAGGGAAAACCAGGAACTCTCAGATTCAGGTTTTCCCAGATGTGCCAATATGATAAGTCTAATAAACTGGAACTTTGAGGAAATGCTTGTCTCAGAGTTTATTGGTCTGCAATTGGTTAGTTGGAATGCTGACACGGAGGGAGTTCCAGCAATTACTACAGGTGTCTTTGAATTCACTGAAATAGATTAAAAAGAAATAGGTTAGAATAGAGTCATGTTAGTACAATCCTGTATTTGAGGACGGCATTTGAAGCGAAATCAGATCTTCCTATTTTGAAAAAATATAAGTATTTCAATGAAAAGAATAAACTAACATATTAAATTATATATTAAACAGCAGTTTTATTCAATGTGAAAGATGACATCATGTGTTCGGTAGACATTCAGTCTTTATTTACTAATGTTCCAGTTCATGAAACAGTTGACAATATGGATAGTTTAGTGGAGTCTAATCAGATATCAATCCCTATACCAATTGACATTCTCGAACAGTGTGTATTTACCTTTTGTATGCCATCAGGTGTTTCTTTAGACTCTTCTTTGGAAGAGTCTGAAAAATGTTAAACAAATACTTTAGAACGCAGTAGTGAATTGAAACACATCTATTTCTCTCCAAAAAAGGAAGAACAAATCTTACCATCTTGGTCTTCCCTGGACAGATAGGGATATGAGTTGGGACCAAATATCATCAATTGCCTGCTCCTGGGCCCTTACTAATTCTTTATTGTTTTCTTATAAAACCCTGTACCATAATTAGGGCCAAATTTAATGTCAATAGCTCAGTGTTTCTCAACCTTGGCTGCCTGAAGAAGTGTAGACTTCAACTCCCAGAATTCATGCTGGCAAGAACATTCTGGGAGTTGAAATCCACACATCTTCAAGTCATCAAGGGTGAGGTACACTACCCTAGTTAGTGGAGATGGGCAGGGGAGAGAGTGATCTGAGAAATATAATAATTCTGGGAAATTACACTTCCAAGGTTTTTCTTCAGATGGTCTTTCACTATTGGGGTCAAAGCAAGTCAACTCAATTTTGATAGAAAAGATTCTGGACACAGAAGACCACTTGGATTGTTTAAAATACACATCTTTTAGAATTTCTCAATTATTGAAAAAAGATTAACAGGAACATGGATCCCATATGCTAATCTTATTTAGAATGTTAGAGCGGATCAACTCAGCTAGTTGATCCTCGTGTCCCTCTAGCCATAGCATGAAGACCCTCACTCACTAACCATTGCTAAGCAACAACCTACATGACATCACCTGAATTTCATACCTGGTCAGTTGCAGGGGCAGCTGAAGTTTCCTTTAGTTGCTCTGATGTTAAAGTGATGTTTTAATGGCACTCTTCTTCCCAGATAAGACTTGCTGTACAAACATTGACACTGCCTCCAAGATAGGCAGCATCTGGTCTGAAGCTAGGATCCTCCCATCTCTAGTTTAGTGTAAGGTGATTCTGGGCCTTGTGACTCCTAGTTGTATCAATTTTATGCAGTTGTTTGTAGATTGTCAAGACTTTCTATGGAGTCAGCAGTATAAAAATACTATTAAATCAGTCAGCCTGAGCCAGCTTCTATCTATCCTCCAATACAGTTATCAGAGAAGACATTGTTACACCCACTGTTCTTGTTCCACTCTTGTGTATAATGAAGTTAAATTGACGACATAAGGTTCAATCTCAGCTTCTTCATTTAGAGCCTAACACCCCCAAACACTTGGTCAGGACTTTCACCCTATCCCTGGCAAATCCCAGGGCTGTGAAGCAGATTGAATTTCGAATCCTGAACTAATCCTACAGTTACACATTAAAGTTGGCAAGTAAATAAATAAAAGAAAGGATCTTTTACCTCAAACAGAAGTTTCCCTCCATAATAGAGGAATGTTTTCATCTCTAATGCCCTAAATTAAACTACACTAATCCTAAACAAAATACAGGTGAAATTCGAAAAATTAAAATATTGTGCAAAAGTTCATTTATTTCAGTAATGCATCTTAAAAGGTGAAACTGATACATGAGATAAACTCATTACATGCAAAGCAAGATAGTTCAAGCTGTGATTTGTCATAATTGTGATGATTATGGCTTACAGATCATGAAAACCCCAAATCCACAATCTCAGAAAATTAGAATATTCACTCAATCAATAAAACAAGGATTGTACATAGAATATCAGATCTCTGAAAAGTATAAGCAGGTTTGGGCCCCTTTTGCAGCAATTTCTGCCTCAATGGGACGTGGCATGGAAGCTATCAGCTTGTGGCACTGCTAAGGTGTTATGGAAGACCAGGATGCTTCAATAGCAGCCTTCAGCTCTTCTGCATTGTTTGGTCTCATGTCTCTCATCTTTCTCTTGGCAATGCCCCATAGATTCTCTATGGGGTTCAGGTCAGGCAAGTTTGCTGGCCAATCAAGCACAGTAATCCCATGGTCATTGAACCAGGTTTTGGTGCTTTTGGCAGTGTGGGCAAGTCTAAGTCCTGCTGGAAAATGAAGTCAGCATCCCCATAAAGCTCGTCTGCAGAAGGAAGCATGAAGTGCACCAAAATCTCCTGGTAGACAGCTGTGTTGACCCTGGACTTAATGAAGCACAGTGGATCAACACTAGTAGATGACATGGCTCCCCAAATCAACAGACTGTGGAAACTTCACACTGGACTTCAAGCATCTTGCAGTGTGTGCTTCTCCATTCTTCCTCCAGATTCTGGGTCCTTGGTTTCCAAATAACATGCAAAAGTTGCTCTCATCAGAAAAGAGGACTTTGGACCACTGAGCAACAGACCAGTTCTGTTTTTCTTTAGCCCATGTAAGACTCTTCTGATGTTGTTTGTGGTTCAGGAGTGGCTTGACAAGAGGAATACGACATTTGAAGTCCATGTCCAGAATCCATCTGTGTGTGGTGGCCCTTGATGCACTGACTCTAGCCTCAGTCCACTCCTTGTGAAAGTCCCCAACACTTTTGAATGGCCTTTTCCTGACAATCCTCTCCAGGCTGCGGTCATCCCTGCTGCTTGTGCACCTTTTTCTTCCACACTTTTCCCTTACACATAACTTTATATTAATGTGCTTTGATACAGCACTTTGGGAACACCCAACTTCTTTTGCAATTACCTTTTGAGGCTTTCCCTCCTTATGAAGGGTGTCAATGATGGTTTGCATCATTGTCACAACTGTCAGGTCAGCAGTCCTTCCCATGATTGTGATTCCTACTGAACCTGACTGAGAGACCATTTAAAGGCTCAGGAATCCTTTGCAGGTATTATGGCTTAATTAGCTGATTAGAGTGGGACACTTTGAGCCTAGAATATTGAACCTTTTCACAGTATTCAATTTTCTGAGATTGTGGATTTGGGGTTTTCATGAGCTGTAAGCCATAATCATCTTAATTATGACACATCACAGCTTGAAATATCTTGCTTTGCATGTAATTAATCTATCTCAATATTAGGTTCACCTTTTAAGTTACATTACTGATAGAAATGAACTTTTGCACGATATTCTAATTTTCCGAGTTTCACCTGTATATTAAATATAATAAATAAACAATAATAAATAAATAAATGTCCCTCTAACTATAGCATGAAGACTCTCACTCACTAACCATTCTTAAGTAACCGTTTGCATGACATCACCTGAATTTCACCCGTAGCCAGTTGCAAGGACAGCTGAAGCTGCCTTTAGTTCTCTGATATTAAAATGATGTTTTAATGGCACTCTTCTTCCAAGATAAACCTTACTGTACAAACATTGCCACTGCCTCCAAGATAGGCAGGTTCTGGTCTGAAGCTAGGATCCTCCCATGTCTAGTTTAGTGTAAGGTGATTCTGGGCCTAGTGACTACTAGTTATATGGATTTTATGCAGCTGTTTGTAGATTGTTAAGACTTCCTATGGAGTCAGCATATTATGCCCCTGGTGGAGACTGACTCTGAAGGAGAGGAGGAACAACCAATATGGAGTGGAAGTGTAGCTCCAGAGATGGTGGAGGAGGGTGGGGAAGGGCAGAGGCCGGCTGAGCAGTCAGAAGAGGACCCAGGCCCATCCCCTATCCATCCTAGGGCAGTCAGGGAGGAGAAGATCAGGGAAAAACATGGTATATTTGGGAGGAGAGGCCATGATCCTCTTTATGGGTTGCAGGTGTGAGATCTGCATAAGAGTTATGACCTGCATGCTAACAAATGCTGGAGACAAATGAGTGTTTTTCCTGGATGAGGTTTATCTTGGTTGGCATTCTTCCAATGGACTGTACCTGGTTATCTTCCTGAAGTTTGTAATTATTTATCCTGGTCTGTCGTGGAACTTTCTTCAGTCCGGTTTGTTTTTGGTTTTTGTTTCGTTATCTTCTCTTTGAATTTGAACTGTATTTCTTTTGTTTGGAATGTTATTTTGAAAATAGTTTAATCTTCAACTGTGAACAATTAAACAGTGAAGCCAAGTTGAAGGTATTAAAGGACCTTTATTTACATTTTGATTTTTGTTATATTTTTGATAAACTCCAGGTCATCACACAGTATAAAAATCCTATTAGATCAGTCAGCCTGAGCCCACTTCTATCCACCCTCCAATACAGTTATCAAAGAAGACATTGCTACATTCAGTGTTCTTGTTCCACTGTTGTGTGTAGTTAAGTTAAATTGACAAACAACATAAGGTTCAATCTCAGCTTCTACATTTAGAGCTTAACAGCCCCAAACACTCAGTTGGGACTTTCACCATATCCCTGTCAAATCCCAGGGCTGTGAAGCAGATAGAATTTCGAATCCTGAACTAATCCTAGAGTTACACATGTAAGTTGGCAAGTAAATAAAGAAATAAGAGAAAAGATCTCTTTCCTCAAAGAGGAGTTTTCCCATATAATAGAGGAATGTTTCCATCCCTAATGCCCTAAGTTAAACTAAACTAATCCTAAACAAAATGTATTAAATATAATTAATAAATAATAATAAATAAATACATGTCCTAACCATAGCATGAAGACCCTCACTCACTAACCATTGTTAAGCAATAACCTGCATGACATCACCTGAATTTCACCCCTAGCTAGCTGCAGGGACATCTGAAGCTGCCTTTAGTTGCTCTGCTGTTAAAGTGACTTTTTAATGGCACTCTTCTTCCAAGAAAAACCTTGCTGTACAAACAATTGACACTGCCTCCAAGATAGTGTTGATGACACTATCTGGCCTGAAGCTAGGATCTTCCCATCTCTAGTTTAGTATAAGGTGACTCTGGGCCTCATGACTGCTAGTTGAATGGATTTTATACAACTGTTTGTAGATTGTCAAGACTTCCTATGGAGTCAGCAGTATAAAAATTCTATTAAACTAGTCAGTTAGTAACTCCAATACAGTTATCAGAGAAGACATTGCTACATCTACTGTTCTGGTTCCACTGTTGTATATAGTGAAGTTAAATTGACAAATAACATACGGTTCAATCTCAGCTTCTTCATTTAGAGCCTGGCTTCAATCTATTGAAATATGTATGTCTACAATTAAGTATATTATATATTTTTGTTTCTTCTCTTACTTTTTTCTCCCTTTTATAATTGTGTTATTTTCTGGTAGGGTTTTTATTTTAATTCAATTATTTTTTAAAAGCTGTTCAGGCTATCATCAATCATTCAGATTTTCCTAGTTTGGTATTGGTTGGATGACGGATGTCTGCAATAAATTATGACATCAATTTATTGTCTGTAAATATAAATCTTATATGTTGTTTCTTCTCTTTTACCTTTTTTAATTTTATAATTTTGTATATTTTCCATTGTTTTTTGCATTCAGTTAATAATATTTTTTTAAAAGTTCAGGCTATCATTGGTCATCTATACTTCACTAATTGTGTATGGATTGGACAGTGTTTTTACTGTGATGACATATAAATGTATTACATTTGTCCCACAATCTAGCTAATAAACACAAGTCTAGATTGTTGCATAACCCCTCCCTTTAATTAAGATTCAGTGTGTTGAATGGATTAAATAATGAAATCATCATGATTCAACTTTATCCTAGGAATGCTTTCTGTTTAACGCTCGATACATAGATGCTCCCTAAACGTCATAGATTTTCTCTCACTGACTCTGATCACCAAAAAGGCTTTGCTGTGCACAGCCTTAAAAACAGAAGAAAAGTGCACTGTATCATAGAAAATAATGGGCATGCAATCTATTGCAGTTTGCATATCAACAGTTCAGGCAGAAAATAAAGGGCTGTTGATGAATTCAGTTTGAATACTGTGTTTGTCTTGAAGTTTTTTTCCCCAAGACTAAAAGGCAAGTACAGTACGGTGGCCCAAGACCCTACTGTAGTTTACAGAAATCTCTCTAATTCTCTCCTCTGCACCATTTTTCCTTCTAAATTGTGCATGTTTCTCCAGCGACCCCCCCTGCTTTCTTCAGTTCCACTAATCTTTCTATGGATTTTTTCTTGGTGGCTAATCCTCTGATTCCACCAAACACATCAATGGGATTTTGTACTGACATTTGACCAACACTGAAATATATTGAAATATTGAAAAACAAATAAAACTCTGAGTAGCCTTCATTCAGCCCATCAGTTTGCTTTGCTTTTCTCTTTGTGAGGTCATGCTTCAAAATGGTGCTAGAGGTAGATGAAGTCACAAAGGAGAAGTAAATAAAAGCTTTGGGTGGGCTAGTGAAACTTGCTCACTGATGAGTTTTACTCTGTGTGCGCGTTGACTTGTGATAGCTTAGATCAGATTTTGGCTTTTTTAATGTTTCAGTGTTTCTTTGTAATATAGTTGTTTACTTAGATTATTTAACACACAATATTTATTTACTTATTATATTTATTATATTCTTTATTATACTTATTTATTATACTTATTTATTATTTATTTATTATATTTAATATATTTTGTTTAGGATTAGTGTAGTTAAATTTAGGGCAATAAGGATGGAAACATCCCTCTATTAAGCAACAACTCACATGACATCACCCCTAGCCAAGTTGCAATAGTTGCAAGGGCAGGTGAAGCTGCCTTTAGTTGGACTGCTGTTAAAGTGATGTTTTAATGGCGATCTTCTGCCAAGATAAACCTTGCTGTACAAACATTGACACTGACTCCAAGATAGGCAGGATCTGGTCTGAAGCTAGGATGCCCCCATCTCTAGTTTAGTATAAAGTGATTCTGGGCCTCGTGACTCCTAGTTGTATCAATTTTATGCAGTTGTTTGTAGATTGTCAAGACTTTCTATGGAGTCAGCAGTATAAAAATACTATTAAATCAGTCAGCCTGAGCCAGCTTCTATCTATCCTCCAATACAGTTATCAGAGAAGACATTGTTATACTCACTATTCTTGTTCCACTGTTGTGTATAGTGAAGTTAAATTGACAAACAACATAAGGTTCAATCTCAGCTTCTTCATTTAGAGCTTAACAGCCCCAAACACTCAGTCGGGACTTTCACCATATCCCTGACAAATCCCAGGGCTGTGAAGCAGTTAGAATTTCGAATCCTGAACTAATCCTACAGTTACACAGGCAAGTTGGCAAGTAAATAAATAAGAGAAAAGATCTCTTACCTCAAAGAGAAGTTTCCCCACATAATAGAGGACTGTTTCCATCCCTAATGCCCTAAGTTAGAGGACATTAATCCTAAACAAAATATATTAAATATTATAAATAAATAATAAATAAATAGATGTCCCTTTAACCATAGCATGAAGACCCTCACTCACTAACCATTGTTAAGCAACAATTCACATGACACCACCTGAATTTCACCCCTAGCCAGTTGCAAGGACAGCTGAAGCTGCCTTTAGTTCTCTGATATTAAGGTGACATTTTAATGGCACTCTTCTTCTAAGATAAACCTTGCTGTACAAACATTGCTACTGCCTCCAAGATAGGCAGGTTGTGGTCTGAAGTTAGGATCCTCCCATCTCTAGTTTAGTATAAGGTGATTCTGGGCCTCATGACTGTTAGTTGAATGGATTTTATGCAACTATTTGTAGATTGTCAAGACTTCCTATGGAGTCAGCAGTATAAAAATTCTATTAAATTAGTCAGCCTGAGCCGGCTTCTATCCATCTTTCCTCCAATACAGTTATCAGAGAAGAGATTGCTACATCTTCTGTTCTGGTTCCACTGTTGTATATAGTGAAGTTTAATTGACAAATAACATACGGTTCAATCTCAGCTTCTTCATTTAGAGCCTGGCTTCAATCTATTGAAATATGTATGTCTACAATATTTTTGTTTCTTCTTATACCTTTTTCTCCCTTTTATAATTGTGTTATTTTCTGGTAGGTTTTTTAAAAATTCAATTATTTTTAAAAAGCTGTTCAGGCTATCATCGGTCATTTAGATTTTCCTAATTTGGTATTGGTTGGGTGATGGATGTCTGCAATAAATTATGGCATCAATTTATTGTCTGTAAATATACATTTATACATGTATATTATATCTTATACATCTTATACATCTTCTGTTTTACCTTTTTAAATTTTGTATATTTTCCTTTGTTTTTTGCATTCAGTTAATAATTTTTAAAAGGTTCAGGCTATCATTGGTCATCTGTACTTCGCTAATTTGTATGGATTGGACAGTGTTTTTATTGTGATGACATATAAATGTATTACATTTGTCTCACAATTTAGCTAATAAACACTAATCTAGATTGTTGCATAACCCCCCCTGTAATTAAGATTCAGTGTGTTGAATGGATTAAATAATGACATCATCATGATTCAGCTTTATCCTAGGAATGCTTTCTGTTTAACACTCAATATATTGATGCTCCCTAAACATCATAGATTTTCTCTCACTGATTCTGATCACCAAAAATACTTTGCTATGGACAGAAAAACAGAAGAAAAGTACACTGTATCGCAGTAAATAATGGTCATTCAACCTATTGCAGTTTGTGTATCAACTGTTCAGGCAGAAAATAAAGGGCTGTTGCTGAATTTAGTTTGAATATTGTGTTTGTCTTGAAGTTTTTTTTCCCAAGAGTAAAAGGCAAATACAGTATGGTGGCCCAAGAGCCCTACTGTAGTTTACAGAAATCTCTCCAATTCTCTCCTCTGCACCATTTTTCCTTCTAAATTGTGCATGTTTCTCCAGCGACCCCCTTGCTTTCTTCAGTTCCACTATCTTTCTATGGATTTTTTCTTGGTGTCTAATCCTCTGATTCCACCAACGGGATTTTGTACTGGTATTTGACCAATTCTGAAAAATATTGAAAAACAAATAAAACTCTGAGTAGCCTTCATTCAGCCCATCAGTTTGCTTTGCTTTTCTCTTTGTGAGGTCATGCTTCAAAGTGATGCTAGAGATAGATGAAGTCACAAAGGAAAAGTAAATAAATACTTTGAGTGGGCTAATGAAACTTGCTCACTGATGAGTTTTACTCTGTGTGCGCGTTGACTAGTGATAGCTTTGATCAGAGTTTGGCTTTTCTAACGTTTCTTTGCTTGCTTATTTGCTTATTCATCTTGTTTAATATTTTTTTTTACTTAGATTATTTTACACACAATATTTATTTACTTATTTATTATAGTTATTATAGTTATTATATTTAATTATTTATTTTTGTTATTTATTATATTTATTATTATATTTAATATATTTTGTTTAAGATTAGTGTAGTTTAACTTAAGGCATTAGTAATGGAAACATTCCTGTATTACGCGGGGAAACTCCTCTTGTTGGTAAGAGATCCTTTCTTTATTTTATTTTTTCTTGCCAACTTATGCTGCCACAAAAATTAATGAAAGCATGGATATAGTCACTAGGGGTCTCATTCTCTCCCGCTCCCCATCTGCACTACCTAGGGTAGCATATCTCAACCTTGACCACTTGAAGATGTATTCCTGGAAGCCTAGCATTCTGACAAACTGGCCACTAAGAGACATGTAAACATAAACAACATCTACACACTGTGCAAAAGAGACAATCAACAATTATTTGCAATGAGTATGACTGTATTCACACTATGATTTATAATATTCAGTAAATTCTCCTTCTCCAGTTGGTTTGTCCTCAGCTATTCAAAATGTCTTCTTTTGGCAGGTGTGTTTGGACAAATATAAAAAATACCAAAGAGAACAAAGAGAACAAAGTAAGTAGCCAACTATTTTGTTTGTTTGAGAACTGTAGCAGGAGTGGGGATACAAAGGCAATCCTCCCCCCTGCATCACACCTAATCCTTCCTATTTAATGGCCAGTCTTATATTGTTTAATAACACAAATGTTTTTCCACAAAAATACAGAAAAGAAAAGGATAGAAGAATTTACATTGCTGCAAGAAAGACAGCTGGCAGAGAAAGATCTTCTTATAAGAGATGTAAGCCATTCATTTCCCGTACAACGCTGTTTTAAACTCCTCTTTTTGTCCACACATGTATATCATATGATTGATGGTTGCTTCTTGTGATTTCTGCATCTTAGTTGCAAGCAAAAAACCACAATTTAGGCAACAAAATGGTTGAACTGATGAAGGAGAACAAAGAACTTAAAAAGGATATGCCAGACAATCCAGAAAGTGAGTATCATTTTAACTTAACATTTAATTGTTTTCATTGGAAAAAGAAAAGTGATTTATTTCATCATAAATTTGACCATATACATTCTAGTTCTTCTGTTATTTTTTTGCCAGGACATGCAAATAGAGATGTGGAGGTGGACTGCCAGGAACTAAGAAACAACTACGAAAAATTCCAGAAAGCAATCAAGAGAATGAAGACTGTAAATATCATACATTATAGTAAGAAATTAGAACGACCTCTTTAAGCAAAATTTTATAATGCATTAAAAATTAATTTTCAATTTTTTTTATAGGAGGTTGCAAAAGAAATTGAGAACAACAAAAAACTAGCAAGGGCTCGAGAGCAAGCCATCGATGATGTCTGCTCTGAGATGGTATTCCTATCTCACCTGGATATACCAAGGCGGTAAGGTTTATCCTTCCAATTTTTTTTTTTTTGAGGGAAATAGATGTGTTTCTATTGATGACGCACTACTTCGTTCTAAAATATTTGTTTAACATTTTTCAGACTCTGCCAGAGAAGACACCCGAGAAACACCTAATTGCACATAAAAAGTAAATACATTATGTTCGAGAATGTCAGTTGGTATAGGGATTGATATCTGATTAGATTCCACTAAACTATACATATTGTCAACTGTTTCATGAACTGGAACATTAGTAAATAAAGACTGAATGTCTACCGAACACATGATGTCATCTTTGAATAAAACTGCTGTTTAATATATAATTTAATATGTTAGTTTATTCTTTTCATTGAAATACTTATATTTTTTCAAAATAGGAAGATCTGGTTTCTCTTCAAATGCCATCCTCAAATACAGGATTGTACTAACATGACTCTATTCTAACCTATTTCTTTTTAATCTATTTCAGTGAATTCAAAGACACCTGTAGTAATTGCTGGAACTCCCTCCGTGTCAGCATTCCAACTAACCAACTGCAGACCAATAAACTCTGAGACAAGCATTTTTTCAAAGTTCCAGTTTATTAGAGTTATCATATTGGCACATCTGGGAAAACCTGAATCTGAGAGTTCCTGATTTTCCCTTCCCAAAAGAAAATCAAAGATCCATCCCCTGCATCCATCAGTCTGTCCCATTGCCCAATCAAATTGTGTCCCAACTGGAGACATTCCTCCAGACACTTCTCTCCAAGTGCAGGTTAACATGTCCTTGACTCTCTGAGAATAAATGTTGTGTCTAATCTTCTACCTCACTATGAAATCCCCCCTCCCAAATTCCCAGGCACTAACTGTGGCAACCTCGAAACTTCCAAGTAAAAAAATGGCTTCCAAGGCTGACAGGCTTTCCCCCCCTCAGGAAAAAATCATGTCCTGGAATGAGGAAAAAAAACAGGGGGATAATTTTCTCAGCAAACAACCAATTTAACCACCTCTCCCCCTTGTCTTGTCTGGAAATTTATCATGAAATTGCTTCACTGATATACCTGCTTTTACACTCCAACTTTTTACCCAAGTAGCTTCAGACAAAGGATATCCCTTCCAATGTAATAGAACTGCAACCTGCCTTTGTACAATCTAGAATCCAGAATTTTTTCACCTCATAATGGTTTTCCCTTTGTATTAAAACTGGCTTGGGGGAAGCAGCTGTCTGAGGTCTTAACCTTGAACTGACAGCTGGTTTTAACAAACTACTGTGGAAGACTGGGTGTCCCTAGTATTCGAGGGATGCTGAGTTGGACAGTTACCGGATTAATCACTTTCACTATGGGGAAAAGTCCTAAAAACTGTGGTCCTAACTTCTTACTAGGCAGCTTTCACTTAAGGTATTTAGTAGACAAGAAAACTTGGTCAACCATTTGGAAGGGGGACTGGAGAGTCCTATGTTTGAGCTTGCTTTTTATATGCTTCCACTGCTTCAGTTGGGGTTCTTTTGTGCTTTCTCAATCCTTTTTTAATGACTCCATCCGTTCTGTTAAGGATATGGAGGAGGGTGGTTCTATGGGAAATTATGGCTCTGGCATGGGAACAAATTTCATGCCTGTCAGCCTTCAAGATTTTCTTCCTTTGCTTCTCTTCCTTTGCTTTGCATCTTTCGGCTGTCATAAGTAACGGGGGGAGGGAGGTTATGGGAAGCGAGCTGGAGCTGTTACAAAACGAAACTGTATAAGTTGAGAGAGGGGGAAGAGTCTTGCTTAGGTTTCTATTCTATGGTTTGCGCAGCCACAACTCTTTATCAAAATATGCCAAGGTCAACGGACAGAGGCCTCATCACCACCTGAAGATGCCCACATGATGCTATCCACAACTTTTAATTGGAGGAGCGAATTGAACTATTGGGGGTGGGAATGTTGCCATCACCTTGTATATGTGATTTACGCGCTCATTTTCTCAGATTCAGAATTCTTTTGTTGCTACCACTTGATTTCCAGTAAAAGATATCTTTTCTCTAATCAATGGAGTCTAAGTATTTCTTTCTTGGATTTTGAATGGAGCACCAGCTGACATTATTCTGAATCTCCCTTTTACCAGCCCATCCGGAGAAATAACAAACTTTCTTCCAAGGGGGTTTGAAAACAATGTCTAATACAGCCAGTGACCAAGAAGACCTGGGAGCAACTGGAGGACCAGACTTCCTGTTGATGGAGGAAGCAGGGGAGGCTGATTTCTTAGCAGAACTAAATCTTGGCGAAAACCCAGCTGCAAAGCCCAAATGGTCTCTGGGAGTCGGTTGGAAGGATCCTGAGGAAAGGCCCCCTCCAGGAGTGACCACTACCCGTCGGCGAGGATGGGAAGAGCTGTGGCAAGAGAAGGAAAAAAGAAATTTCTTACTAACACAAGCCATGCACCTTCTATATGAAGCTGTCGGAGAAGCTCAAACTGATCAAAGGTATGAGAAGGAAGAGGGAGAAGTAGCCCCAGGCAGAAGAACCAGAGCAGCCACCCCTATAAATCAACCTGGGCTGGTGCAATAGGCAGCAGCAGCTCAGGGCCCCCCGGCTGGGGGAGTAATTGCCAGAAAGCGTAGAACTCCAAAGGTGCCTCTGCTGGAAGTAAAGTATGGAGAGGATCCCCAGGAGTTAGGATTTTTCTTAGCACAAGTTTGGAGCCATATGGAGGAATATGGGCCGGATTTT
The DNA here is from genome assembly GCA_023653725.1 of Bungarus multicinctus. Taxonomy (NCBI): domain Eukaryota; kingdom Metazoa; phylum Chordata; class Lepidosauria; order Squamata; family Elapidae; genus Bungarus; species Bungarus multicinctus. Next base: position 35,365,736 of record CM042842.1, on the reverse strand, counting down.
TCCTCAGAAGCAGCCAAAGTCAGATGTGTGACCAGGGCTCTGGAGGGTACTGCTGCAAAGTGGATGGTGACCTTGCATAACGATAATGCCCCTCAACTGTTCAATTATGACCAGTTCATGACAGCATTGCGTGCCAGGTTTGAAGATCCTCTTAAATAAAAAAAAATGACTATTTAGGCCATCGCATATCACATGACGGCATAGAAATGGATCTGGGGAAGGTTCGTGCTGTCTTGGAATGGGCCCCTCCCCGTACCAGGAAACAACTGCAAAGTTTCTTGGGGTTTGCCAACTTTTACTGCCAATTTATTTCTGCATTTGCAAAGATCGCAATGTCTATCACAAATCTCCTAAAAATCAAAGGGGAGGTGAAACCAAAGTCTAGTAAACCACTGGAGTGGTCCATGGAGTGTCAAGCTACTTTTGAAAAACTGAAACGACTGTTTGCTGCTGAACCAGTACTCAAGCACCCAGACATGGATGCTCCTTTTGTAATCCAAGCTGATGCGAGTGACGTAGCAGTCGGAGCGGTGTTACTACAAGTAAACGAGACGGGGTCTCTGCAACCATGTGCATATAATTCCCATAAATTAACTGAAATCGAGAGAAGATGGGCCATCTGGGAAAAAGAATCTTTTGCAGTTCGATGAGCTTTGTTAACCTGGAGGCATTTCCTAGAAGGGGTCAAACACCCTTTTGAGGTGTGGACAGATCATAAGAATTTGGAGGCTCTGAAAACGCATCGGAAACTGTCTCCCAAGCAAGTTTGCTGGGTGCAGTACTTTAAACGTTTTAATTTTTCATTAAAGTACATTCCTGAGGGAAAGAACTTCATGGCAGATGCTTTGTCTAGATTACCTCAGTATAATAGTACTCGCCAAGAAGTGGTGCAGCCTATTATCCCAACCAAACAGTTGGCAGCTCCAATGGTTACCAGAACCATTAAAAAAAGGAAATTGATTTGTCAAATGATTTATCTGCACAATTTAAAGAAGCTCTAAAACTTGATTGGTTCCTAACTCACTCAAATAACTGTACAGTTAGAGATGGATTGGCCTGGGTGGAGGGCAAATTATACGTACTGGCAAAGCTGAGAAACCAAATATTACATCAAGCTCATGATTCTAAAGCTGCTGGACATTTTGGATTTGGGAAGACCTTACTCTTGGTCAAAAGGCAATTTTGGTGGCCCACATTAAAAAAGGACATTGAAACTTATGTTGCTAGCTGTCCCATCTGTGCCTCGGCCAAGCAGCCACCTGGTAAACTAGTAGGCTTATTGCAGAATGTGGCTAGACCAGCTGCTCCTTGGAAGGAAATCTCCATGGATTTTATAGTGGAATTACCTGAAAGTGGAGGAAATACAGTTATTTGGGTGGTAACAGATCTGTTTTCCAAACAGGTACATTTCATACCTTGTGAGAAGATCCCGTCGGCAAAAATGTTGGCTAAATTGTTTATTCTGCATATCTACAGATTACATGGAGTTCCTGAACACATAATCTCAGATAGGGGCGTCCAGTTTACCTCAAATTTTTGGAAGGAATTCCTGAAATTATTAGGCTCCACCCAGGGTTTAAGCTCTGCCCACCACCCACAAACCAATGGGGCTTGTGAGAGAACTAATTCGGTATTGGAACAGTATCTTAGATGTTACATTAATTATCAGCAGGATGACAGGGCTGACTTACTGCCATTCGCTGAGGTGGCATATAACAATTTGGTACATAGCAGCACTGGATTTACTCCATTTAAAGTGGCTTCAGGACAAGATTTTGTACTCATACCCAAGCTTCCACAGGAGAAACCTAACATTCCCTCATTAGATGAATAGATAAAACAGCTCTAACTTGGCCAGTTGCCCGCAAAGCTTTAGATGATGCTCATCAAGCTCATAAAAAATTTGCAGATAAAAAGAGAAATCCACAAAAACCATATCAAGTTGGTGACAAGGCCTTTTTATCAACCAGATATTTGCAGACCACACAAAAGTCAAAAAAGCTTGGACCTAAGTATGTAGGACCTTTCCCAATTGAACGAGTTGTGAACCCTGTGGCAATCCAATTGAAATTGCCTAAAACTCTCCGACAGATTCATCCTGTTTTCCATGTTAGTTTATTAAAACCTGAACATACTTCTGATTTAAGACCGACTCAGATAGATCCCCCCATACCATTACTAATTGAAGGTGAACAACATTTTGAAGTTAAAGAAATTTTGGATTCTAGGAAAAAGAGAGGTCGAATCCAATATTTGGTTGCTTGGAAGCATTTTCCTTCTTCCCAGTCTGAATGGATGAATGTTAGAGCTCCTAAGCTCGTTAAGGCATTTCGTACTAAGTATCCTGATAAACCCTGAACCATAATGTTGCTGTTACATTTATATGTTCTATAATCTTCTGTTCTTATTTTTTTTTTTTAGGACTAACGTCTCTTTTGCAGGAGGGCCGAATGTCAGCCTTCAAGATTTTCTTCCTTTTCTTCTCTTCCTTTTCTTTGCATCTTTTGGCTGTCATAAGTAACAGAGGGAGGGAAACAAAACTGTATAAGTTGAGGGGGGGAGAGTCTTGCTTAGGTTTCTATTCTATGGTTTGCGCAGCCACAACTCTTTATCAAAATATGCCAAGGTCAACGGACAGAGGCCTCATCACCACCTGAAGATGCCCACATGATGCTATCCACAACTTTTAATTGGAGGAGCGAATTGAACTATTGGGGGTGGGAACGTTGCCATCACTTTGTATATGTGATTTACGCGTTCATTTTCTCAGGTTCAGAATTCTTTTGTTGCTACCATTTGATTTCCAGTAAAAGATATTTTCTCTAACCAATGGAGTCTAAATATTTCTTTTTTGGATTTTGAATGGAGCACCAGCTGACAATGCCACTTGTGATTTGAAAAGGAGTTAATCCTGTGCCACTGTGCATCGTATTGCTATAAGCCACTTCTGCAAACAGTAGCAAGTCTGCCCATTTCTCCTGCTGGTAATGCACATAACATCTGAGATATTGTTCCACCATTGCATTCAAATGTTCCACAGCTCCGTTGGTATTCAGATGAACAGCTGAGCTAAGTCCTTGGGATGATCAAATAGATCTCAGGAATTCCCTCTAGAACTTTGTGGTAAATTGGACTCCTGTCTGAAATTATTCCCCATGGCACCTCAAGAAGCCCATATATTTGCTTCACAAACATTTTCTCTAGGGTTTTTTAGCAGTGAAATGGGCTTGCTTATAGAATAAATCAATCACAGTCCATATTATTGTATGATCCCCCCCACTTTCTGGGAGTTCAACTATAAAGTCCATGGCAATTTCTTCCCAGGGTCTACTGGAAGTGGCCACTTGTTGGAGGAACCCAGGTGGTTTTCCTGGTCTCATCTTCATAGAAGCACAAATTGAGCAACTTTTGACATAGTTTTCAACATCCGCTTTCATTTCTGGCCACCAAAATTGTCTTCTAACTAGATGGAGAGTTTTCAGGACCCCAAAGTTGCCACCCAGTTGAGAGTCAAGACTCCGGTGCATTACAACAGCTGCTGGCACATCGAGTTTGGATCCCTTCCATGTCCACCCATCCCTCAATGTTAAAGTCTCTTGGTTTTCTGTGAATCATGAGTCAGCTAGAAGTACCACTTTCATGTCCGGAGTCAATTTCTCTTTAGAGGGGTTGGTTCTATGTTTGGCTTGGCCCCTAATGGTAGTGTGGGCTGCAATTTGTGTTTCTGTAATCATTGCATGGGTGATCTCCTCTCATTGACTGTCATATTGGGGTTTTCTTGATAGCGCATCTGCTAGCAAATGTTTAAAGTATTGAGCGAACTTGTTTAGGGAAATGTTCCTGGTGTGTCTTCAGAGTTTTGAGGTTTTTGTGGTCAGTCCAGACTTTGAATGGCTATTTAGTCCCTCCTAGGAAGTGCCTTCAGGATAGGAGAGCCCACCAGACTGCAAAGGCTTCTTTTTCCCACACTGCCCACTTCGTTCTGTGTCTGTTAGTTTTTAGACACATATGCACAAGGTAGCAGTTGATCTTGGGAGTTCTTTTAAAGGAGCACAACTGCCAAGTCCACATCACTGGCATCTACTTAAATGATAATTGGTCTGTTAGGGTCTGGATGTTGAAGAATAGGCTCTTCCGCAAAGAGGTGTTTTAATTTCTCAAATGCTTTTTGATAGTAATGTCCATGTTAGCAGCTGAGTTGGCTTCAGCTTCTTGGGAGGAGTCCAGTTTTCAGTAATTCAGTCAAAGGAAGGGCTACTTCCATGAAGGCTGGTATGAATTGTCTGTAGAAGTTGGCAAAACCCAGAAAGCTTTGGGGCTGTTTGCGAGTGCAAGGGATCTGCCAGTCCAGCACAGCTTTCACTTTCCCTGGATCCATCTCAATCCCCTCATTTGACATTCAGTAGCCCAGGTAGTCTAGGGACGTCTTATGGAACTAACATTTTGACACCTTTGCGTAGAGTTTTGCGGCTAGGAGTTTTTTCAGTACTTGCCACACCAATTTGATATGTTCCTCTAGCGTTTTGCTGAATTTGAGAATGTTGATCAGATAAATTAGGATTCTATCATATAAATGCTCATGCAGCACTTCGTTATTTAATTGCATAAAGACTGTGGAGGAGACCTGATTCGGAATTGGAAACTTCCCAGGGCTGCAATTGAAAGCCATTTTCCATTCGTCCCCCTCCCTAATTCATACCCTGTAATACACTTCCCTTAAGTCTTGCTTAGTAAATATGTTGCCTTTTGATAGGTGATTCAACAGATCTTTCATGAGGGGGAGTGGGTAGGTGTTTTGCACACACATGACATTGATCCCATGAAAATCCATGCAAAGCCTCCTCCCCCCATCTTTCTTTTCTTTAAATAGCACTGGGATGGCTACTTTCGATTTTGTGGGCTCGATGAATCCTCTGGCTAGGTTGGTGTCAATGTACTTCCTCAACTTGGTCATTTCCACTGGTGTCATGGAATAGATTTTTGGCTTTGGTAATTTATCCTCTGGCTTAATTTCAATTGCACAATCGGTTAGTTGATAGGGTGGGAAGATATTGCATTTCTCCTTACTAAAAATGCCAGCTAGGCCCCGGTATTCCTTAAGGACCGGTGGGCAGCAGGGCAGGGTCTCTGCGGCAGCTGATGTCACTTCTGATGGTCTGAGGCTAGTTGTTGGCTGGCCCCTATTCCCTAGGCAATTCCCTAGGGATTGGTAGCAATGGCCCAATGCCTATTATGATCTTCCTGTTACCATCTTCCCATTTGATCATGGGGGCCCATTTGTCTAGCAAAGTGAATAATAATATGATGGATTTGGTCATCTTTGGGGCTACTACAAACCATAAGATGTCCTCCCATTTCCAACCTAACAAGTTCTGTGACTTGGGTAGCTGGGGCTCCACCTATCAACGCCCCATCGGCTTGCTCAAAATGAATTGGGTTTGCCAAGGTCTCATCTTTATTCCTAATTGCTCAACAATGGGGAACCCAATTAGGCATCTGGTACAGCCCATGTCTATCACCGTTCCTACTTTCCCCTGTACCCCAACTTGATTTTAATGGCAAAAGGGTGAATTGCTCTACTCACCATTGGGTCATCTTCTCTGCCGGCAGTTCCTAGAGGAGCTTCCCTGACTGCAGGTTCCTCACCTTCATTTGCAGGAAGGGGAACCTCTATGGCTTGGCGGATGAACCTGCCTGTGTCTGGAGGTTTCCTTGGGGTCCTTATTCCTCTGGAAGCCATGGCTGGTCATGATTGAGGGATGGGTGCGGGAGCTAGGCAGTTGGAAGCTTTGTGACCCAATTGACTGCACCGGTAATATTTAATAGTGCCTGTCTGCTGGGTACACAGTGGCTCATGAGGCTTTGCTGGAGTTCATTGGCCTAGGATATCTTCTCACTACCTTCTCCAGTCTGGGCTTGTGGTGTGGATTGATCTCCCAGTCCTTTGCCAGGGCCATGCTGTACCAGTCTTAGAGCTGGTTGGGTACTCCTCAGATGTCACACACTTTTCTGATTTCTGGATTGATGGCTTCTTTGAAATAGTGAATAAGGATTGACTCAGGCCAGTGTCTAAGGTTAACAGCCATGCTTCTGAAATCCCATACAAACTCCTTAGGGGATGATTCCCCTGCTTCATGGTTTTAAACAGAGCTTCATTTTCATTCCTGCAGTCCGTGTCTTCAAATCTGGCCCTGAGCAGTTGGATGAATCCATTGGCATCATCTACTTCAACAGCCCCTTCATCGTGTAGCTGGGCTATCCATTCAGCTGCTTCCCCCTCATTCATTCCATCCCCAATTTCTGAGATTAGGTCATGGTCGAACTGGTACTGGTTTCCATACTGGTTGATGTATGCCTAGACTCGATTGAGGAAGTACGCCAACTTCCCTGGGGTCCCATCAAAAGTCGCCCTGAATCCCAGCAGCAGCACTGCAGCTGGAGAGGGTGGTTGCACTGCTGGAGGTGCAACTGGGATAACCAGTGGCAGGGCAGGGGCTGGTTGTTGTGCCACAGTTGGCTGCTGGGCCAGAGCTGGCTGCTGGGCCAGAGCTGGCTGCTAGCCACATTGGGTGGAGGGGCAGGAGCTGGTGGCGTGAATGGTGCTGGTGTCCTTTGGTACTGCACTCACCCTTGACTGGGATAAAAGCCCTAGCCAGGGGGAATGCACTCTGCTGGAGGGAGCATGAAAACCTGCTGGCAAGGCAAGGTGACTGGCAGTTGCAGACCTCCAATTGTGGTGGCAGTCACTGTTCATCTCCATTAGGTTGGGCCAGCTGCATGGGGCCACTCCTTCTGTAATCTCAGGCTGAATAGAAGGAGGCTGTCGTTGCACTATGGCCACTTGCTGACTATGGGTCTAGAAATGTGAACATGGTTTGAATCCGGTCCCACCTTGGCTGACTGACCTGGGCTCACAGGGCATAACTACCCACCTCAAGACTCTTGAACCATTCTAGGAGACCTATCAATGACTAATTTCATGAGGGAGGCAGCAGGCTCCAATCCCAGGAGTTGTCAGACCCCAAAAGTCTCGGCTCTCTCCACTCAGGACCTTGGGTTGATCTCATTGGACTGGTCCCTGGTCGGTGTTCAGGTGGCCTCATCTCACCCTGACCGAGTTTCTAGGACTCTGGCTCCTTGGGTCAGGCACCTTATAGCCATTCCACTTTAATAGCTTTAATTGCTCATGCCATTTTCTCAGAGGGAGAGTACAGGGTTTTGACAAAGGACCTCATGTCAATCTCAATTTGCACCAAGACAAATTCCTTGTGTGTCCAATCACACTTAGCCAATAAAGCTATTCTATTTATTCTATTCTATTCTATTCTATTCCATTCTATTCTCCAGAGCTCCCTCTTCAATCATCACCTTCCCTTCCATCTTCAATCCGTACTGCATATCAGACATTAAAACAATTAATTAATTAATTAATTAATTAATTAATTAATATTAATTAATACAATTGAGAGAGTCCAGAAGTATTTCACAAGAGTACTACACTCCTCTGTCACAACAGAATACCCTATATCATCAGGCTTGAGATTTGGGGCTTGGACAAATTGAATTACCCCACCTATAGTTAGACTTAAGCATAGCACACAAAATTATCTGCTACAATGTCCTACCAGTTAATGACTACTTCAGCTTCAACCACAACAATACAAGACCACACAACAGATACAAACTCAATGTAAACTGCTTCAAACTTGATTGTAGAAAGTACGACTTCAGCAACAGAGTGGTCAACACCTGGAATGCACTACCTGACTCTGTTATTACATCCTCTAATCCCCACTCCTTTAACCTCAAACTAACCACTATTGACCTCACCCCATTCCTAAGAGGTCTGTAAGGGGCATGCATAAATGTACCATCGTACCTACCATCCCTGTCCTGTTGTCCCCATTTATTCGTACCTATTTCCTATATTCTTACTCATGTTTAAACTTATATCTATTACCTTGTAAGCGATTGACCAATCAAATAAATAAATAAATCTTCCCTGAGTCTTCATGCTGTCCGGTTAGGTGGTTGGCATTCGGGACTCAGGACCCTGGACAGCCCCTGGTTCCTGAGGAGCTGGTTGAAGATTTAGGGATTTGGGTTAATGTCAGCGTTCCAGCTAACCAACTCCAAACCAATAAACTCTGAGACAAGCATTTCCTCAAAGTTCCATTTTATTAGAGTTGTCATAATGGCACACCTGGGAAAACCCAAATCTGAGAATTCCTGGTTTTCCCTTCCCAAAAGAAAACCATCCCCTGCACCCATCAGTCCATCACATGGCCCAATCAATTCATCGTCCTAACTGGAAACATTCCTCCAGACTCTCCTCTCCAAGTACAGGGTAACTTGTACTTGACTCTCTGAGAAAGAATGTTGTTGAGTCTAGGACAGAGAAAGATGCCAAAGGTTTAGAATTTAGAGGATTAAATTATGGTTAAAAAGATCAAACAATTAACTAATGTCAGTGAGACTTAATTTCGGAAAATAATATATAAAATTCTACATGAAATATTATTTTAGGCTTGTGATAATCAGGCTAATATAGACTGGAACCCTATATCTGTCATTTGTTTGTTATAATACTGATTTTCAGCTCTAGAAATATTAGATAGGCTTACTAATATAAGGTGTCCATGGAATACATTTCATTTTAAAAATGAATAAATTAGATGAAATAGAGTTATCTGTTCAACACATCTATATTGTTTTAATTTGACTATATTCATTTGCCTAGAAATAAATTAATTAGATAGATGCAGACATGGTATTCAGCAGGCTCTGACCAGTTCTGGAGAACCGGTAGCAGAAATTTTGAATAGTTTGGAGAACTAGCAAATACTACCTCTGACTGGAGATTTTACAGTATCCTTCCCCTGCCACATCCACCAAGCCATGCCCACAGAACTGGTAGTAAAAAATTTTGAATCCCACCACTGACCCAAAGTCATCAGTTTGTTGTGTTGATATGGCAATGACCAGACTTATTTGACACAGCTTGATCCAAACTATTGATCTAATCAAAATAAAAATTCAGTTGGGATTTTCAATTTTTATTACCTAGCCTACAAAACTAATATTATTAGCACATCTCCAATAATTAGAAATGGCTCAATATCTCAGCAATACTCCACTGAAAATTGATATTCTGAATAGATAAAAGAGACCATTGTTTCACATATTAGCCTTATTAAAATTTATTATCTCAACTTTTAATCTATCTAGTTTTAAACATTTACTGTTCATAATGCAGTGAGGAAACATGAATAATAATTTTAGCCATTCCCTCCTGTATAAATTTGACAAGCTTTGTCACAACATTATAGTTTTTCATCATTTGCATTCCCAGTAAGTATACAGATTGATATCTGGCATAGAATATGAATCAATTTTCTCAGATTATAATTAACTATGTATATGTTAATAAACTTTCCTTTGAAGACTATAGAAATTTGTCAGAAGGCAAGGAAAGAGAAGAACAAGAAGATCAGCAACAAGGTAGCTGGATTCAATTATAGAATAGAATAGAAGAACTTTATTGTCATTGTACAAGTACAACGAAACTGTGGATGCACCCCAGCAACTGTTTGCAGTACAATAAAAGCAAAGGACTTAAAAATAAAGATTAAAAAAAAAATAGTACCCACGTTTCTATTTGCAATTTGAGAGTGCAATATCTATGAATATACACAAAATATACATTCAACACTGACTGTGATCCTTTGCCAAGTGTAATACATAAGAGATAGATTGTACTGTAATAAGTTATTATACAACTGTATGAAGTATTGCAGTTTCACATCTTTTCGCATCAATTATAAGAACAAATCATCATGGTGATTTTTTTTAAAAAAAATCACATCCTAGTTACTTCCATATATGTGCCTCCATAATGCTGTTTCCATAAACTAACTAGATGCCTAAGAAATTATAAGAAGCTAAAGTTTCTGTAGCCTGCATATCAGAAAGAAGTAATGAGTGAAGTATACTGATTATGATTAATTAGTATTTTCAAGGATTCTCTTCCATACATTCTTACAAATCAATTATTTTGTAGAAATGGAATTCTAGTATTGCTTGCTGAGAAAATGAAATATACAAGGATTTAAAGACCAAAAAAATACAACAGTCTGCAGTTTTCAGAATTTGAGTTTTCTGACTCTATAATCTTTGGTTGGAAGAATTGCCTTGTTTGATCAGGCTAAAAGCTGTCTTGTCCACTATTCTCTTTTCTATACTTTTTGAAATGTGAGAAATAGAAATCAAAGAAGCCTCACATCATACTGTTTGGCCCTGGAGCTGATGCTGAAACTTTTTGTTGAATGGTTTTTGTTTTCTGTTTTCTTTACAGCTGACTTTTTCAAAATATTTTCTATTGTATTTTACTTAACTCAACCATCACTACTAACCATCACTATTCCTCCACCCACCCATTGTTTAAGAATCTTGTTAGGACTGACCTGAGGTACTATGGTGGATGTACTATACAACTATTCATATCTTCATGACAAGAAATCCTGTAGAGAAAAACTTTTGATTCTAAATTCTAGGAATCAATAACTTTCTTCATAAGAAGTTTTTTTTTATTAAACCTTATAGAGACATGTTCATTTAAGAGAAATGTATTATAAAATGTATTATGAGGAGCCTTGTTGGCGCAGTGGTTAGAGTGCAGTACTGCAAGCTACTTCTGCTGCAGCCAGCTGCCTGCAATTTGGCAGGTCAAATCTCACCAGGCTTGGATGGTGGGGAAAAATCTTTTCATCAAATTTTTATTTTTTTTAGAAGTAATTGAATGTATACTATTAATATTCTTTCCTTCTATTATAGCTATAGGGAATGGGGAAATATTGGCCATTTTTCAACATTAATTACATTCAAGGGCAAAAAAAATCTATATGAATGTAAATGTTAACAGTTTCCGTAATAACTGAGTAAAACCTGTGCCTACAGGGTGGTAATAAGAATTAATTAATCTTTACAAACAATTTATTAAGTGTATTTCAACAGAAGATTTTGTATTAATTTATAGCCATATTATTTTCCTTAGAAAATTCCCATTAATTTTAATATCATAATAATGCTATTCAATTATTTTCTGTCCTTGTTGAAATTCTTCCTTAGCATAGACTAGAAACCAATTAAAACATGTGACCTGTTTGGAATGGTGCTTGAGGACATTATATATTGATATCAATTTTTTTAATATCTATAATACCTATATCTATAAACCTAAATGAGTTTTAATTGATGAACTAGAATCTAGCAGTATCAAGTTCATAGGATAGCTTAGATGCATCAAGAGCTGATATATAGGTGAAACTCGAAAAATTAGAGTATCATGCAAAAGTTCATTTATTTCAGTAATGCAACTTAAAAGGTGAAACTAATATGTGAGATAGACTCATTACATGCAAAGCAAGATAGTTCAAGCCTTGATTTGTCATAATTGAGATGATTATGACTTACAGCTCATGAAAACCCCAAATCCATAATCTCAGAAAATTAGAGTATTACATGCAATCAATAAAACAAGTTGTACATAGAACAATATCGGACCTCTGAAAAGTATAAGCATGCATATGTACTCAGTACTTGGTTTGGGCCCCTTTTGCAGCAATTACTGCCTCAATGCAGCGTGGCATGGAAGCTATCAGCCTGTGGCACTGCTGAGGTGTTATGAAAGATCAGGATGCTTCAATAGCGGCCTTCAACTCATCTGCATTATTCGGTCTCATGTCTCTCATCTTTCTCTTGGCAATGCCCCATAGATTCTCTATGAGATTCAGGTCAGGCGAGTTTGCTGGCCAATCAACCACAATAATCCCACGGTCATTGAATCAGGTTTTGGTGCTTTTGGCAGTGTGGGCAGGTGCCAAGTCCTGCTGGAAAATGAAGTCAGCATCCCCATAAAGCTCATCTGTGGAAGGAAGCATGAAGTGTCCAAAATCTCCTGGTAGAAGGCTGCATTGACCCTGCATTTAATGAAGCACAGTGGACCAACACCAGCAAATGACATTGCTCCCTAAATCAACACAGACTGCAGAAACTTCAAATTGGCCTTCAAGCATCTTGCAGTGTGTGCCTCTTCCTTTTTCCTCTAGACTCTAGGTCCTTGGTTTCCAAATAAGATGCAAAAGTTGCTCTCATCAAAAAAGAGGACTTTGGACCACTGAGCAACAGACCAGTTCTGTTTTTCTTTAGCCCAGGTAAGATGCTTCTGAAGTTGTTTGTTGTTCAGGAGCAGCTTGACAAGAGGAATACAACATTTGAAGCCGATGTCCAGGATCCGTCTGTGTGTGGCTCTTGATGCACTGACTCCAGCCTCAGTCCACTCCTTGTGAAAGTCCCCAACACTTTTGAATGGCCTTTTTCTGACAATCCTCTCCAGGCTGCGGTCATCCCTGCTGCTTGTGCACCTTTTTCTTCCACACTTTTCCCTTACACATGACGTTTTATTAATGTTTTTTGATACAGCACTTTGGGAACATCCAACTTCTTTTGCAATTAGCTTTTGAGGCTTTCCCTCCTTATGGAAGGTGTCAATGATGGTTTTCTGCACAACTGTCAGGTCAGTAGTCTTTCCCATGATTGTGATTCCTACTGAACCAGACTGAGAGACCATTTAAAGGCTCAGGAACCCTTTACAGGTGTTATGGCTTAATTAGCTGATTAGAGTGGGACACTTTGAGCCTAGAATATTGAACCTTTTCACAATATTCTAATTTTCTAAGATTGTGGATTTGGGGTTTTCATGAGCTATAAGCTATAATCATCTCAATTATGACACATCACGGCTTAAACTATCTTGCTTTGCATGTTATGAGTCTATCTCATATATTAGTTTCATCTTTTAAGTTGCATTACTGAAATAAATGAACTTTTGCACAATATTCTAATTTTTCGGGTTTCACTTGTAGTACAGTATTATGGTATTGTCCTAAGAGTGAGATATAATGATCCATGTGAATGTTCTTGAGAGGCATAAAAACAAATAGAAACCGCAGACTAGACAAAGATCATATAAAAAGCAGCTCAGCTCACAGGAGAACTGAGGCATGGCAAACTTCTCACAAGAGACCTTTCCCAGCTTTTGGAAGTGAGGGAGGAAATGTCAGATTTGCAAGATTCTGTTACTGCAACCTTATAATAAAATTTGTGTAAATTATTTAGTTGGTGCTTCTTGTCTGAACTATCCTGAATGATTGACAAGAGTCATCTTTTGGAGAGATGGGCATCAAATAAATGTAATAAATAAATAAAATAGTATGGTGGTTAAGATTCTGAACTGCAAAGACCCAAGTTTGCTTAGGTTCTGAAACCAGGTAGGTGACTTTGGACTTGTTACTTTACTTATCTCTTCTAAACAGCATTTTTCATTCACAGTCAAAAGACAACCTGGAAGAAGACAATGGCAAAATGCTTCTGCAATTGCTTTCTTGCTAAGAAAATTGCATAGAACTCTTCTAGAAATTGCCAGGAATCAGAAATGATATGACATCCTACATAAGAACTTGGGTGGCACAGTGGTTAGAGTGCTGTACAGCAGGCCACTTCTGCTGACTATAGGCTGCCTGCAATTTGGCAGTTCAAATCCCACCAGGCTCAAGGTTGACTCAGCCTTCCATCCTTCCGAGGTAGGTAAAATGAGGACCCAGATTATTGGGGGTAATATGTTGACTCTGTAAAACCACTTAAAGAGGGCTGTAAAGCACTATAAAGCAGTATATAAATCTAAGTGCAATTGCAATTGCTATTGCTATAAAAGATTATTTGCCCCCACCTATTATATGAGCCTTTGTTATTTTGTTCAGAAAAAAAAAGTGGCAGGCAAGAGGCTTGAAGAACAGAGTTATTGTCAGTCTTAATAAGTTATATTATGGAAGTGTACAGTGGAGTGGCAATGGCATATTTTATGCTAATGATTGTGGGCAGTAAAGCTTTGTGAATGATCCAATGGGAAATATTGATATTTTCTTTTTAATATACCAGCAGAAAAGTTCTTTAAAACCCAGGTGGAAAGATTTTTATCAAATCTTTTTCAGGACTCTAACAGGCGATGACCCACCATGATCTGCCTATTATCGTTCTGGCCTACCATATTGTCCACTTAAAGAATGGGAAAAGAAAATATGAATGGAGGTGGGAGAAAAATAATATCTATCCTTCCTTTTACAATTCTAAAGTGCATTATTACACTTAGCAGGCAAATCGAAATTATTTTATGACCCTGAAGGGGGAAGAAGATGGATAATAAAATGTTCTTTTCCATGGTATAAAAGAGGGTTAATGTTGGAATACAATAAAGATCATTGTTTACATAAAGGCAGTGGTGGGATTCAAAAATGTTTAGTACCAGTTCTGTGGGTGTGGCTTGGTGGACGTGGCAGGGGAAGGATACTGTAAAATCTCCAGTCAGAGGTGCGTATTTGCCGGTTCTCCAAACTACTCAAAATTTCCGCTACCACTTCTCCAGAACTGGTCAGAACCTGCTGAATACCACTTCTTCATAAAGGTGATACTACCGGTAAAATGATGGGCTTAGATCTTTCTTTGAAGAGCAAAATGTAGCAAGAGATCCAGGACCAGTACATAGTGGTCATTATCAGATTCTGCATTCCTGGTGCCAAGATCATGTTAAAATTTACACTCCATTTATAAGTCTTATACATTATTTCAGAGTATATTAGGCTTTGGGACTCTTCTGAGTTCCTTTGGAAAGGAGTCTACTGATTACTGTTATTGGGCATGCTAATAAAAGATAGAACTTTGCTGCCTCTATTACCAAATATTTCATCTTTACTTTGCATGGTTATGCAAATGAAAATGGATTGTTCCCAAGGGGGGAAATCCACTTCACAGTGCTACCTTTTGTCAAAAACTGCACCCAGTATTCCTGGCGAAGGATTTGACTTTTAATTTGACCATTCCAGAGGCTTAACATAAAAATCGTACTCAGGATTTGTGTTCTACTTCCCATCACATTAGTGATGTCATACACGCAATGATTCTTCAGTGGTCAGTTACTTTGCTTCTAATTAAACAAAGACTGTCTTGTCTTTTGACAAAATTTCTGCTGAATCCAAATTATGGTTGGAATGGCTTTAACTCAGCTTAGTATCTTTTTTAAATGAGTTTAAAAAATTAAATTGTGTACTAACAGCTCAAACCTGTAAAACTGCAGTCTTTGAGATCAATGATTGTGAATATTAAACAGGGAATTCAGGGTTTATTGTTTTTTTAAGATCATAAACACATGCAACTGTTTACATTTGCAACAATCATATCCACAACTAGAACTGAAAATCAAGACAGTCATCTTCCTTTAGCACATACAGGTGAAACTCAAAAAATTAGAATATCGTGCAAAAGTTCATTTATTTCAGTAATGCAACTTAAAAGGTGAAACTAATGTATGAGATAGACTCATAACATGCAAAGCAAGATAGTTTAAGCCGTGATGTGTCATAATTGAGATGATTATGGCTTACAGCTTATGAAAACCCCAAATCCACAATCTCAGAAAATTAGAATATTGTGAAAAGGTTCAATATTCTAGGCTCAAAGTGTCCCACTCTAATCAGCTAATTAAGCCATAAAACCTGCAAAGGGTTCATGAGCCTTTAAATAGTCTCTCAGTCTGGTTCAGTAGGAATTACAATCATGGGAAAGACTGCTGACCTGACAGTTGTGCAGAAAATCATCATTGACACCCTTCATAAGGAGGGAAAGCCTCAAAAGTTAATTGCAAAAGAAGTTGGATGTTCCCAAAATGCTGTATCAAAGTACAGTAATAGAACGTTATGTGTAAGGGAAAAGTGTGGAAGAAAAAGGTGCACAAGCAGCAGGGATGACCGCAGCCTGGAGAGGATTGTCAGGAAAAGGCCATTCAAAAGTGTTGGGGACTTTCACAAGGAGTGGACTGAGGCTGGAGTTAGTGCATCAAGAGCCACACATAGACGGATCCTGGACACGGGCTTCAAATGTTGTATTCCTCTTGTCAAGCCGCTCCTGAACAACAAACATCAGAAGAGTCTTACCTGGGCTAAAGAAAAACTGAACTGCTCTGTTGCTCAGTGGTCCAAAGTCCTCTTTTTTGATGAGAGCAACTTTTGCATCTTATTTGGAAACCAAGGACCCAGAGTCTGGAGGAAAAAGGAAGAGGCACACATCGCAAGCTGCTTGAAGGCCAATTTGAAGTTTCCACAGTCTGTGTTGATTTGGGGAGCAATGTCATTTGCTGGTGTTGGTCCACTGTGCTTCATTAAGTCCAGGGTCAACGCAGCCATCTATCAGGAGATTTTGGAGCACTTCATGCTTCCTTCCACAGATGAGCTTTATGGGGATGCTGACTTCATTTTCCAGCAGGACTTAGCACTTGCCCACACTCCAAAAGCACCAAAACCTGGTTCAATGACCATGGGATTACTGTGCTTGATTGGCCAGCAAACTCGCCTGACCTGAATCTCATAGAGAATCTATGGGGCATTGCCAAGAGAAAGATGAGAGACATGAGACCAAACAATGCAGATGAGCTGAAGGCTGCTATTGAAGCATCCTGCTCTTCCATAACACCTCAGCAGTGCCACAGGCTGATAGCTTCCATGCCACGCCGCATTGAGACAGTAATTGCTGCAAAAGGGGCCCAAATCAAGTACTGAATACATATGCATGCTTATACTTTTCAGAGGTCCGATATTGTTCTATGTACAACTTGTTTTATTGATTGCATGTAATATTCTAATTTTCTGAGATTGTGGATTTGGGGTTTTCATGACCTGTAAGTCATAATCATCTCAATTATGACAAATCATGGCTTGAACTATCTTGCTTTGCATGTAATGAGTCTATCTCACATATTAGTTTCACCTTTTAAGTTACATTACTGAAATAAATGAAATTTTGCACGATATTCTAATTTTCCAAGTTTCACCTGTATTTCTAGATGTGAGAAAGACACATCTTGTTTCTTTCTTTTTCCTTTCCTTTCTTTCCTTTTCCCTTTCTTCTCTTCTCTTCTCTTCTCTTATTAGATAATTCAAACTCCTCATACTTTATTTCAAGATGTGACATATGCTGTTAGACCTTTAAGAAATGAATGACATTTTTTGTACTTAAGGTTTCTGGCCTCTATTTGGGACACAGCAATAGTTATTTTGCTGGTCCATTAACAATGTATTTAATAAACTAAATATATAAACTAAAAAATCCAAGCTAAAACTTCTCCAGCAGACTATTGTTCTTCTGTTTGAATATATCAATGAGGAAGAATATGCAATTTCTCAGGTCCTTAGCTCTCCTCTCAAGTTGCCTTTAATTACAATATGGCTTTTTGAAACTTTTTGTTTCTTTCTTTTGGAGGGAGGGAGAATAATAGAGAAAAGCATGTAATCTTACTACAAATGACATCCATGGGGGTGGTGCAAAGATGATATTCAACCAGTTCTCACCTACTTGGGTGAACCAGTAGCAGTTATTTGGTGTGGGTCGCCGAACTGGTGGCAATCCCTGGCTGGCCATGCCCCCAACTCGGTTGCCCGGTTGCTCACTTGCGATCGCTCTCCTAGCTTTCCGTTCTCCATGTCCTCTTTCTCCCTGGGGGAAAGGAAGAAAGGCTTGGACGCTGCAAGTATCGCTTTCCCCGTGTGAGTTAAAGTGCTGGAGTGAGAAAGAGTGCGGTCTGACAGAGGGGGTGGGGGTGAATTGAGCCTTGGAGCACTTTTGCAATGTAAAAGAAATGCATTTTGGAAGCAGCAGGTCCTTTAAAAACTTCTCTAAGGATTTCCCATGGACGCTGCAAGTATCGCTTTCCCCGTGTGAGCTAAAATGTCTGAAGTGAGAAGGAGTGTGGTCTGACAGAGGGGGTGGGGGAATCCACTCCAGCCTTGGAGAAATTTAAAGAAGCTGCTTCTAAAATGCTTGTCTGTTAAGTGCTCTCTCTCTCTCTCTCTCTCTCTCTCTCTGTGTGTGTGAGTGTGTGTGTGTGTGTGTAAGAGAGAGAGAGAGGAAGGAAGGAAGGAAAGAAAGAAAGAAAGAAAGAAAGAAAGAAAGAAAGAAAGAAAGAAAGAAAGAAAGAAAGAAAGAAAGAAAGAAAGAAAGAAAGAAAGAAAGAAAGAAAGAAAGAAAGAAAGAAAGAAAGAAAGAATAGGAAGAGAGAGAGAGAGAGAGAGAAAACTCTGTGCTATTATTTTTAATTGTTCCATTATTTATCATGTTTTTTATTTATTTATTATTTATCATCATTTTACACTGTCCCTACAAATAGTGATTTTTCTGATTTTCTTTTGCCCAGGGCTACCACATATTTTTCAGGGTTTACATACATTCAATGTCAATAGTCCAGAGCATAAAATACACATGTGTTTAACAAGAGTTGAAAAGGGATCTTGGAGGTCTCCTAGTCCAACCCCAACTCAGGCAAGAAAACTGAGGATGCCAAACTTTGAGTAGAAATCCTGGGAAAGGTGTCAGAATAATACTTAGAAGGGACCTTGGGGTGAACACTATACTATTTCTGAAAAATGGTTGTTCAGTCTTATCTTAAAAACTTCCAGTGATTGAGCACCCAGAACTTCTGGAGACATTCAGTTATACTGGTTAATTGTTCTCACTGTCAGGAAGTTTCTCCTTAGTTTTAAGTTGCTTCTCTATGTTTAGTTTCCATCCATTGCTTCTTGTTTGCATTCTGCTTCTTTGGAAAATACATTGTCCCCCTTTCTTCGTGGCAGCCCCTTAAAAGCCTGTTGCCTATCACACTCTTGGGTTAAGCATGTGAGTCATTTCCTCCTTTCAATGGTCCATGAAAGTACATCTATAGTATGCAGATAATAAAGTCAAAAAAGGTGAACAATATCTTTACAGAACTATAGATAAATTGAGGCTGGGTGACAAATGGCTAGGAGGGGAGGGGCCAGGTGAGGTATCCCTTGATGTGAGTGACATTGAGTTGGCCACGCCCACCCAGTCACATGACCACTAAGCCACACCCATCCAATCACATGACCACCAAGCTATGCCCACCAAATAAGCCATGCCCACAGAACTGGTAGTAAAAAATTTTGAATTCCACCACTGGGGTGGTGGTTCTCTTAAGCAATATCCTTAATTAATAGAACTTTATAAATTAACGATATAGAAATACAACCCTACAATTCCCACATTTATTCTGGTTTCAGTAAAGATCTGTTTCAAGGTGCCAGTTGTAAATTTCCCAGAAAATCGTATCTGGATAAGATCTCAGCATATTACTTTGATGTGTTGGTTCACAGGTTTGATTTACTCTGACTTTGCATTTTCATTAAAAAAGAGGAGAAAGCTGGAAGTTTCCTCATTCATCCTTCATCCATTTCTTTTTTCTCTAAATCCATCTATTTTGTTCATTTGCGTTCTTTCCAGCCTGATGTCTACACATATATTTCCAGGAGTTATCCTGTTAACTCTCATTAACAGTCATCTTTCTTATATCAATATCCCATCGATTGTTAAGAGGGATATGCTAACCAGCTACCTTTCTCTTCTATGATGTAAAGAATCCTCTGTTTATATATATATACACATTTTGAATTGAAGTGATTGTCTGAGTCATTTCTTTTTTGCTTTCTAATTATTTCCTATTTAGAAATAGCATTAAAATTAGTGTTTTCAGAGTGGTACGGTGACTAGAGGTGGAGCTCTCGCCTCACAATCAGGAGGCTGTGAATTCAATCCTAGGTAGAGGCAAATATTTCTCTCTCTGGGCACACTGAGAATATATCTGCTGGAAAAAAAAGTGCATTGGCAACAGGAAGGGCATCTGGCCAGTAAGCACTCAGCTCCATTCAATTGCCCAGACTCCATCCGACAAGGGATTATGGGGTCATTAAAAGATGAGGATGATGATGATGAAAATTTTTGGTTTCATGAATAAATCTGTTGCATACTCCTATATGAGAAATGTTCTTGTTATGCATATACATACATGTATGTATGTATGTGTATGTGTGGGTTTGCATATACTTGTGAAAGGATAAAAGCTAAAGGTATTTATTTTCTCTTCCTACAGTTTTTATTAAAAAAATTTGAAAGCATGTTCTGAAGGTAGTGGTGATGAAATAAATAGGGGAGAAAAGATATTTGGTCTTACAAACAAAATAGACTTATGAACAGTGTCACAGAATGTAATCTATAAGTAAGGGACTATTTGTATGCAGATTAGTCACATAGAATATATAGTATATTTTCTGCAGGCCTTCCTTCTGGTCTTTCTTTCTTTCTTTCTTTCTTTCTTTCTTTCTTTCTTTCTTTCTTTCTTTCTTTCTTTCTTTCTTTCTTTCTGGTATTTCCTTCCTTCCTTCCTTCCTTCTTTCCTTCCTTCCTTCCTTCCTTCCTTCCTTCCTTCCTTCCTTCCTTTCCAAAAACACCCAAATTCACTCTACTTAGCTAGAAGAATAGATCTGTGTAACATGGGTCATAACATATGCTGACTTATTGTACTATGGAAAATGTAAGGTAGCTGCCATGTCACAGATTGAGTTCAAAGTAGGTCTCAGATCTGAGTGGGCTGTAACTACTGATGTCAAGCCAACAAATATTACCTGGTAGCACCAAATGTCTTTCCTTCTCTTTTTACTTAGTTTAGAAAATATGAGTAGACCAACATATTCATGTCTAGAGCAATGAAATTGTGTGAAATCCTTTTTTTGTCTAATCAGTTAATCATTTTATAACAGTGGTGGGATTCAAATTATTTTATTACTGGTACTGTGGGCATGGCTTGCTGGGCATGGCAGGGAAAGGATACTGTAAAATTTTCAGTCAGAGGTAGTATTTGCTGGTTCTCTGAACTACTCAAAATTTCCACTGCCAGTTCTCCAGAACTGGTCAGAACCTGCTGAATACCACCTCTGTTTTATAAGCAATTTTATTTCATAAGCTATATTAAATAGCATCTCCTATCAGAATCATAGGGGGAAAAACCATAAAGTGGACTGTGTAATGCAGATTTATTTCTTCAAAATAATTTTATGCCTATTTTTGAATCCACTAATACCTTAAAATGTGAAAATCTCAGTATGCTGGAATATAAACTGTATTAAAAAATAGTAAATCAGAAACATTTCGTGGAGGGCTGCTCCCTGTTTAAAATTGATTTGGAAAATGGCATTCAGACTTCAAGAGACCATGAGAATAGTATTTCTTTATGATTATTGAAAGAAATGTGAGAGATTTTTAAAAAAATTCTAGGAAATCCTAAAAAGGACCACAGTTTAAAGAGTTTATTTCAGTGAGAAATCTCTTTACATCATTGCTGTTTTCCCCTAATAATGTGAATATCTGAAAAAAAGATGGCTTTTTTAGAATTGAAAAGAGGTGTTTTCTTCTTGAAATATTCATAGCATTAATATTTTACAAATGTATAACATCATCGTAGAATAAAATCAATTTCGCCAGCTTTTAAACTACAACAGAGAAGGGGGCAGAACTACTATGCTTTGTCAGTTATGGGGCATATTGGGAACAGTCTTAAACATTTCTTCCAACCAAATTTAGCCCTTTTTTTCTGAGCAAGAGGTAGATCAGATCTCCATACAGAGGAATTAAATTTCAAATCATGGGAGCAAAAACTGGCCCTGATCTAATAGATGAGCAAATGAATAAGGAGAAAGCAGCTCCAAAGATTTTCAGGTTTAGAGCCATTTGGTACATTATTTTTCTCATTGCATCACAGCATTGTAGCATTTGAACATGTCTAAAATTATGTCCAATCTGGATATGACAAAAATATCACATCTGCTTTGCATATTTCTAAGATGACACAGTATAGAGATGAAATTCTAAGTTATTCTTGACCTGCATTGTCAACAATAAGTTATATATTTTCAGTAATTGCCTCTCTGCCCAAGTGAAATATTAAGCTTTTGCAAAGTCATGTCTCTCATTGTAAAAGAGGAACATTTATTGCATTTAAGGAAGTAAGGTGTTGGTAAATGCTGCAAATACCTATTTTGTTACCTAAATATTGTGAGCATTCTGTGTAACAGTCACTGTACAGCAGAATATATGTTTATAAAAGAAAGAAAAGAAATGTTTTGCAATGAATTGAACAAAGTTTTATTGACTAAATATATAAGTATTTTTCCAGGGATACACATTTGTTTGAACTGTCAAAACTAAGACTTGCAATGAGATATTATCATGTCTCATAACTTTGAGTTTAAAAGTTGGACTTCCAGTCATCATCTGTATGCCTGAATTTGTTTTATTTGTTCACTGTCAGAGAACAAAGGGGCATTTAAATGATGACTTCAATATTTCCTTGTTTTGATTGGTTACATGAACGAAGGTTGATGCATTGACTAAATTGCATGTAATGTCACCTATCTCATCTATGAGAGATTGTCAAATACTAATGACTACTGGATATTGTCTGTCATATCTTATCAAACATGCTCAATTGTATTTTGGAATCTGCCAGAAAGTGCCTGTTGTTGCAAACCAGCCTATTGACACTTTCAACTGTTGACTATAACATCAGATTCTGACATATTTCTGATAGCAGCAATGCATCATCAAATATCAGCTCTTCAAGAACATGTACAAATGGGAGATACTAACATTTCACTGAATATTCACAAAACCAGAATTAAATGGAAAGAACAGTCATATCATTCTTTTTGACAGAATAATTTTGCAGCAAAATTGAATTACCCATGTTCATCTTTCTCATTAATCTTGTAAGAACTGGCTGCTTTGATGCTATGAAGAATTATCTTTCCCCTCCAAAAAAAAGCCTCAATTAAAAATGAACATAATAAAATAGTTATATAATATTAAGGAAATGAAGGAAAATAATACATTCCACACAAGCTGAAGCATTAGGCCATTGTTTTAAACTATGTTTGATTTACATTGTAATGTGTGCAGACAAAATAGATTCATGCCTATCAAACTTGATTATGACTAATGCATTAAAATGTAGCCATTAGCAAACGTAGTGAAAGTTGTGGCTATTGCAAGAAAATTCAGTGCTTAAAAAAAGTTTTTGACATAATGAAAACAAATTAGTCTTCATTTTCTGCCAAAATAAAAGGATGAGACTTTGAAAAATTAGGCCCTCTTGTGGAAGATTTACCTATGTTTCCAAGAGCATTTTGAAAAAAAAGAAACTGATGATGATAATGATAATGATGATGCATTAAAAAAAAGTGTCAAATTCTTACTTATTTCCTTCAGCGTATTTATACACAATGGAATACCTTCAAAACTGAAGCAGACGCAGGTGCCAATTTTTTAAATAAAAATCATGAAATACATGCTAAATAGGATGTGTTCAAACAATTCTTTTCCCCACTCAAATAAATAAATATTCAAAATTATTGAATAAATCAAAATGATACATGACACATGGAAGAGTAATTGTTACTTGCATACAAAAGTGCAAAAACACATATACAGTTTCCTCCTCCTCTGTGATCTGTAAGATTTTCTGAGTATAATAAATAATCTGAAATTACAGGTGTAAGTGCTTTTCTTTGAGAGAAAAAAGCTTCTGAGACATGTTACAAAAGAGCCAGAAGGATATGAATGGATCTGCAGATACAATGCCTTGTAACAATACTAACTGATCAGAAAAACAGCAGCAGCAGTTTGAAGAAGCTATGTTGAGAGATAGTTTAAATCCCCATTTTTTCCCCACACTGGTAGGGTAATATTTCAGTCCACACATGAGAGGGTTTGTATAAAAATAAATGCATTAAAACAACATGTTTCAGTTCACAATTTCTTCTATGCAATGTTCCAATATCTCAGGGGATGCTACAAAAAGAAGAGGTCAACCTATTACCCAAAACACCTGAAAGCCAGACAAGAAACAATGGATGGAAATTAATCAAGAAGTCAGGAAACTTAAAACTAAGAAATTTCCGAACAGTTAGAACAATTAACTGTCTTAACAACTAGCCTCCAGAATTTGTGAATGTTCCAATACTGGAAGCTTTTAAGAAGAGATTGGTCTGCAATGTTATAGGGTTTCCTACCTGAGCAAGGTTGGACTAGAAAAGGGGTCCCCAAACTGTGGCCCACTACTGGGCTGCAGCCTATTCACCAGAGGGCTGTGTGACTGGTGTTCAACTGCCTGACTGGTGTGTGTGTATGCCAGCGCATTGTGCGAGCATCACAGGGGCTTGCTGCTCCACTCGCACAAGCATCGCAGGTGTGAGGGACCTCACATGTGTGAGAATCGCAGGCACTCTCGGTCTATTCACACACGTCATGGGAGCTTGGGTCCTCAGTTACGTGTCATGGATGCTCAGAGACCCACTATCATGAGCATTGTGGAGCCTCAGGGCCTCAGTTGCATAAGAATCACAGGCACTTTCCGCCCCACTTGTGTGAGAAACGAGTGCTCATGTGTCCACAAAACCATTCCCCTTTCCCCCCTACCACCCAGGCCACCAACCTGAAAGGTTGGGGAATTCTAGACTAGAAGATTTCCAAGATCTCTTCCAACTCTTCTCTTCCTCTTCTCTTCTCTTCTCTTCTCTTCTCTTCTCTTCTCTTCTCTTCTCTTCTCTTCTCTTCTCTTCTCTTCTCTTCTCTTCCATTCCATTCCATTCCAGTTTCCCTAACACAAATTATTGTTAATTTAAGTTCCCTGAGAAAATATTGTAATACAAATTTCTCTGATGCAGCCTTTGAAAGGTAAACATTACCTGGGTAAACTGCTTTTGTATGTAACTCTTCTAAATGTTCTTTTACAAGCTCATGTTTCACAACAAATGTGAGGATGGGTGTTGAATTGAATTTTAATCACTCAGGAGCTGGAAGTTCCTTTTGGTGAATCTTTAAAATGTTTTCCTATAGAAATACACTACAGATTTCATTTACATTATTCAACTAAATAAGTTACCACTCATTAGCTCCAAAACATTCAGTCTCACAGAACATCTGAAAACTGAGAAGTTAGTCAGTCATGTCTTCTAGCATTGTTTTATTGCTGTAATTGTCACTTTTGGTCTCCTTTGAATTTCCTGATTGGCCTCAGTTAAATATAATTAGCAACAGCACTTAGACTTATATACTACTTCAGAGTGCTTTACAGCCCTCTCTAAGTGGTTTACAAAGTCAGCGTATTGCCCCAACATCTGGGGTCCTCATTTTACTGACCTTGGAAGGATGGAAGGCTGAGTCAACCTTGGTGAGATTCAAACTGCCAAATTGCAGTCAGCTGGCAGTCAGCAGAAGTAGCCTGTAGTACTGCATTCTAACCACTGCACCACCACCATCATCATCATCATCATCATCATCATCATCATCATCATCATCATCATCATCATTATTATTATTATTATTATTATTATTATTATTATTATTATTATTATTATTATTATTATTATCTGCCTATCTCACTATGGGGGTCCTTTAGGTGGCTTACAACAAACATCAAGTAATAAAACGAAAGTTTAAACAAGACAAAAGTAAAATAAAAAAACAATAACATAAACAAAAGAAAGGAAAACAAAGAAAATACATCAATATGACTTAGTAAAAAGATGGACAAGTGGAGAGTGGGGAGGGAGAAGGATAGTCTGCTGTTAATCCAGCGGTCTGCCTAGCAGACTGGTAATTGAGTGATGATATGAGAATGAAGATGAAGATGATCTCGGTGATAGATCCATTAACTTCAGCCATGTAATCTTGGCTTTGACCACCTAACCCCTTGGTGCTACAAGTCCCCCTTTTCCTTTTGTTTCTTATGGTATTTTATGCCTCCCATCCTTTTGGGTGCAAAAACTTGGAATCTCTCTTCTACTATCTTTGCTCAGGTACATTCAAAACTGATAGAACTAAATAAAGCTGAAGAATGGGATTATGACAGACCCCTGTGGTAATGTATATGCTATTGAGGGTTCAAATTCATTTATTCATTCAGGACATCAGGTTTAATAGCTGTCATCCACAAGGAGGCAGTAGAGTGCAGATAGAGAAATTCTTACCCCACCTCAATCTTTGCTATCATTTTGCATACTCTTTGTCTAAGACACTGTTTCTTAAACTTTTTGATCTCAGAACTCTTTCTCATTTTTTCGCAGAAGAGTTTTTTGTTTGTTTGTATGAGTTATATTTATAAATAAATATGGATACATTTGTAAAATATTTATTTGTCTAATCATGCAAAAACAATATTAAAGCCATTAGGAATTAACATAAATATTTTGCATGATTTTTTTAATACTTTTTAATTAGTAAAAATAATAATGAGAATTTTTTTCTTTTTGCAAATGTCTGACAATTTTTTGTTTTGTTTTGTGGAACCCTGGCAGGGCCTTTGGGGACACACAGGAATCCTTGGACCACACTTCACAGGACCCTGGTCTAAGAAATTGCCAATTTGAGATTATTTCTTCCTCGGCACACATGCAGGGGTGGGATTTTATAGGTTCGTACCTATTTGCTAGAACCTATTTGCTGTTAACATTCTAAGCAGTTCGGAGAACCAGTTAGAAGAAATTACTGGCCTAATCCTGTAAGGAAGGCAGGAAGGAAACATTCTGATGTTGCTTACAGAAACTGCCTCTCCATTCATCCTTATTACATTCTTGGCAGGACTAGACTTCCTGTCTCAGGAACTTCTCTGGAGTTTTTTTCCCTTCCTTTGCTGGTACTTTGCTTATGTGGAGTGACCATTCAAAGTTTCAATAGCACTGAAAAAAGTGACTTATGACCATTTTTCACACTTATGACTGTTGCAGCATCCCCACAGTCACGAGAGGCCAGGCGAGGAGATGCGTGCCTCAATGTGAGTGATGTTGAGTTGGCCACGCCCAGCCAATACCATGACCACCAAGCCATGTCCACCCAGTCACATGACCACCAAGCCACACCCATCACCTAAGCCACACCCACAGAACCGATTGTTAAAAAATTTGAATCCCACCCCTGCACACATGCACAGATCAAATGTAACTAGGTGCTAGGCTTTGCTTGTCTATGCATTTCCTATAAATTAATCTCTTCTCTGCTAGAGGAATTTTGGTTTGAGGATTTATAGATACATTAATAGAAACATAATTTGATTTGTATGACCAGAGCAGACAGAGAACCAAACAACCACACAACTAACTAACCAATTAAAGCAATTTCTTACTATATATTGAAGAGTCCAGAAGTGTCCAAATTTTTTCAGAACATTCAATCTCTGAGTTTAGTATTTATAAGATTTTGCAAAGTCAGTAATTACATACAATGGTATTTTTGTGGAATCTCTTATTGTTTTTATCAGGATAGACTTTGCTATTCAGGGAGGAAAAAGTGTTCTGTATTCTTCCAGATGATAGGTTTATTGGGATTATAACTATAATTCTCATTGTAGCAGAAAAAAAAAGATTATAAAATAAAAGCAATTAACATATGTATCTATACAAACAGTATGTGAGTTTAAGATTTGTGTTATCACTTTTTTGTTTTGTGAAAAAAACATTACTTTCAAGGGATGCTGTCATTGCTGCAGTAGAAAAAAAAATGGTAGGAGTAAGTTAGAACTTTGTAACACGAAAGCCTTTCCTAAGAGGAAAGTTTAAAACTTTGGAACATGGAATTGCAAGATTTTCCTGAAGATTTTTATTTCACAAAATGAACATTTAAAAATTTTTTTAAAAAGGTAAAGGAGCAAAAAAAAAATATTGTAAAGATTGATTTCTAAATATTTTAATTAAATTACTCCCAAATTGTAGTCCAAAATTCCATTATCCCAATCCTACTGTTTTAATGAAGTTACTTTCTCTGAAAACATTTACAGCTTCCGGGCAATAATCTCCAGAAAAGAAGGTTTGTTGATTAAACCAACTTGGTTTCCATTGGAGCGGGGACATGCAAAGCCAGGAGTACCCAGGCTTTCTTACTGCAAACTTTCATGTTGAATGTGCAAAGCTGCAGGAAAGTAAATGCCAATGAGTAACTATAGCAAGAGATCTCAACTGCATTATTTCCTAAAAAATTAAAATTATACCATCTAGAGCAATTCTATAGGAAGTCATGTGTTCAAGGCACCAGATTTTTTCCTACACTTCTCCAGTATAACTGACATGAAGGAGGGAGAGCAACAAAGAGAAGTCTTTCTGGTATGAGTTAATGGCAGTAATCCACTGTCATAGCATATTTTAATGCCCATTATTTTGATGATAATTAAGCTTCAACATGAGGGAACTTTTAGAGGGAAGTAATAGGACCGCATAAAATAGGATAAAATAAAATAGAATAGTAACAGTCCTAGTAATAGGACCGTCAAACAAATGGCAACTTCAAATCTCAACAAATAAATGCTCTATCTTACATATTGGCAAAAAAATTCAGAAAATAAAATACAAGCTGAATAGTCAAGACCTTGCTGATGATCCAAGCTCTGCAAAGGACCTTGGAATACTCATATCTAATGATCTAATGATCACTTTAACTACATAGCCAAAAAGGCATTAAGAGTTGTTAGCCTAATCCTATATAGCTTTTTCTCTGGTAATATCACACTACTAACTAGAGTATACAAAACATTTGCTAGACCAATACTCGAATACAGCTCATCAGTCTGGAACCCACATTACATATCTGATATTAGCACAGTTGAGAAAATCCAGAAATATTTCACAAGAAGAATATCTCCTCTACTCATTGTAGAATACCTTATGCCACCAGACTTGAAATTCTAGACCTAGAAAACCTTGAACTACGCCATCTTCGGTCTGATCTAAATATGTATATAAAATCATACATTGCAATGACTTACCTGTCAATTAATACTTCAGCTTCAACCATAACAACACAAGAGCACACAATAGATACAAACTCAAGGTTAACCGCACCAAACTTGATTGCAGGGAATACGACTTCAGCAACAGAGTGGTCAATGTCTGAAATACTCTACCTGACTCTGTGTTTTCTTCCCCAAACCCCAAAAAATTTAACCTTAGACTGTCTACTATTGACCTCACCCCTTTCCTAAGAGGTCTGTAGGGGGCATGCATAAGCGCACCAATGTGCCTACCGTCCCTGTCCTATTGTTTCTTTTATTTTTCTTATATGTACCCATTTCATGTATTCATAACTATGTATATACTTATACCTATTATCTTGTAAGCAATTGACAAATCAAATCAAATCAAATAAATATATCTACATGAATCCCCATTTTGTTTATTTTTTTTACAATGGCCAAGAGAGACAGAGAGAGAGAGAGAGTGTTGGTGAAGCATCTAGTCATCAGTGCATCAATGGAGAAGACAAATATTAGCAGAGCATTTTGAGGTTTCTTCATTATTGGCCCAGCAGTAGCCTGAGGCATGAGCAATTAACATCCTTGCCTGTCAATTTATATAACTATAAAAGAAGGATAATGCTTTCCCACCTCATCACAAGGTTGTTATAAAAACTAATTAGTTAATGCTTGTAAAATATTTTGAAACTGTAAAGAGGTATGTAAGTACTAAGTACTATCATTATTATATCTTAATAGAATTGTATGCCTACGCTGGCATAAAGTCACTTAGTGGAACTCATTAATTTCCAAAATTCAATGTACTTTGTATTCACATCCTTCTCTGTCTGGCTGGTTAAGACCAATAAGTTGTCTATTTTCAGATGCTCATACAGAATATATTGCTGAGATGAAATCCAGCATCTCCAGTCAGATCCTGAGAATTTTTTCTTCATTCAGTTATTAATTAAAAAATATCTAAAACTGGTTATAAATTGTGGCAGAATACAATCTTCTCACTACAAATATAGGTGGGTTGAGGAAATCATTTGTACATCTATGTGTTTGTGTGTGTGTGTGAGTGTGTGCGCGTGCGCGCGCACACACACACACGCCAAACCATCAAAGGTCAGAAGAGGAAAGGAATGAAAACTTGGTGCCTTTCATTGTAAAGGATTTTTTTCTTTAATTTATTACCATTGCAGTTTATCAGGGTAATTGCTATGTAACCTTAATAACTTATTCCCCAATTTGTCCTCTTCTTATTCTGTTTCATTTAATGCCACATCTTTTGTATTATAAAACAATGAAAAATTATTTTTAAAAATCCTATGTAAGCCTCTCAGGGACTTTTAGCTGAAAAGCGGGATAGAATATGTTAATGAATACTATATATATTTTATTCTCTTAAGCAAGTTCATCTGGGTTCATAATATCATGTGTGATGTAGAGAAAAAAAGAAAAGTTTTCCACTCTCTGGCATATTATAAAACCTTGGGGTCATTCAGTACAACTGATGTGAAGGAGGGAGGGCAACAAATTGATGTAGTCCACTGTCATAGCACCTTTTAGCCATTATTTTGATGATAATTAAACACCATGTCAGAGTTGAACAAATTAATGGAAATGAAGACTATCATGACTACAAATCATGGTTGTGATATTGCCTCCAGGTGCAAAGAACAGTAGACCTTTGAATCTCAGTGGCAGGGCAACCAGAGATGGAGCTGCCTTAGCCCTTGAGTTTGGAGTAGATATTGTTTGTGAGTCTGTGGAATTGACAGCACAGAAGATGAATTCTTTATTGGTCAAGTGTGATTAGACACACAAAGAATTTGTCTTGGTGCATATGCTTTCAATATACATAAAAATAAAAGATACATTCATCAAGAATCGTAAGGTCCAACACTTAATATAGTCATAGGGTACAAATAGGCAATCAAATCATCCTAGGAAACAGCCAATATCAACTGTAACAATACAAGCAACAAAGTTACAGAAGATTGTGGGAAAACAAAGTATTGGATCAGATGCATCTTTGCTACTATTCATCAGCGCTTTCTCATGATCAGCCTTAAGATGTTTGGGTATTTTATGTGAAGGAGAAGATAGTGCCTCCTTCTATTTAATATATTGAAGCCAGAGGTGATATTCAGCAGGTTCTGACCAGTTCTGGAGAACTGGTAAGCGGAAATTTTGAGTAGTTCAGAGGACTGGCAAATACCATCTCTAACTGGAGATTTTACAGTATCCTTCCCTTGCCCCGCCCACCAAGCCATTCCCACAGAACAGTAGTAAAAAAAAATTGAATCCCATCTCTGATCGAAGCCAATTATGGTGGATTGCATTTACAAAAAGGGAGGTGGTATGATGGACTTCAGGGAACCAGCAGTTTCCAAGAAAGATAGGTCACATTCTAAGGAGGCGTGGGGATAAGATAAAAGGTAACATAGCTTGGAACTGGATTAGAGACAGAGGAAGAAAGTTAGGATAGCCATTCCTTAGAATCTCCAAAGGTATATCAATTGGGGCAAGAATAGCATCAGTTTAGTCTAGCAAGATTCTGTCTATATGGTGTGAGCAAATAAAAAATAGAACTTTGGCTGAATTGACCTATATCATTCTTGGGCTGGCCAACCAGAATAGCAGTAAGGGGTGGGATTCTACTGGTTCACACTGGTTCTATAAAGCTGATTGTTACGATTCCCAGTAGTTCAGAGAACCAGTAAAATGGGCCCTTGGCTGGCCCCACCCCTTTCCACCCACTCCTCCGTTCCCTGCCCAGTCAGTCCTTTTTGTGCATGCGTGACATCACATGCATGCATAACAGTCACTGATGGCATTCTCCCCCTGCCTGTCCCATTATGCCATGCCCAATCATCATTTACCACCTTTTCCTGCCCATCACCATCGCTGGCTTGCAGCTGCAGCAACAGCAACAGCCAGCCAGCCAGCCGGCCAGCCATCGCTGCCTACCTTCCACTGTCCTGCCTGATATGGGTGAGTGAGGGCTCTGCAAGTCCCGTTTGCTGCCACCGCCAGTCACTCTCACCTGCCCGGCCTCACCCACCTAGCCTTGCCTGGCCTCCCCAGGCTGGCCTTGCCTCCACAGACCAATCTACCTCCCCAGGCCTGCCTGCCTCACCTGGACTGCCTGCCTCCCCCAGCTGCTGTTGCTGAAGATGTAAGTGAGACCTCCAAGCAAGCCTCGGTTGCTTACCTGCCGCCACTGCCAGCCCCAGTTGAGTCCCAACAACTCCTGGACTGCCAAGCCACCCTCACTGACACTGCCTGTCCCTCCACACTGCCATCTCCCCCCGCTCCACAGCCCACCGCACCATTGTTGCCTGGACTTCCACCACCGATTGGTGAGTGAGAAGGCAAGCAAGCCTTACCTCCTCCTGCCACCACCACTAGTCCCAGTCGAGTGCCAACTCCCAAGCCACCCAGCCATCCTCACCACAGCAAGCTGCAAAGACTAATCCTTACCAAGGACCCCGATGTAGCTGGCCAGCCAACTTGCCTGTCTAATTTTTAGTAAGTTAGTTTTTTTAATTTCTTTATGTATTTCTTTATTTATTTTTTTAGTATCTGTTTTGTTTTTATTAATCATAAAAAATAGCAGATATTAAAAATATGAATAAATACATAAATGAATTTTTTTGTTACACTACTGTTATTGTTACATGTTGACACTTATGTTTTTCAGAAGTATCAACATGTAACAATAATAGTAAAGTAATTTTTATTTATGTATATATTTATTTTTTAGTATCTATTATGTTTTTATGATCAATAAAAACAAAACAGATACTAAAATTATTAAAAATTATTTTAAAACATAAATACATAAATGAAAAAAATTGTTACACTACTGTCATGTGACCCCCAAGCCATGCCCAGCCAGTCACATGACCACCAAGCATGCCCAGCTGATCATGTGACCACCAAGCCATGCCCAGTCAGTCACATGACCACCAAGACACACCCACAAATTAGGTCATGGCCACAGAACAAGTTGTTAAGAAATTTGAATCCCACTCCTGATGGCAGTTGCCTATTACTTGGTTCTAGTTATAGACTGATTCAATCTAATGTTAATATACTTTTTGAGGAGTGCAAAATGTAGACTCGAAAAGCACTTAACCAGCGAATTGCTGATTTGCCTAGTATTAGGGCAGTGATAGATCTAATCTTGATTTATATCTCAACTGCTGATTCAGCTATGGCAAAATATATGCAATATGAAAGTTGGCAAAATAAAGGAGATATCAAAAAAGCTCCCCTTGTATTTGCAAAACAATTTAACATTGGAAATAAGACAGATGTAGAACCTATGAATGCAAGGCTATATATATATTTTCTGTACAGCATTATGCTGGGCCATTTTTAGAAATGTGTGAATTGATGTAAGGCATTATCATTGTTGATTCCCAATCTGGAAAGTGGAAAAGTATATTCTCAGAGTATAATGAAATTTCATAAGCAAGTCAATGCTCCAGGCTACAGAGGAACTTTATGACTCTAAGTATGGAGGGAGCATATAATGAAGATAAATAACATCTGCAATGGTTAATATATGCAAATGTAATAATTTGGACAGATATACTTCAACACATGTAGAATTGACCAAGTGACACAATCTAGCTAGATCTCCAAGTCATATTATTAGTCCGATATTTGCAAGCACATAGTCTAGTATAGAGGATAATATTATCTGTCTTCAGCTACTGGAAAGAAAATCTGGTCTATTTGGAAGTTCTCTTCATTTGATATGTAACAGTAGTGAATAAAAATGCAGGTAGCATCAAAAGAAATAATACAAAAATATTAAGAGAACTATATAACTCTAAAGGTTGGGCTGTGGAAATATTGTCTGAAAGACAACGTAATACACAGCAGTTCTGATTATTCTGCTGCTCATTCAGTTGGTCTTAAGAAAAAGCAATTCAGGAAAATTTCAGCTCTTTCTACTATAGGTTCTTGGAAATTAAGTTATAGCAAGATTCCAGAATGTGTTGAGGAATATGCTATGGGCGCAAATCCACATCTTTATAAAGTATGTGGTCCATATATTATGGTTTCTACTGGCACTTTTTATTTAACTTCGAATGCTTTTCTTCTGTGTTATAAAAAAGAAAGAAAGAAAGAAAGCTAATTCAGTAAAATGCTCTCAGTATAGAATATTGAATTTGGCAGACTCAGTTCAAGGAATTAATAATATACAACCCTGTTCACACATATTACTTTTAACAAAAGTCATATAAAGCTAATAGGAGGAACTGGCAAAGTACTTTTGATTTTTAAATGGCTCGTTTAATAAACAACTTAAAAGAAAGACTAAAATAGTTGCAAGATCAGACTGAGAAGAAATCACCAGACTTCAGACTTAATAACTAGCACATCATTCCATCAAATGTTCGAACAGTAGCTGTCCAGCTGAGCCAAAACCTAATTAGGCCGCCGATTGCACAAAATGATTCATATTTCATGGATGAAAGATCAATAAATATGAGCTATTCCATGCCTTTGGAAATAAACTACAATATTTATAAATCTGCTATGCCCGAAGCAATTTTTTAAAGATGGTTAATATCTGTTTCTGAGCTAAGTATCCTAAATTGATAAAATGTTAGCAAGATAATATAATTTTATTGAACATAAATATGCTTTGCCCTTTATGTATGTAATACATCATAGATGAACGTAAATACTAGTCCATAAAAAGACTAATTTGTCAAAAGTGAAACTTCCTATTTAGGAAGCCAAGTAAAATAAGATAATATTTTGATAAATTAATGTTTTTTCTATTGTATACATATTCTGTTACATGATCTTAAACATTTACTTTTTTTCCCTCTTGCCTTAGTTATAAAAGCCATATTATAAAATATTTTTACTCAATTGCATAAAATAGATTGGAGATAGAGAAAACACTCATCCAAATATGATATTTGTGTTTATGTAAATTCCTCCATTACAAGATAATTTTTACTGAAAAGAGTTATCTTTTTGTATTTTGACAGCTTTTTGCTTAATTAATAATGAGAATGGTTCATTTGTATTTTAAATGTATATTACTCATTTAACATTAAAAATGGGTCTAAAGTCAAAAAGGCAGAGAAAACTGGGCTCTCTCATGTCTCCTGGGGGAGAGCAGATTCCAAATGAGCTGAAAATTGAAGATATTTTGCTGAATTTATTTTAGACCCACAAGAAAAATTAAAGAAAATAACTGGACAAAAAAAATAGGATTGTTTTAAAGTTGTTTCCCGCAACTTAGCAAATCTGATGTTCAAAATTACAGTGTACAAAATGAAGCCGAGCCTTTGGGAGATTAAGTAAAGATTAATGTGTTAGATGAGAAATTAGTAGAACCTGAGTGATTAATTAACATGAAACAATGATTAATTAGGGTACTTTTGTGGAAGAAATGGTGAACTGAAGACAGCTACACTAAAAGTAGAGCCAACAATCATGGTGGAAAGAAGAGCTGATTCCAACATGCCTAATTTAGGGTAGAGTCAAATAGCTCAGGAATTCATATCTATCACAGTAGCCGTTAACCTGACCTAGGTCACTGAAGGCCTGACATATAATGGTGGCTACTCTTTAGACCTGATCTTCCTGTTGGTGCAGTGATGATATGATCTGGAATTGGAGGAAATTGTCACCACTCCATTTTCTGGCTGCTTGGAGTATTCTGC
Organism: Bungarus multicinctus; assembly: GCA_023653725.1. NCBI lineage: Eukaryota > Metazoa > Chordata > Lepidosauria > Squamata > Elapidae > Bungarus > Bungarus multicinctus. The sequence continues at coordinate 35,330,303 of CM042842.1, read as the reverse complement.
TGCCCCAAAGGTTTGATTGACCTAACTGGATTCTAGAGAGAGAGCATAGGGTTGTACCTGAATGGTTTCTTCATGGTGAATGGCTCAGCTGAAGCATAGTTTCACTTGGAATGAGAGGGAGGACTTCAGATTGGCTCATGTGGCTTCATGGATCCTGAATTACTCTTGGTTTATGGAGAAGCTAAGGGGCACATTTAGATGACCATGAAGTATGAACCTAAACAAACACAAGCTAGAACCATTGTTAATGCCAAGGGCTATTAAGCACCAGTACTATTCTGATATTATTGCATCCACAGATAGCTTCTCTATAACCCTGTTCAGCCTCTCTGTTACTTTCTGGGGAGGAGAAGCCAGTGATACATTTCTAGGGCCACTATGAGGAATATGCTATGCATCAATTGCACAAGTCATTGGGATTTATTCCAAAGTTGAATTCTGTCCTTGATGGTCCTATGGATTTGATGGAATTCAGTCTTGCAAGGTTATCTGAGGTAAGATTGATCCTGTGATCTGAGACATTGGACAACACTCTTGGTTGGCTAAGGCTTCCTGGAGGATGATGAGTGGATGGGTGCTGGTGTTGGTAAATGCATCATTAAGACATGGAGTGGCCATTTGATACTTAAGGAGACAGTGATCTGTCTCCTCTTAGTTAGCAATAGTTAGACTCCATTGTACTTTTTGTACAATTTTAATGTGATATTCAGTATTCTTTTTCTAAGGAAGACTATTGAGAATGTTGTAATATTCTGGGGGTAGCAAATTATCTGGACCCCTTTCAGTCAGGTTTCAGACCTTGGCATTGGACCAAAATGACATTGATTACACTTGTGGATAATCTCTGCTTGAACCTTGGGATAATGCAGAAATTCTTGCTCTGTTTAAACCCTCAATAACCTTTGATAGCTTTACTGAAGGCATACTCCTAGCAATCTTTAGGTTTTAAATGTTAGGAACACAAGTTTGAGCTAATTCTCTGTTCTGAGTCATTGTTGATAGAAGGAGAAAAGCTTCTGCTTAACATCTGTCTGAAGTAATCCAATGGCATGGGATGCAGATGATACCATGCTACTATATCTATGTCCGGCTGACCAAATGGTGCAGTGTAGGTAATGTTTCAATGACTGAAAGCTACAGGGAACTGAAGCTCAATCCCACTAAGACTTGGCACCTAAGGAATTTGTGGCCCCTGTACCTAGTGATATTTAATTTCTAGTTCTGTGTGATAACTTCCCTAGATTCTTTCCCAGATATCTTTCCAGATGTCAGCTCAGGAGAGGGTGAACCAATTCCTAGCTTGTCAAGAGCTCAGTTGATTGATGGCTCCAAGCACCTGGCTGTGAGGGAGTTGGCTGAAGCTCAGCTGCAGCAGGACAGTCCTGAGGGTCCACTAGTCAGTCAGTGATGAGGAAGAGGAACTATTCTGCACCTGATCTAAGAGCACATAAAGTAGAGAAAAGGTCAGAGTAGAGAAGGTCAGCCAGATTACTTGCAAAGAGAAAGCCTTGCCCTTCTTGATGGGCTGCATCAGAAGCTGACTCTTTAACACAGCAGATAGATGAAGGCAATGCTGGGAAATATATGTTTATTTCCTAGCTGCGTATTTTCTGGTCATTGTGATTCCTGCCTCACTTTGGATTGACACTGTGCCTTGACTTGGATTGTTCTTTGGAAATTCTGGACTTTTCCTGTCTCATGAATTCTCTTGTGTTATGGATTCACGTTTGCCTGGTGGGTTTTTTTTTAATTGAGAAACTTTCAAGTGCCTTGTGGTCTCGTTAGCCATTTCACTGTGGACTAACATTGGCCTGCTTGTTGCTGGATGTAATTGGGACAGTTTTGGGTTTTTGGTGAAGGAAATTGCTGGGGAATATTACATGTGTATATGAGTGAGTGAGACAGCATATTCTGGATCAGCGGTTGCCAACCGGTGGGCCGTGGCTCACTGGTGGGCTATGAGAAAATGTTGGTGAGCTGCAGAGAAATCTCACCCCCAGAGCACCCCTCTCCAAAGCAATTAATCCAGGCTGTGCAGAAACACAAGGCTGTGCTGCCCACATAGCTCACAGGAATCCTCCCTACCCACTCACTCCTTACCTGGCAAACTTGCCTGCTAAATTGCTATTTTTCCTTTTTCCGACCATCAGCTATTCTGCTGTGCCAGGAGATTTAGATTAGCTAGGAAGTAGGAAATGGTTGGATTTCCTGCTTTCTAGCTAGTCTTTGGATCTTTGGCTCTGCTTTTAAGTACAGCCAAACTTCCCTTAGGAGTGAAAGTTCAGTGCAGACTCATGGCAAGCAAATTTGAGAGACTGAGCTAGCCGATGGCAGATAGATAGATCACTGAATGAATCTGTGAATAACTCAATTTGCCTGTCTGCTTTGCATAATTTTGGGTAAAAGTTGCTCTTTTTTTATAAAAAAATCAATATTTATATAAATATTTATAATATTTACATGCAAGCCATGCCCAGCCAGTCACATGACCACCAAGCCACACCCACAATTTAGGCCATGCCCACAGAACCAATTAGTGGTCCCTGGGATTTAAAATTATGAGTTTGGTGGTCCCTGAAGGTTGGCAACCCCTGTTCTGGATGGTTTGCTCTAACCCAACCAGACGTGGTACGTAATACTCAAAAGGTATGATATCCATGACAATCCATTTGCAAAATCTCATATTGTGTGCATTAATATCACTCCTTCCTGGATCTAAACAGAAACAATGCACTTCAGAATGGATCTATTCAAAATATGCTACATGAGAGTGCTCTTGAAGAGCATCCAGAGGCTATATCTGGTCCCGAATGGATTGTATGGGCAACTATGGGTGTTTCCCAATTTGCTAATGTCACATCTTTGCTATGAAAGCTGACATGGTTCCTATTTGACCTTCAGCTCCAATTCAAGGCAATGGCTGTCACCTACAATGTCCTTTATGGCAGCTTCTTTCAGTGAGCTCCATCCATGATCCAACAGGAGAGGCTTGGTTATCTTGTTTGACCCTGGAAGCAAGCATTTTCTATTACAAAACCTGCATTCAGGAACATCATATTACCTGAGAACAGATTATCCGTGATCCTGTTGACCTTCTGGAAAGTGGTGAAAATGTGATTATTTGTCCAAGCCTAGGGGTCGTGTAGTTATTGAAGCTCAGATGGATTCATATTTTATTCTATTTCTTTTTACTCAACTACACTGTCTCTCGACTAAATTATATGACTGTACAATATGTTTTAATAGTTATATTATGATTGTGGTTTAAACTTTATTGCTACCCAGAGTGTCACCTTGGTGAGAGTGACACTAAATAGAAACAAACAACCAAGCTCTTCTCTCTTGATCTATAAAAATACTGGATTTTTTTTTAAGAGCTACTTTTTCCACCTTTAATTGTGGAACATCAAAGGCCTTTGATGTCTTTATCATTTATAAAATACAGACAGAATTGGACAATTTAAAACCTGAAGAAACTCCCCACTTTCATACTAGAAAGATCTTTTATCTGAAGGACAAATTATAATAATGGAAATTATAATAGATACTGCTAGATGAAGCCTCCAAATTTGTAAAGGAACAAGAAACAAATGTTCCACTACTGTATTATTTGCTCATAATAGTGATACATATTAAGTTTTAGTATTCTATCATCATACTAACTTAACTAAACTGTATTACCGTGTGTGGAAAATGCTGCAAACAAATATAGTGGAATTTAATGTGGTGAATATAAGACAAGTTTTAAAACCATTTCAGCAGCAGTACATCAGATATTTCTTTGACATGATTATTTTCTAGTAGTTTGATCTTTAGAGGAATGTATAGATTAATGTAACACAGATCCTATTACAATTATCAATGACTATATCAAAACAATTATTGCAGTTTAACATGGCATTTAAATACATCATTATACAAACCTATTGTTTACAAAAAAGAAGATAAGTTTTTTTTAATTGTTTAGATCCATGAATAAGGAATTCATTCATTGTTTTATTGTTGTATATATTTCATGGAAAAGTGTAAACAAATGTGAAAAATAAAGTTAAGAGGCTTTTGAGTTCAAGATAATCTATACTAGAAATCTTCAAAGATTTTTTATCTGCTAAATTAGGGAAATTCCCTATTTGAATTTTATGAAGAATATTCATTCATACATTAAAAGAAAAAGATCAAAAGCAAAGGGAAAGATGTGGTAAATTATGCTTAATTAAAATAACAACAGAAAAATAATATTATTTCAAATATAAAGGATGCACAAGGGAAATATATATTTTAAAATATATTTTTAAAAATTAGCATTTTTCATGTTTATACTTGAGTTTATAACACTGAGTCAAAGGTTACTGTAGAAGAAATTAATCATTTTAAATTATTGTAAGTCTTCTAAATATTATAGATGATTCAGTTGTTTTTCTATCAGCATCTTTATCTCTTCAGGACAAACTAAATATTAAATACCTTGAAATATATGAAAACAGGAAAAGCTTCTGATCTTATGGCCATTTCATTTCTATTACATACACACACACTCTCTCTCTCTCTCTCTCACACACACACACACATTATCTTAACATTGTTAGAACTTCATTACTGTTATGTTATCATGATGTTTGAGACTCTTGAATGAATAGTTTATACCTGCAGATGTATATAGATGATAAAAATGTGATCATCTTTATTGACACCATGGTGTAAAATTATATTCAGGCATATATGAGAAAGCTAATATTTTCTAAATTCCTTTTGTGAGCTTATATAAATGTTTTTGAAAACTAGTGGTGGTTCTATTGATTATTTAACAAGGTTCAGATAGTATGAGATTTTCACATGTTATATACAGTACATATACATACATAAGAGCTGAAAACAACAGTGATCATCCTGTTGAATGTATAAAAGAAATTCATTGAATTATTTTTTCACAAACAATCTTAAGTGAAATTGTCAAGAAAATATTTTGTCTCTTTTATTTAATTCGATATTGGAAATATTAATCTATTTTATCAGGAACATTCTTGATCAGGGATGTCAAACTCCTGGGCCACAGGCCGGATGTGTCATGGGATGTCCATGCCCATGTCCATTTTAGTGAAGGAAGGAAAAATCCTGATATGTCACATGATGCTGCCGTGATGACGTGAGTTTGACACCCCTGTTCTTGGTAGTGAAGGACATTCTAGGTAGTGGAAACAAACAGCATAACTATACATTTAAGATATATTGCATCTTATTAATAATTACAAATGCTGTAAGCCAAAAATTAACAGAAGAATTATTCTGTTAAATTATCACGTTATTCAACTACAATTGAACCCCAAATGTCCTTTGCTAAGTAAGACAGTTATTGAGTTTTGCCCCATTTTACAGCCTGTTTTGCCATAGTTGTTAAGTGGATCACTGCAATTGTTAAGTTAGTAATACAGTTGTTAAGTGAAGCTGACTTTCCCATTCATTTTGCTTGTCAGATGGCCACAAAAGGTGATCACCTGAGGCAGGACAATGCAACCGTCATAAATACATGGCAGGCCTCCAAATTCTGATTATGGGGAAAACTTTTATAAATGCTGTTGTAACTTTCAATGGTCACTAAACAAATAGTTACATATTGAGGACTATTTGTATCTGTTACGTACTTTCTGTAGGCTGGGCTTATTAATATTTGTAAAAAAAAATCTTAATTTTAGTTTATCATCATATATGGAAATATAAATATGGTACAAAATTAACAAAACTGCAAGACAGATACACATATTTCTTTAGTTACTTTATTCAAAGATTTATAAATATATAAATAAAACTGATTTTAAAAAAATAAAATATTTGCTTAAATGGACTGTGTACTCATACCTTCAAGGTATTTCAAGCAGATAAATAAATAAAACTTAATAAGTTAATATTTTAAACCCACCCAGAATTACCGTGTGGTAAGATGGGTGGCTAATAAATTTTACAAATAAATAAATACATAAATAAACAAACAAATAAATATTTTATAAGACAAATAACTCATAGCTTTTGTTTATACAAATTATTGTGTGTCTATTGGGGTTTTAACTTTTTTGACTTCCATTTCTATCCCTGGGCATATGATTTGATTTCTTTTCTTCATGGAATTGGAATGATCAAATCCATAACTCATTATAGGTGAAATGCAATATAATACTTCCAATTTATTTAGTATTCTAAAAAGTTTGCTTCATGCCATTATGCATACAAGACTTTGCATATATGCAGGGGTGGAATTCTACCAGTTCACACCTATTCACTAGAACCAGTTAACATTCTAAGCAGTTCGGAGAACTGGTTTTTAGAAGAAATTACTGGCCTAATCCTGTAAGGAAGGCAGGAAGGAAACATTCTGGTGTTGCTTACAGAAATTGCCTCTCCGTTAATCCTTATTATAGGACTAGTCTTCCTGTCTCAGGAACTTCTATGGAGTTTTCCCCCCTCCTTTGCTGGTACTTTGCTTGTATGGAGTGACCATTCAAAATTACAATGGCACTGAAAAAAGTGACTTATGACCATTTTTCACACTTACAACTGTTGCAGCATCCCCACAGTCATGAGAGGCCAGGCAAGGAGATGCACGCCTCGATGTGAGTGATATTGAGTTGGTCACACCCAGCCAATAACATGACCACCAATCCACGTCCACCCAGTCACATGATCACCAAGACACGCCACCAACTAAGACACACCCACAGAACTGGTTGTTAAAATATTTGAATCCCACCCCTGCATATATGACATGTTTGGAAGCAGATTTCTGAATTAACTTCCCACTCATGCTTCCCAAAATCACATTAACAAATTTGTGTCAATTAAATATGGCTTTCCTGTTCTTTTTAGGCAATAAACTGAAAATGTTGTCAAAGAATTCCAGAAAGTGCAAAAATTTAGAAATGTTCACTGATGTCCCTTTATTATTCAGTTCCCAGATCATGGGTTAATTGAACACATAACACCTATTTTTGTTTGCTTATCAGCTGCTAACAATCTGACTACAATTAACATTTTCCATTATTACTTTTTCTCAATAGTATGATTGCATCGTGCCCTAAATTGTATTTGCAGATGTTTATATGCTTTTATATTTTTCCCTCCAGATTGGTTTTTCAGCTTGATATCTGCTTTATTTTTCCCTGAGAAATTATGTTTGCCCTGTCCATTGGAGAGATTGAAGTGCCCCGTCTACCTCTGCAGTGAATCTACCTCTGATTCAGCTCTTACTTATAAGCTTTTACCCATATGGAATCAGGCTATAATACAAATAAAATAAAAATGGTACATAGTTACAATCAAGAAATAGTGGGTGACAAGGAACAGAAAATCTACTAAGGTTGTGTAGTTGCTAAGAACAGTAATTTTAGGAAGCAGGGCATAAATAGAAGCAATTCTGATTGTTACCAGAGAAACCAGAGGAGAGGCTGAGGTTCCTGTCTGTGGTCTAAGAAACCTGAGAGACATCATTTTCAAATAATTTTATCTAAATGCAATACCAGTGAATTGGGGGAAGGGCATTTTAACATATAACATTCTGTCTATATATCAGTAATAGGCTTGTGTGTGTGTGTGTGTGTGTGTGTGTGTGTATGTGTGTGTGTGTGTCATCATGTCATTGTTGACTTCTTGCAAATACCTGGATAAATCCCTATAGTTTTATTGGAAAGATTTTGAGAATGCTTTGCTATTATTTTCTTCCTACACTGAGACAAATTGACTCACTAAAGGTCACCTGGCTGATTTCATACTTAAGGTAGGACTAGAACTCTTAGTATTAGGGGCGTGCATAAGTGCACCATCATGCCTACCGTCCCTGTCCTATTGGCCCCCATTTATTCATACCTATTTCCTGTATTCTTACTCATGTTTATACTTATACCTATTATCTTGTAAGCAATTAACAAATCAAATCAAATAAATAAATAAATAAAATATCCCAGTCCCTAGCCTGGTACCTGAACCACCACCACAAGAAACTGGCTTTTAAATATTATATACAGTATAATACTAAAATATTTTCATTAGAGATAAAAGGAGCAGAGTATCCCACAACCTTAAAACTAAACAGTTTTATTATAATTTACACTTTAGGAGATCACATTGCCTTCATCAGATGCATGGAATAAGAGTCCTGAGAGAGAATATTATGTGCACATGCAACTAATGCTGATAAGAGAAAAGAAGGAAAGTGAAAATGAGGGAAGATCAAAATTTGTATTAGTTTTCAAGGCAAATTCCACAACATAATTTATGAAAATGTGACTGTTTGCGTTAATGTAGATTGGATCCCTAATAAATGCAGATGTATATGAGAAATAAATATAGTAGACTGTTTAGCGTTTTATGTGTTAGATAACACATAAAATCAGCCCAATGCTAAACTGAAAGGAAGGATGCATTGGTTTATGAATCCCAGATAAAATAATGTTTTATTTGAGCAATGCAATTAATATTTTATTCATATTGTGGGTTTATATCCTGTGGCACCAGGGGGGAGGAAACTAAGAAAAAGAGTTACTGCAGAAATGGTAATAACTATTGTGGAGATCTTGTGCTTTAGAATAAGAGGATCAGAGTAATGCACTTTTATGTATGGGTTATTAACATGTAAAACATAATGTTGTTTTGGTTTTTTCATAACATTATTATAATTTGGTATTGGTCATAGCCTGTGGTCATCATTATCCATTCACCTTTGAAATCTTATAGAATAAATGATTGGATGTGCCTTTAGCATATTGTGTCTTTTGCTTCTGCTTCTTTTGCATGGTATAACTTTAGTACACGTAGGTTATAGGACACAACCAAGAATGAATTAATCTCATTTTTTTTTCTCTCTATTCTCTGCAATAGAAGCTCTAGAAAGGTTGAAGATATCCTAGTTATCCTCCCAACTGTTTTCTAAATGGTGCAGAATACAGAAAGTATATCTGGTACATGGTCACCTTTATTCGGCTGCCAATATTTACATGAAAGATTTAAAGCTGGAATGATGAATGACCACTCCATTCTTAGGATTCTCTGTGCTAATTAACCAGTGTTATTTCCAGTGACTTAAAAACTTCTGTGAATGATACCAAGAGCATAGATTGTTGATATTAATCCTTCTTTTCTTTTATCTCTTCTTATTTGAAGGGTTCTTTCTCCCTGCTTTTGCCTGCTTTTTGTCACATTTGCCATTTATTTTTACAAATGTTTAATATACCAACAGCATGCCATATTGATTTGCTACTTGAACTAATGTTATGTCTGCTTACTTTGATCTGGATGTAGAAATTGATTGGAAACATGCTAGAGCTGCTTCTGGCTTTAGAAAGCTAGTTATGTGCCAGAAGATAATACAAAAAAATGTAAAAAATAAAGAGCATTTGTTATTTATATACATTAATTGTATTATATAGTTTATATGTGGCCCAAGACAATTCCTTTCATTCAATATCGCCCAGGCAAGCCAAAAGATTGGACAACCATATATACTAGAGCAAACTAAACTGGAAAATATCCACAGTCATTTCCCAACAGAAAAGTTCAAATCTCAGTTATTTTCAGGAATATATCCTAATTCTTTAAGTATACTTAAACAATTAGGATATATTAAATTAGAATTGAATTAATTAGATTAGATCAATCTAATATAAATTCAATTGAATTAGATTAATAATTTTAAATGGAACATCACATTTCTGTTTTGGTAACAAGGTTCTACTCTATTTAATGCACAACCTTGGTGACAAGTAGTAATTTTTGTTTTTTAATTACATTTATATGCCGCCCTTCTCCGGAGACTCAGGGCAGCTTACAGTCTATGGAGCACCATACTAAGTGCTCGGCAATAGCCTTCATTCCATTGTATATGCCTGCTTATTACTAGGGCTTTTGGCCCCCCCAAGCGGCATTTTTACAAAGTCAGCTTATTGCCCCCAACAATTCTTGGGTCCTCAATTTACCTACCCCGAGAGGATGGAAGGCTGAGTCAACCTTGAGCCTGGAGGGAAAATTTCTGAAATGACAGTTAAAACAACAACATAATAACAAGATTAAAGGAAGCTTTATGACCTTGGCCAAGTTAAATGATGACAAATGTTTGTGACCTTTGGAATCTATGACTGTTAATGTTTGCTGAGCAAATCAGAGTGTTAAAACAACTTCTATCTAATGGAAGGTAATACTTCAAAAATGTTAAATTTGCCATTTCAAACTAGCCAGGATTGCCGAAACATCAACTATTTATTTCCAGCTGTAGAAATTACCTGAGTAGTTAAATGTTTTTAGGCATATTTTGTTAATCAGAATGAGACAAGATATAAAAAATATATTATGATTTTTTCCCTTTTTTCTACATCTGAGGCTCTTAGAAGGTCATTTGCAATATGTGTTAGTAATATTCTTGGCAAATTAGGGGAAATCAGCAGTCATTTCTGAGCTGCAGATAATTTATAATAATCAGTCTTCCCATCATTCTAAAGTAAATTGCTACAATGAAAAAGAAAGGGATAAAAATGGTAATGGATTTTTAAATGTCAATTTTACAAACAAACTGCGAAGTTCACTCTGATACTGAAAAGAAGGAATTGTATCCATCGTTTTGCTGTATGATCATTTCTTTGCTGTAGCTTTCCGTTGACTCTGGTTGGTCTATCTTGATCTTCAAGATGGACAAACCAGAGTCAACTGAAAGCTAGGATAAAGGAATGATCATACATTTTTCAGTATCAAAGTGAACTTGGTCTTCAAGATGATGATAAGGGGGAGGAGGTTATATTGGAAGATTGAAATAAATCTGTGTATTCTATATTGTCATTTTGTTCAAAACAACACTTACATATTCTCCCTACCTGAGTAATCAATCTCCAGTAGATGCCATGACATCATCATGAAAATGATACAAATTATGAAAAGTGTGTCAGACATACATGACATGACCTGCCTCATTTTGAAAAGCATAGCTTGAAAGTTTGACATTCAACAGAAAAAAGAAAATAATGCTGGGTTGTTGTTGTTTTTTGCCTGCAAATGCACAGCAATTAACATCACTGTACAATCTGATTTTGTTCTTACTTTGTTTTGTTTTAGTGTGGAAGTAGAGGGGGAGAAGTAAAAGCAAAAAGTTTTTTTTTAAAGTTGAAAGGTTCTCTGGAATGTAAGATGTGAAAGAAGCTTAATTTAGAAATCAGGATGTATTATGTATGTATACCAACTTAATGTGCCATTATTTTTATCCAAGTTGGATAGATTAAAATAAGTTTCTTTAAAGGAAAATGTAGTAAACAAATCTGTTGTGAATGCCTAATTATAAATTTTAAAAGGTTTTAAAAAGAGAAGAATTACAAAAAAGCATTGTAGCTGTAACATCAACTCTGTAATTACCTACATTTTTTCCATAATTTAGAGCATTATTTATGAAAGATTTGAAGATACCTATTAACCAGATAATTTCAGTTGAAGATTCAGAGTGATTATTTGTAAAACACAGTAGTGTATACAATTTAGCATTTAAATTTCTTGTTATTTATTTCTCCAAAGCTCCATTAACTTCATATTGAGGAAAACTGGGAAATCAGAAAATATATTCCAGTGATATTATTGAGTACCCTATTCATGTACAGCAGTGGTTAATTATTTATTCTCCATTTCTGTTGAAGATAACTAAAGTAGAGATATTTCAGCCTCTCTCAATGTAACATAATTCCAGAAATTATGGAATTCATCTCTAGAAGATTGATTCCTCCAATTATAAACAGTGATCTTGTTATTAAATTATAAAAATATCATCTTAAATTGCATGCCCTCAAGAGTTATGAATTTAAACTCCTAGATTCTCAGGAAGGACCCTGACATTTTCCTATATATTTTTTTCTTCATTTCAGTACAGGAGGATGGAATGCTGAAATTGATGCAGAACTGCATTTCTCAAATTCTCAGTACCCATCAGTTGGCAAATTCTGAGGTGCAAATGGGAAAGAATTCAATGATTGCTCTTCATGTACAAGTTCTGTCTTAAAATAGTATTTCTGAAATTGATCAAACAATTATTTTCTACAGCTATACACAGTGTATACAGCCTGCATAGAAACTAAAGTATTGAGAATGGAGAAACATCTCAATGGTTGAAATCATCTTATCACTTCTGTTATATACACCAGTGTGGTTTTATTTTTATATCCCTCCTTGGTCTGGTTCCTTTAATAAAATATTCTGATATGCTACTGTGATTCAAAATTTCTATATTCTGTTTATTAGGGAATGATATAATCAAATACGTTGGCCTCTTGGGATCAAGCAGATCAGGCTTTAGTCAGATCACTTTTAACTTACACCTAATCAATTGAATTTATTCAATCACTGAATCTGATAGCATCTGTTATGAAGATTAGTGCCATCAAGCAGACTTAAAAGCAGGTTTCAAAAATATTCTCCATAATTCATCCTTTTGTAGGCATATGACAAAAGTTACTGGAACCAATTATTTGATTCCTTATTTCTGCAAAGCCCTGGAAAAAATGTCTCTTACCTATCTTGCAGAACAAAATTATTGGCTAGCCGATTACATAATCATTTTTCTTGTCTTCTACTAAAGATAATGTTCTTGGGCAATGGCCAGATTTCAGTGCAGCTATTTCAAGGAAGAAAATTATTCACATTGGTGCTAGCAGATACGATATCAAGCAAGGATATGCTTTAGTCTTGCCTTGCCTCATCGCTTTCGCTATTTCTCATTTTCGTTATTTGATTTTGCTTTTGTAATTTGGTTTGTTATAGCGTAAATGGTACCCAGATAGAAAAATTAGATTTGCTACTAATAATAAAAGTTGATTTATGCTGTAGAATGGGTTAGATAAGCTAAAGTCAATGCCTGTGCATTGTCATCAACACAGTTTATAACTCCTTTGCCGACCAGTTAAGATCAAATCATAATAAAAGTCTGCTACTTAGGAGAAGGAAGGAAGGGAAAAAAATAAAAGTCAGTGAAAAAATTGGGCTCTTAGCCTATTCAGTCGTTACCTCATCCACAATACAATTAAAAATTAATTACTGATGAGGATATACTTTCCCTGAAATAAGAAAAAGGTTTAGTTTGTTCTAAATCTCAGCTTGTGTTTGAAACATTCTATAATCTGAGGAGAATATCTGATTTTGGAAAGCAAAATATGCCTTTATTTTTAAAAAGTTATTAAATCTTTGGCTTATGATCATCTGGAATCCAATTTTTTTTAAAGAAAAAGAATGAAAGATTTGAGCATTTTGAATTATTTAGTTCAAGAAGCAGAACTAGTGACATGAATATAAACACTAGGCAACCATCAAAGAGCAGTGATAATGGTTTAATTTATATTACATTGAATTATATCTGTTCACCTCAACATTTAGTTTGAAATGGAAAAAACATATCCTAAAATTAAAAACTACATTTTCATATTTTTAATTAATGAATTTGAATGTTTAAATATCCAGATCAGTTCCCCAATATCAATTCCTTTACTGTATATTAGAAACAATTTTATAAAGCTACCGGACAATTCAGAAAACTTCAGAATTTTTTATTCTTTATTGGCCAAGTGTGATTGGACATACAAGGAATTTGTCTCTGATGTAAGTTCCAGTACAAATGAACAGCAATGTGATAAGTCATAAATCATAGTTACAATCATTAATCATAAACTACAAACAACTGATAAATCATAAGATACCAAAAGGAGAAGATAGTAGGAAAGATGAGAAGAGGAGAAAAGCTTGGAGATGAGATGAGAAGATGAGAAAGCTGAGGAGCTGAGAAGGATAATAGCAATATAACCTATTATATGGCTAAATATCTTTAAGCCGAAGACAGGAAATAGGTGTTCAGCAGAGTGATGGCACCGGGGGAGGGGGGGGAGGAACTATCTTTGTGTCTAGTTGTTTTGACATGCAATGCCCTAGAGCAGCATCCTGAGGGGAGGAGTTGAAACCAGTTTAAGTTCAGGATGTGAGGGGTGTGTAGATATTTTGTCAGCCCTCTTTTCGGTCCATGCATTATATGATCCTCAATGGAAGGCAGGTTGGTTGATATTGTTTTTCTGTGGTCCTAATTATCCGTTGAAGTCTGTACCTATCCTGTTTGGTTTCTGTGACAAACCAGAAAGTAAAAATGACAGATTCAGTCAAAAATAAAAACTGTAAATTTTAAATAAATAAAATATGAAACTACATACAATTGTTATATTTCCTACATGTCATATTCAATTCAATGAATATTCTAAGGAAATAGAGAAGGTACAAGATTAATTGGACAATTTAAAAACCATTATTGTAAATTCTTTTCAGTGATGGTTCCTCAAAAATGAGTAGTAGTTTTCTTCAAGATCTGATGGCAAGCACTCTGTGATCTTTCTAAGATCGTATGCTGTTGCTTTACCAACTCCAGAATACAACTGAAAAACCTGTAGACTTCCTGATTTTTGCAAAACTTAACTCCTAACACCCAGACAAATCAATATTTGGATGTCAATGTATTAGAGGACAATATTTAGAGGACAATACTAGAGTCACCTGTGAAAGGAACATTTGTGCCAAAAAGAGATTCCAATATTAGAATAATGGTTTGCAATTTTATTTATTATTTATTTATTTATGTATTTATATTTGTCAATTGCTTACAAGATAATAGGTATAAGTAAAAACATAGTTATGAATACATGGATACATATAAGAAAAATAAAATATAAAAGAAACAATAGGACAGGGACGGTAGGCACGTTGGTGCGCTTATGTTTTGTTTATTTTTATCATATTGTCATAGATTAATTTATAACCTTCTTCATTCAACTAAATTTAACATCTTTTTAATCCAGCTAAAATCCTCTGTTTATTACTTCATCCCAGTGGTGGGATTCAAATAATTTTATAACCGGTTCTCTGTCCTAATGATTTCTTCCAACAACCAGTTCACCAAACTGCTCAGAAAGTTAACAACCAGTTCTTCTGAACTTGTGCAAACTGGCTAAATCCCACCACTGCTTGATCTCTAGTTTCTAAGAATGACTCTGATCCCATATAAATTGCCTCAGGGTGATTGCTGAACAGTTCTTTGCTTGAAAGTTTAGAAAGAAATCAAGGAAAAATTAAAAGGAGAAAGAGTGGTGACACAGAGCAATTTCATTAGCCTTAATTTGAGCCATTCTGCTACTTGTTTCAATTTGGGTGTACATTTGGCCTTATATTTATCTTCATGCTTGGGTGTCCATACTTCTGTAGGTCTGCTACAGATTCATACTGCTGGGCAATTGTTCCATTTTACTGAGTTGCTCTTGATTTCTCAATTATTGATGGAAGGAGGAAGCCAATTACTCATTGATGGGTGGCCATAACTGATCTACATCATCAAAAGACTTGTAAGGTTGTTAGGCTTTGCTATTTCTCATTGCAGCTGTGTCATCTTTAAAATTTCATTGTTCACTCCCCCAAACTATGTTTAATTTCACTTCCACCACATACAACTGACTGTTCTTCCAAGTCTCTAACTTAAGCCACAAATCCTGTGCCTTTAGCATTTTTGTTTTATCTCTATGGAAAGGAAAAAAAATAGCTGTTGTATCATGTGAAATCAGTACTTTAAATGTGGTTGATCAGAATCTGAATACCGTCCAGCAATGTGTTATGGTTAATTAAAAATGGAATGTTAGTCTGCATCAATTGAAATGTAATTTCTAATCTGCAGAAACTAATAGATTCTGCATTGACTGAACTTCACTTAAGAACACAGTCCAATTCTGGGCATCACATTTTAAGTAAGATTAAGAGAAATCAGAAGAAGTGCAATGGAGGAAAAAAAGATAAGAGTCTGGAAAGCAAACCTTAAAAGAGGACATGAGGGAACTAATTAGCTTTGAGAAGATGGAGTAGAAGGAACAATCATATTTTAAAGTACTTGAAAAAAGGTACCATTAAAAAAAGAAAAATCTCTATTTTCTCTCACCCCTGTGTGCAGGGCATGGAACAAAAGGTGGGTTTCAAATGAATCTTAAGAAAGAAAACAAGAATTATTAGTGAGGGAGGTGGCAAGCTCTATTTTATTGTATTTGTTCAAGCAGAGACTCAACACTCATCTCTCAGTGATGCTTTCCTTTGGATTCCTGCACTCATCAGAAAGTTGGATCCAGTAGTTTCAATGTCTCATTCAATTCTAATGCAAGGCTTTGAGTTGAGAATCAGCAGTTCAGTCATAGGCTGAGAAGCAGCATCAATTTACTTAAATAATCTCTTTCTTTTATCATACCAAATTGGCTTCTTATCAGCATGTTAATTGGATATTATGATAGATTAACAAGCTACTTTCCATCCTAAAGAGCTATAAATCAATTTAATTTGCCTTCAGTCCAGAAGTTTGCTCTTCAATATGCCTAAAAAAGCCATACTTTTGAGATCTTAATCACTTAAATGTTAATAATCCATATACTGCACCATGATTTGATCTCTTCTATATGTTTAATATGTTCAAACAATTACTATAAAACTAATTTTTCATTTTGTCTGCTAAGGACAAATAAGCCTATTTATTGGTATGCTTAGATAATGTAAATCTTTAGAAACATAAGAGGTGTAGGAGATGATTAGATGGAGCCCGAGAGTGGGGAGAAATTCAACATTAGTTTGAAGTCATTACGTCTACACAAGAGACCTAAATCCACACACCCCACTACTCCAAACTCAGTTGATCTTTATCTAATGCCAATTTGGTTTGACTATTAGTAGATCAGAATCTTGGCTATAGGTTTCAGGAAATAAACTTTTAGTGCTTTCAGTTTTACTTCTGTCATCTGTTTTTTTGTTCTTTAAATGAACAGTAAATAATTAACAGTAAGTTAAGTAAATAATTAACAGCTCCTTTAGCAGAGTCCTATGGAATCCAATGTGGCCCTATGGAAGTCAAGTGTTGGGTGTTGTTGGGAAGGATCAAGTTCAAATATATACATTTTAGAAATAAAAGCTTGGGATCTTGGTGTAAGCAAAGACTTATGGAGAATGTGCTATGAATTCCATCTTGACCTCTTTGAGAAAGAAAGACCTAAAGTGAACAAAGAAACAAACAGAATGAAAGTTCTGGACTAAACTTTCTTGCAACAGAAATATATATTCAAATCCATGTTGAAAATTAGTTTTAATCTTTCACTGATATGCTACATGGTGTCAAGCAGGTTGTAGACTGGACTGGTATCCTTTGTATTTATGTGAATTACATTAGCATTAGGAGTATCATCTTTCTAAACTTTTTTCGTGGCTATACATGCCCTTGATAATAATCTGATCTGCCTTTTTTCATGATTAAATTTTCATACAAAAAAAAAATAAAAGTTTGCCATCACCATTTAGATCTGTTCCTTCATTCCTTCTGTTTTTCTGGATTTCCTATATAATTTTAGCTAAAATTCTTTATTTTGCATTGTTTGTCTGATCTTCTTATTTATCTTTGAATAGGTTTCTCTTCCCCCACAAGCCAACCCAGATTTATCATCAATCTAGGAGTTACTTCATTTTCTTCAAGGAACCTGACTACTATTGGATTTTTTTTTAATTTACATTTATATGCCGCCCTTCTCCGGAGACTCAGGGCAGCTTACAGTCTTTAGAGCACCATGCTAAATGCTTGGCAATAGACTTCACGTTGTATATGCCTGCTTATTACTAGGGCTTTTTGCCCCCCCACCCAGCGGCATTTTTTACAAAGTCAGCTTATTGCCCCTAACAATCTTGGGTCCTCAATTTACCTACCCCGAGAGGATTGAAGGCTGAGTCTACATTGAGCCTGGTGGGATTCGAACCTGCACTAATTTCAGGCAATTGAGCTAAGTGCTAGATGATTAACAGCCTGCACCACCAAGGCCCTTATAGGGATCTATTCTTCAGTACTCTTGAGTTAAACTGCAAATCAAGATGCTAGTTATTACCTTTAAAACCCTATACAACACAGAGCCAGGTTACCTGTGGAAATGCTCCAGGTTCTCTCTATTAAATAGTGCCATCTTGCAGGACTGAGGTGTGGTCTTTTCTAACACATTTTGTACCCTCTGTAATAATTTTCCTCTGAGATTTATATGTCTCAGTAAAAGCAGTTGTAGCCTTTCAGTTAAGTTTGTGTGTGTGTGTAATCCAGCAAAAAAAATCAAACAGCGCAGATAGGAAGGCCAATGTCCTCTATAGGAAAAGATCTTCATCATATATGTGGATATTTGCAGTTAAATTCAGAACTGTGATCTTTAGGATACTTTCTGTTGTTAATGTGCTGGAGTATAGTAGTTTATCAATATAGAGAATGTGAAGTCCCAATTTTAAGTTTAATAGAATATAATTCTTTATTGGCCAAGTGTGATTGGACATACAAGGAATTTGTCTTGGTGCAAATGCTGTCAGTGTACATAAAAGAAAAGATACATTTATCAAGAGTCAAGAATCATAAGGTATAACAATAATAGTCATAGGGTACAATAAGCAATCAAATCATAGTAGGAAACAGTCAATATAAATTGTAAGGATACAAGCAACAAAGTTACAGTCACAAGTGGGAGGGGATATGGGTGATAAGGAATGATGAGAAGATGAATAGTAATAGTAGTGCAGATTTTGTAAATAATTGAACAGTGTTGAGGGAATTATTTATTTAGCAGAGGTTGGCATTTGGGAAAAACTGTCCTTGTGTCTAGTTGTTCTGGTGTGCAGTGTTTTATAGCATCGTTTTGAGGGTAGGAGTTGAAACAGCTTATGTCCAGGATGTAAGGGATCTATAAATATTTTCACAGCCCTCTTTTTGACTTGTGCAGTATACAGGTCCTCAATGGAAGACAGGTTGGTAGTAATTGTCCTAATTATTCTCTGAAATCTGTGTCTGTCTCATTGGGTTGCAGAACCAAACCAGACAATTATAGAAGTGCAGATGACAGACTCAATAATTCTGTAGAACTGGATCAGCAGCTCCTTGGGCACTTTGAGCTTTCTGAGTTGGCACAGAAAGAACATTCTTTGTTGTGCTTTTTTGATGATGTTTTTGATGTTAGGTGTCTATTTTAGGTCTTGTGGTGTGATGGAACCTAGAAATTTGACGGTCTCTACTGTTGATACTGTGTTGTCTAGTATTGTAAGAGGTGGTAGTATGGGAGGATTTCTTCTAAAGTCTACCACCATTTCTATCGTTTTGAGTGTGTTCAGTTCCAGATTGTTCCGGTTACATCACAAGGCAAGTTGTACAACCTCAGATACATTGTTTTCTTGAATGAGACCAATCACTGTTGTATCATCTGTAAACGTCAGTATTTTAACAGATGGATCATTTGAGATGCAGTCATTGGTATATAGTGAGAAGAGAAGTGGAGAAAGCGCAGCCTTAAGGGGGCTCCTGTGCTAATTGTACAGGTATCAGATGTGATTCTGCCTAGTTTCACCTGCTGCTTCCTTTCTGTTAAGAAGCTTATGATCCACTTAGAAGTGTGTTGAGGTACCACTAGCTCATTTCATTTAGTATAATCCTTTGTATGCTTACTTGAAAAAAAGTTGTGTCATGTTCAGTGATACTTCCCAATATGTGCATTTAAGATTTCAGACCAAAAGTCCTAGCATTACATCAAAGTCCACTCATATCTACCCCTTAGCAAGTTCAGTTGAGTTCACCTGGGCCCTGCTTCTGAAGTGAAAATCTGAAGTAGAGTATCTCCTCAGATATAGTTCTGTTGAGTTCCATAAAATCAGCTACTGCATAAATGGATTCTGCAGGATTAAAATGTTATCCATTAAATAATCTCCAGAAGTAATATTGTTACCTGTTTATCTTTAAAGAAATGCCAATGAAAATGAAGACAAGAATCTTCTTGCTGAAAAAACTAAGTATTCATTCTTCAGAGAACAGCTGATCGGATGGGAGTGAGTAGCAATAACTTTTTTATTTAAAAAATGTCTTTGGACTTTCTTGTACAAGGAAGTTTTATTTTTCCATCTTGGGTGACCAGTTTTCTGTTAAGATTATTTCCACATCTCTTGATGTTATTTCAAAAGTCCTTTGTAGGAGATAGTTCAGATATCTAGGAAAAGCTATTTCTTTCTTTCTGGGTGTCTTTGATTCTCTGTTCTTAGAGAAATGTCATCTCCAATTTGAACTTTTTTTAAGGTTGCACACTTCTACATTATAAGATATGAAAACAGATTTTCCTTTAAAAAAATCCCTTTACAATAGTTTTGTGTGTGATTGGTTTAACAATAGACATTGAGAAAATTGTACTTTTCAATAGATTTTATCTTTTTTTGATTGCATTCCCTGATATTAGATTTCCCTGATATTAGACCTGGGTTTTCCTGTTTCAGTTTTAAACTGAAATTTTAACTTTTATGATTCCAAATAAAAGCACTGTTTCAAAAAATGTCTTGTATTCCAGATGTGTAATTCTTTAAAAAATATTTAAGATAGGTCAAAATTACAGATGAAGACTGCTCGCCAAAAAAAAACTCCATTTAATTGGGAACAGAAATGAAAGTTAAAAAAAAAAAAAAAAATTCTGATTCAGTGTTCACTCTCTGAAAAATTGCCATTCAACCTCTTCCTCATTTTGATGGCTTAACTGAATTTACTAAATCTTTTTGCTAGTCATTTATCTGACACTGTCACATATTGATTGCTCATGCATACCAAGTGTCAGATACTATAAAATGACTGGGTTCTGCTGTGAAATCTTTAAGTGGCAAATGCTTCTGCTGAATCCCTTTTATGACACAGTTAAATGCTTATAAATGCCATTGATTTTAACAAAAAAAATTCAAACCCATACTTAATCGCTCTGTGAAAATCACTGTGAAGTTGCTGGTTATTTGTGCTCAATCATGACACATAATAGTAATTAAATATCTAGCAAATATCCTCCCAATCAAGAAAACTGGAGAATATTTATTAGTAAAATTCTAATAGAGGAATTCTGAAGAGCAGTATGGATGCCACAATCTGCACCATGTTTTGCCAATTTCCTAACAATCAGAAAGAATCACCTTTGCATAATGGGTTTTCTCCAGGGTTCCTTGGAAAATTGAGATATATATATAGGATGAGTATGCTAGATTTTAATAAATATGGCCTTCAAAAAATCATACCTCTTAGAGGTTATTTTGTCTCTTAGTTCTTAGTTCTGTTGGAATGGTTTTGCATGTGCAATCTAAATATGAAGCTTCACACAATCACCTGCTCTCTTGGAGGCTTGGTTGTCAAAGGGCCTCAGCCTAATAGCAGGCTGGGGCCCAGAGGTTGGGGATTGCTGCTTTAGAGAATAAGACAATCCCCTCTACTCTGTAACAGCCTCTCAAGTACTGGAAGAAAATTATCAAGTTATTCTTTGATAGGCTAGGCATACTTAGCTCCCTCAATTATTCATCATATGATTTAGCCACCACACCCTTTATCATTTTTGTTTTTTATCTCTCCATACTTTCTAGGATCTCAGCATCCTTTTTGAACTGTGGTGACCAGAAATGTATACAGTATTCCAAGTGTGAACTCATACCAACCAGTTTCTTACTAATAGCCAAGAACGTGCTGTATAAGCATTGGCTGATTGACTGATGCTTTTCAAATGATCACAACAGACTTTTATGCATGAATACAATACAACAACTAGATGATGAAAGAGCACTCTCCTTCAAACACATTAACAATTATATTCTCAATTAATGGTTAGCACCTGCTAGGAGTTAGGTAAGAGTCAATGGAATTCAAAGAGGGTTGAACTTAGTTCATTTGTCGCTATGTAGAGATTCTAGACTGATTCCTCTTTTTGGATAGAAGCATTCCTGTCAAACAGGCAACAAATGGTCAAAATTGGGAGCGTCTTATCAAATTCTGTACCTGTCAATAGTGGTGTCCCCCAAGGCAGTGTTCTAAGACCAACTCTCTTCATACTCTACATAAATGACCTCTGTGATCATATTAAGAGCAACTGCGTTCTCTTTGCTGATGATGTAAAGCTATTCAACACCACAGACAATACTGCTACCCTTCAAAAAGACCTCGACTATGTATCAGAATGGTCAATCAAATGGCAACTTCAAATCTCAACAAATAAATGCTCTGTCGTACATATTGGCAAAAAAAATCAGAAAATAAAATACAAGCTGAATAATCAAGACCTTGTTGATGATCCAAACTCTGTCAACACCTTCTATGTTCATTAAGTAGTTTTACCTCACCTAAGTCATGATTGCTAACTTCCTTTAACTCGCTTTTCCAAGCCAGTGCAACCAAACTCCCTCTTTCTTAAACCTTTCTTTAGCAGACTCTGTAATTATTTCTCTTTCATAATTCATTAAAGTATCCCAGGGGTTGGATTTCTTCCAAGTCTCTATTTGGCTTCCATGTTACTAGCAAAAGAAATAAAAGAGAAGAAAATTATTCTGGAAGAATGCCAGAAGTAACTTATTTAATCAAAATCATTTCTTGGTGCATTGGCTATTACCAAGTCATAGTCTTCTACTAAGTAATAATTAACTGGTAATTAAGAAATCTAAAACTGGGAGAGTGCCCTTGAATTGTACAAAGATTTTGATTCGTTTGCTCAGTTGCCCAATTGATCCTCATTGTATGCATGAACAAAAGACATATCTATATGGGTATTATTTCTATGTAATAAATGCAGACAACAACTCATGTATGTTATTACAATGAACCTGAAGTGTTGCAAATAAAATATGTATTTTCAAGGACTCTGTGCAAAGTATTTTTATTACAATGATCATTATGTCAGAGCATTAATTTTTTTTCCAATATATGATCACCAATTTTGTAAGAAGATAAGAAACTTTAGAGTCAAACTAAAGTATAAAACCTGCAACATGATAAAGGTATCTTACACTTTTGTAATTTCTTTGAATAGAGAGAACACACTGAGCTAATTTAATTGTAAAAATGTCCATAGTTAATTTCATTGAGAATAATACATTATTCTATTCCAGTTTTGTGATTTTGACTCTATCACTTTTGAATTTTGGGATATTTATGATGCACTGGATCCAGACTATGAAAAAACCCCTGAGGTACCACAATTATTCAGAAATCATATGATCTTTGAAAGCTGAGCTTTAATTTAAACAAGTTTTGCTTCACTGAGCTACTCTTTTCTCTCTTTCTTATGCTGTGCATTTCACTACATTCCACAGCTAAATCTAATGACCCAGAATTAGTTGAAGAAGTCTAGGTCTGTCGAACTATGGCTCATTTTGAATCATTCCTGATTCTGAAATGTAATCTAGGAAAATGAAACTCCATTGGTTTGATAAAATATTAACTCTAAAGTTACCCAAGGGTACGTTTATTTGAGAGAATTGATAGAGAGATGTAAATAGAACAACTTTTTATCTTGTCCATCTCAGGAAGCTGTCTACAGCTTTGGTAGTTACAGAAGGTAACCCTACCTCTCTTTCTCTGGATATGTGTATTTGGTTTATCTAAAGATATCTTGCCACCTTATCATTTTTGCAAACTTTTTGGATGCAGATTAAATTAATTCAATTTTTGTTTTCTCTGAGGTGAATTAATTCTCTTTTTTGTCAATGATCTGGGTTGTTGCTATTATTGTTATGATTATAATTGAAAAAAGTTCATGCTTTTTATATTGGCATTTCATAATCTGAAAATTGTAGAATGCAAATAAACTGAAATCATCCCCCTGTTCCTTCCATATTTTTCACTTTAATTTTAAGTCCCTTTGCAGACATTATTCTATGCTTACTTCTGACTCAATATGCTCTCTCTGTGTGTGTCAGAACTCTTCTTAAAGCTCGCTTCCTCTAAACATACTTACAGTGTATACATTAAAAGTTTTTAAAAACATTCTTCATTATCTGACTATGATAACTGTCTATGAAAACAATTGCAAGATTCATAGAATATTTTTTTCTTGAGGCCCTTTCTGTCTGTAATGTTCATTATAGTTGTATTCTTTCATATACATCCCTGATAATAAATTATGACATTGAGACTCACAAAACCATCAGTGTTTAATTACCAGACATACAAAAATGTTGTTATAATTTACATCAATCACAGAGCTGACATAGATCATTTATTTACCATGGATTTCAATGAGAAGAAATTAAAGATATGTAAAAGAAAGTTCTTGCTTTGAAAGGAAAAAAATAGAGGGAAATATTGTTTCTATCATTCTTCTGCCCTGTTGAGCTCAGACTGATAAGGATTCAAAATTTATTGAAAGTTCTGATACTAGATATCTTCAAATGTCAAGTGATTAGTCAAGTGATTAGTCTGTCAGATTACTCACATCACACAAGAGAATCTTTACAAAATGAAGAATAATTAACATGCAGCTGTCATTGGGGAGATCCTGTATTGATATTGGACAGAAATGTATGCTCAATGGCCAGAAAGGACTCTTGCTTTGCCTAATTAGTTTGCTGTGGTAGGTTAAACTCTTGAGAAATAACTTTCAGCTGGATAACCTGCTGCCACTTTCCAGTTTTTCACCTATGTCATCCCAGCTGTACAAGTACGAATAAAAAAAATTATGATCCTTATAATACATCTTATTTTTGTGAAAGGAACTGATTCCATACTATACAAAGTTTGTCTTGGAATACAAGACAAGGTACATCTCTGGATGCATACTGTACAAGACTGAGAAGCAAGAGGAGGGGGGGAGGGGGGGAGGAGGAGAAGGAAGAAGAAGATGATGGTTCTACATCATTTATTTTGTATCTATTCTGTTTCCTTCTGCTTATATCAAAAATTATCTCCAGTCTATTCAGCATCACTGTCAAAAAGCTTCATTCTATAAGGGTATTGTACTCATAAGTAAACATTCTCAATTTCAGTTCCAGTTTTTGCAACCTTTATCCCAAGCAACGTACTGTATTTAAACATAATCCAATGTTTCATAAAATCTTCAAAAAACTGTTTGCTACTGAATGAAAAATAAAATTGTAGTAAATCACCCTCAATTAGTAGGCTTGTGATCTTCCCATTGCAATGTAGCTGTGGGCTTTAGATACGCTCCTACTAATACTTTGAAAATTTTTATGAGTGTGCGTTCATACGTGTATGAGAATTAAATTAGTATACAAATGATGTACATCACAATGGTATTGGATTGGGAGTGTGAATCTATCTAACTGAGGATCAAAGAACAAAAATTTTATCTGCTCTGTATTTATATACGTAGAAATATGCACATATACATGCATACATAATGAACAAACTTCTGTCTTTTTTGAGGGAGAAAATTGGTAATATTTGTACATTCTAATCTTCATGAAACTAGAATGAATAGAACAAAGTTCATATTAATTATTAGAAAAGACCTCTATGTGAATATCTAAACATGCTGCTTTAGTTCCTTCTTTTCTAAAGGAATTCATCATCATGAAGATAAGCAGCAGGTGTAAGATGAAACTTATTCTTGAAATAACTGTTGGGTAGAAGCTTTCTCTTGCTAGGAATCATGGAATCTGATCTCAGGCTATTGATGTGGATTGTCTTATGAGGCCCCTCCATTATCAAAACTGAAATCAGATGGTGTGTATCTGCTGTCCAGCTTCCAAGTTGTCCAATGGACAACTTCAAAGCTCCTGTTTTTCTTTCTTCCACTCTATCAATATGATATTTTATCTTTATATTAGATTTGCAATAAACAGTGTTCAAATATTGAAAGGATTCTTTGGTGGATTAAGTAAAGGCCCCTGAGTTATTTCTGTAATGCCTATGCTTTAAAAAAGTTTTAAAAAGTTTAAATTGGATTAAGGAGAAGTTAAGGACTATAACACTTCAATATTGTGAATTATCCGGATGAAGGTAAAACAGCATTTCATAAAGAGTTATGGATAAATTACTGGACTTTCCATATAAAAAACAGGTATCTCTCAGAAATTGGAATGAGGTAATTTCCCCGCTAAAAAATAGGATGTCTCAAAAATATTCAAAATATCTAACATTAAAAAAGGCAAACTATCAAAAAAAAAATTTCTGATTTAATGGACAATTTGGAACATGGTCATGTATGAAGATATAAAAATGGTGACTCAAAAATATTTTTCTGAAAGACATACATCTTTTTTCAAGAGTAGATATTATTTAGATCTCTCAGACATTGGACATTAATGTTCAGACTACAGCTCAGTGACTTTAACTTTTTGAAGGAAAAATGGCTCTTAGATGATGGAAGAAGAAAATGATAGTGGATAAATAATGGAGGATAATTAGTGGAGAAGTTAATTATATTTGAGAATAATAATAATAAAAGCACAAGAGTAAGAATGATTTGCAATGCAAACAAAGCTTTTGTTAAAAGGTATTTATACAATGTAACCAAGAATTTAAAAAGAAAATACAAGAAGAAATACAAGTGATTTTGGATGAGATTTTTTTAAAAAGGGGAAAAAAGTTTAGAAAATCCCCAGAGTGGACAATGATTATCCATCAATTCAAATTTCTACAGAGGCAATTATATATTAACAGTGACAGAGATGGAAATAATGATGAATTATGCAAAAGAAATTTTGAATTTGCAAATAAACTAGGAAAATGGCTCATATATATGTTGCAATTATATTTGGATCATTTTAATACTAAACCACATCCATCAATAAATAAAATCTAATGTTTGTCCGGTCTTGCATCATCACAAACTTTTCTAAATATATCCAATTTATACTCCTTATAACACAAATTCATTTGAATCCAGAGTATATCTAAGAAAAAGCTTGTTTGAATGTTATTACTGACTTGAAAGAAAATGATTATTTTTTGCCTAGGTTATCCATCTAGTGGTCTAGCAATAGATCTTGAAATCTCATTGGAAGTAAGTTAATGACAATCTCAGTCGGGGAGCCTGGGGATGGATGGGTGGAAAACAAAGTGAGCTGCAGCCATACAACTGAAGTTCTGTTCCTTTGTGTGCAACACAGATAAAAATGGAGCAGAGCTTTAATTGTTCACTGATTCTTTATTCACTGTTAATCAGATGACTCTGATCCCCAAGTCCCATTATGAAATATGAGTTTCCCAAATTTCTAAGTATAGTCTCTCCCAACAGCTAAAAATAAAATTATATCAGACTTAGAAAATGAGTCCATGGGAGTGGCCAATAGTTCTTTTGGACTCTCAAAATTCTCCACTGTATTATAGATAAGTAAACTGGAAGGAGACAATTTCATCAAAAGATCCAAGGAACACACTTATTTTTAGCTGTTATAGTAGCATTCCTCCCCCCTCCCCCCATTTATGTATGTATGTATGTATGTATTTTCTTTCTTTCTTTCTTTCTTTCTTTCTTTCTTTCTTTCTTTCTTTCTTTCTTTCTTTCTTTCTTTCTTTCTTTCTTTCTTTCTTTCTTTCTTTCTTTCTTTCTTTCTTCATCCTTCCCCCCCCCCCAATTTATGTTTCTGATTCCTGACAATCTTTGCAAACATCACTGAATTCTAGACACCATTCTGCAGCAATATCTCCACAGTGCCCTGAACATAATCTTAAACTTTTATCCAAGAAAAGTTATAATGACTCAGTGGATAAATATGCTGAGCTTGTCAGATGGAAAGATGATAGCCCATATTCGATTCTGAAGTGCTGCATAACAGGATGAGTTCCCAATAGTTGTCCCAACCTGTCCGCCTAACAGTTAGAAACCATCCAAATGCAACTAGATAAACAGGTATCACTTCAGTGGGAAAGTAGCAGTGTTCCATGCATCTTAGCATATAGTGAAGCTGGTCATATGATCACCGAAAGGATATTCAGACAACACAAGCTTCCTTGTCTAAGAAACAGAGATGAGCACAGCCCCATAGAGTTGGATATTACTGGGCAGGGAAAATTTTTACCTTCACCTTTTATCCAATAAATTTTAGCTACATTCTAAATGACTTTCTAGAATAGGAAATTAGACTCAGCTTTCACACAATAACTGTAAGGATTTTTTTCTTCCTTTCATCAGACCTTGAAATTCTCCCTGGGTGACCAAAACTTGAAATTAATGAACATGGACAAGAGTCCAAATGGAGCCCATTTGAAGTTTTATTCATTTCTGGCATCCATGAGGGAAAAAAGAATTTCTCTACCACTCTTTCAGCCACATATTGCAAATCAAGCTAACCTATTTAGAACTGTTCAATGATTATTACAAGCTAACATTGTTGTGATTGAGAGAACAGAAGCCATAATTGTTTGTTATTATAGAACAACTTTTTTTGAAAAAACTGAAATGAAACATCATGTCTTTATTCCAGGGGGGACTTCAAGGCTGATTCAGAATTAAAGAGATCCAGATTAGTTTAATTGATTAACACACCAGACTAGAAACCAGGAGTCTGTGAATTCTAGTCCTGCCCTAGACATGAAAGCCGACTTGGTGATTGTGGTGCAGTCACTCTCTATATATACCTAACTCACCTCACAGGATTGTTGTTTTAGAATAATAGGAGGAGCAAGAAATTTAAACTATGCTCCCCTCCCAATTACTTATAAACATAATAAAGGTGGGATAAAAATAATAAAATAAAATAAATAAAATAATATTGTAGTAAGCTTCAGAGTGACATGATAGTGTAATAATGAAGGTGCTCATCTCCCACTCAGAAGGTTGAGAGTTCAGGGCACAAAGTCAAAATATGTGCTGCAAACTCTGCATAGGCATCAGGAAGGGAGTCCAGCCAGTAAACACTCGGCTCCATTCAGTTGCTCTAACTCTACCCTGAATTAAGGGAATACAGGATCATAAAAAGAAAAAAATATATAGCAAGCTTCAGTAACATCAAATGTTGACAGATGCATCTTGATATCTTTGTGCAAATGGGTCACTAATGTGATGAAGCCACTGATGCAAACTTATGAATCCTGACATTTGTGTCCTATTGCTCCTTTCAACTGGCCATTGCCTCCATGCATTACACTCTCCTCCAAAACATTGATTGATTAGGGTTTCATTGGTGTCCTAAACTAGTGGTATAAAGAAAATATATTGAGCACTTTTTTCCTTACAAGTTTGATGGAAGAAATTTTGCTTTCAGGATGTATTTTAGAGAAAAGAATTATGGTTCAATTTCATGAGCAGATGATATTATGAGGTAGACACAATAAATACTTGGAGGTCTCATCTTTGTTGTATGTATACTCATCTCTTCAATCCTTTCCAAACTCACAGCTTCTTATATTTTAATAACATTCCAAAAACATTATTAGGATACCTCTCCTATGAGTTTTCCCGGATTAGGAAGTTTCAGCAGCTAGGAAATCTTTAGTGTGATGAACTGATGGGCAGCAAAATTATAAGTTATAATATCCATTGAATGTCCAACAATAAAGTCACTCAAATAAACTTGAATTTTTTAACATCACAAACTTATATTTTAAGCTTCAAATATAAGTTTATTTTGCACAAGAAGAAAGAAGGCATTTGGTCTACAAACTTGCACATGGATGAACATTCACAGCCTTACATCATTTTATCATTAGGTCCGTATAGCCCGCCGCTAACAATAACACAGATTTCTAAAACTAAGCTAACAGCACATAAGTGATGGCACAGATAATGGTACAGTAGTTCAATTTCTGTGGTCAAATCTGCAAAAAGATACACAGATAATTATAACCTATGTGTAACTACAGATAGTCTCCAACTTAGTACAGTTCATTTAGTCACTGTTCCAAGAAAGTGTTACGACACTGAAAAAAGTGATTTATGACCATTTTTCACACTTATGACCATCCCCATGGTCACATGATCATAATTCAGACACTTGGCAACTGACTCATATTTATGATGGTTTCAAGTGTCCCAAGGTCATGTGATCACATTTTGCAAACTTTTGTCAAGCAAAGTCAATGGGGACATCCGATTCACTTAACAACCATATTACTTGTTTAACAACTGCAGTGGTACACTTAACAACTGTGGCAAGAAAGGTCGTAAATGAGGTAAAGTTCACTAAACAAATGTTTCACTTAGCAACATAAATGGTGAGTTCAGTTGTGGTTGTAAGTTGAGGACTACCTGTACAAACTGTCTTCTTCACAGACACATACATGGCAAATAAACATAATTACACAGCAATTGTTAACATTGTAGCTTGCCACTCCAAGTGATTGAATGATTCCTTATCTTTAAAAGATCTATTTTAGTTTTGGTGGTTGTTATTGTTTTCAAAAAGTTTGTCTAATGGGAAGAGATTTAACTTAGCTTTCTCTCCATTTTTCTATTGGCAAGAAGAGCTTCCACTTGTACAGGATAATATTCCAGGCACATTTTTTTTTAACCACCTGAGAGAAAAGTGGGACTGAAACTAAGTTCTCTCCCAGTGCATAAAGATACTTTAAGAGCAAATCTAGATCTGTTTTTTAAAAAAACCTGAAGGTAAAATGTGATGGGAAATAATGAGAACTCAGAATCAATTTAAGTAAGTACTGTGCAGAGTAATGAGAAAGAAATGCTATTAAATCTCTGTCTCCATGAGGAATTATCCTCCAAATATTCCATTCTACAGTCAGCAAGGTGACTTTGCAGGCATCTGGTTTATTACATGTATGAGAAGCTCATTTGATTTCTTCATCTTAATTGTACACATATATATCCATCCAACACTATAATTTTGGTTTGTTTTTCATAAAGGTTTTGTTGTTGTCCTTCCTTATCTAAAGTTTATGGCCTTGATACACTGGCAATCCTATCAAAGTGGTGGCTTTAGACAAAACTTTCTATGGGATCTGCAGACACAGTTTCTCATCTCTCAAATTGACCTCTTTCTGGATGCTGGTTTTTCCACAGCCTACTAATAAGAGCAAGTTTGGCAGAATGGTTAAGGCACCATATTAGAAATGAAGAGTCCATTAGTTCCAGTCCTACCTTAGGCAAAAAGCTAGTTGGGTGACCTTGAGACAGTTGCTTTCTCTCAACCCTAGGAAGAAGGCAATCACAAACCATTTCTAAAAGTATGCTAAGAAAACTGCAGGGACTTTCCCAAGCAGTCATCAGAAATCAAGACAAACTCAAAGGCACACGTATATACATCCACCCACCCACCCATGCATACAAACATATTGTATATACTTTTTCATTCTTTCTTATCCCAGCCCTAAAACGTGTCTTTGTTCTTTAGCTTGAATGTATGCAAAGCAAAGCTGGCCATTGAGAAGGAGGGGGGAAGATGAAGATGAGAAATCAGGCCAAGGTCATATTCAATTTAAAAATTTTGAAAGGAAGGATATACAGTATGTGTCTCTGAATTATGGGATTTCAAGGTTGCATGATGCCACTTCAACTCTAGAAGTATCTCTTCAAACTAAAACATATGGAGAACAGTTGAATTGGGTTTGTCTAATCTAGTGAAAAGAAGGACTAAGGGTGACATGATAGCAATGTTACAATATTTAAGGGGCTGCCACAAAGAAGATCAACCTATTTTCTAAAGCAGGAGTCTCCAACCTTGGCAACTTTAAGATTTGTTGACTTCAACTCCCAGAATTCTGGAAATTGAAGTCCATAAGTCTTAAACTTGCCAAGGTTGGAGACCTCTGTTCTAAAGCACTGGAAGGCAAGACAAGAAACAATGAATGGAAGCTAATCAAGGAGAGAAGCAACCTAGATTTAAGGAGAAATGTCCTAACAGTGAAAACAGTTGACCAGTGGAATGGATTGACTTCAGAAGTTGTGGGTGCTTCATCACTGGAGACTTTTAAGAAGAAACTGAACAGTCACTTGTCTGGAATGCTATAGGGTGGGTCTCTTTTTTGAGCAGGGATGGACTAGAAGACCTCCAAGATCCC
Organism: Bungarus multicinctus; assembly: GCA_023653725.1. Classification (NCBI taxonomy): domain Eukaryota; kingdom Metazoa; phylum Chordata; class Lepidosauria; order Squamata; family Elapidae; genus Bungarus; species Bungarus multicinctus. Next base: position 35,298,532 of record CM042842.1, on the reverse strand, counting down.
TTCCAACTCTGTTATTCTGTTATTCTATCTCTAAAATTATGGCCATCAATTTGGGACTGGCACTCAGGAATCAATGTGTCAGTAGTTCCACAGGGATTGAACATTATCTCTTTTGTAAGTTATTTGAAAGGTAAGTGACTGAACCAAGATATGTTGTTGTTCAGTTGCTATGTTCTGTCCAACTCTTTGTAAACCCATGAACCAATGTCTTCCACTGTCTCCCTTAACCAAATTCATGTTCATTGCATCAATGACACTCTCTAACTATCTCATCCTCTGTCTTCTCCATCTCCTTTTGCCTTCAATCTTCCCCATCACCAGGGTCTTTTCCAATGAGCCCTCTTTTTCATTAGGTGGCCAAAGTATTTGAGCTTCCACTTCAGGATCCAAGATATACTAAATATTCCAAGAATATCATTACAGTGAAAATTACTCAAAGAATAAGCAAACAGCAAGCAATAGTGTTGAAAGAATAATAGCCTAATGAATACTAATGGAATATAGGCACAAGAAGATAAGCTACAGAAGAAATAATTAATAAATCTGAACAAGCATTCCTAGTGGTTTTCTACCCATTAGCTATCTTGTCAAGCCTTCTAGTATCTTTGTAGCATGACTGCCAATTAGTGTCAAATACAATCCTACACTTATCTAGGATGAAGCTCTTTACACTGAGCTTCTCTTAAAATATATATTTTTTAAAGTTAAATATTTTCTTTAAGACAATTCTAGACAAGAAAACAATTCTGCTTCATTATTTGGAACTGTTTTAAGATATGCAAAGATAGTTTCCAATCAGCCAGATTTAAAAGACAAAAAAATCACACATACACATTGGGGAGTATAGATATAAATGAGATAGATATATAGATATATAGATATGTGTGTGTCACACACACACACACACACACACACTTCCTGTGTAGCAGACAATACATAACCAAAACCTGTCCTGCAGTTGGACTTTTAACTTCAAACTTTAAGAGTTAAAGAGATACATATCATTTTAGTTCTCACAGTTCTTGTCTTTTTGCAGGAGACTCTATAGCATCTGGTGCTGGCAACAGTCAAATAACAGAGGTTGGGATATTCAGCCTGAAAACATTTAATGGCTGGGCTGATTCAACTCCTATTAAATTTGGTTGGGGGAGGGGTTCTACTGGCCCTGACAGAATCATAATAACACCACATTAGTATTGCCTGCAAATGAGATTTGGTCACCAGAGCATGAATGCTTTTATAATGCTTTTACAGAGCTTTATCTAGTGCACTTAACATGTACGTAGAGATGCCAATGGCATTCTAAGTATCTTGACATTAATCATAAAACACATTAAAACAAAATGGTTTAGCTAAATAAAATATCCAGACTAGGCTTTTATTGTCAATTTCTGTCTTCGTTGCAGATGCGCACATGGCTATTCCTCTTCTTACTTGACTGTCACCAATCTCTGTCTGCATCTCCCATAACTGACTTATTTACAGTGACATCACTTCTAGGATGACTGTCACAATCCTTCACTTTTCCCCTTGAACTTTAGGCAATCTCTCTGTTTGTGTCTCCTTCAAAATACAAGCAGATTCCTTGTGTATTAGCCACTGTGGCTATACATTAATACAAATTGCAGAGTTAATTGGGCTATCAGAATAAGTTGTGCATAATGTAAATTGTAGTGGGTTTCTTATTGTCCTACTTGTGAACGCCCCAGAGAATTATCTTCAACACTAGTGATGGAAAGATTACGTCCCACCTCAACTGGGGCCATGTTTGACACAACCAGTATATTTTTGTCATTCAGCAGAGGTGACTTTTAACACTAACCAAAGTGGGGCAGTTTTTTTCATTCTGGCTTTGTTCTTTGGTAAGGAATATAATACAATCTGTATGCCTTTGATGAAACACTTGTTCTAAAGTTAACTTATTCTTTCCTTTTTTAAAAGTAAAGTAATCTCCACCAATTTTTGCCTTGAGTAATAGGTGTTTTATGACTGACAAATCTTACCCATGGCAGTTAGATATAGATGATAGTAGATAGATATAGTGGTGGGCTCCAACTAGTTTATCAACCGGTTGTTCCTAAAGACTTGGTGGGTGCAGCTGGGGGGGTTGTCATGTGACTCAATGTCACTCACAGCAAGGTGAGGCAGCTGTGGGCTGAAAGGGTGGTGGCCGAAGCCTTTGTGCAGCAACAGCAAACAGTGATTCTCCAATGCCTCATTTCTTGCTGGGTCTCGCAGCCCAACAGTCAGGGTTTTTAAAAAGGTTTTTGCAGCAGGAAACGGAGGGCGTCTACTTCCACCCTTTGTTGGTGCAGTTGGGCACACAACCCCGCCCTGAGACATTGGCCTACCGCTGCCGCCAGTCCTTTTAAGTGCGAGAAGCCTGCAGCCACCACTCTTTTTCAGTGCGAGAAGCCTGTAGACACCACTCTTTTTCAGCACAAGAAGCCTGCAGCCACTGCTTTTTGCCAGCAGCTGCCTCTTTGTCATCTGGAATTGAGCAAGGAGCGGCAGCTGGAGGCTTCTTATGCCAGCAAAGATGTGGTGGCTGCAGGCTTCTTATGCCGACAAAGACCGGCAGCTAGAGAATTCTCATGCTGGCAAAGATGTGGTGACTGCAGGATTCTTGGTGGAGTGAGGCTTGGCCACCTTTCGGGGCCTGCTCTGGGCTGGGCAGGTGACATGCAGATGGAGGCACCAGGGAAGGCCACAGTCAGGGACTGATGCATCCCCTGACCAGAGGCGAAGGATGAGTGGGTGACATGCAGATGGAGGGATGGTGAGATCCAAGCCTGAAAGGCAGCCAAGCCTCACCATGTCCACCCTGAGGTGGCCCTTTGGCCGAGCACCTTACCTTCACAGGCAGCCGTAGTGAGCAAAGTGGGTGAGGCACAGAGATCATCTGGGCCACGTGGTCTGGGCAAGTGAGCAAAGGAGTCAGAAAGTAGCTGGGTGAGGGCGTGATTATAGCCACTGACCAAGGCGGGCGAAGTGAAATAGGGTGGGGCAGGACCATCCAATGGTGGGATTTGCCATTTCTCTGAACTCAGTAAGAATTTTAACAACCGGTACGCCCAAACTGGTGTGAACTGGCAGCAGCCCATCTCTGGATAGATGATAGATAGATAGATAGATAGATAGATAGATAGATAGATAGATAGATAGATAGATAGATAGATAGATAGATATTTTTAAAAAGATAAAATGGAAGATAAAACACTCTTCCTTGTTCTTAATATTCGAGGTGCAGCTACTGGAACAAAAAAATTAAAATGTTTGATCCAGTCCTTGCAATCCGGATATTGAAGCTACCATCTTTTTAATGTGTATATGTATTTGTCTGTTATATAGGTATTATATGTGTATGTCTCTGTGTGTATATATACATACATGATTCATGATTTATCACTTATAGAAAACAGCCTCTTTACTGTTTCCTATATCTTTTCTCTAGTGAAAAAAACAAATTTACCCTCTGATGCTTGTCCAGCATATTGCAGCCCAAATGTAAAAGCCCTGACAGAAAATAGTCCCTTCTATTTGGAAAATTGCAAAATATGAGACATTCCAGCTTAGTCTGATCCTCCCTTATAGGCTACAATGTACCTTTGTGCTTCCGTCCAGAAGATTTCCTTGCCAATTCAACAGAAAAGGATTGAAGCAATGGTTGTTGCCAAGCAACCATGGAATATACTCTTCACCCCTAAAATGAATGCTGAAGGCAACAATATAAGTTCTAATTTTCTCTGCTCCTTCTTCCTCCAAAGATGCAAAAAGACAAAATTGAGGGAAAGTGTTACAATGTGAAAAAATTACAATGCCCAGTTCTGAAAATACTTTTCTTTATTTGAGTGGATGTTTGAATGTTCCCCTAACCTTAGTTTCAACATGGCTGAATACTATAACCCAGTCTACTCTCATCAATCAATAAAAATAGAGCTACAAGGGACCTTGGAAGTCTTTTAGTCCAACTCCCTGCTCAAGCAGGAGATCCAAGCAGGCGACACAGACAGGAGAACCAAGCAGGAGACCCTGACAGGTAGTTGTTCAGTCTTTTCTGACATCCAGTGATGAAGCACCTAACAACTTCTGAAGGCAAACTGTTCCACTGGTTAATTGTCTTCACTGTTAGGAAGTTTCTCCTTAATTCCAAGTTGCTTCTCTTCTTGATTAATTTCTATCCATTGTTTCTTGTCTTGACTTTTGGTGCTTTGGAAAATAATTTGACCCCTTCTTCTTTGTGTCAGCCCCTCAAGTACTGGAATACTGCTATCATATCACTCCTAATTCTTCTTTTCTTTAAGGTAGCCAAACCCAAATCCTGCAACCATTTCTTTCTACGTTTTAGTCTCCAGGCCTTTGATCAATTTAATTGCACTTGTCTGCACTTTTTCCAAAGTCTCATCTTTTTTGTAACATGGTAATCAAAACTGGATGCAGTATTCTAGATGTGGTCTTACTAAGGATTTATCAAAGTGGAACTAATATTTCATGTGATTTTGATTCTATGCAGCTGTTTATACAACCAAGGATTTTATTAGCTTTTTTGGCGGCGGCTGTGCACTGCTGGCTCATGTTTAATTGATTGTCCATTAAGATGCCAAGGTCCCTCTCAGAGTTACTGTTTTTGAGTAAGGTTTCACTTAATCCAGGGATGTCAAATTTGTGGCCCACGGGCCAGATGTGTCATGTGCTGGCCCCACCCTCACCCGATTTAGCAAAGGGGAAAAAATCCCGATACATCACCTGACAATGCCGTGATGATGCAAGTTTGACACCTCTGACTTAATCTGTACTTGTAACTTTGGTTTTACCTGCCTAGATGTAAAATCTTGCTTTTCTCCACATTAAATTTCATATTGTTGGATAGCCCCCCTTGTTCAAGTTTGTGAAGATCTTTTTGGATTCTGAGCTTGTCTTCTAGAAGAATTCCATGTTATAAAAGGAATACTAGTATGTTTGCATGCATATAAGTCCTTGGGTAGCATCCACATTTCTAGCCTTCTATAATAGACATAGAAGAAGGGAGCCCAAAAGACATAACGATTAACTTGGTTGTTATTCAATTTATCATGTTTGCATGTTTATTCCATACGTATTTCAATATAAATTTCAATGTATTTTTACAGGTTCACATGAATCTCTGCATATATTTTCTTTTATTTCTTCCTAATAAATATATTTTGGGTTCAGTTTTGTATGTACACAATAGTATTATTTAAGTTGCAAATTGCATTACAAAATATGCAGCCTACCTGGCATATAGGGACAAAAAAAAACCCTCCCATTCCAATTTTAGCTTGTTTCCAATTTTCTCTTTACCTCTGCTCAAGAATTTCAAGATTGGTTTCTAATAGTAAATAGGATATTTTAAATAACTGCTTACACTTTCTACGGAGTACTTATTTCTGGAGTACATGTTAGTACAGCTCAAATTGGTTGATGGGCAATAGTTCCTAAATTATCCTACTGTGCATTCTGAAATCTGAAACATTTTATAGTTTAGGGATATGTATACTTATATATTATACAAAAGCTTTATATACATAAGATGGAGCATCTACAGTTTTGTATAGTGTACATGTTAGTTGTATATTGATTATTTTTTCATTTTATGACCCTCTGATCCCTTTTATCAGGGTGGAATCAGGTTGACACCTATGTGGAGTTCCAGCAGATATTTTTCTCTTTGTACCCTAATATAGAAAAATCTGTCACTACCTAGGATTGAACTCTTAACCTTGCAAGTGGCAGGCAATCATCTTCACTCACGGTATATAACATAGATATCAGTTCAAATATGTGAAGGACAAGTGCCCAAAGAAGGAAAAGGCTAATAAATATGATAATGCACTTTATTTTCATTAGGTCTATATCTTAACCAAATCTGCAAAGAGTTGAACATTAAGAGCTTATGTCACCAAAGCAGAGTTTATTATAATTGTATGACAATGAAAAAATATGCAAAAATATATTGTATGCACTGTTTTCAAAGCTATAGAAGCTTAGGTCTATTAGACTTCCTTAATTAGTGGTGATTTATTAAAAACATATTTCATAATTTTCAGAAAACCACTTTTATATAAGTAGCAAGAAAGTATCCAAGCAGATTAATAATTATGCAGATTTATGTTGAGTTTCCTTCTTAATTAAAGTGTTATCTTTTTCATACAGGGAAAGAAAGAGGGAAATCCAGTGTAATGCTTTTTTTTTTAAGTCAGACTAATGTTATTTGATAGTAATAAAAAAAGATTTATTATCTATATTTCTACCTAAACATAATTTTCCTTTTGGAAAATTTCATTTTTTTTTTCAACTTCTAACTAGTGTCACCTTCCGTTCTATTTCCCTTATTGTAAATGAAAGAGCGTGACTGATAGCAATCTGCCAAAGGTCACTGGTGAAGTGGGAGACATGTGACTGATAGTGATTATATAAAAATGCAAGTCCATATTCATAAATACTGTGTACTGGATATATAAAAGTAGGATTTACAGAAGAAGATTAGATGACACTAGACTAGATCTTTTTGATACCTAATTGAACAGAGAGCGGTTGTAGAATTTGGAGCTCTCTTTGTTTTTCAAAAGAATGTTACTTTTTTTGCTTATATTTTTCCTTTTTCTTAATAAACAAAAACAAGGAGACAGGAATCTGTGGGCCTTATCTCTGGACAAAATATTGACCTTCCATATATTCCATGAGATTAAAAGATTGAGATTCCTCTAAAAATAAAGAAGCAAATATTAAAAATTTAGCCTTGAACTTAAAAAAAAAAAAACCTCTAAAACCCTGCATGTGGCTGGAAGCATGCCATATATTTTTCTTCTGACTTGAGGATGAGAGGAAAATATACTAACATGCCTATCTGGATTTTAGTGCCAGAATACTCCTTTTTAGCATTTGTAATATAAGAAGTACAATAATTTCCATTTATTCATAATGGGTCATAGCAGGAGGCCTTAAGTGTTAACTTGACTGGGAGATGTCAATTATTTGAGGAAAGTCAATTCTTCCTTGCTTAGCTTAAGTCGGACTCCATCCTTTACCAAGTCCTGTTTATATACGAACCCCAAATAAAATGTATATGTGTATATGCACATACACATATATACACACATCCTTATCCAATATTAAAATCACAAGGTGACTAAAGAAAGCCGAAGTCGCAGAATAATTAAAGGTAAAAGTATTTTGCTGTTATAGGTGCTAAATATTATGAACTAAATCCAGTGTTACATAAACAATCAGGTTTCCCTTCCCAAAGTTTGATTTCATATAAAATCTCCATCCCAATGAAATCTATTCAAATAAGACAAAAAAAGTGTTTATTTTCTAGCTTTGCTGACCTGTGTACACGTGTATCTGTGTGCATGGATTTTTTAAAAAATAAGATATGCAATAAAAGCATATCTAGTAAAATAAAAAATAAAATAATAAAAATAATAAAAAACCTAGTTCTCTCTATAACAGGCTGCTTCAATTCAATAAACAACTCAAACATATAGTTGTAATAAGACTTATAAAACCACATGGTATCATGAGTCCTATGAAGATGAGTGGACAATATTGGCTTCTATGCTTGCTCCTTTGGATTCAACAAAGTTCATATTTTCTTTCCTTTTTGTTGATTTTCTCAGGTCAAATCTTTTTCTGAGAAGATACAGAGCTCTTGATTTCCATCATAGATCAGCAGACTGTTGTGAACACAGAAGAAGGAATACTGGGTTTAGATGCATTCTGTGGCATACTATCTGTGCCTCAGTGAATCAGGTACTCATATAATACAATCTAGCAGAGAAAATTAAATATCTAGCACATGCCTTCTACTTGTAAAAACTCACAGGTTTTATTAAGAATGTAATATGGAACCATAGTTTAGGACTATGCAAATTTTCTGGTTCCTCAATCCCTTTTGTTTAAGACTACAGATTGAAATATAAATGTTTAACAGGAGATTGTATTAATTAGTATTAAAAAGAGTTTTGCTTGTAAACAGTTAATATGGTTGGTAAAGATGAAAGTAAAGATGAAAATTTACAACTTGATCAAATTTAGGTGGTTTAAATTGTAAATGAGTAATCTACAGGCTGAAAGATATATGCAGCACCCATTCTCCCATTTTGGGATCATTGCATCTCCTTCCTCCCTCCCTCCCCCCCTCCCTCCCCCTTCCTTCCTTCCTTCCTTCCTTCCTTCCTTCCTTCCTTCCTAAAAAACTGGTAACACCTATGATATCCCAATAATGAAGGATGTTAAGCATTAGCCATTATGTCCTCTACTATTATTTATTTCTAATAAATCTACATATCCAGTAACTGAAGATGACAACTTTCTTATTGATTAGTGTGATTGCCTATGAGTTTTGTTTCTGCTGTTTTTCTGTCAGTGTGGAAAGATACCTGTGTTTTCTAACTTATATATTTCTTTAAATTGTAACCTGAACCAGCTTATATCAGCCTCAGCTGAAACTATGCATAGGTATTTAAGATAACTATAATGTGTAATATTTTTTAAGTTATACTTGTTTATGCCTTAATAAAAATATGCGCTGTGATTATGACAGAAAACTTAACATATATATACCCACAATAACATAATTTTCTCAATGCTGAATCTGTAGCAGTTTTAATATACACAAAATATATTTTTCAACTGCACAAGCAGACTTGGCCATTTTTGAATAGCTGCATACATTAGAATCACATGATTGAATTTAGCTGCTCGTGGATTTAGTTGGCAGCAATGTGATTGCAACTACATTTTCTCAAATCATTATAAACTCAAAAATTGCTTCTGGCCATATTTTGAAATAACCTTCTCCAGACATACACATAAATTCATGCAAGGGTATACAATTTGTGTGAGTACAAACATCTACTATGCAAATTTGTCCTGAAAGGGATTTCATAAATCCTGAAACATGATTATAATGAGTTAACTTCACACTTGTGGAATTCGCTCGCAATACACCACATGTGAACATTGTACTTGTCACAGCACAGAACTGTGTGATTGCATGAAGAAAACCAAAACACTGCAATGTCTTAATCGATCTCTGTAAGATGTCAGCAGTTCAAATATATTGAATTGCAAGCCATAAATATTAGTTTTTGGGTTTTTTATTTATGTAGTTTTTTCCATTGTCTGTACATATCACCCAATATTGAATAATTAATTATTCCAAACAATATCACTTGACAAAAATGTTTTTTTCAACTTAAATAATCAGTGACATATCATGCATGGATCACTGAACTCTAACTGGTTTGAATGCATTTTAGGAAAAAGATTGAATTCTCAAGAGGCTACTGTAGCTGATCTCTTGCCAAGCAAGTAACTAAGCCAAGAGGATAAAAAAAAAAGTCTGTTCCTCTGCAAACAAAACAACTATTAAAAATTGAGGGTTCTTACTAAAATAAAAATAAGGCAACTTATATAATACATCGTCCTGCTTGTCTCCATAGAAAATCTTCACAGGTCAAAGTTTTCTTATAATGATCATCCAGTTTACAATATTTCCTAATTAAAATGAAGCTGTATCTGAGTTGTTAGAGAATTTTGGTTAGACACAGCAAGCCATTTTTTACAGATCCACATATGGTAAATACTCTTAGAGACTAATCTGAGGACTATATGATGCCAGGGCTCAAATATCAAAAACAAACAAACAAACAAAAAACAACAACATCAGAGGTGGTATTCAGCAGGTTCTGACCAGTTCTGGAGAACCGGTAGTGGAAATTTTAAGTAGTTCAGAGAACCGGCAAATACCACCTCTGACTGGAGATTTTACAGTATCCTTCTCCTGCCACGCCCACCAAGCCACGCCCACAGAACCGGTATTAAAAAAAATTGAATCCCACCACTGAACAACACCCTTTCTGAATAAAAATTTGGAACTTGAAAATAATATTGCTTTTTTCTGTTGGTAGTGCTGTCTCATGTTCTAAATGTATTTTATTTATTTTTGATGCAGTGACTTTATGACTCAGATTCAAGTGGCAGCCTTTGCAAATATCCAAAACAGGAGTCGATAAATTATATGACACTTCAAAATGATAAAAAATGCAAATCAATGAGCTTTTTATTTTATTTATTTATTTGTCAAAAGCTTACAATACAATAGGAACAAGAATAAACATAAGTTTAAATACAAGAAATAGGAACTAATAATTGGGGACAATAGGACAGGGACGGTAGGCACAATTGTGCACTTGTGGACGCCCCTTACAGACCTCTTAGGAATGGGGTGAGGTCAAACTCAAACATGTATGCAATCCACATCTAGTTTTGAATGCAATATGAAATTAAGGAATATGCAGTAAACCAGAATTTTTCTATTTACCCAATATATCTCAAATAAACTTTAGCTAGCATGCTAATCTAGTAGGAAGGAAGGAATAATAAAAGGTCACAGGAATGAATTTGTCTCAAATAGTCATCATCACACTGTAATTGCCACTGGGCCTACCATTTTGTTTTGTTTTGCTTGACACTTCCCTTGCTTTGCCTTTCATTGTAGAGGGCCATAGATATATAAGCCTCTTTCCTTTTGTTCATGGCTGCTCAGCAAATTATCAAACTTTTGCTGGGGGTCCAATATAAACTGTATTATTCCTTGCCTCTGAGCAGGTAAAATTATGTTGTATCTTTAAAGTTATTTGGTTGCTTCAGGTAAGCCAGATATTTGGCCACAACAATGCATCTAATAAAGACGGAGGACAAATAACCATGTATTATATCTAATACATCTAGAATACTATTAAGTAAAGGCATATGATAGGAGTTTACAGATCCAGAGTGAGGTACTCTGTTTCATATAGAAGCATTGTTCCACCTTGAAGATTAAGGCTGATCTGCCTTAATCAGTTACTTTCCTAATGTAGAAAAGTTGCTGTTGGTGAATGAAATAGTGTTGAAACTTCAAGGAACAGAAGCAGAATACTGCCATGCAGTCTTTCTTGGAAAAGAAAGAAGGTAGAGAAATCAAAGCATCTCTTTCAGTATCTTCATATTTGCCATAGAGAAGTATGCCTAATACAATATTTCTCAACCTTAGCAACTTGAAAATGTGTTACTGTTAACTTCCAGTATTCCCCAGCTGACTGCAGAAGTTGGTGGTTGGTTTCTAGATGAATTGCAATATGCATGACAGGAGTAGAAAAGATAATAATGTTCTTTATGTATTTAAATCAAGAAAAAAAATCATCATTTTCCTCAGTGGTGGATTAAGGCTCATTAGTGCCCTAAGCAGTGACAAATCTTGGTGCCCCCCCTCCTTTGTACATACAAGATTTTTTACAAATCTTCATTGGGTTTTTTTTCCTTTCTCAACTTTATGGTGCCCCCTTTGGGCCTGGTGCCCTAAGCACATGCTTAGTCTGCTTAATGGTTAATACACCACTGATTTTCCTCATCTTATATTGTGATACAACTATGCCAGAATGGATAGCTTAAGCTCCCACTAGTCATTTTTTACCATAGTTTACAGGTAAAGCAAAGACAAAGGGCTATTGGGTTTGTTGTCCAAAACGAACACGAAATTTACTACTTCTGAACTATGTGTTCAATTTGTAACTTCCAATTTTTAGACTTAAGAGTATAATTGAAATATATGACCTAATTTTGGGAATTGTCTTTCTTAAAAGATATGAACATCACATTAAAATAAAACCTGCTTTAGTTGATCTCGGTTCTGATTGCTACATAAACAGCCATTTGTATGGGTTTTTTAAAAAAATAATCAGTTTGTCATTCATTTCTTTTAGGATGATTTTTAATTTCAGTCTAGTCTGCAATCCTAAGATTTCTTGGCGAACTTAATACTTTTTTTGTAGCTTTTCTAAAGTTTAGCCAAGATCAGTTTAGTGCTGCACTCTAACTTCATTGGTCTTAATAAATATATTAACCAACTATGGATTCTTCTTCTTTGTGAACCAACAGAATTATGATGGCTTTTTATTTGTTTCGTATTATTCATCTCTTTCAACTCATCAACATATATGATAGCTTAATATTGCCCAACTTGGCACTTCCCAAGATCATTGAAATTGACACTATGACTTTCAAATGTTGTCCTATTGACTGGAAATTCTAGGAGTTACAATTACACATCTGGTTGACATGAGGTTGCCACGGGATATTAAAGTTCGGTAGATAATCAGAATTTGCCATCTGCTCACAATACAAGCAGGTTGAAATGGAGGTGGAGATTGTCAAAGAGGTGGCAGACCCTTATATATAATCTACAGGCTGCATTTGACTTGACAATTTTTTCTGCCACATTTAACTCATTGAAAATGTGGAAGTATGCATGTTATGGAAGCTTGATTGACTGAGAATTTTACCTCTCAGGAATGTGAATGTTGGAACAAGAACAGCATTCTTAACACCAGCTGTTATATCTTTCTCCTGTGCCAGTTCTATTAGATGATCTAACCATCCAAACTAAATGGGGAAATGTGATAAATGAACAATATGGGAAAACTGGAAAGATGTTATCCCTTTAGATTTGATCCAAATATATCTTTTCTTTTAATTTTTTGAACATACTACTTACATTTTTAAAAAGTAATTTTAGGAAACATACATAGTAAAATTAATACTTAATTTAGCATTGGTCTCTATCAGAGGTGGTATTCAGCAGGTTCTGACCAGTTCTGGAGAACCGGTAGTTGAAATTTTGAGTAGATCAGAGAACCGGTAGCTGAAATTTTGAGTAGTTTGGAACACAGGTTCTGACCAGTTCAGGAGAACCAACTGGTAGCAGAAATTTTGAGTAGTTTGGAGAACCAGCAAATACCACCTCTGACTGGCCCCGCCTCATCTATTATCTGCCTCCTGAGTCTCAGCTGATTGGCTGGGTCTTCTTTTGTTGCCCTGCACAGGAGAACGGAGCTGGAAAGCAGGTTAGTGGGGTGAGAAGGCAATGGGGATTTTACAGTATCCTTCCCCTGCCATGCCCACCAAGCCATGCCCACCAAGCCACACCACACCCCCCAAGCCACGCCCGCAGAACCGGTAGTAAAAAATGTGAATACCACCACTGGTCTCTATGGAAGAATGCATTTCTTTCATATTTAGAAAAATAATCTCAACCATCTTTCTTTGTAATAATATATTCTCTGGCAATATTTCCTTCAAGAATCAAGGTATGATTTATGACATTTAATGCTGATTCACACTTTCTTAGGTTAAGGCATCAAAGGAAATATAAGAGTTACTTGATTAATAAGGAACCACATCTCTTGGTGTATTCCTTGGAAAAAAGTACTTGGTTTAAATTTAATACATCACAAAATTTGTATGAAAGTTTTTGTGAATAAATATCCATCCATGAAATTCAGGGAGGCAATAATAGTAGTATAATGAGAAATTTGGGTAAAGATTACCTTGAGAATCAATGCCATGGCTACATAGATGCCACATTACAGCAGATGTCCCAAATTCTGCATATCAGAATGTTCAAAATGTACCATTTTATACCATTGTATACTATATACTTGAAAATATAATTTAAGAGACAGTATTTTTAACAATTCAATATAGTTTGTTCTACATAATCAATCAATTAATGAAAAACTGAACTTAAACTCTAATGACAATTGTTAACTCCATTTATTTACTAATATTTCATTTTTTAGTTTCTTTTCCTTCCTTTCTTCCTTTTGTAATTATTTATTCCAACTCTTTCTCTCTGCATGTATATATATATATATATCTATGCGGGAGAAAACCTGAAGAACCAAAGATCCACATACAAATACCCGCGAAAACATATATATATATATATATATATATATATATATATGTGTGTGTGTGTGTAAGGTTTTTAAGCTGATAATTTTTAAATAATAAATAAGGGAGACTAGTATAGATCTATTTCGAGCTAGTTAGCTCTCTTCAGCTAGCCATACCCTTACTGGGATTCGAACCAGGGAAGTATTACATGTGAGGCAGTTGTAATTGCCTCTACACCACTGGCTCTCTCCTTATCAGCTCAGGCAGGGGAATAAGTATATACTTTGTATTACAACACCCTGTTAAGCCCCAATTAAGGGAGAAAGCATACTGCTTTCTTTTCTGTCTTTCGGCTCATCACCAGAGACCATACCGACAGAAAGCTATTTGTTTCGTTGCCTTTTGTTTACATGTGTGTAAGGTTTTTAAGCTGATAATTTTTAAATAATAAATAAGGGAGACTAGTATAGATCTATTTCGAGCTAGTTAGCTCTCTTCAGCTAGCCATACCCTTACTGGGATTCGAACCAGGGAAGTATTACATGTGAGGCAGTTGTAATTGCCTCTACACCACTGGCTCTCTCCTTATCAGCTCAGGCAGGGGAATAAGTATATACTTTGTATTACAACACCCTGTTAAGCCCCAATTAAGGGAGAAAGCATACTGCTTTCTTTTCTGTCTTTCGGCTCATCACCAGAGACCATACCGACAGAAAGCTATTTGTTTCGTTGCCTTTTGTTTACATGTGTGTAAGGTTTTTAAGCTGATAATTTTTAAATAATAAATAAGGGAGACTAGTATAGATCTATTTCGAGCTAGTTAGCTCTCTTCAGCTAGCCATATTTCAGCTGAGCCGAAAGACAGAAAAGAAAGCAGTATGCTTTCTCCCTTAATTGGGGCTTAACAGGGTGTTGTAATACAAAGTATATACTTATTCCCCTGCCTGAGCTGATAAGGAGAGAGCCAGTGGTGTAGAGGCAATTACAACTGCCTCACATGTAATACTTCCCTGGTTCGAATCCCAGTAAGGGTATGGCTAGCTGAAGAGAGCTAACTAGCTCGAAATAGATCTATACTAGTCTCCCTTATTTATTATTTAAAAATTATCAGCTTAAAAACCTTACACACATGTAAACAAAAGGCAACGAAACAAATAGCTTTCTGTCGGTATGGTCTCTGGTGATGAGCCGAAAGACAGAAAAGAAAGCAGTATGCTTTCTCCCTTAATTGGGGCTTAACAGGGTGTTGTAATACAAAGTATATATATATATATATACACACACAAACACACACACACACACAAACACAGACAGATATAAAGAAACAATGTGTGTCATAGCCACCCTGTTCTCACCATACACTTAACTTGATCACTAAGGGATTAATGTGCTATAGAAGCAACCACTTAATCACTTAATCCCCAGAAGGTTAAGCTTGGCTCATAGCAGTCCCATTTATGCCTAGGGTTAAATTATTTCCACTGAGGCAGTTGTATCACAGGCACACATAATCCATTTAAAGCAGTGATTGGCTGTAATAGCCAGACCATGTCTATTGCAACCTGCTCCTTCTGTAGTATTCATTGGAGAGCCTACACTATTTGGATCTGTCCATACCTACTGTGACTTCCTAGTGTTTAAGCACTAAGGTGAACCCTTTGTTATTCTGAAGATAGTCTCAAGATATTTCCATATGGAGTATTGATAGATGAGAAGGAACATGTGTATAGATATTGCTGCTTTCTTCTCTGTGTTTCTGCATCTCATATTCATATACAAAGTGTTCTTCATTCCTTTGTTGCCACCTAAAGTTCATCCAGCTTTATACATTTTAGATCTAGTATCCCTAATGGAAGGTTTATTGGAAGAAGGAGTCTAATCCACAGTATCTTTTGCTGAGTTGCAATATGATCAGACAGTATTAAATAAAGTAGATTGATTTCCCTTGAGGATTGCTTTGCCTGTTAAGTAAATCTTTAATTCAGTTTAAGTGAGGTCACTTGTCATTAGAAAGGAATTTACATTTCTGTTTCTGAAGGTTACGTTTTTGCTAAGGACACAAAAAGAGAAAGGCATAACTCTGGTCAACTGGCAACACTGCAGTTATAAATGGCTAAAATTTACATACATACTTACGTACTTATATATTCTTTTATATTTTACTGAAGAAAATGATGCATTAAATGCCATTTAAATACAGATAATACTATTTAGAGTTCTGATGAATGAATAGTTTTTTTCAGGATTATACCACAAAATATTTTAAATTAGGTGACAATATGAAGATGAACCCAACAGCCCTAATGTAACACTAAATGCCTGTAATTTCTGTATTTGTTTACTTTTCATTGATCTCCAGAAGGATTGTTTGTAAATATTTATTTTGAAGAATAATGGCAATGACTTCTGCAGCAATTACATATAGTTTACTGTACTTTATAACATACTGTAAAGAGCACACTGTTTTGTTTTCAACTTTATTCAGGACAATTCCAGGTAGAAAGGTTCAAATAAGAATCATATAAAAACATGTTTAATTGCTGGGTTCAAAAGACTGAACAGATTGAGGAAGTTTATTAACTTAATTCATGCTATGGACTTCAGAAAAATATATAATGGTTGATGATCTGATGATCTATTCAAACTATAATTTACTAAAATAAAGGTTTATCTTTTAATAAAACAATACAATTCTGACCTGAAGCCTTGTTTCAATCCCCAAACCCAGATACACCTGACACTAGGCTTTTTCTACACAACCAATAATTCCAGATTAGTATAATATTCAAAAGTTACCTAATATTCCCTCTTTTTCAACAGCCAAAAAAATAGTATTTCTACACTTGTCTGCTGAATTATCCAATGGTAATTATGGTCATAGAACCCAAGGTCTATAAAGCTACTAAGCATATATGAAAAAGAGATATATTACATAAATGTATTGTTATATAGTAGAGCATATTTATTGTATGCAATATATTACACACAATTCAAATAGCTCTATTGGACAATCTTGTGGCCTACAATTTGAAGCATGTAAAAAACATTACTCTGGAATCTAACCCCAATACTCTCTAACCTCTACTCTTTAGTAATTATTATTTAAACAAGAGTTTGTTTCACTGGATAGGAAAATAGAGTTAGAAGAGGTCTATAACCTGAGACCTCCATGGCTACAGATGGATTTTAAAAGACTAAGGTGCAGCCCCCTATGACTTCCAAAAGTTTTTATCAAACATTATTTTTTTTAATATGTTAAAAGCAAGAAAAATATTTAATAGATGAATGGAGTGCAATTACAGTTAATATTTAATATCTAATTATATGTAAAAAAAATAAGATGACCTCCCAGGGCTTTTTTGTAATATGTTCCTTGTTCACAGCTCATAGAATAAATTGTGCATTCCTATTATAAAATATAAACAACTGGCAGAATATTAGCTTTTCCATGAGTAAGCGTTTTTTTTAATGGTCTGGCAGGCTGTATCAATGAAATACATTATTCCAGATGTAGTTGCCATCAATTCTGAAGAAAGAAGTTGTGTTTAATAATATTCTGCTTTTTAATTACTGTTCCAAACTAAACTAAATATGTTGTTTTTTTAATCAATGTTTACTTCAATCGATTGTAAATTTCCTAGGCCACTAGTAGCATTGGTAGGGTCCATAGGAGTTAATAACTGGAATATAAAAGTCAAAAATGATAAGACACTTTAGTTTATTTACTGTCTGTTTTTCCCTTCCCCCTCAAAAAAAAGATCAAAATCTTCCTTAGTGAAATGACCAATATAACCTTCTGCTGTTTGTTACCTAATCTGAGGATTCTATGATTAAGAAAAGTATGCATGAATACATTAACAAATCAGTAATCCAGAGGCATGATAAATTCACATCATTCACAAGTTATCATAATTCAATGATTTTTTTGACTACTACTATTTCATATTTTGGGAGCCAGTCTTGGAACACAAGACAAAGAAACAATCCAGCCTAAGTGTACTTATCTGTAGGAAGGGGCAAGTAAAGAAACAATGTTTATTTATTTCATCCATTCAGCATTCAGGGAACACAAATCAATCTTGTCTTTGAAATCACTCAAATTCTCACAAAATACCACCACCCAGTGTCAAATAAAAAGTTAATCTGTCTAATGGAATTATCAAGAAGAAATTACAGAATGGCCTCTATTTTTTTTATTTTATTTAAATATTTTATTAATTTTCCAAAGTTTAAAAACACAAAATAAAACTATATGCGTTGTTATCAATATCATGACATCTTTTACATTTCCTTACATTTTTCAATATATGATTACTTATTCCATTACCATTACATTTTACTTTTGTTACAAATCAATATATTTCATCTTACACTTCAATTTTTTCTATAACATATATACATATTTACATACTTCCTCATTCTTTTCCTAATTGCCATTTTATTTTATTTTTATTTCTAAACCACTCATACCAGACATCCCAGGCTCTATAATATATTGAATCTTCTTTGTCTTTTAATTTCAATGATAGCCTGTCCATCTCTATGCAATCTATTATTTTCTTTGTAACCATGCCCTCTGATGGTATCCTTTTCTCCTTCCAAAGTTGCTCATACAAAATCCTTGCAGCTGTTAGTATATGTAGTATAATGTATCTATCTTTTTTACTACATTTTTGTGTTATTATACCTAATTAAAAAAATTCTGGATTAAATTCAATTTTCTGATTTATAACTTCCTCTATCCATTGTCTGACTGTATTCCAATATTTCTTCAGATCTGGGCCTGTCCACCAGATATGAAAATAAGTGTCTTTTTCTTTCCCACACTTACAACTACTACTACTACTATTACTATTACTACTACTACTACTACTACTACTACTATTATTATTATTATTATTTAACTAAAATGAAAATAACTTCCTATGAATAGTGCATGATGACTAATTGTATTCCCTTTCTATTAGGGTTTACAGTCCTTGGAATACTTATAAAAGATATAAGGTTTTTTTTTTCTACACTGGATCTCAGATGGGCTCATAGTATATGATTTGTATGAAAGCTGGACATGAATATTTAACTTCTTTTTAGATTGCATAACAAGCCCATGAAGATTTATGGATCATATTTTTCATAATTTTCTGGATATTTCCTTGATAAGGTATTTAGATGTTGCGCTAATTAAGGTGATGTGCTAATTTAATCCTGCAATTCATGACGTTCAAATCTGAGCAGCTTTTCAATATATTTATGAGAACAACACTGTGCTAAACATCATTGAATCTGTTTATGTTACTGTATTTCTTCAAATGTAAATCAGATGGCTTTAGCTAAGAAATTCATTTTGTTTGTGATCTCTATCATATATATATGTGGGATTGCCAATTTTTATGCAAGTGTATTTCTGATTTTGCAGCCCTAACTAAAGTGTTCTCTTTAAAGGGGTTTAAAGGAAAGGGGTACTCTTTATATAAATATTAAAGCCCATGAAGTCTTTTGTCATTTCAATCATATTTGTAGCATATTCTCTGACATTATGATCTGGCCCAGACTTATAATGTGCTTTTGGTTTTACCTTGGGAGTCATTCTTTTATTGTTCATTCCAGAGTTTTCAGTTACTCTCTCCCCTGCATGTTCCTTTCTTGGCAGCTACAGCTGGAAAATACTATGATGCTTTCACTAAGGAACTGTTGGGCATCAAAGAAGGTTTTCAGAAGACTTTACGTCTAAAAGGCATGTGAAATCATATAGAAATTCAAATTAACCACCTGCAGATTTCTGGCAGGATTGCACAATAACAGGTCAAATGGGCACTTTAAAAAATGGCTTTTGAATCTCTTTCATTCTGAGAATGTAGAACATGCAATAATATTGTACAAGACAGAATACTTTTTTTACTATCTAATCTTTCTCAAGTGTCCCTACCACTCCCCAAAAACCTGTCTTCTTCTTACACCCAGCTCATTTGATGAGACTCTTTGACTTGGAAGTGAGTTTTCTTTTCATTAATTGATAAAATCCATATAAAAATCCACAGTAGAGCTTTTATGTGCAAACTCAGATAAATGATCTTCAAAGCATTCCTTGATCTTTTTCTTCCTTTTTTTTCTGTGAACAAGAACTGTGAAATAATAACTGGCTACTTGTTTTTTTTTTTTTTTCCCTTGAAGGAGGAAATGTTGAAACTCTGTCAAAATTCTGAGCTATTTAGAATTGCTCAGCTACTTTTTCCTGATTTTTTGTGGTCTGGCATCAGAACAGATGTCAAGAATTATGCTTCTTTATACACCTCAGTTGTTACCATGCCAAGGTAACAAGGCTTGCAAGACTTCTGCTCTGTGAAATGTCTTTCCTTTTCCACAGTGCCCTGCAATATAATGTTTGTAGGTTTACAACTAAACTCCCAGGACCTAAAAGCTGTTTGGTGGTACCCCATGTCACTCGTTGTTATGTCCTTGCCTTCATTCCTGAGGCAGCTCATCTCTTCCTTCAAAAAAAACCTTCCAGAATCATAACTTGCCATTCACCAAATTTCTAATAACAGATCCCCTATTCTGCATAGTTTTAGAGGACACTTTCCAACATGGGTGAAGCTTTCCTGTTCTTTGCCCGTCATCCACACTTTATTTAAATGATTGAGAGAACAAATACCATCACAGAACAAATACCTTTGTTACTATATAAACTACTTGTATGATAACTGCCCATTTTGTTTACTTCTGGAAAAGTTATTTTATAATATCCTGGTGTATAGTATACTGTGTAGGCTTTCACAGTTCATTTTTGCTATGCAGTATTGGGCTTCAGGGTGTACTGACCATAGTCTTGAAAATAGATTTCTTGATATTTTACCTGCAACTGTGCTTTTCATATTGACAGGTGACATAGTCTGCTATGTAGACATCAGACAATTGAGCAGGGACTGACTAACCCAACCATTTTAATCATATGGTGTTGGCATGCTTCTGGTTCCTTCAATTAAACCATGTCATTTATAGGGACCTGGAAAGTGCACCTTCTCTTTAGCACTGCACAGGAGTTTCTTCTGAAATCTAAATGCCCTCACTGTGCTGTTGTTTAGAAGAGCTGTGAAGATCAAGCCCCTCCCTCATGCAAAGAAAGGACAGCAAGACTCCTGCTTCATCCCACTTGCCATCTTTTAACTTTCATTGGTTTTATTGTGGGTTTTTTTAATTGTTGTGTGCAACCTACAGTCATTGGGAGTCAGGCAGCATACATGTTTAATGAATTATTAACATTATCATTGCTATCCTTGACCAACTCTCCTTCTAATCTGACTGGAGAGTGGGGAGGAATTTAAGGCAGATATCATTGTGGACTGAAGAGTTTGATTAATTAAAACAAACATATTGAATATTCTTGGGAGATGGGAGATGAAGTACATGCATTCCACTTCTTTAAACAATCTTACTTGCTGTACTCTCACAGACTCATGGTTCTGAAAAATGTAGACAACAAAGTTTCGACAGCTGCAGTGCTATGAATTGAGGAGGGAAAGGGGAGATAATTATTATATGACTGAAAAGGATATTCAGTGACTGTACCACCTGAAAAGATGGGAGTTCAACACACACACAAACACACACACACACACACATACATGTGTATCTGTGTGATGATCCAGGGCACATACAAATAATCAAATAAACAGCTGGCAGTTCAAACCGCCCCTTTATTGATCCAAAGTTTCCTAAATGCTCCCACATTTCTGGCAAGTCTTGAGCAGAATGATAACAAAACCCCACACAAACCTCAAGCACCTTCTGGCTGCAATTAGTCCAGCCCAGAGCTATCTGCACCAAGGCTGCTCAGCAATAAATCCAAAGGTATTTGGCAAATGAAGGGCAAATCAAAGAGTTCAAAGAACAAAAGATCCAGGTAATTAGTCCAGAACAGTGGTTGCCAACTGATTGGCCATGGCCCACTGGTGACCGTGAGAAAATTTTGGTGGGCCGCAGAGAAATCTCACCCTCAGAGCACTCTCCAAAGCAATTAATCCAGGCTGTGCAGAAACACAAGGTTGTGCCGCCCACATGGCCCGCGGGAACCCTTCACACCCACTCATTCCTTACCTGGAAAACTTGCCTGCTAAATGGCTATTTTTCCTTTTTCTGACCATCAGGTGTTCTACTGTGCCAGGATATTTAGATTAGCTAGGAAGCAGGAAATGGTTGGATTTGTTGCTTTCTGGCTCTGCTTTAAGCAGAGGATTGAAGGTTCTATTATTCAGTGCAGACTCAAGGTAAGTAAATTTGAGAGACTGAGCTAGCTTATGGCAGATAGATAGATCACTGAATGATTCTGTGAGCAACTCAATCTGCCTGCGTTGCCTGATTTTGGGTAAAAGTTGCTCTTTTTTATAAAAAAAATCAATATTTATATACATGGTATATTGTTAGTTAATTTTGTGAGTTTCCTTGCTAGCAAATTTTATGAGTTTGCTTGCAAGCAAATTTTATATGACAGACTGAGCTAGCCGATGGCAGATAGATAGATCACTGAATGAATCTGTAATTCTGTGAGCAACTCAATCTGCCTGCCTGCTTTGCCTGATTTGGGGTAAAAGTTGCTCTTTTTTAATAAAAAATTCAATATTTATATAAATATTTATAATATTTACATACAAGCCATGCCCAGCCAGTCAGATGACCACCAAGCTACACTCACAAATTAGGCCGCGCCCACAGAACCAGTTAGTAGTCCCTGGGATTTTAAATTACAAGTTTGGTGGTCCCTGAGGTCCAAAAGGATGGCGACCCCTTGTCCAGAACACCCCCAGGAATGGAACGACTCTTGGCCAGTTCACACATCGGCACCCACACTTCAGAAAGTCAGTGTTTGTTCTGACAAATGTCCCTCCCCACAGCATCTCCTTAAGTCTCATTACCCCGGTGTGCCTTGTGAACATGGGCGGGGCACTCTCCTCACGTGTAGACTGCTCCATCTGTGCTGATTACGCCTCCTCTCCACTTGCTGAGTCCTTGGATCAGGAAGGGGTGGTCCTGGCTCCTTGCCTGAACTCTGTCCCTCATGTTCCTCCTGCCTCTGTTCCTTCCTGCCTGCAGGCCTTACTACTTCAGAAAAATCTTGCCTGGACTGACTCTGTCCTTCCCCGGTTTCCTCCAAGGCCAATGAAGCCGCCCTCTCAATGTCTGGCATTTCTCATTCCAATTCATCTTCCCCCGCAGATTCAGACTTCGACTGGGGCATGATAATGTGTGTGTGTGTGTGTGTGTGTGTGTGTGTACTGTGTGTATATGTATACACACACTTGTTTAGAACTGGTTAGCAATTTGGTAGATCACTAATAATGAAAATAGATTTCTGCCATCCTTGGAAGAATAAATGATGTTTTAAATCTTCTTCATTGACTTGTAGATTGTTATTATATTATGTTTCTCTAATAGTTTTCCAATATGGCCTATGACTTTTCTCAGTATAAAAGAGAAGTACCTTTCTTACTGGATGTGGTTTGTCTTTGGATGTCTTTATTATTGTTAGATTGCATAGCCTGCAGTTTCAGCAATAGAGTTCCCATTAGTTTGTTGACTATTGTAAAGATATCACAACTCATCTGTAGTATATGTGGCTGAAAGGATTGAAATTGACATGATGTTATAAGTGAAATAGGCCTTTATATAAATGAAGTACCATTGCTGTAGGACTCAAAAAAAAAATATCCAGAATGTATAAGGGACTTCGAATTTCCTTTAAAAATGCAGGCATAACAAAGGAACATTGTATCATGTCCAGTGGCCTTTAAAAAATCAGAAAGTTTTAGATTATACTGTACAAACACTGCTATAAAGAATTTTAAGGACTAAATACAACTGAAACCAGAATTTTGTTGTATAGAAAACTACAAAAGAGACATGGGAGACTATTTTTAATATATGATCAATTATTGGAGACTAATATATCAACTAGGGGTGGGATTCTACCGGTTCGCACCTATTCTCTAGAACTGATGTTAACTTTCTAAGCAGTTTGGAGAACCAGTTGTTAGAAGAAATCTCCTTTTGTTTTTGTTTTTCCATTTTACTGGCCTAATCCTATAAGAAAGGCAGGAAGAAAACATTCTGGTGTTGCTGCTTACAGAAATTGCCTCTCCATTAACCTTATTTACATTCTTGGCAGGACTAGACTTCCTTTCTTCAGAGCTTCTCTGGAGTTTTTTTTCTCCTTTGCTGGTACTTTGCTTATGTAGAGCCCAAAATATGTGTAGCCATTTCACTAGGAAACCTGACAGCTTGACTTTCTTAAAGGGGAAGGGTTGTTTTAAGCTTTTTACACTGCTGTTGGGAGGAAATACTCCCCTGTTGGAGTTAGCACTTTGAAGAAATAATTGAATAATGAAGCAGAGCTGCTGAAAAGAAGCTTTTAATGACAAGGAACCAAGATGAGTGACATTCAGCAAGTCTTCTTGGCTAGCTAGAAAGATTGGCATTCAAACGTGAGTTTAAATACCCTTTCTGAGTTTTGGTCTAAAACTGGTTTTGGGTGAAGTTTAATTCTGTGTTTATTGATGGGATAATTTTCTCTGTTCAGCTTTGTTTGGAAGGAAAAGGGTTAATCTCTGTTCCTGAAAAGAAACTGGGTTGAGAAATCTGGCTAGTTCCTGTGTCTATTTGTTCTGGTAATTGGTTTAATAAGCAACAGCTACTGTTGTGATTTAATTATTTGTATTGTGTTTGAATTTTTTCCTGCCTCGTGGTTTCTTTTTCTATCTGGGGAAGGGGTCTTTCTTCATTGCTTTAGTGATATCTGGCACTGTGGGGTGTACTTCCAAGGAGCAGGATGCAAGCTTGGCACTGATTTTTTACTGCCTTTCTGGGGGGCATGTGATCTTTCCTTAAATCTGGATGATTTCCTTAGGATATCTTGTGAGATGAATGAGACCAGCTGGTGCCTTTAAGTGGTGCAAATCTAAGGATTGCTTCTCCTGGATGTGCTCTTTCTGGAGAGTTTAAATAACCTCTCTGCTAAAGGGTTTCACTTTATGAGCAACAGTTGGCTGCTGATAGTTACCATTGCATTTTAACTATCTTAATTTCTCAAGGTGGTCTGGCACCCTGTCTGATTTGTAACTCCAGTTTGCAGATCTTTTTAATCTAATGATTAGTATTTAGGACAGCTTTTTGCAAGCAAAGATGCTTTTTATATTTTTGTAGAGGTAATCTTTGACTTACAACAGTTCATTTAGTGACCATTCAAGGTTACAATGGCACTGAAAAAAGTGATTTATGACCATTTTTCACGTCATGGGATTGCTATTTGTGACTTTTGCAGGAGGCCTCTGACAAGCAAAGTCAGTGATGGAAACTGGATTCACTTAAGGATGAGGCAATTTGATTAACAACTGTGAGAGAAAAGGTCATAATAGCGGGAGCACTCACAGGAGCAATCACACTGTCAGTCCTATGTAAGCCTTGCTTACAAAGGAAGTTCCAGCCCCAATTGTGATGAATTGTCAGGGACTACTCTGTAGGCCCTTCTCTGAAAATGACAGAAACCTCTCTAAGAGTAGCAATGGCCTTTTTGTCTCTGTGTGATTAAAATTACTGCAAGGTTCAAAAGTGCATTTCTCTAATATTTCTGTAACAAAATTATCAGTGATACTCAACTTATAATTAGCAGGAACAGTCATAAGCCTGGAAATACACACACACACACACACATACACACACACACACACACACACACACAAAATTTGATTTGTTTTGCAATCCAACCATCCTTTCAATTTAATTACGTTAAAAGGTTATTTTCCTTCAATATTTGTATTCATATATTGGCCAGGATTGTAAGGTGGAGGAGGGATATTTTAAACCACTGTCATTGAAACAAGATTAGCATTTTCATTATTTATTCTATTAATCTGCATTCTAGTATTTTGTAGGCACATGTTCATCTCTTTATCTACTTCAAAATGTCTTTGCTTGAAGCAAAATTAGATGAAATATTTTAAAATCTAGCAGTATCTTTTTCTTTTACTAGATCCAGATAAGATTGCTTGCTTGAAAAAGCATTTACAATGAGTGATGGAGAAAACTGACAGTAATGTTGGGGACAGAAAAATCCATGGAAATGCCTAGCACTGAGATTACATTCACTTTAAAAATAAATTCTCATTTTTCCTCTGCATAGCATTCCCTCACAAGGAATTTTTAGGTAAAAGTTATGACCCAGCATAAATCTGAATCAGTGCATGTTAGTTCATCAGGTACATCCATCACTTGAAAATCTTATTTATGCTTTGTGCTTCCAGTTATACCATTGTGTTGTGCTTGGGGAATCATCCTTAAGGATTCCGATCTAAAGGAAAATGCTGCCAACTCCTCAATGGAAAATATATCTATCAATCTTAGACACCTATTCATATCTAAGTTGGATTCAAGGTGCTAGCTCTGACCTTGGAAGTTATACTTTTCTAAGTTTCCCCAGGAATGTGAAGATTACTTCAGGTAAATTAGTCATTGATGATGTAATCATAAATTTGTCATTAGTTATTTTTTGATGATGATGATGATGTTGATGAAATGTGAATCTTGGCACAGCTATCTTTAGGACTGATCCTCTCTCATGTTTAAGGTTTCTAAAAAAACCTGCTCTTCTAAGAAATCATGATCTCGTTCAGCTGTAATTTTATGCAACACCAATTTGGCATACAAATATGCTGGGTCTGGTTTTGGAAGTCCTTGAGAAGCTCTGGTGTTTCCAAGGTTGAGTTTAGGTGGAACAGTAACTAGAAAAGGAAAATGATGCATATTGGAGATTAGTTTGTCATGAATTCTTGATAGAGACTCAAACCTAAGATATGTACTTCTGAACATCCAGCAACTATGGGAGATAAGAATCATGTCATATGACACGATTCTGATATCAATATGGCATGTACCAGTCATCAATCAATGTTTTTCCACAGCATGACCTTAGTTCTAAATTGTTCCAAACCATAATATGCTTTGTTTGGCTTTGGCTTAGAGTGTTTGTGATAGTTAGTGTTATCTGTTTTTTTATGGTTTAGTGTTATTTCAAATTCAACATCGTGTGTCAGAACTGCCACCTCACTGCCAGTCTGCAATGTACCCTGGGGGGGGGGGAGGCTGGAAGGAAAGCTTACGGCTTGTGGGAAAGTGAAACTAAACAGTGAGAACAGTTTCTGTGAGAACCAACAAAGTCTTCAAGGTTATTTCCCTGGGAGAAGTTTGCCAACAAGTAGAGTTACTGTGTCCAAAACACCACTTTTAAAATTGATTGAACAAGGAGAGACAAGCAATGGGGAGAGACTAAGGGAATTTAACCGTGAAAATCTGGTGCAAACCCTTAGTTCTGGCTTTGCACTACTGTAAATCACTTGACTTCTAGTAAACTATACCTTCTCAACAAATGGACTTAAGGATAATTTTTACTTAGAAGACCAGGTTGGGGCAGTTCTGATATTGTGGCTTATTTAATCAACCATTTAAACAAACAATTTAGTATGATAGATGAAGCCAGATAATTTTCTTTTGTTTGTTTGTTTGTTTTGGCTTTTCTAATCAATATTGAAATTTGGTGAAATTTTTTACAGTTCCTTTTATGTATGTGCTGAAATATTTTTATTAGTTTTACTGATTCTTTTACAACCACTTTGTGCAGTGGTGAAATTCATTTTTTTTTTACTACCGGTTCTGTGGCCGTGGCTTAGTGGGTGTGGCAGGGGAAGGATACTGTAAAATCTCCAGTCAGAGGTAGTATTTGCTGGTTCTCCGAACTACTCAAAATTTCCACAACCGGTTCTCCAGAATTGGTTAGAACCTGCTGAATACCACCTCTGACTTTGTGGTGTTATGGTTGAAAAATGGTTGAAAAACATTGCAAGGAAGCATTGAATAATTTATGTGTGATGCAAAAAAAAATATATGCAAAGTCAAGGTAAGGCACTCTACTATTAAGGACTTGTTGCAACAGGATATTAATATGGTAGGGCTTTTAAATATATGGATTGAAATCCCTACTCTGGAATTTAGCTTCCTTGAGCTTCCTTTAATTCTCGTATATCCTTACATCTTTTCTCAGCCCACTTCAAAATGAATAGCTCACATGGATATATTTGTCACTGGTAGTGACTGTAACCTGAGGAACAAGATGATTAGAAGATGCTGATAAATTAGCAACTCAAATAAGAATAGGCTTTTATACTGAGGTGTTTAAATGACATGGTATCCATCACACAAAATCACCATGTAAACTTGAGACCCTAAAGGGCTTAAATATATTCTTCATATTAAACTGATAAATGTCAAAGAGATAGAAGGGAGAGATTGGCTATCTACCGAGTCAGGTTTCATTTCTCCATATAATGCTATTTCAATTACCTTTCCTTATATTGCTAGAATATTGGTGTCAGGGACACAGATAGAACAGGCTGTCAAGCTCTCTTCCCCAGTACATCATTTTTGACAAATCTGCAATCAATCTCTGTATTTTAAGAATTAATGCTAGCACTAACAAGAGACCAAAGCAAAACATGGACAGATTCCAGCGAAGCTATTTCCTTTTTCGATAGACCGTAAGGTTATTTACTGCTATGACATGTTGTATACCATTCAGGTAGTAAATCTGCTGATTCCATGAGAGAATAATGGGTGCTGTGTACCAGAAGGAATTCTGTGAACATTCTGCCTACTGAGGACACGGGAGTGAAAAATTAACAAGCTTTAGGAAATATATTTTTGAATAAACTGAATCAACTTTTAAGACCAGAGTAGAAGGATACAAAATATTAGATTTTCCCTCTCTTGAAAACCCACTGGGTTTTACACTAGAAACAAAAGAAGCATGGAACATGCTGTACATATATTGTATTTCACTCCTTCACTTACATTCAAAGTCTTTGTACCTAGGATTATCCTCTAGAGGGTTATGTAAATATAAATTTAAAGCATACTTTTAAAGTGAAAGATTTATATAGTTCTCCTGCAATTATATAATATATACAAAAAAAGATAAAAGTTTCCCCTCTCCAGTGGTGTCTGACTCTAGGAGGCAATGCTCAACTTTGTTTCCTAGCCAAAGGAACTAGTGTTTCTATGGTCATGGGGCCAGCATGCCTGTATGCTGAGGCTCAGAGAATGCTGTTACCTTCTCATAGAAGTGGTACCTATTTAGCTACTTGCATTTTCTTTTGAACTACTAGGTTGGCAGAAGCTGGAGCAAGAACAGAGCTCACCTCATCCATAGTGCTTGGGTCATGAACTGCTCACCTTCCAGCAGACAAAGTCCAGCATCTTAACCATTATGAAATTGGAATTATGGAGACTTAACATATCTACATGATTTCTTTCATCCCCATTTTTCAACAAGTTTTCCTCAGTTTATACAGTGCAAAGGAAAAAATTGGATGTAAGAGGACGGCCCGACTCAACTCTTCTGTTGGTAATCTGGCAAAAGGTAATCTGCCCGGATTACCTTTTCAGGAGATGTGACAAGCATTTACAATATGACAACAAATATACAGTATAGAATTCATCTATTTGAAGAAAAAGAAAGAAAACAATTCATCTAAGTTTCTGTGATGTAGTGGGATGTCCCCTTGAGAGACAAGAGCAGAGTGTCAAACTCAAGGCTGGCCTGGAGATATCAAAAGACTGAAAACAGGCCAAAAATGGGCCAAAACCAGGCCAAAATATGGGCTGAAAATGGCCAAAAACAGGCCAAAAATGGATTGAAAACGCCTGGAATAACAACCCAAAAATGGGCCATGCAGCAGTGAAAATGATGCATGAGGTGCTGCAGGAGGCAATGCAGAGTGAAAATGATGCATGAGGGGCTATGCACTGTTTTGGCAAGCAAGATGCTGCAGGAGCCATCTTTCCCCTCCATTACTCCCCCTGCAGCCCCTGCCACCTACCCCTGCTCCCCCAGCCAGCAGAGGAGAATTACAATGCTGATCCAACCCTCTAAGAAGAAATCCAGTTTGACACCCCTGGACAAGAGGAAGAGCCGCTATCAAGAAATATTTCAGATTAAAGAAACTAAAATCAGGGACAGAACTGTAATCTGGAAAAAAATGTAGACAAGACCTTCCCTAGCTCTTATGAAAATAAAGCAGATCTCTACATTCCTGTATCTTTATAATTTTAAAAAATTCTCTGGTATGGCTTCCTAGTGTGGTCTGTTTGAAGGCTAAAACATCCACGCACCATTGTTGTAAATTAATCAGAAAGTAATTTTTGCACAACGCTTGTATTTTTGCTCCACTAAATCCAAACAAAATATTCAACCACAGCCACTTTGAAATGTTTTATTTCAGTGCTTGAGATTTAAGAAATAGTTTCAAGACAAGAAACAAAATACAGACATACAACCATTATTAATGCATAATTACATGTTACAACACCACTAGCATTATCATTATTATTGTAATACAAACACATGGACTCCCCCAATATATGTTGATGTCTGAGTTTAAGGTATTTCTGGATTATATAGATTCAGAAGAACCATTTCTACATGGCTAAGGGATAAAGACTGCTATAGTGACTTTGAAAAGTGAATTATGTTAGGAAATTGATGTGAAAGTCCTTGTGGATTATGCTGGATTTCAAGTTCTATTTTGAAAACTGAAATTTTCAAGTGGTCTTCAAGGGCAACCTCATGAGATCGTACAATAATCCCAACAGGAGATGATCAAAGTGTGAATGACAGATAGAAAATCCTCCTGATCCAGAAAAATCCAATGCCTAGCATTATAATATGTGGCTAGCTACAATTATCACCTGCTCTTTAAATAGGAATTGTGTGTTCTGAAGTATCTCCAAGTCACAAGCTGCTTTTGTGAAGATAGCACAAGGCTAATTTAGAACTAGAGATAGTTAGTGGCTTTCACAGCCAAAACCATTCCATCTTGCTGGAATTGAGTCTAAGCCAGTTCATCCCCATCCAGATCCTTGTAGTCTCCAAACATTGGGACAAACCCTCAAGCAGATCTCCTTTTCAGTCCTGAGTTGAGACATGCAACTGCATAATGATGATTCCAGATTCTGTGCTAATGATTTCAGATTAAATATAGCTTTTAGCAAGGGCTGAAGCTGGCAAGTCCAGATGTAAAGAATCTGATCCTAAACAAGATTGTTAATAAATCACTTTGTAGGTTCCCTCAACATCCAAGGCTGAGTAATGGATAGTAAAATATCCATTACACATGCAAGTGGAGAAGGACAAGATTTAAACACTGGAAATGTGATATATAAACATGGCTACATTCCTATATTATGCAATATCTTACAAGAGCTTTTTGGCATCTTCACTTAAAGCAACTTATTTGTCTGAACCTTGTCTTTCAATCTTCCCTTGCTAAATTACAGGTGTGTGCTTCTATTGCTAGAGAGAAATGTATTGCTGTGCTGGTGTAATGTTATAACATTTCTCATTTAAATTCTCAGGATGATTAGCAATGCCCATGTTGGTTGATTGCTGACCATTAATAGAGTGTCTGGATATGAGATGGGCAACAAATAAATTTCATAAGTACATAAATAACTATATTCAGGGGTGGGATGCTACCAGTTCGGCCGGTTCTATAGAACTGGTAGCTCTGAAGAGCAGCAGACACCGAACCGATTTGCTGCAACAACCTTTTGTTCATCTGTTTGTCCTACATACCCGCCCTGGCTCTTGGCTCTTTATTTCCTGTTTTTTCAACCTCAACTGCTTTGCATGGCACAGCTGAGGTTGAAAAATCAGTAAAGAAGAGGCTTTTAAAATGCTGTGCACCTGCATGCAGCGCTTGTCAACTGTCCAGGTGGCACAGTTGAAGTTTTTTGGAAATGTTGTGAACACACATACAAAATGCACTCTCACCAAACTGATAATAACACTGGTTGAATCCCACCTCTGCCCTGATGTGGCCCTCAATGAAATCGAGTTTGACTCCTCTATCTTAGATTGTCCAATCCACAGTGCCCAGAACTAGGCAGAGTCCTTCAAGTGCAGTCTAGGCCAGTGGTCACCAACCAGTGGGCTGCGAGAAAATTTTGGTGGTCTGCAGAGAAATGTCATCCCTAGAGCACCCAATTAATCCAGGCTGCGCAGGAACACAATGCTGCGCAACCCACATGGCCCATGGGAATCCTCCTGCCCACTCACTCCTTACCTGGCAAACTTGCCTGCTAAATTGCTATTTTTCCTTTTTTTTCCTGACCATCAGCTGTTCTGCTGTGCTGGGAGATTTAGATTAGCTAAAAAGCATGAAATCGTTGGATTTCTTGCCTTCTAGCTAATCTTTAGATCTTCAGCTCTGCTTTTAAGCAGAGCTGAACCTTCTATAGGACTGAAGCTTCTATCATTTATTGCAGACTCAGGTAGCTGATGGCAGAAAGATAGATCTCTGAATTAATCTGTGATTCTGTGAACAACTGCCTGCCTGCCTGCTTTACCTGATTTTGGGTAAAAGTTGCTCTTTTTTATATAGAAATTCAATATTTACATACATAGTGTTTTGTGAGTTAATTTTGTGAGTTTGCTTGTAAGCAAATTTTATGTGACAAACTCAGGTAGTCTGATGGTAGAAAGATAGATCTCTGGGTGAATCTGTGATTCTGTGAGCAGCTCAATCTTCCTGCCTGCTTTGCCTGATTTTGAGTAAAAGTTGTTCATTTTTTAATAAAAAAAATTCAATATTTAAATAAATATTTATAATATTTACATACAAGCCATGCCCAGCCAGTCACATGATCACCAAGCCACACCCACAAATTAGGCCACACCCACAGAACCAGTTGTTAAGAAATTTGAATCCCACCCCTGGCTATATTTGTTCAAATTCCACATCTGCAGGTTGCCAAGGCAGGTGAAGATTGTCACATCTATATTCCAACTTATCTCCCATGCATGCCATTTAACCTATATGCAAAACTAATGCCAGTACATGCAAGACTTGTAACACTAACTGTGCTTCATCTAGAGCTTAATTCAAACAAGATATGAGAGTGGAGTGAGACTCTGGCTAAGATGAGGTTTGAAAACTCAAGGCTTTGCTTCAGTTGCTCTCCTAGATTCAGTACTGTTCCTTTTCTGGCAAGAACTAAGACTGCTTGCAGTTGATTAGAATGCTAGCTGTACCTTTTCCTGGAAAAGTTGAATCTGAGCACCAATAACATATGCCTTAATTGCATTCTGTTTAGTACACTGTAAAATTATTTATGTAGGAATGACATCAACAAGAAATTTCAGGTGATCCATAATTCTGCAGCAAGGCTGTTGTCTGGAACTGGTTATAGAACATATTGTGATTAATTTGATTCCTTGCACTAAAGGCCAGTTATGCCCTGTAAAGTCTTATAAAATTTGTGAACAGTATTTTTTAAAAATATTCTCCATTATGAACATGACTATACATCAAGATGTTTTAAAAAGCTT
The DNA here is from genome assembly GCA_023653725.1 of Bungarus multicinctus. Classification (NCBI taxonomy): domain Eukaryota; kingdom Metazoa; phylum Chordata; class Lepidosauria; order Squamata; family Elapidae; genus Bungarus; species Bungarus multicinctus. The sequence goes on along the minus strand of CM042842.1, from coordinate 35,265,363 downwards.
TTGCAGTTCAGTCTCACCTCCCTCTATTATTCATCTAGTAGAAATATCATAGCTTTTCTTGATAACTATTCCTAGGTGTGGGAATTCACTGACATTTCCCACTCCATTTTTTTTCTACTGGCAAGCAAGTGTGTTTTCCTTAGAAAAGACTGTTGGCAGTAAACTAGACTGAGGACTGAGCCAGGTTTTAATTGGTTGGTTCTGTTTTGGAGTCTTGTTTTTGTTGAACTTCTAAAAATTGGGATCACTTTGATATTTGGCTTATATGTATTCCAGACTTGTCAGCTTTATGACTGGGTCATTCTGCAATCTCTACACCAACATAGTAGTTCCTATAAGCAGCATCTCCAAGGGCAGAAACTGAATTTTAATGTGAACTAAAGGGAGCTAGTGGTCTGGATATACTGGACAATATTGGAGATTAGAATGTGTAGTACTGACTGCTCTTTTTGATTTTCTAGTTATATCTATTGAGGAAAGCAAATATTTCTGTGGTTTGGGGATAATTTTGTCTTTCACACATTGGCCAAAATGAAAAACTGTTATTCTTGTACAACCAAGAGAACAAATGATCTGTCCTACACATTGTTAAAAAAAATCAGTACACCAAATACAAGCTAGGTGGATATGACCTCATTGATGACTTTCACTCTGTCAAGGACCTCGGAGTACTCATATCTAACAATCTAAGCACCAGAGCTCACTGTAACAGCATTGACAAAAAGGTATTAAGAGTTGTAAATCTAACCTTATAAAGTTTCTCCTCCAGAAATATTGCTAACTAGGGCATTCAAAACCTTTGCTAGACCAATACTCGAATACAGCTCATCTGTCTGGAATCCACACTGTATATCGGACATTAATACAATTGAGTGAGTCCAGAAGTATTTCCCAAGAAGAGTACTACATTCCTCTGCTCACAAAAGAATACCCTATATCAGCGGTCGCCAACCGGTGGGCCGCAGCCCATGGGTGGGCGTGAGAAATTTTTGGTGGGTCACAGAGAAATGTCACCCCCAGAGCACCCCCCAAAGCAATTAATCCAGGCTGCACAGAAACACAAGGCTGCTCAGCCCACATGGCCCGCGGGAACCCTCCCCGCCCACTCATTCCTTACCTGGCAAACTTGTCTGCTAAGTTGCTATTTTTCCTTTTTCTGACCATCATCTGTTCTGCTGCACCGGGAGATTTAGATTAGCTAGAAAGCAGGAAATGGTTGGATTTCTTGCTTTCTAGCTAAGCACAGCCGAACCTCCCTTAAGATTGACGGTTTGTTTGCAAGCAATTTCAGTGCAGACTCACAGCAAGCAAATTTGAGAGACTGAGCTAGTCGATGGTAGATAGATGGATCACTGAATGATTCTGTGAGCAACTCAATCTGCCTGCTTTGCCTGATTTTGGATAAAAGTTGCTCTTTTTTTATAAAAAATTCAATATTTATATAAATATTTATAATATTTACATACAAGCCATGCCCAGCCAATCACATAACCACCAAGCCACACCCACAAATTAGGTCATGCGCACAGAAATAGCTAGTGGTCTCTGGGATCTAAAATTATTAGTTTGGTGGTCCCTGAGGTCCAAAAGGTTGACGACCCCTGCCCTATATCACCGGGCTTGAAATTTTGGGCTTGGACAACCTTGAACTATGCCACCTATGGTTGGACTTAAGCGTAGTACACAAAATTATTTGCTACAATGTCCTACCAGTCAATGACTACTTCAGCTTCAATACAAGAGCACACAACAGATACAAACTCAATGTTAACCACTCCAAACTTGATTGCAGAAAGTACAACTTCAACAACAGAGTGATCAATGCCTCTGTTGTTATATCCTCTAACCCCCACTCCTTTAACCTCAAACTATCCTCTATTGACTTCACCCCATTCCAGTGGTGGGATTCAATATTTTTTACTACTGGTTCTGTGGGTGTGGTTTGGTGGGTGTGGTGTAGCTTGGTGGGTGTGGTGTAGCTTGGTGGGTGTGGCTTGATGGGCATGGCAGGGAAAGGATACTGTAAAATCCCTATTCCCTCCCTACTCCTGGGGGAAGGTTACTGCAAAATCCCATTCTTTCCCCACCCCACTAACTGGCTTTCCAGCTCCGTTCTCATGTGCAGGGCAATAAAGAAAGACCCAGTCAATCATCTGTGACTCGGGAGGCAGAGAATAGATGGGGGCGGGGCCAGAGGTGGTATTTGCAAGTTCTCCAAACTACTCAAAATTTCTGTTACCGGCTCTCCAGAACTAGTCAGAACCTGCTGAATACCACCTCTACCCCATTCCTAAGAGGTCTGTAAGTGCGGGCATAAGTGCACTATCGAACCTACTGTCCTTGTCCTATTGTCCCCATTTATTCGTACATATTTCCTGTATTCTTACTCATGTTTATACTTATACCTATTATCTTGTAAGCGATTGACAAATCAAATAAATAAAATAAAAATAAATACAAATTATGTCTTAGGACTAAACAGGTTTTTTTTTAAATTATGAAAGCAACCTGTGTTGTGTCTTTTTCAACAATTCAACATTGAAAGATAAAAAATGGATAAACTCAACTGCTTATATCTTCCATTATTTATTTCCATAATTATTCAGCATTTAGCTGAACAATTCTAAGATAACCAAACAATTATGCAGTGTTCCATTCATATCACAAAACAATCTCCAAGGTCACTTCAAGGATAGTTTTGAAGGTGTTCAAAATGTTTAAATGTTGCAAATTGCTGATATGTGCGTTTTCTTAAATGTTCTTAAAATTCTTTCCATCTATATTTGGCCTTGACTGTATGGTTGAATATTTTAACAAACTAAACTAAATTAAAGTGTGTTATATTTTGAGCTGAGCAAGATTTTTTTATGTATGTGTTTTGCTTAAGTTGCCATATGCACATTTTTCAGGTTCACTGGTGAATTAGAGAGAGCATGGAAATAAATTTGATAGGATTTTCATGAATTTATATGCCGTTACGATCTTTCTGCAAATGTGTCAACTACAATTCTAATAGTATCAGTTATTTTGTACTCATTCTATATAAACAAAATTATTTTAGCAGCATTATATCATCACCATACACCAAGGCTGAGTGAATAGCCAAGATTTGATTCACATTCTTGATTTAAAAGTAGCAAGACTGAATTTCAATTTAAAATTAGATATTCAATTCACTCTGAAGTTCTTCCCCAGTGTCAACATTTGATTGATTTTGTTTGAGTTTATGTCAAGGTCATCTCTGAATGTTTGGGAAATTATGGTATATATATTTCCTTAACATATTAATATTTGGTGGATCTTTATGTATCTTTTAATACTCAATTCAAAATTTTATTAATGTACTGTTATTAAAATGTGGTTTCTTTTCTGCCTGTATCTATTTTACTATTACTTTTGGGTCTTAATTTCCTTGGTGCTTCATAATTTTAGATTTATACATTTTTGTTGATGATTGTAATAAACCTGAACTAAACTGATACTTATTTCAAACTGATGTTCAATCCAATAAAATGTTTGAGCAAAGCTGTAATGGGAAGATATTCAATCACATGCAGATGCTTCATATTATAACAGAAGGGGTGAAAACTAATTGGACATTTAGGAGGATATTGACTCTGCAAAGTTTCAGCCCTCATTAAAAAAAAAAATCCATCCAAACCTATTTTAGGTCAAAGCTCTAATGAGTGAGATAGGAACAGCACAACAGACACTAAGTAGTCCAGCAATGAATCTAGGAAGGTATTTGCTGAGCTAGTATAGCAAGTTTAATAGGACATAATTTTCCTGCCCCAATTGAAAAAAATAAGGTCTTTCTAAATGTCGAGATGATTTGCATTTCTAGGTTGGTAGACTAATTGACCTGGTTTATGGTTAAAGATAACATCTCATCTTCTAGGAGTGATGTGTTCTGCTTGTACAATTTAAAAAGCACAGTTTAGGAGCTACACACCTTATTAATATGGAGCACTTTGAAGGGATTATAGTGTTTTGAATTCAGTTCCAAATAGATCCTCTGGAACTGTAAAAGCAGAAACTTGTGCCTATAACTCATTCAAGTATCCATATCTCGTTCTAGGATCATGTGACTTCTATAGCTACATGGTGCTAGAAAATGATGTAGAAAATGATGCTTTAATAAGACAGGAACTTATTCCAATGTATCCTGAAGCACCTGCTCTGAATCAAATCAATCTGATTCAAAGTTTATTTCCAGTTTATCGAATTAGGCCAACTTTAACAATAGAAAGTGGCCTATGACACCAATAACTGCATGTGGTATTCTGTGAAATTTGACTTTATTATTCCTCTTTTATTTTGGCTGAAGTCTTTGAACATTCTGAAAGAAAGCTCTTTTGCATATCTGGAATACTATATATGAAAAAAAGAAAAAGCTGTGGAAATATAATTTGAACTCAGTGGGCCCTAGGAAGTATAGATGCACCTCAAGAAAATGGAAATTAGTAAGATACTGGACACACAGAGAGAGAAGGAGAGAGAGAGAAAAGCTGTCAGGGTTCCAAGTAATACGCCCATAGTCAACAGAACTCTGAGACAGGTAGGTTCCTCAAAAAATAACTTTATTGGACATATCATATTGGCACAGCCTGGTGAAAATAAATTCTGAATGTTCCTGTAGTTTTCACCTAATTAAAAGTAAAAGTTTTTTCCCTTTCCCAAACAATCAATCACATGGTCCAATCAAGGTGCCATCCAGTTGCCTGGTAACATCACTCTTTCTCTCTCCAGCCACCTGCGGGAATATCATTGGTTCCCAGGAGAAAGCATTTTGTTTGGGCTACAAAACCCCAGCTATTTCTATTCCTCCCTCCTTATCCCTCAGCTCAGCTTCAAAATGGCTTTGGTCAGGCCAGCTTCAGGGTTGACACAAGCATGCACACACACACATACACACACACACATGCATACGCACACATGCACGCACATTTATTTGTTTGTTTGTGCTTATAAAATGTATTGGCCACCCATCTTACCAGAGGACAACAGAAGAATTGGACAATAAATTGATGTCTGTTATTGTTTTTCAAAACAAAGAAAACTGTCTAAAATCTAATTCAGAAACATTTTTTTCTGCTAAACATTATATTTTAATAAAAAAAATAAGTGCTACTAAGTCTTTGACAAATAACAGTGTCAGCAAACTGCATGTAGCTCTTTCACTAGTGAGTGAATCTAATTAAATATGCCTATAAGTAATTACTTATTTAGAGAGCCCAGACACTTTCCATGTTGTAAGATTATGTAGGTGGTTTTTAAAAAACCTGTTCTACCCAATGCATAATGTCAGCAAAGGGCAACTAAAGCCCCAGTGATGTTGGATATGGAACATCTCCTATTAGAAAAAGGGGTTGCAACCCTAAGATTATATAGGTTAAGGGAGAAAAAGGACAAATAAGGATAAATATATAAAATTGAGTGTACTGTGAATAGAAAATTGAATCTGGGATCATGTATTAAAACTGAATGCTGGAAGATTTGAGATAGTAAAAGCACATTTATAAACTTAAGCATTCACTGACAGAAGTCAATTGAAAATGAGCAACAAAGACAGTTTTAAAAGGGCATTAGATAAATTATTGAAGGCTACCAGTGGTTACTACTGTTGATGGATTTATAGTACAATTCAAGTATTCTAGTATTACAAGCAGAAGTTCTGATTGATATGAATTTCAGCAAGAAGAAGCTACTATTCTAATATCCTGCTTTCAAAATTCCTATAAGGATTTGTCTGGCTGTCGTGACAACAGAGTACTATATTAAACAGGCTTTGAGGCTGGTCTGTTCTGGCTTTTCACTGTTTCTAGTAGTTGTGAGGAGCGAAAGAATAGTTCACTTCCTTTCCTCTTTCCCTTCCTCCCAATGGGTGGTCCCTGTATATTATATGAAAATAACTGGATAAAATTATAATTTAAGTTTGTAAAGATTGTGATTGAGGCTAATCAACATTACTAACCCCTCAGGATCCCAGTGTGGCATGCAAAAAGGAAAGCGGCTTGGAAGCTTTCACTGCACATCTGAGAAATGAAATATTTTGAGTAAAATATGAAAACAATGGACTGATGAATAAATTTAAATGCTGAACACAGTCCAAATAGCTTTTGCCAATGCAGCTTCATGTAAGATTGCAGATGTTTGACTGCTTGCTATATAGTTTTCAAATCAATGGGACCTGTTCATTTTCCTATTGAAAATTTGGGCAGGACTGGGAATACATTAATTCCACTAGGCTAAATCCTGGCATGAAATGTGGGGTTCTACAATCCCTCTGGTGGAGATGTGCCCAGCCGGGTTTCGGGTCTTTCATCGGCCGAGGGCCCATGGGAGGGGAGGGGGGGTTGCGGTGGTTATTAAGGAGGATCTGTGTCCGAGGGAAGCCACTGTGTCTCAGACGACCGGGTGTGAGCTCCTTTTCGTGAAGTTCGGTCCCAAGGTTCAGGTGGGCTTGCTGGTCGCATACCTGGTTCCCTGCTATGCGGCAGCGGCCCTGCTTGAGCTCCTTGAGGTCATAGCTGGCATGGCGGTTGGGACCCCCAGGCTTATGGTCATGGGGGATTTCAACTTGCCATCTGCCGGCGGTGCCTCGGGGACTGCTCAAGAGTTCATGGCTTCCATGACGGCCATGGGCCTGACCCAGTTAATTCGGGACCCTACTCACGTGGGAGGTCACACCTTGGATCTGGTTTTTGTCTCTGATCAGTGGCAGAGTGATCTGGGTATAGGTGATATAGCTGTCATGGACGGATCACTCGCTCCTGAAGCTCGACTTCCGTTCCGCACCCCCTGACCACAGGGAGGCGGAACCATTAAAATGGTACCACCCCAGGCGCCTGATAGACCCTGATAGGTTCCTGACGGAGCTTGGGCCATTTCCTGAAGCTCACACACACGACTCGGTTGAGGGCTTGGTCGCCACCTGGGATAGGGTGGCTGCTGGGGCCCTTGACCGAGTCGTGCCCTTGCGGCCTCTGACCCAGTGCCGATCCCACGTGGCTCCCTGGTTTTCTGAGGAGCTAAGGGAGATGAAGCGCCGGAAAAGACGCCTAGAGAGCAGTTGGAGGGCTAGCCGCTCTGGATCTGACCGAACACTATTACGATCTTATATCAAGACGTATTTAGTGGCGATAAGGATGGCGAGGAGATCTCACCTCTCCACCCTTATTGCGTCCGCGGAAAACCGCCCAGCCGCCCTGTTTAGGGTGACCCGCTCCCTCCTGGAGGTGGGAGCACGGGAGGACCCCTTGCAGGGACGGGCTGAGGAGTTTTCTAGGTTTCTGCAGGACAAAATCGCTCAGATCCGGGACGAACTGGACTCCGACTGGGCATCTCCAGGCGGGGGGGCGGGGGTGGATATCGGTGCGGTCAATTGGGTTGAGTTCGATCCTGTTACTGTGGAGGACGTGGACAGGATACTGGGGGGACTGAATGCCACCCCCTGTTTGCTGGACCCATGACCCTCCTGGCTGGTCTTGGCCACTCGGGAGGTGACACGAGGCTGGTTCCAGGGTATTATAAACGCTTCCTTGAGAGAGGGGCTGTTACCCGCCACCTTGAAAGAGGCGGTGGTGCGGCCCCTCCTCAAGAAACCGTCCCTGGACCCAGCATTGTTATCTAACTATCGTCCTGTCTCCAACCTTCGCTTTGTTGCGAAGGTTGTTGAGAGTGTGGTGGCACGTCAGCTCCCGCAGTACCTGGATGAAGCGAGTTATCTCGACCCCCTCCAATCGGGCTTCAGGCCCGGGCACAGCACGGAGACGGCGTTGGTCGCGTTGGCGGATGACCTCTGGAGGGCCCGGGACAGGGGTTGTTCCTCTGTCCTGGTCCTGTTAGATCTCTCAGCGGCTTTTGATACTGTCGACCACAGTATCCTATTGCGGCGGTTGGAGGGGTTGGGGGTGGGGGGCACTGTGTTGCGGTGGTTCACCTCCTTCCTCTCCGACCGTTCGCAATTTGTGTTGACGGGGGGGCAGAGATCGGCCCCGAGGCCTCTACTATGTGGGGTCCCTCAGGGGTCGGTGCTCTCGCCCCTGCTGTTCAACATTTATGTAAAGCCGCTGGGTGAGGTCATCCGTGGCTTCGGGGTGGAGCTCCATCAGTACGCTGATGATACTCAGTTGTACATCTCCACCCCGGGCCACCCCAACGAAGCCGTCGAAGTGATGTCCCGGTGCCTGGAGGCCGTACGGAGTTGGATGGGTCATAACAGGCTTCGTCTCAACCCGACCAAAACCGAGTGGCTGTGGTTTCCTGCGCCCAGATACAGCCAGCTGGTTCCTTCGCTGGCCGTGGGGAGAGACGTCTTGACCCCTGTGGAAGGGGCGCGCAACTTGGGTGTCCTCCTGGACGTACGGCTGTCTTTAGAAGAACACATTGCAGCCGTCGCCAGGGGGGCTTTTTATCAGATTCGTCTGATCTACCAGTTGCGGCCCTTTCTGGATCTGGGCGCACTTCGCACAGTCACGTCCGCCCTCGTTATCTCTCGCATGGATTATTGCAATGCTCTCTACATGGGGCTCCCCTTGAAGAGTCTCCGGAGGTTGCAGTTGGTCCAGAATGCAGCCGCGCGGGTGATCGTGGGTGCCCCTCGGAGCTCCCACGTTACACCGCTTCTCCGCAGGCTGCACTGGCTTCCTGTGGCCTTCCGGATTCGATTCAAGGTGGTATTGATGGTATTTAAATTGCTCCATGGCTCGGGACCTGGGTACTTACGGGACCGCCTGCTGCCATCATCAACCTCCCGCCGCCCAGTACGCTCCCACAGGGTTGCCCTCCTTGGGGTACCACCGCCCGGCCGCTGTCGGCTGACGGCTGACGGCCTCAAGAGCTCGGGCTTTCTCTGTGGGAGCTCCCTCCCTATGGAATGATCTCCCCCCGGAGATACGAGCTATGACGGATATCCTGACCTTCCGGCACGCAGTTAAAACCCTACTTTTTAGGCAGGCTGGCCTGGCCGAGTAAATGGGTTCTGGTTTTAAACTAGTTCAGTTTTAGTAATTAATTTTTAATTTTTATCTAGATCCCTGATTTTATATTGTTGTATTTGGTTTTGATGGGACACAGCTGGAACAATCGCGTTTAATATATTTTTAACTGTATTTATAATGTATTTATGTGTTTTTAGTAGGCTGTACACCGCCCCGAGTCCCTTTTTTGGGAGAGGGAGCGGTATAAAAATATGATAAAATAAAATAAATAAATAAAATGTTGGACATCTGAATAAAAAACAAGTGATGTTAGTTTGGGTCCTTCCTTCCTTCCTTCCTTCCTTCCTTCCTTCCTTCCTTCCTTCCTTCCTTCCTTCCTTCCTTCCTTCCTTCCTTCCTTCCTTCCTTCCTTCCTTCCTTCCTTCCTTCCCTCCAGTATAATTAATTACATCACTTGTCTCTTCTCACAACAGAAATAAATATTTGGAGGTGGAGACTCACATATTAATAAATTTTTATCCCTGTTGTGTGGCAGGAAATGAGACACGCATACCCAGTTGACTCTTTTCTCTCCTTTTATTTCGTTCCAGACTGAGCGCCGGAGAAGCTGCGGCAGCCTTTCTTATAGTCGGCTGCTCGTGGCTCGCCAGCCAATGACGGCTCTTTGAATTTCCCGCCGTTGGATCAACCAATACAAGTAAGTCATGTAAGTACATAACACCCCTCCCCACTTGGTCTAGTCCAACCAATCAGAGCCCACCTAAGTTACGTAGTCACGTAGGTAGGTGGGGTTCTTATGTGTTCGACTGGACCTGCGCAAGTTAGTCATGTGTTCACCGGAGGCTGGTTCAGACGGGGTTGCTGTTTCTCCTGTCCTTTCCCGTGGAACCTCCTGGAAGGTCGAGTCGGCCATGCCGCTCCCACTAGATTTTTCCTGGCCGGTTGAGTTGGCTAGGCCATTCCCACCCAGGTTGTTTGCCTGCTGTTCGTCTGGCCTCGGATCTACTTCCCTCGGGTTGTTCCCTTCTACAGCTGCAGGTACGTGATTGCAAATACCGACTGGGGCTAGTGTTAGTGATGGTTGTGATTGTTGTGTTAGTGTTGGTTGTGTAATTGCTAAGGTTTGTTTTGCTCTTTGTGAAGGGTCTTCCCCTCCCTTGTGGCTTGTGTGTGAAGGGTCTCCCTCTTCTTGTCTAACTTTGTTTGTGGCTTGTGGAGGGTCTTCCCTTCCTTCGCAGTTTATGCTTGTAGGGTCTCCCCCCTCTCCACTTAGTTTGTCTGTGTTTCTTGGTATTGTTCTTGATCTAAGTTGGTCTATATGTCTCCTCCAGTTTCTCTCGTCTTCGGTGACCACCCTGTATGACTGGGGCCTCGTTATTTGGGTTATCATTGCAGGTATCCACAGTGATTCTCTCAAGAGGTTTTTTGCATAGACTAAGTCTCCTGTTTTAAATGTGCGGTATTTACTGGAGGAGTCTGTTGGCTTCTCTGTGCAGTATGTTGGATGTAGCCTGTCTAGGTTCGATCTAAGTTTTCTGCCCATAAGTAGTTCTGCTGGGCTTTTGTTTGTTGTCATGTTAGGTGTCATGTGTTGTATAGTTAGTAGTTTGTCTATCTTTTCATGTATTTCTCCAGGACCCAGTTTGTTTACTGTGTCTTTTGTATAACGGACCATGCGCTCCACCTGCCCATTTCTGGTCGGATGAGCCAGCGCTGTCAGTGCATGTCTTATTCCTTGTGTTGCTAAAAATCCCTTGAATGCTGTTATTGTGAATTGTGACCCGTTATCGGATACAATCACATCTGGCAACCCATGTGTTGCAAATAGTTTCCTGAGTTTTCTAATTACCGCTTCTGTAGTGGTTGTGTGCATGATGCTTACTTCTAGCCAATTCGAGTAAGCATCTACAACTATTAAGAATGTGTGTTCTTTGGTTGGTCCTGGAAAATCAATGTGTATCATTGACCATTGTCCCCTGGGTGTCTCCCATTCCCTAATCGGTGCCTGTAGTGGTGTGGATCTGGATTCTTGACAACGTCTACACGGCTACCACTCCCCTATGTTTTTATCCATCCCTGGCCACCATATGTAACTCCTCACCATTCTAACGATTCCCGGGTGCCCTTCATGTAATAGTTCAAGTATTTGTTCCCTTAATTTCTTCGGTATAACTACTCAATCCCCCCACAGTATATATCCTTTTAACATTGATAATTCAGTCTGTCTATTTTTAAACGGTTTTACAGTCTCATCGCTAATAGTCTCTGGCCATCCTTTGCTTACCCAAGTTATAATTCATGCCAGAATTCTATCTCTCGCGGTTTCCTTAGCAATGTCTATGGCAGTCATAGGTAAGTTCGGCAGGGTCTCGATTTGCAGGGTTGACGTGGTTGGTGCTGGGTCATTGTCTCCGTCTGGTAGGGGGCAGTGACTCAATGTGTCAGCATGTGTTATAGTATTTCCAGTTCGGTAGATTAATTTGTAGTTATAAGCAGCCAGGAATTCGGACCATCTTGTCATTCATGGTGACAGTATATTAGGTGAAGCTTTGTTTCTGGCGAGTATTCCCAGGAGTGGTTTATGGTCAGTAATTAGCAAAAAGGTTCTGCCATACAGATATTCGTGGAATTGTTTAATTCCAGATATAGCTGCCAGTGCTTCCTTATCTAGTTGGCTGTAGTTTCTTTCCGTTTTTGAGAGGGTTTTCAAGTAGAATGCAAGAGGTGCTTCTCTTCCATCTGGTAAGACATGGCTGAGTATGGCGCCCATGCCAAAAGGTGATGTGTCGCATGTTAGTGTAAGCAGAAGTGTCTCGCTATATTGAATGAGTACTTCGTTGGATGTTAGATTTTTATTTCCTGGAAAGCTGTTTTTTCTCATTTTCCCCAGTTCCAGGTGGCTTCCTTATCGAGTAATCTATGCAGAGATTCCGCTATCATTGCTTTCTGTGGCAAGAATATTTTGTAAAAATTAATAAATCCCAAGAATGCCTGTAGCTCTGTTTTATTATTTGGGGTGGGTGCTACCTTTATTGCTCTGACTTTGTCTTCCATGGGGTGGATCCACTCTTTGTCTATAAGGTATCCCAGGAATTCTACTTTGTCAGTGGCCAGTTTGCACTTTTCTTTTTTTACCTTTAGTCCTGCCTTTTTAAATTTGTTTAGAACTTCCTTTAGGCGGTCCTTTAGTTGTTCTTTGTCTTTGGCTGATACTAACACATCATCAAAGTATGGAACCACCCTCTTTATTCCTTGCAGTAGGCATTCCATTAAACTTTGGAATATCCCGGGGGCACTCTGACTCCGAATTGTAACCTGTTACATTTGAATGCCCCCCGATGTGTAACAATCTTTTGTGCCTCTGCCGTTAGCAGGTCAACAGGTAATTGTTGGTAGGCCTGTGCTAGATCCAGTTTTGCGAATATTCTTCCCCCCACTATTGAGTGTAATAGGTGCTGGACTATCGGAATCGGATGCGCACTTTGTTGTAACACGTGATTAAGGGTTGCTTTGTAGTCCCCACAGATTCTTATTGACCCTTCTGGCTTAATAGGGGTAACGATAGGAGTTTCCCACCTTGCGTGGTCTGTCGGTTCCAGTACCCCCTGTTGTATAAGCTTATCTAATTGTTCATCTATTTTTCATTTTAATGCGAATGGGACTCGCCTCGCCTTTAATCTTATAGGGTTTATGTTTGGGTCTAAGTTAAAGGAAATTGGGGGGCCCTGGTATTTGCCGAATTCTCCATTGAAGACATCTTGGAATTCTTTCATCAGGTCCTCTTCCCAATCATTGTCAACGATCTGGTTTATTCCGGTTACTCTGATTCCTAGCGGTGCAAACCAGTTGAGTCCCAATAGGCTGGGTCAGTTCTGGTCAACAATAGTCAATGGGAAGATTTCAGTGTGATTTTTGAACTTAACTTTGAAATGTCCTATACCTACTACAGGAATTTTGTTCCCTTGATAGTCTTTCAGTGTGAGTTCTTGTGTCTCCAGCTCTTCCCTTCTTATATCAGGAATCAGGTCTTTTATGGTATCCCATGATACCATTGATAGGTACGAGTCGGAGTCTACTTCCATCTCACATGTTTGTCCATCGATTGTAACTTATACATGTACTTTTTCGTAATTCTCGTGCTCGAGTGTCCGATAGTTACTGTCTGGTGTGTTTCTTCTTTCTATATGTCGTTTCTCTGTCACACTTATTTCTGTTCTCTTGGCTCCAAAGGCTCCCTGTTTGTCTATCTTTCTCATGCTCCCTCAGGGGTGGACTCCATCTTTGGTGGGGGCTATAGCTGTACCTTGATCGGCATGCTCTCACTATGTGTCCCCGCCGGTCACATTTTCTACAAATGGCATCACTAAAATGGCACTCGGAATGTGGATGGTTTCCCCCACACCTGGCACACTGGAATTCTATCTTCCTGCCACCCCGCTCCCATCTACTTTTTCCCGAGCGGAGTTGGTTTACCTCTTCTTCATCCTCGTCACTTTTGGATAGGGATTCGATGTCCTCGTGGTGTGTTGTGGCCATGGTTTCGCTCGCCTCCGGCTGTGGGAGAGCTTTTTTGTTTTCTTCTGATGTTTTATTTATTTTCTGCATTGTTGTGGCTGATCTGTGGGTGGCTTCCATGGCGGTGGCTTCTTCTATTGCTTTGGTTATGGTTATTTTGGGTCGCATTAGTAATCGACCCTGTAATGTAAGGTCCTTGAGCCCCAGGACCATGCGATCCTGCAGTGCCTCGTCTAGGTTCAGGAAGTTGCATGCTCCACCGATATCTTGGAGTGCTGCCATGAAATTGGCAATACTTTCATCTTCTCTTTGTTTATCAAGTAAAATTCATGTCTTTTGATGAGGCTTGAGACGGTTGGTGTATGGTGAGTTCGTAATAGTTTCTCCAGGTCCGGCCACGTCATGGTCTTTACATCAGTGGGTGCTGCCAATGCTTTGGCCATCTTGAATATGGCAGGTCCGCAGTGGGTGAGAAAAATGGCTCTTTTCCGATGTTCTGATATTCCGTGAGATCACTGCTTTCCAAAAACATCAGGAAACGGTCGACATACAATTGCCATTCTTCGGTTGCTGGATTGAATTGTGTGGGTGGCGAGTTGTTCCCAGACATTCTGCCTTGCTTGGTCTTCGTTGCCACGTCCTCAACTGGGTACTCTGTCTCACTATCCCACCCTCATCGCCAGTGTTGTGTGGCAGGAAATGAGACACACGTACCCAGTTGACTCTTTTCTCTCCTTTTATTTCGTTCCAGACTGAGCGCCGGAGAAGCCATGGCAGCCTTTCTTATAGTTGGCTGCTTGTGGCTCGCCAGCCAATGACGGCTCTTTGAATTTCCCGCCGTTAGATCAACCAATACAAGTAAGTCATGTAAGTACATAACAATCCCATTCTAAGTATTTTCTTGAATTTTTGTTTTTCATTTGGCAGACTGATATGGATATTATCAGCAAGGCCGAAGAATACAGTGAATCCTAATACAGAGGACAAACAAACTTATTACAGGCACTAACAGTTTAATTCACTTGGATTTTTCAAATCTGGCTAATCCAACTAAAATTATTGTGATTTTATAACAGATTGTGGTATTCTGTATTTTTGAGAATGGAAAAAAAATAATATTCAGTTGATTGCTATATAATTCTTTTATGTGAAACTGGAATTTGAGACAAACAATGGTCAGGTTGTTTATATACAGGTGAAACTCGAAAAATTAGAATATCATGCAAAAGTTTATTTATTTCAGTAATGCAATTTAAAAGGTGAACCTAATATATGAGATAAACTCATTACATGCAAAGCAAGATAATTCAAGCTGTGATGTGTCATAATTGAGATGATTATGGCTTACAGCTCATGAAAACCCCAAATCCACACTTTTGAATGGCCTTTTCCTGACAATCCTCTCCAGACTGTGGTCATCCCTGCTGCTTGTGCACCTTTTTCTTTCACACTTTTCCCTTCCGCATAACTATTAATGTGCTTTGATACTCCACTTTGGGAACATCCAAGTTCTTTTGCAGTTACCTTTTGAGGCTTTCCCTCCTTATGGGTGATTATGGGGGCGTCGCGAAGCTCCCATGTGACGCCTCTCCTGCGCGAGCTGCATTGGTTGCCGGTGGCTTTCCGGGTTCACTTTATGTTCTAGTTTTGACCTTTAAAGCGATCCATGGCATTGGGCCAGGCTACCTGCAGGACCGCGTTCTGCCGGTGATCTCCAACAGACCTGTGCGTTCCCACAGGGAGGGACTTCTCCGGGTGCCGTTGGCTTCTATGTGTCGTCTGGCGGCCCCCAGGAATAGGGCCTTCTCTGTGGGGGCCCCTGCCCTCTGGAATAGTCTGCCCCCAGAGATACGCACCAGCACGGACCTGAGAGCCTTCAGATGGGTGTTAAAAACCTGGCTCTTCGAGCAGGCTGGCCTGGGCTGATACAAGATTTTAACTGTCTCCCGTTTTAAATTGGGTTTTAAATATTTGGGGTTTTAATTAGTTATGGGGGTGGGTAAACTTTTAATTATACAGCCTAAATTATTTAATTCATTTTAATTTTTGTATTGTGTATTGGGGTAGGATCGGCTGTGCACCGCCCTGAGTCCTTCGGGAGAAGGGCGGTATATAAGTGCATAAATAAATAAATAAATAAATAAGTAAATAAATGGAGGGTGTCAATGATGGTTTTCTGCACAACTGTCAGGTCAGCAGTCTTTCCCATGATTGTGATTCCTACTGAACCAAACTGAGAGACTATTTAAAGGCTCAGGAACCCTTTGCAAGTGTTATGGCTTAATTAGCTGATTAGAGTGGGACACTTTGAGCCTAGAATATTGAATCTTTTCACAATATCCTAATTTTCTGAGATTATGGATTTGGGGTTTTCATGAGCTGTAAACCATAATCATCTCAATTATGACACATCATGGCTTGAACTATCTTGCTATGCATGTAATGAGTCTATCTCATATATTAGGTTCACCTTTTAAGTTGCATTACTGAAATAAATGAACTTTTGCATGATATTCTAATTTTTTGAGTTTCACCTGTATTTATTACTACCCCTGTGTCTAAAATAGCACTTGAGTAATCACCCATGTGCACATTTGTATTAGTTCAACATTATAGCTTCAGAATGCGTACCATTAAAGCAAACTTATACTGTAATCTTGTGTACAGGGGAAAAAAAGGCTTGTTGCAATGTCTTTTTAATCTCAGGCTGCAGTGTAGAAAAGAAAGAATAGGGAGTATAGATGACCTTATTTCGCCTTACAGTAAATAATCCTTGCTAATTCTTGCTAAGAAATGTAATGATATAAAAAGTAGCATGCTTACTTTGATGCATTTTGTTAATAAAAGAATTGGGGGGCAGGAATCCAAAGAGTGACTGTCGTACTATCTTTTTTATTAAATCCAATGATCCCACAGGCAGCCCTGGTCATGCATTGCACATATTTCTATCAGTGACATTTGACTCATTAATTACAATGTGCTTCTCATACCATGCTCAGTGTTCATGAACACAAAGAGGAAAATACTATGTTGTAAAGTCCTTTTTGGGGATTTTGAGAGGAATCCTGTTAGCTTCTATGGTAATGACTGCTAGAAGATTAACTCTTAAGTTTCATTAGGTATTTCTTATGTTCATATATTGTCTTTGTATAAGCTGTGAAGACATTTCTACATTAGTGTATTTTGTAATAATTATTTAATTTGATACTTTTTTTAAAAAAAAGTATTCTTATATAAAACTAATATGCTTCTATGTGTATTGGAATGCATAATACATTTTTATATGGGAGATGAAGGAACATAATATTGTAGGTCATCCAGAATCCCTATATTAGTAAGAAGGATAGCATAGAAAAGAAAAATAATAGTAAAACAAAATAATAAAATGAAATAAAATAAAACAATTAAAAAATTAAAAATAAATAAATAAAATAAAAATAATATAAAAATATCTGGGATGTACTTCTGACAGTCTTGTAAGGCAGCCCAGGCAAGAAATACACTCAGGACTATGAGCTCTAACTTTACTGTAAGGTTATATTAACAGAATCTTTCAAGGCAGAAAGTCTATTTCTCCCCCTCACCTTTGCATTTCAGATAACAGATAACAGCTAATCAGAGTTGGAAGGGACCTTATAGGTCATCTAGTCCAGCCCTCCACACAAGTGGGAGACCCTACACCATTTCTGACAAATGGCAGTCCAATCTCTTCTTGAAGGTCACAAGTGATGGCTCTCCCACAACTTCCGAGGGCAACTTCCATTGGTTGATTGTTCTGTCAGAAAGTTTCTCCTTATTTTCAGGTTAAATTTCTCCTTGTTCAGTTTCCATCCATTATTCCTTGTCTGACATACAGGCATTTTAGAAGATAGCTTCACTCCTTCCTCTCTGTGGCAGCCCCTCAAATATTGGAAGACTGCTATCATGTCTCTCCTCGTCCTTCTCTTCACAGATTAGCCATGCCCAGTTCCTGTAACCATTCTTCATATGTTTTAGTCTCCAGTCCCCTAATCATCCTGGTTGCTCTTCTCTGTACTTTTTCTAGAGTCTGAACATCTTTTCTTTAATGTGATAAACAAAACTGGATGCAGTATTCTAGATGTGGTCTTACTAAGGCTTTATAGAGTGGTATTAGTACTTCACTTGATCTCGATTGTATCCCTCTGTTAATACAATTTAGGATTGCATTAGCTTTTTTGGTGGTGGCTGCACACTGCTGGCTCATGTCATAGCTGGTTGTCCACTAAGACTCCAAGATCCCTCTTACAGTTAGTGCTATTGAGCCTGGTTTCACCCAGTGTATATGTGTGCTTTTGGTTTTTCTTGCCTAAGTGTAGGACTTTACTTTTCTCTACACTGAATTTCATTTTGTTAGATAAGGCCCAGTGTTGTAATCTGTCAAGATCTATCTGGATATTGAGCCTGTCTTCTTGGGTGTTAGCTATTCCTGCCAGCTTAGTATCATCTGCAAATTTGGTAAGTTCCTCTTCTATTCCCTCATCTAAATCGTTAATAAAGATATTGAAGAGTACTGGACCTAAGACAAAACCTTGTGGCATCCCACTGCTTACTTCCCTCCATGTAGACTTAGACTCATTAAGGACTACTCATTGACTATTGTTTATCAGCCAGTTGTGAGTCCATCTAGTGGTGGTGCTATCTATTCCACTTTTTTCTACTTTACTAAGAAGTAGGTTGTGATCTACTTTGTTGAATGCCTTTCTGGAATCTAAATATATTATGTCCACAGTATTTTGCTGGTCTACTATAAGCTGGTCTTCAATAAACTAGGGAGAATCCCTTACCATAACTCCACTTCTTTTGTTGGTTCAGCTGCCTCTTATCAGACCATTGCCTAGTCTGAGGCAATGGTCTTTCTACTCTGTCCCAAAGTCATTTCCATATACTATTAGAAGATTTTCCAGAATTAACTTATGTTCCTCAATGGATTTGTCATCAAAAAGTGCATAAGGGGAAAAGGCCACAGTTTGCTTAGTGAAAAAACACATTTCTTTAGGGATTACAACTATATCTATCATACATACTATTTCCTATTTACTTGGAAAGAAGGTAAATTTAGACCAAATATCAGATGAAGAAAAATATTTAAATTTTTAATCTAAAGCAGTTGCGTGAAGCATTTAACTTGAAATGCTGCATTATCAAAATTCAAATTATGTGAAACCCTAACACTACCTTTGACAGAGATCATAATACAGTGTTCTTTATCAAATGAGAGGTAGTAAACATGCATGTTCAAGGAAGGAGGAAAGGAAGGAAGGAAGGAAGGGAGGGAGGGAGGGAGGGAGGGAGAGAGGGAGGGAGGGAAGAAGGGCATTTTTTTGTCTCATGATTTTTCCCTCAGAATCTGCTAGAAAAAAAAGGTGATATTGCAATTTAGCCAAGGCTCATTAATGATTTTAATTATATTGAATTGAATACTTTATTTGGTCAAATGTGATTAGACATGTAGGGAATTTATCTCCAGTACAAAAGTACTCAATGTACATATAAAACAACAAAATACAATAAAAATGGTGGGTGGGGAGAAAAGAAGATAATAAGAAAGATAAATAATAATACTACAGCCGTACTACATGGGTAAGTATATATAGACATTAGACAGCACTGTGGGAATTAGATGTTCAGCAGGCTGATGGCACAAGGGAAAAAAACTGTCCCTTGTCCACTTGTTTTGGCAATGCCCTATACAGTAATGCTGTTCTCAAATGTTAAAATATTCTTGTACAGATTATTATTTCTTCATAAGACTTGGCCTGTGAAATTATGTATGTATTGGAAAAAAAGATCATTATCCAGTTTGCTTATGTGGACAAGCATTAAGTGGAACATGGATGTGTGAAGAAAGATACCATATCTTATCTCCTAGCAGAAATCCATTATTTTTCTTCCTGCTAGTATAGATGCTGTGGGTTATTAAGCAACGTCTCTGTTGGGCCACGCTATTACAGGAAACAAAATGAATGGGAAGCTGTTTCTTGCAACATGCTCATGAGCTCATACTGAAGAAGGTTTAATGGTTACTATTTCAAAAATGATGTAGCATTACTAATCGGCACAGAAGAAAGAATAACCATACACATTTTATCAGCACACAGTATAACGAAAACTAATGAAGTTTATGGGCAAGTGACACATGTTCACACAGTTACAGTTATGAGTAGATCGTTGGATTTGGTTCACTGTCATATTTAATTAATTACTACACTCTACACTACATCATATCATCACTGATCAACTCACCTTCAATTCTTTATATAATGTTCTCTTGATGGGCTGTAAATGTGAGAAGGAACATGGCTTTTCAAATAAAAACAATGACATCTAAGATGAAGGAAGATACTAAGTCACCTTTTAAGTAACTTAACTGCTTGTACAGTACATACAAGCCTAATTGACTTTGTGGGACTCCCCTGTCCCATATCCCAAGTTAAGATTTAGAGAATTCTAACTATAAAATATTTCAGCTTCTAAATATGAATAGTTTGTTTTTTCTATAATCTCAAAAGCAAAATCATTTCTATGTGCCTGCTATATGAAATCAACCTTACATTTAATAATACAGTTTTTGGATAGTAATTTATCAGTCCCCAAGTTTCTCATCCTTCTGTATAAAGACCCATGTGACATGGGAAGCTGGTGTGACTTGATAAGCTAAGCCTTTTGTAAGCAAATTGTAATACTAGAGAAAATCAGGGTGAAGCTTCATGATTAATAGCAATAGCACTTAGACTAATATACTGTTTTACAGTGCTTTACAACCCTCTCTAAGCAGATTACAGAGTCAGCATATTGCCCCGAACAATTTAAGTCCTCATTTTACCCATTTCAGAAGGATGGAAGGCTGAGTCAAACTTGAGCCTGGTGAGATTTGAACTGCCAAATTGCAAGCAGCTGGCAGTCAGCAGAAGTAGCCTGCAGTACTGCAGTCTAACCACTATGCCACCATGGCTCAATCAATATCAAGTGTCTTCTCGAACCCTTGCAAATTCAATAAAAAGTGCTTGGGCCTTTTTGGAAGTTGTGGGATATTATATATAATATTTAATTTGACCTTCTGCCATTTTCTGATAGCATTTCCAACTAGTTTTCTGACCCATCTCTTACAAAGTATTTCTCTCCATATGCATTTTCAACACAAATAATAAAGAAATAAATCAGTTAGCATGGCTTTTCATTTATAATAGAGCAGTCCAGTATAATCCATAATCCATCTATTCATAATTCTACCCACCCCTCCGAAAGTTAGAATGGTGATATTTAAATAACAACTAGAGGCTATTCTCAAAAGTTTAATTTAGTCCATGCATAAAGACAGATATTCAGTACCAATATTTGATTGGGTTTCCTTTTGCAAACAAACAAAATACAAGCATCCATACAAGACACCTGGCCTTTGATACACATATAATTTATTTCATGCTCTCTGCCTCCAACCTATCTCCAGTTCAATAAAACTTCATGAATTAGACTCTTGCTTCATTCCTTGGCATCTGCTGTACACAGCTGCTGTGTTGGCTCGTGATACTGCACAGCTTCTAGCAATAGCTGGTGATTGGTTCATGTTTTCCAATATAAAACTGCTCTTTTGACATGACTTTTACTCTGAATGGGTCACCTAGTTTGCTATTTTGAAAGACTCCAAAGTCAACTTTCTACTCTGAGAATTTAGATATACATGTTTAGAGTTCACTGAAATGTTAAATGTTTCTTATGTGTCATTACAGTACCAGAATTCTCCTCAAATTCTTGATGTAAAAATGCTGTAAAGGTTTTTTTTTTCCTATTTCCTAATGTAGTGTTGTTGCAGTGGTTCTCAAACTATTGTTTTCCTTCCTTGTATTTTTTATTTCAGTAATAAAAATTATTCTTATATAGAGTTTGCATGTACTACTTTGTTACATCTAACACTGATCTTCAGAATCCTTCTTGTTGCAACTGAAATAGCATTAAAGTTGCTAAATGAATAAACTATATGAAGAGCCAGGAACCAATAGTTGATATATTTATTTAGTGGATTAATGTAGTTGCTGGTTTGATATATGAGCCTAATATTGGCTCATAACATGATAAAATAGCAGCCAGGAAAAATGCAAGCCACACCCCAACATTCAACATAACCCAGCAAAGGGCACTGTTCCCAGGGTGAGGAAAACCATTAAGTCGAGAGAGAGCTGGTATCTTTCAAGGCCATCACAAGACTATCTGCTGAGCAAGAAAGAAAGAAAAAAAAATCCTAGTATTTAAACCTAATGAATAGATCAATGCAAGGATTTTGATTACGGTATAGTTCAGGGGATAAATATTTTTGCCCATGTTTAGCTTCATTCTTGTGTATAAGAAACTAAACATGATACAATGTGTCTGAACATTTTAATGAATAAGCCAAGTTCTGAATAAGGAGTTGGAGGACCAGTGAGCAAAATTTACAGCTGTGGCTGGAATGAAGCCTGAAACCTGTGTATCCATGTAATTATAAGCTTATTGGTGTCATTACAGTATTGGAACATTTTTTTTTCTATTATGAATCTTTTCTGTCTGCATGTTTGTGTATACATGTGGGCATATGAGAGCCAGTATAGTATTGTGGGATCCACAAATGGCTTTTTGAGGAGGGGATGGACAAAGGCCTTCTTAAATGGTAAAGGGACAATCTCCTCATTAAAGGAAGAATTCACCACAAGAGCTCACTTACCCATCAGCCATTCAACTTCCTTTAATGCACCAGGAAGGTTCTAAAGCAGGGTTGTCAAACTCATGGCCCATGGGCTGCATGCATCATGTGCTGGCCATGGCCAGGCCTGGTTTAGCCAAGCGGGGGGGAATCCCAATAAGTCACATGACTCTGCTGTGATGACATGAGTTTGACACCCCTGATCTATAGGGATGGTGGCTGAGTTCACAGTCCTAAAGACCCTGTCCACTCCATCAGGCCTGATATTTTCAAACCATTTCTAGATAACTGGACAAAACATTTCCCCAATATCTCTCCTGAAGCTACAACAAGCTCAGTGTCCAACTGTGAGCACATCTGAGTGACTTTGTTTGACAGATGCTGAGCTAGTTCTTTCACACACTTCTACAAAAGACTCCTCTTTGCCCAACAGGGAGCTTGTCACCTGAAACAGGGCTTCAGGATGACTATCTGCAGATGTAATAATGGTGGAGAAAAAAACTCATTTTCTGCCACATGATAGGCCTTAATCATGATTTGAACCCATGTCCAGGCAAATTCATTCCCAGTAGAGCACTAGCAATGCATTCTTCTCTTGCTTCAATTTTTTAAGTTCCTCTGTAAACCATGGGGAATGGGGGGGGGGATTTTCCACAAGAGGGGAGGAGTCACATAAGCATGATTTAGTCTACCACAGGAGTGTCAAACCCGCGGCGTCATAGCGGCATCATGTGATGTATCGCAACTTTTTTCCCCTTCGCTAAACTGAGTGTGGGTGTGGCCAGCATGTGATGCATCCGGCCCATGGGCCACAATTTTAACAGCCCTGGTCTACAGTCACAGCCATTCTTCCGTTCCAAGCAGTGATCAAGGCCTTGGATGGACCTTGCAGTAGATGAGCAGGAACAACTCCCAGCTCCCTTTGAAACCATCCAGGTCCATCAATCACCCAGTTGGACCAAGTAATATGATCATTTATCTCTCTGAAAACATTATTTCCACGCTGCCAAAATTATTGCATTAAGCATTGGATTCTAACCCAGTTTGGAATTAACTAGCCTCTTGAAATAAGAAACAATTTTATTACTATCAAGAAGTACTGCTTTTTCCTGTCAGCTCTTCCAAATTGAGATGTTCGTTTTTTTAAAAAAAAAAAAGTATTAAGATTTGGTGGCTGATTGCAATGCTGAAACATTATAGAGTTTCACTGATTTCATTCTCCACCTCCACCTCACCTTCTACAGAGAAGATGGTAGAAAAATAAGGATTTTTTTTCACAGAGCTAAGAACTTTTTTGATCCCAAGATCACAAGTTCTGATCTGTTTAAGCTGCAGAGTCCTGAGGCTTAGCCAGAAGGCAGTTAAGATCAAAGCCAGCTGCCCTGCCAGGCTTCAGAAAGAGAATGGTTAATCATTTGTAATATAAATGGAGTTGGAGAGCTCAGAAAACATAGCTCAAGTTTGTAGGGAGCAGCATGCTACTTGTTTGTGGAAAGCACCTTAAAAACAAAAACCTCTCAGCAGGGAGGGATTTATTAATGGGAAGAAAAACCTGAAATAGGCTATTGAATTGTTAAGTAATTTTTGGCTAAAACAAAATGCAAAGCAGAGCCTCTCCCACTATATATCAATGGAGACTGTGTGGAAAGAATTTATAGTTTTAAATTTCTAGGAACTCATATTTCTGACAACCTTACTTGGTTGGTCCACACTATGGCCACTGCAAAGAAGCGCCTGCACTTTCTGAGGCTGCTGAAAAAGAGTGGTCTGGGTGAGAAGTTGCTGGTTACTTGTTACCGTTCTACCATTGAGAGCATTTTGGCATACTGTGTAACAGTGAGATATGCTGGATGCTCTGCAGTGGATAAGAAGATGCTCCAGAGAGTTATAAACACAGCACAAAAAATCACCGGTTGCTCTCTTTCTTCTTCGGAAGAGTTTGCGAAGACCAGGCTCCTCTCCAGCGCACTAAAAATCTCCACAGACCATTCTCATCCTGGACATTCATATTTTGAATTGTTACCATCAGGGAGGCATTATAAGGGTCTTAAAATAAGGACTAATAGACTGAGAAATAGTTTCTTTTCCAAGGCAATAATTGTCTTGAATCAAACAATGCATATGTGATTTAGCCCTATGTATATAGTGGCATTTTTAAACTATCTAACTTACTATATGTTTTAGATAGGTTTTAGACTAGGTTTTTAATTATTATTATTTTAATTATTTTAATTTTTAAATACTCTGTAGTGTGATTGTGATGTGGTGTTTGGGGCATTGTGCTGAAGTAGTTTTCAAATTTCATTGTATTCGTGGAATGCAATGATAATAAAGGTATTCTATTCTATTCTATTCTATTCTATTCTATTCTAAAGTATTTCAAAAATGATACAGAAGAATGTGAGAAGTAAACTGAGCTGAGAGAAATTCTACCAAGAGGGATCAGTAGCTCCCATCTGAAACTTGACACTAACAGTGTAAATATAGACATATCAATGGGTTGAGCCTAATGGTCTTTCTTGAAATCAAATCAATAGCACTTCTACAAATTAGTAGAAAAATGAGGCAATACGGTAATGACATAGTAAAAAGGATTCATTTAATTATTAGATGATTCTTATGATGCCCTTCCCTAAATACTTTCAGGGCAATTGATTTATTTGCCTTTTCCAATCTGGCATACTCCCAGGTAATAGGGATTGCAACGTGCTGGCTGAGGAGTTTGTAACAGGATGTCCCAGTGTAGCTAGAAAGCACTAGGTTGAAAAAGGATGTTTTAGGATAATTAAAGAAATAATGATAATAATAAAGGACAAATTCAGCAATTTTCAGAGGACAAGGAAATAAAATACCAAAATGTCAGAAGGGAATAGATAATTTATTATATACAGATAGCCTTTACCTCATTTGAACCATTTGTTCACTATCTATTCAAAGTTACAATGAAAAAAGTACTTACCACCCGTGCCTGAAGTTTTAATGATGGCAACACTCCTGGTCATGTGAACAAAATTGGGCATTTGACAGACCATCCACACTTATAACCAGAGCGGTGCCATAATTGCCCAACTAATTCCAATCTATGTATTTTTGGCTGCCCCGCATAGTGGTATATATTGATTGAGGTAACTGAGATTCCAAGAGCAACTGTGGCGTTGACCTACTCTGCAGCACTAACCCAACTCATGTGCATCTCACTGGGTTTCCCTGGGCTTCATCCACCTTTATGTAACATCCCTTACCTGGTTCCCTCCTAACAATCTATGATTTTCAATAAATGACAACAGCCTGGAGTGCTGGAATGTGGTCACTAAACAAGAAGTCAAATGACATCTTGTGTTAAAATAAAATCAGGTTACTAGTAAAAATTCAGGAACCAATTATGGTTGTAAACTGAGAACTACATAAAGAACCTAATCTACTTGCTCATTTGGTAGATTATCCCAGAACATTACATGGAAGAATATAGTCTGCTGATTCTTCAAGATCTTTCAATAGATTTCAGTACTATGAACTCTAGTATCTTTTTGGATTGCTTGGATGGATTGGGTCTTGGGATCAATATTTGGTAGTAGCTTTGATTCTTCCTGGTTGGGCATAGCTGCAAAAGGTTTATTTTATTTTATTTATTTATTTGATATGTCAATCGCTTTCAAGATAGTATGTATAAGTATAAACATGAAGAAGAATACAGAAAATAGGTACGAATAAATGGGTACAATAGGACAGGGACAGTAGGCACAATTGTGCACTTATACATGCCCCTTACAGACCTCTTAGGAATGTGGGGAGGTCAATAGTGGATAGTTTAAGGTTAAACGAATTGGGGTAGAGGATGTAACAAGAGAATCAGGTAGTCAGTGCATTCCAGGCATTGACCACTCTATTGCTGAAGTCGTACTTTCTGCAATCAAGTTTGGCGTGGTTTACATTGAGTTTATATCTGTTGTGTGCTCTTGTATTGTTGTGGTTGAAGTTGAAGTAGTCATTGACTGGTAGGACATTGTAGCAGATAATTTTGTATACTACGCTTAAATCTAACCGTAGGCAGCATAGTTCAAGGTTGTCCAAGCCCAAAATTTCAAGCCTGGTGATATAGAGTATACTATTGCAAGCAGAGGAATGTAGTACTCTTCTCATTAAATACTTCTGGATTCACTCAATTATATTAATGTCTGATATACAGTGTAGATTCTAGACAGATAAGCTGTATTCGAGTATTGGTCTAGCAAAGGTATTGTATACCCTAGTTAGATATTCAATATTACCGGAGGTTGATATTATCTATAAAATTTAGAAGAGCGCATTGGCTCAGACTTTGGGATGCTGGCGGATGATTGGCAGGCTTACTTTCAAAACCTGATTACTATCACAGGATGGGGTGAACTCCCATCACAAATTCCAGCCAACTCAGCAGTTTAAACGCAGGTGACTGCAAATACATAGATGGGTAACACTTTATTGAGCAGCTTAACATGAACATGAAAGAACCCCCAACTGGGTGTCCCCTGGGCAATGGTGATGTCATCAGCAGATCGTTTTACCATGGAAGTACTGCACTGCTTCTGACAGTAGTAGTACCTATACAATCTAAATGACATAGGGCAGGGGTGTAAAACTTGTGTCATTATGGCAGCATCATGTGACATATCATGATTTTTTTCCTCTTTATGACATGTGGGCACAGCCAGCAGAGGTCTTTAGGGTTCCTTTTTCCATTCTAAATTGCTCAGCAACTCAAATCATCAGAGATATATACAATCACTTGTCTGGCATGTGTGGCTCCCAAGCTACACAATGCACTCCCACAAAAGGTGACTTTGGAGCCCTCTATATATTTTGGAAGCTGGTAAAAGCACATCCCTTCTCTCATGAGGTTAATTGTTAATTAATACATTTTCGCCATTGTTCCATATCTGTCTTTCACTGCCTTAAAGTTGCTTTGTTTAAACTTGGAAGGTTGCTTTTTTTTTACCTCCTTTAAGCCACACTAAATGTCAAATAAATACATTGAAAAGTGGGTGAAAATCCAACAATAAATCATTTTGCAAAAAAGAAAGAGTGCTAACAAAGAGTTTTCTTTGTTCTCTTAAAACTGCCTTTTGGCAAGGACCATAGTAATTCTCTGAAGAGCCTACGAGCCATATTTCCCTTACATTTTTTTTCTTTGAATATAGCAAAGCTGGTTTTATTTAATAAGACATCATTGGAACACAAGAGGGGAGAGAGAGAGAGAGAGAGAGAGAGAGGGAGGGAGGGAGGGAGGGAGAGGGAGATGATAGATAGTCAGAACATTTGCTACCCCCAAAGCTTTTTTTCAGTAATCCCTTTGTTCTTCCAGTTTATGAGTATTTTTCCCCTGTAAATGTCTGAGATTTTTTTTTTTTTGTTACTTCAAATTTCATCAAATTCCTTAAAACAAAGCAAAACCAACCAATCAATCCTCTTTAGTCTTTGTGCAGCTTTAACTAGGGATAGGCTCAAATACCTACAATTCATTCACCATTCTTTTGGCAGGCAGGCAAATTGAAATCAGCCATTTTATTCCCCTTTCAGACTTGTAATTCATCTTCTCCTAAGGCAGTTTCAGGTGAATTATAATTCAACAACATTAAAAGATTCTTTCCTCCCCACATGTTCTTCTTTCTTTACCTTTTATTTTAAAGAAAGAGACAGTATTGCTTTTCAACAAGTTAAAACTGAATAAGGTACAGGAGGTAATGAAGACTGGTATCCGAATGATACGCCCAGAACTGTAAACTCCTCCTCTCACTCTCCATTGTTTTATATCTTTCCCAAATGATTTCATCTCCTCTTCTATTATAGCTGGTAGCAAAATATTCTTCTTCAAATCCATTGTAGGAAGTTAGCATCCACTCCTCTCCTAGAAAAATTGAAATAGCCTAGGAAATATTAAAAAGGCAGAATATTTCTCCTAAAAAGAATAGTCACCTCAGAAGCAGAATCTCACCCCCACCTTTGTTAATGGGTGGGCCATTAAGGCCTGGGCCAGAATACTTTACATAAGAAGGAACTCCAGGTAAAAGCTATAGAAATTGCCAAAAGCCCTTTTAAGGGCATAATCACCCAGCAAGGCTAAACCAAGCCTAGAACTCAGGACAGCCTACAGAGTTGCCCCTGAGAGTCTGAAACCAATTAGAATACAAGCTCCAATTCAAATCCCAACAGAGGGTATAAAACCCAGGCACTCTCAGCACCTAAACCCTTTTTCCCCTTCTCTTCTCACCTTGAAGCATGTGATCATTCTTCTCTGGAGCTTCAGGCCATGTGGTCCTGTAACCATTAAACTTTCCAAGCAGCCTCCATGTTTCCAGTGTGTTTTTCCCCACTTGGAACTGAACCCAGAAGGATATTTCTTTCAACACCATAAACAGGAAATATAGCGCAGTAGAAATGTTTTCTCTTACATTAACAAAAGAAAATTGGAAGACCATTTGAAGGATGCACAGATCTAATTCCACTTACTTTAAAAGAAATATATTTCATCCATATCTTTTATACCTACATAAAGCTTGGAAAAGGGCTTTACGGATTGCAGGCACTCAGAATCTTCCTCATGTGGGCATCTGGCATCTGAGCAGCTTTGTACAAAACTCAGAGTCATTTTGAAGTTTAACGTAGGAACCTTTTGTAATGTTTTCTCCTTCAGTTGTACCTGAAGTGAGATCCCATCCAAGAAAAAAAAACAGAAAGTCCCCAAGTAGACTTTCCTCCCACACATAATCTACATCATAGCAATGAAGGAGGAATAGATACAATGCACAAATCACTGTTGCCAAAACTGATGATGGTTATGAACTCTAACTCCCTTGAACTAGGCTCTTAGTTAAGTGAAACTAGTGTTTCCAGAATTCAGTTTAGCCACTGCCTCAATTTATGGGACTGTTCACAGTTATGACAATAATAAAGAAGTGAACCTGAAGTAAAATTGCAAAATCACAATGCTTCATTTAGCAACTGTTTTAACAATTAAATTTCTGCTCCCTATTGTAGTTGCTAAATGGGAACCACCTGTAAATGTGTAGCTAAATTAAATCTCTGAAGTTCCAAGCAAGAAAATAGTATGTTATCTCTATAATGTATTCTTCAATCTTCTTGGAATAGCTCAACCCAACAGAAAATTCTGAGAAGTACTCTTCAAGGAAAAGAGAAGCATTTACAAGTTATTTTATTATTGTCCCCATTCTGACTGAATACAATGCTATCTGTATAATTTTGAACCTGGCTGTAGGGCCTTTGCAATAGAGTCTGTGAATTTTATTATCTATTCCACATGCTGAAAAAATATTTTTTCCTTAAATGTTACATATAAAACATAACATTTAAGATAAACTCTTCGTATTTCTATTCACAGTGAAGTTCTAGGAAGGAACAACTAATTTCTATTGAACTTTTAGAGGATTTTTTCAATATCTGCTTTTGCAAAATTCTGTACCGCAACACATCTGCAGGTGATTTGATTGGGGAGGGCTGCTTGCAAGTCTCAAATCATAATTAAATTATTGGTTATGTGACTACATCCATTCACAGTCTACATTCAAATTATCAACGTGCCTTTAAAAAAAAACTATAGTTGATTTTTATTTAAGAACCTTTAGCAGAAGTTCTTCAATCAATATTTGCTCTTGCAAGATTTCTGTACCACAGAAAGCCTGGAGGAAATCTAATTGGGGAGGGCTGTTTGCAAGTTTTGCATCACAATTTAACTGATTGGGCACCTATTGGTTATGTGACTACAGCCATTAACAATCTACATTCAAATTACCAAACTTTCTTTTTTAAAAAGACAGCAATATCAATTTCACAAACAAAGGTCAATTCCTGGTGATTAGTTGGATATAGCCGTACACTTTTTTTCTATATTCTCCCACATAATATGGAAGAAGTTTGCTATTGCCTTCCCTCAGATACTTTCTTGAGTTTCTGGCAATCTCTTATTGAAATATTACATTAAACTAAGTATTAAATTGAAGTATTGAGCAGGGGGTTGGATTAGAAGACCTCCAAGGTCCCTTCCAGTTCTGATCTATTTTAATTCTAACCAAGTCCAAAACTAATTAATTTTTTTCTGAATTCAGTTAAATTTACAAAGTACTGCTGTGCTGCTAATCTACAAACAATGATTAAAGTATGTTATGTTCAGTATTTAAAAGTATTTAATCTGTTTTGCTACTATCAAACAGACTAACTTCACTGGGCAGCAAACGATTTACAAAAAACACAGATCTAATGCACCAGAGACATTAGTGGACAAAATAATAATGACGACAATTCTGAGAACTGGTTTTTTGTCAGTGGTGGAATGGAATTGAGTCATCCATGAGGCCACCTGCAGTTAAATATGAAATATTTATTCAAACTAGAGTTATAAACAAATTTTCCATCTCAATCATTTTAATGAGAAATAAACCTCAAAGCTTTTACTCCAGGATTTGGAAGGGTACTTAATGCTTTGCAAAAGCAGATCATTTGGAGAACAGTGCATTTTCAATAAAACAATTGAAGCATTTAATTGGTGCAGCTATTTACATATTTGAGAAATATGAATACAAAAAGCTGGGTAAAATGCAAAAATATACTTAATTTTATACAGTCTTTCTTCAGATTCCTACTGACAGTAATGATGTTATATCATCATGCTGACTATGAACAAGAGATACTAGTTAAAAAAGGAATTTAACAAATCTCATACTATCAGGAACTATCTGTGCATACTTCTCCTGTCTTTTTAATCTGTTCAAGTATGATTGCCTGTAGAGAGCTGGAAAAAAAGTTCAAAAAGTTGTAGTCCCTTGACTTATTTGCCTAGGCGTAAATTCCATTGAATTTACTATTGAAAAGGTGCATAACACTGCAGACTTAGTATTTATTTATTAAGTTAGTAGTAAATTTATGTGAGATGAACCAAGAGCTTCAAAATTCTGTGGCATCTAAACTGTCACCTTATTCTAGTGTGAAACCATTGGACAATGATTATAATTATTACATTTTAATTAATACTAATAAGGTTGATGTATTACTTTCTTGAATTCCCATTTTGGCTCCCACACTGTTCTATTAAAACATGTACATCAGTTAAATCATGTAAGGAAAAAAACTTTTTTAAAAAATCAAGGAGATGAACAACAGGAATGGAAGGGATGAATTTCCCCAAATGTCACGTAATTTTTTTTTATGGTGATTACGTTTGTCTTGCAGATACAGATGTGCCCATTCTTACACAATCTGGATAACTGCCCATTTTAAATCATACAGTAACTGTATTTTAGTTCGTTTAGTAACAATATATGTTTGAATTGATTTTTTTTTCATCCCTAACCTGCAATGCGCCATCTTACCTACAGCTTGGAAGTACGAGGAAAGAAAGTTATGAATGAATCATTATTGTTTTCATGTAGAAATTAAGAATGTGCTGAATAACAGTTCTTTTTTCTTAAAAAAAAACATGTTGGAAACCAGATTTCTTTCAAACTAGGATTCTTTTGAGAAGCATAAACCCATCTTCCACCTTTTTCCCTTCCATCTGCACTGAAAGTCCCTAAAAAATGAAAAGTTCAACTCCTCACCAAGGCAAGTAGGACCCATAGGCTGAATATATGCATTAAACATAAGAGTCATAGACTGTGTTCATCAGCCAGCAGCTAGTTTCTTTCATTCTATTTAAGCCCAGCATCTACAAAAGGGGCAGATCTTAGCCAATGCTAAGGGCATCATGGTCTCAGCAACAACAAATCTTGGAAAAAGTTCAGGCAAAGACTCCAGATTTAAGTCAGCAAGACTTAGAGGAAGCCGCTTAGCATTGGGAAGCAAGTCCTGCACATCTTCCATATTTGTTTTAAAATATATATATATTATTTTCTACATACTGGGACAGCTTCTCTTGCCCGGGATATTTGCTAAAAAAAAATTATGGAACTCTTATCCAGTGAAAATATAGGCATGCAACATAAAGACATTCAAAAATGACCAACTCATGGCAGCAGGACTGCCATTATAGCTCAGCAAACAAGATTTTCTGAGTGGCCCTTTCTCTTTGATAATGCAGAAGAATCTAAAGTACTTGATAGACATAGACTGTACTTACACTTGCCTTACCTGGGTTGCCTTTATATTCTAGTACAGGGCTATCAAACTCATGGCCCTGCAGGCCAGATGAGTCACACACTGGCCACACCCATGCCCGATTTAGCAAAGGGGAAAAAAGTCACGATACATCATATGATACTGCCATGATGACAAGTTTGACACCCCTGCCCTAACAGATTACAATAGGAGAAACTGGTTCAAAAACACTCATACCCACCTGCTCTTGAAATGTGCTGCCTTTTTTTTGTCAAATAATATTGCAATGAATTCTATTACCCAGTCTCCCTGGGTTCTTTTTCCACATATAGTTTCTGATGTTTATTTTCATGAACAAAAACTGCAATGCAAGACAAAATAAATACAAGCCTAGGTCTTTAACATCCAGGCAACATTCTAAGGGAGGATGCTATAATCTAGCTATTGTCTAGGTGTTTCTAGCCTAGATATGATATGATAACTTTCATAGCATAACTGAACAAAATCCATTATGCTTATGGTTAACAGCATAGGGTGTAACGATTATTTGCTTTCTGGTCTTAGGGCACATTTAATATATGCATTTCAAGAGGTTTAACTTTGTCTTAGAAATTTCCATCAGTTCATCCTAACCAGCGTATGGACAAGAAATGTATTTTTATAAATTACAAAGAGCTATTGTTGACCTCCATCCACCCTCACCTATATTATCTAGAGCCTTAGCGTAAAATGTATTCTTCTTAAGGTATGTCTCATAAATAAAGAAAGTGAGGCAGGCAGCTGATCTGAAGTCTCATTGTGGGTAGTAAATTGTTAGTTATTACTACATTTTTATTGGGAAAGTGATTGAATTATTACATGCTTCAAGTGCTAAAGTATTTTGGATGGCCTTGTACATGTTGATTTTAGGGGTTGCTGCTTCTTTTAAGGCAGTAAAATGCTATATTTTCAGTTACTTCTGCCAGTTCTTTTTTCCTTTCCCTGACCACAATAAGGATTTCTTGGTCTAATTTTATACAAACACAATGCATTTAAAAACAATCAGTGCACCATTTTGCAGTTTCTGTCCATGTTTTGGAAACAAAATGGGCTTCTTTTGATAACAACTTTTTACACAGAAGGTTATATACTGTAAAAGAACTGACCTTGGGAAGAATGGAACAAACTGCTAAAGGGGAACTTACAGAAAAGATTACATGCTGTTGAGAAAGGAAATGTGAGAAAGAAACTCAAAATAACTTAATCTTGATAATGTAAGATGGGCAGAAA
Organism: Bungarus multicinctus; assembly: GCA_023653725.1. Lineage (NCBI taxonomy): Eukaryota > Metazoa > Chordata > Lepidosauria > Squamata > Elapidae > Bungarus > Bungarus multicinctus. Next base: position 35,231,859 of record CM042842.1, on the reverse strand, counting down.
GAAACTTGGACAGCTTTCAAGATTTTCTAATTCTATCTAACTGCAATAAAGAACATTCCTGCTGGAATCCCTTTTATGTCTTTGATACTTGGCCTACATCAAAGGACTGATATAATATCAAGAAAGGGAAAACAGAAATTCAAATTAATTAATAAACTTGACAAAACTAGTGTTAGAAATCTAGTCTGCTAAATGTATATTTTAATGAATGGATTTTGTGCTAACAAAGTAAAACTATAAAAATATAGATAATTGCCTGGAAGCTAGTTCTTTTTATTTTCTCTTGAGTAGACTTATGTAAGATTGTCAAGGTACAGTCTAATTTACACCAATAATATTGAAAAATACAAAGCTGTATTGATATCTTGGTTTCCTAATATCAGATTTCATAGGATTTCTCCTAGTCCAGGTAGATTATTTCTCCTCCATATCTGAGGAAAGGAAAAAAGAAATCTTGCCCTTTAAGGAATAGGCAAAGTTCTTTCCTTTTGTGGATTCAAATTTCCCAGCTGGGAGAAATGCAAAATGATTTGGTCAGCTGCTTGGAAGTCAGAATCAGTTTATTAATAGAAAGGCAGGTAAAAAGAAATCTCACAGCGTTCCTAGGATTAATCTAATAAGTGAGTAAGAAAACCTCTCTTTTATACACTTCAGGTTCTTTGATTTGTAGGTGTGAATCTTTGAAGACTTTGATTTGTGTGAGTTGAATTCCTGTCTCTTTGGGATCTCTTCCTGGGATCTTGGTAGGAGTAATTGTTTTATAGTCCAATCTGTTTTTCCCTGATCCTTTGTAGCTATCAGTTTGCACCTGGTTGCAATATCCTGAGTTTCCTGTTATACTGTTTGCTTTTCACAGGTTTTTTGTAGCTTGCTATCTATTTGATTTCTATGGGAAAGGATCTTAGCTAGTTTGTAGGGTTTTTTTTCTCTGTATCTCCTGCCTGCAATTTTCTCCTTCCTTTGTTGTGAAAAGTAAGCTGGTTCCAGCTATTTTAATAGCCCTACTTGACAAAGGGTGGGGGGTGTTTTCCTAGAAGAGAGGGGAATCACTCACAACTTCCAACATATCCTTCAGTGATCTTGATCAGTGATCTGTAGAACCAGTGAACCAGACCAAGCATGGTATAGCATAAATTTTATAATTTTTACAGTGAACCTTTCATCCCTGGCTTCTGGGGAAGTCTTTCATAACTTCAAATGATTGTTAAATGATCATTCATAAGTCGAGGACAACCTCTAGTACAAACAAAGAAATAATCAGCTACCCATTTGCCTTTCTTCAAAGTAAGTTGTTCTTATTTTCTCCTCTCCTCTGAAAAATAAAAGCAAAAGCAACTACTACTGAAAGACTTGCTTCTGTAACTTGGGCAAAAGAATGTATGTTCTCCTATCACAACTTGCATAATTTGCAACACTTCATTGCCCATTGCATTCTGATTATGGATGGAATTATCCAAAAAAATTATTAAGGGCCAAGGAAGAGACAGTATCCAAAAAAGATAAAATTCATAAGTAGCGATAACCACAGTCTGCAGGGAAACCAGGAGATACAGGCAAAAGAAAAAGAAAAGTAAGCAATTCTGCAACCTGCAGAATACATAAAATGAATTATGTATTTTGTTATGAATACAGACCATTCCTGGTTTCTGTTAATATTAATGGTCTTGACTGAAAATTACAGAGTTATTTATAATTCCAAGAATCTCCATTTTGGATACAATAGCACCTTGCACATAACAAGATATTATTATTGCAGGATTAAAGGTCTACTGCATATCTAGATATATATTGAAAGATATTTCAAATCCCTTTTATACTTTTTTTTTTTTTTACAGAATAAGACAGGAGGAGCCGTACTTCTGGCAACAGAACATTTTTAGTTGTGTTAGCCACAATGACTTCTAGAGATCACTGATGAAGTGCTAGATAGTAAAGGAATTAGCATGAATAAAACAGAACCACTAAGCAGTTGCAGAAGAAATCCGATGCTGCATACTTGATACCTTCTCTCTTAAAAATGGTGATTTCCTCAATGGAAGATTAATTTAGTAAGCATTTCATTAATAATGGTATTTATGGATAGGTTTCCTTATCAGTCCAGGCTTGCACTTTATTCTTTGTAACAAAAACATGTAACATCACACCATTATCACAGCAATGCAAAATGTTATAGATTTAAGGTAGCTACTTATCTTGTAAAACCAGTGAAGAGAGAAAACTTTTTTTCTTTGTGATTGATGCTTACTTCTTTAGAATAACTGTTCAAGGTTATTTGGAGCAAAATATTGATAAGTCGTATCAAAATATTGATAAAGTGATATCTTTAGTTTCAAGTGAAACAAGCAAAAATATTAGTTGGTGTAAATTTTATTATGCTCTATTTAGCCTTTTTTTTTTCATTTTACCATGCAACTCAAAGCCATTTGATTTGCATCTTATTTACATTATATTTACATTACCTACAATTATAAGTATTGCAAGCAATCTCTATAATTGTACAATTATTAAACCTTCAAATTAAATTTGAAATTTCATTTCATTTTCTATTTCAAGCATAAAAAACCAAAAGGAACCATACCAAGAAAACCATTAATATTGATAAAAACCAGAACCCATTCAAACATCTGCAGTTTTTATTGAAAAGTTACAAACATCAATAAGCTGAATACAAGAGAGTGGATTTTCATTTATAGCATGGGGATGATTAACCAGAAGAGCCTAGTGACGCAGTGGTTAGAAAGCAGCATTGCAGGCAAACTCTGCCCATACCCAGGAGTTCAATCCTGGCAGGTCTCAAGGTTGCCTCAGCCTTCTATCCTTTCAAGGTTGGTAAAATGAGAACGCAGACTATTGGGGGCAATGTGTGGACATTCTAAATGACCTAGAGAGTCCTGTAAAGCACTATGAGGAAGTATATAAGTCTAAGTGCTATTGCTTATTCTATAGCAATATCCCAATAGAAACAACAGCAAATGAAACGTATTTTTTAAAAAAGTTTACATTGCCATCTTACTCAAATTCATTTTTTCCTTTTGCACACACACACACACACACACAGAGAGAGATACATATATAGATATACAGACATAGAAATATAGATATCAAAGGCGTTCTTCAAAATGAAGCACAAGTAGTGAGAAACTGGATAACCAAAATGTCTGCAGTTGCTTAAAACCATTTCTTCACAAGTGACTTGTAACATCTTCTGGAGTCATCCAACCATCACTGTGGCAAAATAGGAGTAATAGATTTAGGCTTTATATCATTCCAGTAAGGCTGCGGGAAAAGTTGAAGTTATTAGTGCAGAAATGAATATCTTCCTAGTAAGGATTTAAAAGAAATCCATCACAGGTTTATGATAGTGAATTTGTTGTGTGTGTGTGTGTGTGTGTGTATATGTATATATATATATATATATATATATATATATATATATATGTGTGTGTGTAAGGTTTTTTAAGCTGATAATTACACACATGTAAACTAAAGGCAACGAAACAAATAGCTTTCTGTCAGTATGGTCTCTGGTGATGAGCCGAAAGACAGAAAAGAAAGCAGTATGCTTTCTCCCTTAATTGGGGCTTAACAGGGTGTTGTAATACAAAGTATATATATATATATATATATATATATATATATATATATATATTTGTTTTCGGAGATTTTCGTGGGTATTTGTATGTGGATCTTTGGTTCTTCGGGTTTTCTCCCACGTAGAGTTGGAAATATCTAGGCGACGTTTCAATGAAGTCTCATTCATCATCTTCAGGCTTGTGTCTTCCGTCTTGTGCTTCTCAGAGTGATGTGAGCTTGCAGCTGCTTCTTCCTTTTAACTACTAGTGGGGGTGTGACTTGATTGGGTGGGGGCTTGGCTGTGTTCTGATTGGGTGGGGGTGTGTTCTTCTTTTTTGATTGAGTTCTTGTATTCTTCAATGCGTGCACTTATCCTTCTGTTAGTTTGTCCAATGTATGTGGTGGGGCAGGAGGTGCACGGGATTTCGTATACTCCTTGGTTTTCTAACCCAATTTTGTCTTTAGGGTTTCTTAGGATGGTGGATATTTTTCCGTTTGTGCAGAATACTGTTTTAATGTTGTGTTTTTGGAGGATCTTGCTGATTTTGTCTGTAGTGCCTTTTATATATGGGAGGAGGGCTTTGCCATTTTCTTGTTCTCTGTCTTGGATTTAGGTTGGGGTTTCTTTTTGGATTAGATGAGTAATCTTTCTTCTTTGGAATCCATTTGCTGTTAGTACGTTAGTGAGAGTGTGTAGTTCGGTTTTTAGGTGTTGTTCATCGGCTAAGCATTTTGTTCTGGAGATGAGTGTCTCAGCTACGGAATTGATCTGTGCTGGGTGGTGGTGTGAGAGTGCGTGTAGATAGCGGTTTGTATGTGTTTTCTTCTGGTAGATGGTGTGTCCTAGGGAGCCATTGGATTTTTTGTATACTAAGACATCTAGGAAGGGAAGTTGATTGTTAGCTTCTGTTTCCATGGTGAATTGTATTTTGGGGTGTAGGCTGTTGAGGTGTGTGAGGAAGTTGTTCAGTTTTTCTTTCCCGTGTGGCCAGATTATGAAGGTGTCATCTACGTATCTGAGCCAGAGTTTGGGTTTGTGATCATATTTTTCTAGAGCTTGTGTTTCAAAGTGTTCCATGTAAAGGTTTGCGATGACAGGTGATGATGACGACCTCTTCCCTGGTCCAACACCTCAAAGCCACAGGACACAAGATTGACTTTAAAAATACCAGAACTATCGCCAAAACTGAACACTTCAACAACAGAATAATCAGAGAAGCCATAGAGATAGAAAAACGCCCACACAGCATGAATAAACAAGATGACACCTCCCGCCTACCAGCCATTTGGAAACCCGCCCTCATTAACAAAAGAGTACCTAACATAAAGGACACCAGACACACACCCACGAGGGCCACACAAGAAACTACCACCACACTTCCACGCAGAAAGCAGACTCACACCCACACAGAAGATGAAACACAACCATGGACCAGAAGCCGTACCACAGCTGCATCACTACCTGCTTCAAACCCCCCCAACCCATACATGAAGGGAACTGATGCCCACCATGAAGATGTGGCACGACCACGAATGCGAAGCCAAACAATAGGATCACAGCTCACCAGCTCAAATCCCTCAGCAACTGAGAGTAACCGGAGTACAACCAAACCCCCACCAGAACAGAACACACCCCCAGCCAATCAGAACACAGCCAACCCCCCCACCAATCAGAACACAGCCAAACCCCCAACCAATGAGAACACACCCCCACCCAATTAGAACACAGCCAAGCCCCCACCCAATCAAGTCACACCCCCACTAGTAGTTAAAAGGAAGAAGCAGCTGCAAGCTCACATCACTCTGAGAAGCACAAGGCAGAAGACACAAGCCTGAAGATGATGAATGAGACTTCATCGAAACGTCGCCTAGATATTTCCAACTCTACGCGCTGCATTCTCTTCGCTGATGATGTAAAGCTATTCAACACCACAGACAATACTGCTACCCTTCAAAAAGACCTCGACTATGTATCAGAATGGTCAAACAAATGGCAACTTCAAATCTCAACAAATAAATGCTGTCTTACATATTGGCAAAAAAAAATCAGAAAATAAAATACAAACTGAATAGTCAAGACCTTGTTGATGACCCAAACTCTGTAAAGGATCTTGGAGTACACATCTCAAATGACCTAAGCACTAGAGCCCACTGTAACTACATAGCCAAAAAGGCATTAAGAGTTGTTAACCTAATCTTACGTAGCTTTTTCTTTGGTAATATTACACTAATAACTAGAGCATACAAAACATTTGCTAGACCAATACTCGAATACAGCTCATCAGTCTGGAACCCACATTACGTATCTGATATTAACACAGTTGAGAAAGTCCAGAAATATTTTACAAGAAGAGTTCTTCACTCCTCTACTCGTTGCAGAATACCTTATGCCACCAGACTCAAAATTCTAGACTTAGAAAACCTTGAATTATGCCGCCTTCAGTCCGATCTAAGTATAGTATATAAAATCATACATTGCAATGTCCTACCTGTCAATGAATACTTCAGCTTCAACCATATCAACACAAGAGCAAACAATAGATACAAACTCAAGGTTAATCGCACCAAACGTGATTGCAGGAAATACGACGTCAGCAACAGAGTGGTCAATGTCTGAAATACTCTACCTGACTCTGTGGTTTCTTCCCCAAACCCCAAAAACTTTAACTTTAGACTGTTTACTATTGACCTCACCCCTTTCCTAAGAAATCTGTAGGGGGCATGCATAAGTGCACCAACGTGCCTACCATCCCTGTCCTATTGTTTCTTTTATATTTTATTTTTCTTATATGTATCCATGTATTCATAACTATGTTTTACTTATACCTATTATCTTGTAAGCAATTGACAAATAAAATAAATAAATAAATATATACAGTATATATATGTATGTATGTATGTTTATGTATATGTGTGTGTGTACATGTGTATATCTATATATCTCTATGTCTATGTCTGTCTGTCTGTCTGTCTGTCTGTCTGTCTGTCTGTCTGTCTGTCTGTCTGTCTATCTATCTATCTATCTATCTATCTATCTATCTATCTATCTATCTATCTATCTATAAGAAAACATGTATGGTTAACTTCATAAAAAGCTTTCATCCGAGAACTTTAAGTTAACAAAAGAACTATATTGACATTTTTTTTTTGCTAAAAAGTAAGGCCATGTTTTGTTTTGTTTTTAAATATGTTGGGAAGATTTAAAAGAGAAAGAAAAGACACACCAGAGTAAGTGCACATATGACTTTAAACATATTATGGGAAGCTGTTAACAGTAAATAGATATTACTTTTTTACTCCAGACCTCTTTTTAAAAAGGACAGTAACAACAGGTTACTGATAGGCGTAATACTATCTTATTACTCAGACCATAAAACAGTATTTCATACTTATCTCAACATCCGTATTTCCAAATATTTCACTTTATATTCTCAATTTTTAGATCTAGACAAAAGAAGTGTCTTTATTCATGTATCTTGTATATCATTTATTCCTCTATACTCTGGGTGATTTTTATATCTCACTGTAAACATCCCTTCTTCCAAGCTTCCATGTGTAAATTTTAAAAAAAGCAAAATAAAAAAGAATAAAAATTTTAACATACATACACACATAGATATATAAATACATACTGTGTATATGTTATGTGTGTTGTTTGTTAAATTTATTTGTTGCCTTTCTCGCTGTAGAATTACTTTAGACACCTTACAATAATAAAAAGGAAGGAAAATGAAAGGAGTGTAAAACAGAAATAAAACAATAATACAATAAAATAAACAATGACAAAGAAGCACTATGAGAATAATACATCAATATGATAACCCAAAAGATGGATGATTGTGCCTGTGAAGCTCACTTTCAATCTGGGCTCAAATAAAATGACTAGGTTTTCATGGCTAAGATAGGAATAGAATTTACAGTCTCTCTTTCTAGCCTGTTGTCTTAACTATGAGATTAAACTGACTCTTGTATGACATAATAAGGCAGTGAACATTTCATAAGGTCATTACTATCTCTGTCAGGGAAAAAACTCCTACTCTTCAAATTCAAAGCAATATTAATACAATTACTATCCACAATAATAATGAACAATATTGCACATTATAAACTAATAAATAGAAATAATTAAAATAAAGATTAGGACTGATCAAACTCTTTAAGTCTATAGAATTCTCAGCAGATCAATGACAAAATGGAGACAAAATAAACACAATTCAGCAGATCAATGACAAAATGGAGACAAAACAAACACAATTTGGACTTAATTTAGTATCTGATATTTAGTAGTAGCAGCAGCAGCAGTAAGTATGATTTTACCAGCATATATGCATATATATAGTAAAATTGTACAAAATCAATAAAAATAGCAATTAAAATACATTTTAAAAAGAAAAAGAAAAAAAAAAGAATGGAGAAAGATGAAGTTATGAATGTATCAAAGAAACATACTTTTATTAAATAATATTTGCTAAATGGCAAGTGTGGCAAAATGTGGTTATATTAATATAAAATGTGGATAACAATAATTATAGGAAGTATAAATTGTACAATTCATCTTCTATCTCCACCAAGGAAGTAGATATCATCCAGGCATCATCAGGCCTGGGAGTTTCTTTATGAAGGCCCAAATTAATATATTGCTCAAACAAAAGATTTTCATGTACTTCTTTTCTGCCTAAAACAATTTTCTATTCATCATTATCTCAAAAATATCCTTGGAAATATTTGGCAGCACCTGTTCAAATTTCAAAAGGATTCCAGAAGCTTCCATGGGATGGGAGGGTAGATAAGTAGATACTGCCTTTTCCCATAATTCTTCTCATAGTCTACCCCCACAAAAATGTAGAAAATATGCTAAATAGAAAAAATAATGCAATAATGCAATCATAATACATATTTTACCAATAAGCTTAATATGCCTAATTATCACTTTCACTATTAAGCCAGTTACTATAAAGAATATATTATGATATCTATTTTTTAAGCTTGAAATGTACCAATAAAATACAAATAAAAATTGCCTTCTGTTGTCAATCCTATATTCTCCTACCTTTCTCTGCATTGCTGCATACTATGAAATAATTTAATATTTGATACTAAATAGTCCTTTTTAGCAGGCACATAGAACTATCAAAACGAACTCAGATCAAGTTGCCTATTGATATGATGTAATAAAGTATAATAACTCTGCAACTGTTGATAAAATCTATCTACAGAGATAGGTTTCCATATATATCAGAAATTCTATTATAATGCTATTTTTTTCTTTGACAGGAGAATGTGCACTTTAACTGATCTAGCACCAGCCAATTTGTCTCCCTCATGTATTAATAATATATTGTGGTATTAAAAATGACAGTAATATTTTCTGCTGAAGTTATATTTCTTGTATAGTTTCTCAAAACTTTTGTGTTAAAATGTAAGGTTCATTTATATGGCAATGACTGTGCTGGAAAAGAATATGGATATATAGCCAAGAATCTTTATCTACACTAGAGCTCCAAGTTCATTCTGAAATATAACTCAGGGACTTTATATAATCCTAAACTGCCCTACTCTTATGTCACTTCCATTTGCTATGGAAATGATACTACAATTGGATGCTACTAATCAGACAAAGAATTATTTTCTCATGGACATTTTAGAATGGAGAATAAACAACACAGTGATTACAAGATATTGTGGTTAAAATGAAATATGCCAATTTATGTGTACGTGTGTACAGCTTAAATTAGGCTAGAAACAAAGATTCTCAAATTTAAGTCCACCTTCAGTTATGGAACCTCACTGGATATTTGAGCAACAGTTACTATTATCAGTCTAACCAATTGCCTTGTGGAGAAAATTTGGAGGAGGGAATGATATGAACCGCACCTGAATCTCTTGAATAAAAGTTGAAGCTTATACACATATACAAGGTGTACCAAAAGTCAGGAACCCAAGACACAGCCAGGGCCCATAGAGGATTTATTATATAAATCACATTAAATGTTCTGATTGGTTGCTAGTTGCTTCTAAAGACTTCCTTATTTGTTTGACATATAATCTTTGAACATTCCTAAGTACAGTAATATTTTCATGTGCATATTTACACCACAAAACAGAAAGAGATTGTGATTTGATACAGGGCCTGACTTTAATATACGCTGTATGTGAAATTAGAAAATAAATAGATTAGTTTCTCCTACAAAATATTTTAATTTATTTATTACATTTGTTCTAGTTGCCCTACTCCAAAACACTATCAGCAGCTTACAATATTCAATATACAATTTAATTTAAAAATAAGTATGTAGCAAGACAACCAGGAGTGGGATTCAAATTTTTAACAACCGGTTCTGTGGGCGTGGCTTAGGTGGTGGGCATGGCTTGGTGGTCATGTGACCGGGTGGATGTTGAGGTAATTCCCCATTAGGAAAATGAGTGCACACAGGGAGACGTACTGAGAATAATGTTAAATAACACACACACAGCAAACAGCTACACTGTAAAGTAAAATGTATGTTTTACTTCCAGTACATGGTTAAGCAAAGTCCAACACAGTCCGAGTCATACACGTTGGATAGCAGTCAGTTTTCAGTCCAGGGATAATCCAATAACAAAGTCCAGTATCAAAAACAGTTCAGTAATAGACTCACATCAATCCAAGAATAATGACGATCAGTAACAGTCAATAGGGAAATGCAGGAACACAAACATCGACTATCTAGCAAACTCTCTCTGGCTCTGAGGCTTCAGTGGGAAACCAGGTTTCTGGCTCCATCTTATGGCCATTTGGGATACCACACCCAATTACAATTTCTAGCATTCCCTTAAAGAGACAGTATTAAAATGTCTATCCTGGTTTATATATTTCCAACCCAACTGTTAGGTGACTTACATTCCTAACAGTGGACATGGCTTGGGGGCCATGTTATTGGCTGGGTGTGGCCAACTCAATATCACTCACATTGAGGCATGCATCTGCTCGCCTGGCCACTCATGACTGTGGGGATGCTGCAACAGTCATAAATGTGAAAAATGGTCATAAGTCACTTTTTTTGATGCCATTGTAACTTTGAATGGTCACTCCACACAAGCAAAGTATCAGCAAAGGAGGGGAAAAAACTCCAGAGAAGTTCTAGAGACAGGAAGTCTAGTCCTGCCAAGAATGTAATAAGGATTAATGGAGAGGCAGTTTCTGTAAGCAACACCAGAATGTTTCCTTCCTGCCTTCCTCACAGGATTAGGCCAGTAATTTTTGCTAACAACCAGTTCTCCGAATTGCTTAGAATGTTAACAACTGGTCTAGTGGACAATGCAAACTGGTAGAATCCCACCCCTGAAGACAATCCAGACAAAAACAGCTATAATCTCTCTTTCCTTCCGTCCCTCCCCCCCCCCCCATCCTTCTCCATGCACAGACAGAAAGAGAAGGACAGAGAGAGTCCCTGAAGGAAAACCAAAAATATTGTGGTATTTCTGATGAAATTCTTAAATATGCATTGACTGCCACCAATTACTTTTACTGGAAGATTTTGCCTTATGCAAAACATCAAGAGAATTAAAGAATTCTTTACCAGAAGGATACCTCAACTATTTATTATTAAATCTGCCTTTAAGGTAATCTTATTTATTTGTTTATTTGTTTGTCAAAAGCTTACAATACAACAGACACAAGAATAAACATGTTTAAATCACGGTTTGCCAATCTTTTGGACCTCAGGGACTACTAACGAGTTATGTGGGCGTGGTCTAATTTATGGGTGTGGCTTGGTGGTCATGTGACTGGCTGGGCATGGTTTGTATGTAAATAATTTAAATATTTATATAAATATTGAATTTTTTATTAAAAAAGAGCAACTTTTACCCAAAATCAGGCAAAGCAGGCAGGCATATTGAGTTGCTCACAGAATCATTCAGTGATTTATCTATCTGCCATCAGCTAGCTCAGTCTGTCACATAAAATTTACTAGCAAGCAAACTCACAAAATTAACTCATAGCATACCATGTATGTAAATATGGAATTTTTTATTTAAAAAAGAGCAACCTTTACCCAAAATCAGGCAAAGCATTTAGGCAGATTGAGTTGCTCATAGAATCATTCAGTGATCTATCTATCTGCCCTCAGTTACTTGAGTCTGTCACATAAAATTTGCTTGCCATGAGTCTGCACTGAATAATAGAAACTTCAGTCCTAAGGGAGGTTCGGCTGTACTTAAAACCAGAGCTGAAGATCTAAAGATTAGTTTGAAAGGAAGAAATCCAAACATTTCCTGATTCCTAGCTAATCTAAATCTCCTGGCACAGCAGAACAGCTGATGGTCGGAAAAAGGAAAAATAGCAATTTAGCAGACAGGTTTGCCAGGTAAGGAGTGAGTGGGTGGAAGGGTTCCCACAGGCCCTGTGGATTGCACAGCCTTGTGTTTCTGCACCACCTGGATTAATTGCTTTGGGGGGGGGTGCTCCGGGAGTGAGATTCCTCTGCAGCCCATCAGTTGGTGACCGCTGGTTTAAATACAAGAAATAGGAACTAATAATTGGGGACAATAGGACAGGGATGGTAGGTACAATTGTAGGCTTACGCACACCCCTTACAGACTTCTTAGGAATGGGGTGAGGTCAATAGAGGTTAGTTTGAGGGTAAAGGAGTGGGGGTTTGAGCAGGTGACAAGAGAATCAGATAGTGAATTCCAGACATTGACCACTCTGTTGCTGTTGCTCTGCAATCGAGTTTGGAGTGGTTTACATGTAGTTTATATCTGTTGCGTGTTCTTGTGTTGTTGTGGTTAAATTTGAAATATTCATTAACTGGTAAGAACTTAACTTAACTTAACATAGACACATCTCTTAAACTCCGAACACCAAAATGAACACAAATGAAAAATTAAAACAATACAATGAAATATTGGGAAAGCTGAATTTACTTTAACAAAATAACTAAAAGGTTCTTCATGCCTTCCCTGGAGTTTACCACCCAGTGGGGGGATTCAACTTTTTTTACCACTGGTGTTGAGGCCGCACTTTGTGAGCACACAGAGAGTTTGATACTGACCTTCTCATGCAATCCTGCACTCTCCCTGTGTCTTCAACATCTGCTGTGCCATGCGAAGCAGCTGAACTTCAAAACCAGAAAATAAAGGTCAATTTAGAGCCAGGGCAGGTGGGAGAAGCAACAGCTGATCATCGGAGTGAACTGGTTCATTCACAGATGATCCTCGGAGCTACCAGTTCAGCTGAACGAGTAGAATATCACCACTGATACCACCCCAAGTAAGGGACACCTCACAGTTTGGGAAATGATTTAGTGGTGGGATTGTTCTCTTTATACAAAGCCTGATAGATGTAAAAAAAAAAAAAAAGCCAACCCTGACTTCCTGAACTGATAGTCATCAACTTGCAACCAACCATTTAAAGTTATAACAGCAAAAAAGTGATTTATGATTGGTCATTGCACTTACCACTGTCACAGCATCCTCATGGTCATGTGATAAAAATTTGGGCCCTTGATAACCAGCATGTGTTTATGATAATTGCAGAGTCTCAGGGTTATGTGATTGCCATTTGTGAACTTTCAAGCAGTGGTGGGATTCAAATTTTGCTACTACCAGTTCTGTGGGTGTGGCTTGGTGGGCATGGCAGGGGAAGGATACTGTAAAATTCCCAGTCAGAGGTGGTATTTGCTGGTTGTCCGAACTACTCAAAATTTTCACTACCGGTCCTCCACAACTGGTCAGAACCTCCGGAATACCACCCCTGCTTTCAAGCCAGATTCCAACAAGCAATATCAATGAGCAAAGCTGGATTCGCTTAATAACTGTATGATTCACATAACAACTCCAATGATTTGCTTAACAACCATGGCAAAAAAAGCTCATGAAATTGGGCAAGACTTGCTGAACAACTCCCTTGCTTAGCAACTGAAATTCTGCTACCAATTGTGATTGTACATTGGGAGCTACTTGCACATCTAACTTTTTTATAAAATCCAACAACTATCTTGACATTCTCCCTCTTACCCTTGGTGTGTTAGAGAGATAGGATCCTCACAGACTATACAATCACTGGCAAATACAACTGAAAAAAAAATTGATAAAATGGCATACTTTTGGACTATCACCTTATAGATTTGCACCAAGAGCCATATGATTAAAGAAGTGTTTCTCAACCTTGACAATTTTAAGATAGATGGGCTTCAGCTCCCAGAATTCCCCAGCCAGCATGTTGAAGTCCACCTGTCTTAAAGTTTCCAAAGTTGAAAAACACTGGATTAAAGAAATCAGTCCCTTGCCAGCCCATCCCATGTTGAGAAATATAACAATGTGACAAGTGATCAATCAAATTACTTCTTTAAAAGACGGGGGAGGAATGGATTTCTTGTTATAACAATCATAGATACACAAAAAAAGAAATGAGAGCACCGAGCTCTACAAAATACACAAAAGCCATTTAAAAGGAATCTTCTATAGAAAACTATAAAGGACCATAAGGTTTTAGATAGAAGCAAGATGGGATAGCTCTGCTGCTAGTACTTGTAGTCCTTGACATACAATGAGTAATTTTACAACCATTCACATTTATGACAGCCTCAGAACTAGTACTTAATGGCCTATAAAGAACCACCAGAAATCATTTGATCATTATTGCAGTCTTTACTAGCTTCTCCAAAAGGTCACTGGGGAATCTGACAAGGAAGTTTTCAAATGGAAGGAACAGAGGATTTGAAATCTGTTGCCCCAATGTGCTGAAGGATTTCTCCTCCTCTCCATGAAGGGGTAATACTTCTATGCTCTGGAAGAACAGACTTCAAAACTAGTAAAGAAGGCTGGCTTTGTTAGCTTTTCGGAAGGGGAAATCCTCAGCCTTCCAGAATGATGGCATTCACACAGGTGTTTTCCAGATTTGTGAACTGGAAAGAAAATCCCTTGGTATGCTGGAGGAATGGATCTCAAATCTGGAGAAAACATTAGTGAGCACCATTGAATGGCATTGTTCTGATGGACATTTCCTTCTTCAAATTGCATGATTAGGATCAGGAGCCTTCTAAATGGCCATGAGAATGGGATTTTCAGGATGAAGCAGGCAGCATTGGTAGTCAACAGCTGAACAACACAAAGGAAAATGGATCTGGACATAATGGGGCAGGGAAAGAACCTGGGACTCTTGAGTATGGTGGGAGGCAGTGGTAGTATGCTACCGGTTTGGACCGGTTTGGCTGGTAGTAAAAAGAAAGCTGAAGATCAGCTGAGAGGAGGAAAAAAATCCTCAGACAATCAGCTGAGAGGAAAAAAAAGAGAAGAGAACAGGATCAGCCCTCCCATTCATCCCTGTGCTTTTCTCTTCTTTATCCTCTCAACTGATTGGAGGTGCTGGTCTCAGCTATTATGGGGAAAGCTGCTTGCCAACGTTAGGCAAAGCACACCCACCAAGCCACATTCACCAAACTGGTGGGTAAAACAATTTGAATCCCCCCACTGGTGGGAGGCATGGGCTTTTTCCCCATCCCACCATGCTAGAAGGTCAGGCTCTCTTCCTGATGCTCCACTTCCCAACATTCACAGTCATTTATTGACTATATCTAGGTGAGCTGGAATTGCAGTCATTGAGAGTAGTAATCATATGGCATCTCACTTAAGGACAGCTTTACTCAAGGTTGGAGATTCTGGGCCTAATTGTAAGTGGAGCATTACCTATGGTATATAGGGGACTTTGCTGTTCTAAGATTCCAAGCTGTTTCAAAAGAATGAAAACCCAATTGCATAGAGTAAATAAATATCAGACAATAGAAGCTGCTAACTCGCTCTTACACAAAAGGAATAACCATAGCACAATGCTAAGTAGACATGTATCTGTGTCTACCTAGGTAAAAAAAAAATATTGAATTAGAAGTTTTCTTCTATAGTTTTACCTGGCCTTGCTCTTTGTTTTTCTGGAAATTCTCTCTCTCTCTCTCTCTAAGAAAAAGACAAGCTGTGACAGAATGCAGAGAGTAGAATGCTATCTGCCATTCAGACACATGATCTTCCAAACATGCACATGTTCTTGTACTCTAATAAGAGCAAGCTGGGAAACTAGCCCAGAAAAAGTATTGAACTAAGAAGATAAGCAATTACATTTACAGAAAAGTCTCAGGGAGAGGGAAAGGAAAAAGGAGCTGATGAGCTGTCACAGAGGGGAGAATTGTTCAAGTTTAGAGAAGGAAAGGAAGAAAACCAAGGTAGATTTAGGCCGCTGTTGCTACTAAAACTATGTAGATTCCAGTGATGCAAATCCAGAATGACACAAGAGAAGCCTCTGGGGAAAAAAAAAGAAGCTAAATAGCAAGAGATTTTAGTGAAGAAGAGACAGACTTTGCACAGAGAGACCAAATGGCAAAGTTTCAGCATAATATTATGGTGCTAGCCAGAAAGATTGTCCACCAAATATAATTAATGTTCCTGTTTAATCCTCAGAAGGGAGAAAGAATTAAAACTAGGCTTGCATATCCATGTATTCAAAAAGGCAGTCTGATTTTATGTCAAACTTTTATTTTGTAAGGGTGCTATTGGTTAGGCATGCCTGACCAAATTGGAAGTAAATTGAGTTCATGTTTCTTTCTGCATATTTACAGGAGATTGGGTGAAAATATTCGAAGAAATGCTTAAACAGCAATAGCAGGAGAGGAAACTTAGTAAGCATTAACTGGAAAAAAGGAAATAAAACAGCGGAAGTTGAAACACAGGAGTTAATTTGAAAGGGGTGTGTGTGTGTGTGTGTGTGAGAGAGAGAGAGAGAGAGAGATCTGGGAATCAATTAGAAATGGTTAAGAAGAAAGTAAATTAAAATTGTAAAGAAGGAAGTTGGAAGATCTTCCTTAGATATTGACCCTTCTTATAAAGAAATCTCCTGCCAAATTAAAATTCCCACTTTGGAAGACAGAAACAATTCTGAGTCATCCAAACTTTGAGAGAGCAACAATGGACTGCAAATGACCCTAGAGAAAATTAGGAATACATTTGATTCCTATCCTCAATGGAAATAGCTTTACAGTAGTACTCCTGACAGGATATGATCAAGACAAATTCCTTGGGTGTCTAAGAATAAACATAGTTATGAACACAAGAAATAAGTACATATAAGAAAAATAAAAGAAACAATAGGATAGGGACGGTAGGCACTTTGGTGCACGTATGCACGCCCCATACAGACCTCTTAGGAAAGGGGTGAGGTCAATAGTAGAAAGTCTAAGGTTAAAGTTTTTGGGGTTTGGGGAAGAAACCACAGAATCCGGAAGAGTATTCCAGACATTGACCACTCTGTTGCTGAAGTCATATTTCCTGCAATCAAGTCTGGTGCAATTAACCTTGAGTTTGTATCTATTGTTTGCTCTTGTGTTGATATGGTTGAAGCTGAAGTATTCATTGACAGGTAGGACATTGCAATGTATTATTTTATATACTATACTTAGATCGGACTGAAGGTGGCATAATTCAAGGTTTTCTAAGTCTAGAATTTTGAGTCTGGTGGCATAAGGTATTCTGCAACGAGTAGAGGAGTGAAGAACTCTAAAATATTTCTGGACTTTCTCAACTGTGTTAATATCAGATATGTAATGTGGGTTCCAGACTGATGAGCTGTATTCGAATATTGATCTGGCAAATGTTTTCTATGCCCTAGTTAGTAGTGTGATATTAACAGAGAAAAAGCTACATAGGATTAGGTTAACAATTCTTAATGCCTTTTTGGCTATGTAGTTACAGTGGACTCTGGCACTTAGATCATTTGAGATGAGTACTCCAAGATCCTTGACAGAGTTTGGATCATCAACAAGTTCTTGACTATTCAGTTTGTATTTTATTTTCTGATTTTTTTTTTGCCAATATGTAAGACAGCATTTATTTGTTGAGATTTGAAGTTGCCATTTGTTTGACCATTCTGATACATAGTCGAGGTCTTTTTGAAGGGTAGCAGTATTATCTGTGGTGTTGAATAGCTTTACATCATCAGCGAAGAGAATGCAGTTTCTCTTAATATGATCACAGAGGTCATTTATGTAGAGTATGAAGAAAGTTGGTCCTAGAACAGTGCCTTGAGGGACTCCACTGTTGACAGGTACAGAATTTGATAAGATGCTCCCAATTTTGACCATTTGTTGTCTGTTTGACAGGAATGCTTCTATCCAGTTATGCAATTGTCTAGAGATACCATAAGATTTTAGTTTTAGGAGTAGTTTGTCATGTACCACTGAATCAAAGGCTTTACAGAAGTCTATGTAGATTGCGTCTATTGCTTTGTCCTGATCGAGTTGTGTAGTCCATATGTTTTTGCTGTGTAAGAGTTGCAGATTACAGGATAGTTTTTTCTGAAACTAAATTGTTTATTAGAGAGTAGGTTGTTTGTCTCTAAATGGAGGATAATGGATTGATTAATAATTGATTCCATGATTTTACAGATGACGCAGCATGAAGAGATTGGTCTGTAATTATCAAGTAGGCTGGGGTTGACCGTGGCTTGTGACCATAGGTTAGGCAAGGAGCTGGTCCTGAAAGATTTTCCAAAGATTATGCTTAGAGGTTCAGCTATGGCAGTGGATAGCATTTTTAAGAAATAAGCACATATTCTGTCTGGTCCAGTAGATAGAGATGGATTTAGATTGCGTAGTGCTTTTTCAACATTGTCTTCTGTAAAATTGATATGTATTAAATCATTGTAGTTGTCTGTGGTTCGACTAGGAAATACTGGGCTTGATCCACTGCTGTTTACAAATACTGAGCCAAAGAATGTGTTAAAGTAGTTGGCTTTAAAGGTGTCATCATTGCAGTCTTTACCATCAGGTCCTTTCAGGGATGGGATAGATCTTGAGTCTTTTAGTTTGTTGTTTACAAAGTTGTAGAGAGCGCAGATAGAATTGATGCACAGAAGGTTTTCCTCTTGTTTAATGTGATAATTGGTGCATTCAGTCTTTATCTGGTGGCATAAATTTTTGTATCGGCTTTTGAAGTTGGCAACGTGACCAGATTTGTTTTTCCACCAAAGTGATCTTTTTCTGGATTGAAATTTCCTTATTGTTATGGGTAGTCTGTTTTTTCTGGTTTTGGGAGTTGTTATTGGTACATATAGTTTGATGACTCTTTGGACTTCAAGTAAAAATATGTTGTAATGGTCTTCAACAGTATTGCATCCAGTGAATAGAGATTGCCAATCAAGGAATGAGAGAGCATTGTCTATATATAATATATATAATATTATATAATATTATAACAGCAGCTCAGATCACGCTTTGCTCGCACAAACACAAAGCCGAAAGCACCAGCCTGAAGATGACGAGTGAGATCTCATCGAAACATTGCCCAGATAGTCTCAATCTTACATGGGAAAAGACCCGAACATACCAAGACCTGCATACCTGTACCCGTGAAAATCTATGAAAACAAATATATATATTTTCCCGTGCTTGTGCGAGCAAAGCATGATCTGAGCGGCTGTCTCCCTATATATACTGGTGGGGAGGTTGGCTGTGTTATCATTTCTTGATTGGTTGATGGAGTTGATGTTTGCAGATTGGCTGGCTTTTTCTTAAGAACGTGTGTGGCTGAGATATTGGCTGTGTATCTATCAGTCTCCTGTGTTGTAACGACTTGGGTAATGGGCTGTGTGATGACCTTCTGAGCTCTATTGTTTTGACATCCTGGGTCTTGTGCTGTAATCTCCTGGGTTGTAATGACCTGGGTAATGGGCTGTGTGATGACCTTCTGAGTTATAATCTTTAACATACTGCTGTCTTTTCTGTATGCTTTCTCCCTTAATTGGGGCTTAACAGGGTGTTGTAACACAAAGTATATACTTATTCCCCTGCCTCTGCTGATAAGGATAGAGCCAGGTGGTGTAGTGGCAATTACAACTGCCTCACATGTAATACTTCCCTGGTTCGAATCCCAGTAAGGGTATGGCTAGCTGAAGAGAGCTAACTAGCTCGAAATAGATCTATACTAGTCTCCCTTATTTATTATTTAAAATTATCAGCTTAAAAACCTTACACACATGTAAAAGAAAAGACAATGAAACAAATAGCTTTCTGTCGGTATGGTCTCTGGTGATGAGCCAAAAGACAGAAAAGAAAGCAGTATGCTTTCTCCCTTAATTGGGGCTTAACAGGGTTTTGTAACACAAAGTATATATATATATATATATGTGTAAGGTTTTTTAAGCTGATAATTTTAAATAATAAATAAGGGAGACTAGTATAGATCTATTTCGAGCTAGTTAGCTCTCTTCAGCTAGCCATACCCTTACTGGGATTCGAACCAGGGAAGTATTACATGTAAGGCAGTTGTAATTGCCTCTACACCACTGGCTCTCTCC